>LR738710.1:810414584-810444391 GCA_902687465.1 Secale cereale | reverse complement strand
CCCCCGCCGCCGCCAGGAGCTGATGGCGGTCCATGGCGTGATGGTCGATGTGCGTGTTGACCCGGAGGAACACCTCGCCTCCATCGCCGCCGCCAACATGGTGCAGCCTCTGGCCCAGATGAAGTCCCCCAGCGACTACCCCCTATAACTTAACAGGTAAGATCTGACCAGCTAAATCTTACGAAAACCACTTGCAATGGCTATGATTTGTACGGTTGATGTGGTAAGCATGTTCGTGCCTTGTATATTTCAGTACTGCACATTGTGTGTTGTTCAAATATTACCGTGCACAGCTCAATTTCACCAATAGCAGCAACAAACTTACAATACATGACTCAGGATATTACTAGAGATGATGCCCATTTGCTATTTTTAGTGGATGCTAACCCTGTTGTACTTAACATGTCTGTCCATGTACTTACGCAGGGTCATAACGGCCGATGCTTTTGTTTGCCGTCGAGGTGAGCTGCGTCCCATGTCTTATAGTATTTCACATAATTTGTGCAATTGCGGTTTAACTTCTACCATTTACTGGTTGCCTGTAGGTACACATGTCAGTGGCATTGATCCACACTTCGACCCGGAGGAACAGCTCGCCTCCACAGTCATTGACTTTGGGCGAGCTCTGGCCAAGATGAAGTGCCCCAGCAACTACCTCTCAGGACTTACCAAGTATGTACTCACCAATTCAATCTTACCAATACCAGTTGCAATTAATGGCTATGTTCTATACAATCGATGTATTAAGCATGTTCTAGTAAATATGCCGAACACGTTTTTGCTACTTTCTGTCACACCCTGCATTTTGTAACATGTTATTTGTAACTTTGAAGCATGAAAATTTGGACCAGCAAAAATTTTTAGCATCATTTGGCTTTTATTTGGAATTGAGTTTCTCTGCATTTGTTTTTCTTGTGCTCATTAAAGTCGACTATGACCTCTTGTAGATTTCATCTCCTTATCCAAAACTTCTGCCCAATGATCATGCCAAGTGTTATATAGCAGTATAGTATTTTCTTATAAAATTAATTTGGCCAAAAAGTATTTTATAAATTTATTTTTCCAAAAACCCCTGAATTGAGATTTGCACTGCAAGTACTTGATTAAGGGTGTGGTAACTTTTTCAAAAGGTTTATTTGAGACCTAGTAGTCATAGGACTCCCATAAGCCACAAAGGTATAATTTTAAAAGTTATTTTCCTATTTTATTTAAAAGCTTTTTCTTAAGGCCAGAAATGATCTTTAATAGGGGAAAATTATTTAACTGTTTCAAAAATATTTGCCAAAATTCAGAGAGACTCATAGGACATATATTGTCCATATATAAGAGTTTCAACACTTGGTCATGTTCAAAATATTGGGCTAAACCCTCTAAAACCCTTTCTGGATATTTCAAGCTTTTGAAATATTTACAAAGGAATTTTTCTCCAAAAATTCCAGGGAAATTCTATCATGTCATATATGACATGTTTGATGATCTTGCAAAGCCTCATGCATTGGAGATCAAGGAAACCACCTCAAACCCCTTCATAACCAATCTGTCCATATTTGAAGTTTGAGCAACTCTACATTGCCAAGCTTGTCCAAATGCTCTCAAACTTGGTGCACGTGCTAGGATATCCTAATAAGGCACCTAGACCAAATGGCACAAGATTTGGAATAGAGCAACTTGATCAGATCACCTCAAAACCCTTTCTGCTCAAATACAAATTTGAACAACTTTACATTACCAACTTTTTATCTGGAGCCTCAAACTTTGTGAGCATGATCAATACCCCAAATGAGGATGCTACACCAAGTGGTGCATCAAGGGGAGATGATTAGCTTGACTCAATCAACATGAAACTGTTTCTGTTGATTTCTAGGGTTCACCAAAGTTACATTGGCTAGTTTCTCCAAATGAGCTCAAATTTGGTGAAGCACCCTATTTTCTCATGCCTTTCAACCCTGTCAAGTGCCATGCCAATTGAACTTCATTTGCTTGATCAAACCATGATCAAACACCTTCTGCAGAAATCTTAAAACCTCTACTTTTACCACTTTCACTTTTCTCCAATGCCTCAGCTTCTTACCACAGGTGCACTGGGCTACTAGCAAACCCCAGTAACTTCCCCAGCACCTCAGCTCTATGATTGAGGGGTGAAACCTCCACTTTACCTTGCTGGACAACAGTTTTCACCAAGTCCCCTAGCCCTCCTCCCTCTCTCTCTGCACCCCAGAGCATCCAAGGCCTTGGGGCAATTCTATACTACTCCCTCAACACCCCAGACACTGTTGGACACGCTGGGACGAGCCAAGCCAACGAGAGCGCGACGATGCCGGTCACACGCGCGCTCTGGAGCGCGTGAACAGTGCTCCCGCACGCTGGCTCGGGCCAATCATCGCCCCCCCGACCACCTCGAGCCTCCCCCTCGCGCCTCCCAACGCGCCTCGACGTCCGCAGCCCCCTCCGGTGCTGTCCCCCTCCTCCTGCGCCCTCCAGTGGCCGTCGCCGCACGCGCGCTGGCCGCCCGCGGCGGCCACTCCTCGGGCTCACACGCGCGCACGCCCCTGCTGCTTCCCCGCTCTTCTTATCCCCTCGGCTGGACGTGGAGCAAGTCCACGAACCTCCCCGGCATGTTCCCAGACCCCAGAACCCTCCACAGCCTCGCCTGCAACCTCGCCGGCGCACGGGTCCACGGTGAACCACGGGCGCGCCTATTTAAGACCTCCCCGAGCTCTCCCAACTCCATCACCAGCTCCACCACACCTCACTAGCCCCTCCTGCACCCTCAGATCAGCCCCGGAGCGCCCCAGTGCTCAGGATCGACCGGAGCTCCGCCGCGTCGGGCCGCCGGCGATCTCGAGGTACAGGCCTCCCCTGGTCCTCCCTCCGCCTGTTTTGGAACCGCAGCACACCCCTGACCATTTCCCCTCTCTTTCCCCTTCTGTTTGCAGTCGAAAACAACCCCGACCACCGACCTCCGACGAGCTTCCGCCGTCGCACCTCGTCGCCGGCGAACCAGAGCTCCCCGCCGTGCCGCGATACCACCACCGCATCCGCCACTCGACGCTGAACCTGACCCTGCCCTCCGTTGCCGTCGCCGTGGCCGGAGTCGTCGCCGGTGAGCTCGCCGTCGCCGTGGCCGTAGGGTTGAAGATGACAGGCGGGCCCCGCCTGTCATCCACCCGCCTCTCTCCTCTCCTCTGGGCCACTGACCCACGGGCCCCGCCCGTCAGGTTTGAAACCTGACGTGCGCGCGCGCTGGCCCGTGCGGCTGGGCTAGTCAGCCCTGGGCCGTGCATTGTGGCCCTTTGGCCCAGTTGCACAGGGACCCTTTTTCTTTTTCTTTTCTGTTAATGTTTCAAACATTTTTACAGAAAAGAATATTGATCCAAATTAATTATTTCCAACTCCTAAAATCTTGTAATATTCCAACCTATTTAATGGTACTACTTTCATTCAAATCCATGAAACTTTCCTGTACTGTTTAAATTTAAATTCAAATTTAAGCAGTATAACTCCTGTTCAAAAATCAATATATCCTATTCTGAAACTCCAAAACTCCAACTAAGATTTTTCCCCATCTTAGAAAACTCTCTAGTATTTTACAAAAATGAGTTGACATTTTTCTGAGCACTTTGGTTTTTCTGTTTTATTTGTATTCTTATTTTTCCATTATTATTATGCGACGTATAGATCCCGTATTTGACGAAGTTGCTGTGGAAGAAGAAGGAGAAGGACTAGAAGACCTTGAAGACCAAGCCAATCCAGGCAAGCAGCCCTTTGACCATGATACACTTGTTCCTCGGAACCCGTTTGTTTCCGACGCATAATGATTAGGGTTACGATGGTAACCTGGATGAACCACCACATGATGCATGCTTTATCCTTGATCTTGCTATATGATAGACAACATGCAATAGGTGGCCATGATGCTTATATGATGCATGACATGCACTTGATCTTGCTATGTGCTAGATGACTTGCATATGATTAATAGTTATGGGAGTGATGCATGAGTGACAAAAACCTTCATGGTTGAAGTCTTTGCATGAAACCCCGTCGGGTGCCATTTATGCCCGAGGGTGATGATGATGATGAGTTGGGTGACCACTTGATGACGAAGTGGTGTGCCAAGGCAAGTGTGTGTGTTTTTCAAACGGATTGGTTGAAGTTGCGACCGTTATTCCAACCATACATGTGCAACCACACTACCCCTTATGGGACGGGGCTTTATTGATTACTTAGGTCGATACTAGCATAGTGCCCGCATTACTAGTGACGGGGAGACTTGAGGTCTTTCCCGGGACGGGGTCGTGCTTGGATAGGCGGCCATGACTGTTTTTACAGGGCACCGGACACACCGTTGGTCCCTTCGGGTACGCGTAAACATTGAATTAGGGCATGTCCCGTGATCTATTGTTTGTACCCCAAGGCCGTGTGCCAACGAGTGGACTCTATGTTAGTGTCGTCTAAGGAAAGGTAATGACCGGGTGCTTACCCCGGGTACTTGAGGTACCGCGGGTCGTGGATGACACGGAAGTTCCCCGGATCTTGTGGGTAAAGTGCGCAACCTCTGCAGAGTGTAAAACTATTCGAATAGCCGTGTCCACGGTCATGGACAGTTGGGTAACCGCTCTTGGGCTACGTCCAATGTTTGTGAAACCATGCGTGTGTGTGTGTGATGAGTCAAGATGGTAACTTGACTCAATGAGGTGAATCATATTCATGTTGATGTCGGTAACCTGTTCTCGAGGTTACGCGAGGTTATTGATGCACAACTTGATGATAGCATATTGTTCTAGCCTCCTGCTAGATTGTTCATTATTATTCAAATGCATTGTTGCTTGAGCCACATCATGGGTTGCTTGCGAGTACATTCAAAGTACTCATTGGCTTGCCACTGGTTATTTAATTGGCCAGGCATGGAAGAGCAAGATTATGAGGAAGAGTTCTTTGGAGACGACCATGCGAACTAGGACGCTATCCCAGTCAGAATGCCTGTAGGGTTAAGGCAGATGGCATGGGTTCTACCCGATTCATCGAAGACTTCCGCTATTTGAATATTTGCTATTCAGCCCGTGAGGCTCTATCTATGTAAGACTTGGCCATAATGGCCTTAATTCGTGTAAGACTATTTGTATGGATGTAAGACTCTTGTTATTTCAGCTTCTGTGTGTTCAGTGAGCATTGATCTCTGGGATCACTGTACACGTGCATTTGGTGATCTCGACTTCCAGGTCGGGGTCCCCACACTTTCCCTACCTTTTTGTAGACATTTGGGCCATTCTCTGCTCTGGCAGCACCTGCCTTATGATGTTTAACTATGCCAATTGCATTTTATCATTATCGGTTTCAATGTCTATTATGCATGTTGCAATTAACAGTTGAATCCATTTTTAAACAGTTGCATTTCAATGGCTACAAACTTACAAAATATGACTTAGGATATTGTATCCATTTTTTAATTTGTCTATTTGCTACCATGCTACTCTCTGCAATGAAGATATACTAAAGATGCTGCCTCATTTGCTATTATTGGTGGATGATAACCATGTTGTATTTAACATGCTTGTCCATGTACTTACGCAGGGTCATAAGGGCCGATGATGTTGTTTGCCGTCGAGGTTAGCTGCATCCCATGTCTTACAGTATTTCACATCATTTGTGAAATTACAGTTTAACCTCTAACATTTACTGGTTGCCTGTAGGTACACATGTCAGTGGCACTTATCCACGCTTCAACCCGGAGGAACAGCTCGCCTCCGCCGCCGCTGACTTTGGGCGGGCTCTGGCCAAGATGAAGTGCCCCATCAACTACCTCTCAGGACTTACCAAGTATGTACCCACCAGTTCAATCTTACCAATACTAGTTTCAATAAATGGGTATGTTTTGTACTGTCGATTGCTACTTCTCAAGTTTGCGTTGTATTCCCTCGAAGAGGAAATGGAGATGCAGCACAGTAGCGTAAGTATTTCCCTCAGTTTTCGAGAACCAATGTATCAATCCAGTAGGAGACCACGCGCGAGTCCCTCGCACCTGCACAAACAAATAAGAACTTCGCAGCCAACGCGATAAGGGGTTGTCAATCCCTTTACGGTCACTTACGAAAGTGAGATCTGATAGAGATGATAGTTTATATTTTTGGTTTATAAGAACAGCAAATAAAAGCGATAAAAGTAAAGTAGATGTAGATTGATATGTTGAGAATAGACCCGGGGGCCATAGTGTTCTCTAGTGGCTTCTCTCATGATAGCGATATTCTACGGCGGGTAAACAAATTACTGAATAGCAATTGATAGAAAAGCGAATAATTATGAGACTATCTAGGCATGATCATTGTATATAGGCATCACGTCCGAGACAAGTAGACCGAGTCCTGCCTGCATCTACTACTATTACTCCGCACATCGACCGCTATCCAGCATGCATCTAGTGTATTGAGTTCATAAGATCAGAGTAACGCCTTACGCAAGATTACATGATGTAGAGGGATAAACTCAAGCAATATGATATAAATGAAGGAAATATGCCCTAGAGGCAATAATAAAGATGATTATTTGTATTTCCTTATATCATGATAAATGTCTTTTATTCATGCTAGAATTGTATTAACCGGAAACTTAGTACATGTGTGAATACATAGACAAAACAGTATGTCCCTAGTATGCCTCTACTAGACTAGCTCATTGATCAAAGATGGTTATGTTTCCTAGCCATAGACATGAGTTGTCATTTGATCAACGGGATCACATCATTAGGAGAATGATGTGATGGACAAGACCCATCCGTTAGCATAGCACTATGATCGTTTAGTTTTACTGATATTGCTTTCTTCATGACTTATACATGTTCCTATGACTATGAGATTATGCAACTCCCGAATACCGTAGGAACACCTTGTGTGCTATCAAACGTCACAACGTAACTGGGTGATCATAAAGATGCTCTACAGGTGTCTCCGAAAGTATTCGTGGTGTTGGCATAGATCAAGATTAGGATTTGTCACTCCGAGTGTCGGAGAGGTATCTCTGGGCCCTCTCGGTAACACACATCATAATAAGCCTTGCAAGCAAAAGACTAATGAGTTCGTCACGAGATAATGTGTTATGGAACGAGTAAAGAGACTTGTCGGTAACGAGATTGAACTAGGTATAGAGATACCGACGATCGAATCTCGGGCAAGTAACATACCGATGACAAAAGGAACAACGTATGTTGTTATGCGGTTTGACCGATAAAGATCTTCGTAGAATATGTAGGAACCAATATGAGCATCCAGGTTCCGCTATTGGTTATTGACCGGAGATGAGTCTCGGTCATGTCTACATAGTTCTCGAACCCGTAGGGTCCGCACGCTTAACGTTTGATGACGATCGGTATTATGAGTTTATGAGTTTTGATGTACCGAAGGAGTTCGGAGTCCCGGATGAGACCGGGGACATGACGAGGAGTCTCGAAATGGTCGAGACGTAAAGATCGATATATTGGACGACTATATTCGTACATCGGAAAGGTTCCGAGTGATTTGGGTATTTTTCGGAGTATATGGGCCTTATTGGGCCATACGGGAATAGAGGAGAAAGGCCAAAAGGAAGGAGGCGCGTGCCCCCCCTCTGGTCCGAATTGGACAAGGGGTGCAGCCCCCTTTTCCTTCCCCCTCTCCACCTCTTTCCTTCTCTCCTACTCCGGAAAGGAAAGGGGAATCCTACTAGGACTTGGGAGTCCTAGTAGGACTCCCCACACTTGGCGCGCCCCCTCTAGGGCCGGCCTCTCCCTTGCTCCTTTATATACGGGGGCAAGGGGCACCCTAGGACACAGAAGTTGAATCGTTCCAGCCGTGTGCGGTGCCCCCCTCCACAGAAACACACCTCGGTCATACCGTCGCAGTGCTTAGGCGAAGCCCTGCGCCGGTAGATACATCATATCCGTCACCACGCCGTCGTGCTGACGAAACTCTCCCGTGAAGCTCAACTGGATCAAGAGCTCATGGGACGTCATCAAGCTGAACGTGTGCTGAACGCGGAGGTGCCGTACGTTCGGTGCTTGATCGGTTGAATCGCGAAGAAGTTCGACTACATAAACTGCGTCACTTGACGCTTCCGCTTCCAGTCTACGAGGGTACGTAGACACACTCTTCCCTCTCGTTGCTATGCATCTGGTAGATAGATCTTGCGTGATCGTAGGAAAATTTTAAAATACTACGTTCCCCAACAATAAACCCCATCTTTTTATCCTCGACGGCAACAATACAATATGTGCCTTGCTGCCCCTACTATCACTGGGAAAGGACACCGCAAGATTGAACCCAAAGCCAAGCACTTCTCCCATTGCAAGAACTATAGATCTAATAGGCCAAACCAAACCAATAATTCGAAGAGACTTGCAAGGATATTATGAGCACACATAAAAAGTTCAGAGAAGAACCAAATATCTTTCATAGATAACCTTGATCATAAACTCACAATTCATCGGATCTCGACAAACACACCGCAAAAAGAGATTACATCGAATAGATCTCCTCGAAGACCGAGGAGAACTTTGTATTGAGATCCAGAGAGAGAAGAAGCCATCTAGATACTAGCTATGGACCCGAAGGTCTGTGGTAAACTACTCACAACTCATGGTGAGGGCGATGATGATGACGATGAAGAACACCGTGATGGATCCCCCTTCGGTGGAGCTCCGGAACAGGCTCCAAGATGATATCTCACGGGAACAGAAGGTTACGGCGGTGGAATTAGGGTTTTCTCTCTGTTGTCGAAGGTTTCGGGGTACGTAGACTTATATAGGAGGAATGAGGACATCGGGGGACTCACGAGGGCCCCACGAGGCAGGGGCGCGCCCTGGGAAGGGGTGCACGCCCCCTACCGTCGTGGGCAGCCCCTTGATCCCCTGACGTGGTTCTCAAGTGCATCATGCGTGATTTTCTCCAAAAATAGCTCTCGCGAAGGTTTCATTCCGTTTGGACTCCGTTTGATATTCTTTTTCTGCAAAAGCCTGAAACGGGCAAAAAACAGCAATCTGGACTGGGCCTTTGGGTTAGTAGGTTAGTCCCAAAAATGATATAAAAGTGTATGGTAAAGCCCATTAAACATCCAATACTTCATAAATAATAGCATGGAACAATAAAAATTATAGATACGTTGGAGACGTATCAAGCATCCCCAAGCTTAATTCATGCTCGTCCTCGAGTAGGTAAATAATAAAAACAGAATTTTTGATGTGGAATGCTAACCAATATAGTTTCTCAATGTAATTCTCTTAATTGTGGCATGAATGTTCAGATGTGAAGGATTCAAGATAAAAGTCTATATTGACATAAGAAATAACAATACTTCAAGTATACTAACAAAGCAATCATGTCTTCTCAAAATACTATGGCTAAAGAAAGTTATCCCTACAAAATCATATAGTCTGGCTATGCTCCCTCTTCATCACAAAAAATATTCATATTATGCACAATCCCGATTTCAGCCAAGCACTTGTTTTCATACTCTATCTTTTCAAACCTTTCAACTTGCACGCAATACATGAGTGTGAGCCATGGACATAGCACTATGGGTGGAATAGAGGTGGTTGTGCAGAAAACAAAAAGGAGGGAGATAGTCTCACATCAACTAGGCGTATCAACGGGAAATGGAGATGCCCATCAATAGATATCAATGTGAGTGAGTAGGGATTGCCATGCAACGGATGCACTTGAGATAAATATGAATGAAAGCTCAACAAAAGAAACTAGTGGGTGTGCATCCAACTTGCTTGCTCACGAAGACCTAGGGCATTTGAGGAAGCCCATCGTTGGAATATACAAGCCAAGTTCTATAACGAAAATTCCCACTAGTATATGAAAGTGACTAAACATGAGACTCTTTATCATGAAGAACATGGTGCTACTTTGAAGCACAAGTGTGGAAAAAAGGTAGTAGCAATTGTCCCTTTTTATTTTTCTTTTTTTTTGGGCCTTTCTTTTTTTTTGGCCTTTCTTTTCTTTTTGCGGAGGGGCTTTATAGATTTAGCCTTTCCTCCCATGGGACAATGCTCTAATTATGATGATCATCACACTTTCATTACAACTCGATATTACAACTCGATACTACAACAACAAAGTATGACTCTATATGAATGCCTCCGGCGGTGTATCGGGATGTGCAATGAAAAAGAGTGACATGTATGAAAAGTTATGCATGGTGGCTTTGCCACAAAATACGATGTCAACTACATGATCATGCATGGCAATATGACAATATGATGCGTGTCATATGAATGGAACGGTGGAAAGTTGCATGGCAATCTCGGAATGGCTATGGAAATGCCATGATAGGTAGGTATGGTGGCTGTTTTGAGGAATAATATGGTAGCTGTTTTGAGGAAGGATATATAGTGGGTTTATGGTACCGGTGAAAGTTGTGCGGTACAAGAGAGGCTAGCAATGGTGGAAGGGTGAGAGTGTGTATAATCCATGGACTCAACATTAGTCATAAGAACTCGTATACTTATTGCAAAAATCTACGAGTCATCAAAACAAAGCAATCAACGCATACTCCTAGGGGGGAGGTTGGTAGGGGAGTTAACCATCGCGCGCCCCCGACCTCCACACAAAGGTTGGCACTTTACAAATACCTCATGCTCTAACTTCGTCACATAGCGGTTCACCATACGTGCATGCTACGGGAATCACTAACCTTAACACAAGTATTTCTCAATTTCATAATAACTCCACTAGCATGACTCTAATATCTCTATCCTCATATCTCAAAACAATTATCAAGCATCCAACATCCCATTCTATTCAATGCACTTAGTGTGAAAAAAATTACTACATTGACATTGGATGTCTATCATGTGAAGACTAGTTTCTTTAGCCTAAACACATTACCAGGCTGTTTTAATAGACTCTCAAATAGATATAAGTGAAGCATGAGAGTTCAACAATTTCTACAAAACATAACCACCACCGTGCTCTAAAAGATATAAGTGAAGTACTAGAGCAAAAACTATTCAACTCAAAAGATATAAGTGAAGCACATAGAGTGTTCTAGAAATTTATAGGCCATAATTAACTCTATCAAATAGGTGTATCCAGCAAGGATGATTGTGACAAACTAACAAGCAAAGACTCAAATTATACAAGACGCTCCAAGCAAAACACATATCATGTGGTGAATAAAAATATAGCTCCAAGTATAGTTACTGATGGATGAAGACAAAAGACGGGATGCCTTCCCGGGGCATCCCCAAGCTTAGGCTTTTGATTATCCTTGAATTTTACTTGGGGTGCCATGGGCATCCCCAAGCTTAGGCCTTTGCTACTCTTTGTTCCATAGTCCATCAAAGCAATACTCAAAACTTGAAAACTTCACAACACAAAACTTAGACAAAAATTCTCGTGAGCTCCGTTAGTATAAGAAAGCAAACTACCACTCAAAGGTACAGCAATGAATTCATTATTTTCTTATATTGGTGTTAAACCTACTGTATTCCAACTTCTCTATGGTTCGTATCCTCCAATACTACTCATAGATGCATTGAAATAAGCAAACAACACACGATAAACAGAATCTGTCAAAAACAGAACAGTCTGTAGTAATCTGCAGGTTTCGCCTACTTCTGGAACTTCAAAATATTCAAACTAAATTGTTAAATTTCAGGAATTTGTCTACTTATCATCTGCAAAAATAATCAACTAAATATCACGCTCCAGTAAAATCTGATGATCATTCTAGCGAGCGCTAACGATTTTGTTTTTCACAGCAAGATCACATGAATTTCACACAAGTCTTCCCAAATGTTCTACTTGGCACAAACACTAAACATAACACAAAACCACATCTAAACCGAAGCTAGATGCAATATTTATTCCCTAACAGCAGCAAAAACAACAAATATAAAATTGGGTTGCCTCCCAACAAGCTCTTTCTTTATAGCCATTAAGATAGGCTTGAGATTTCAATGATGCTCACATGAAAGATAAGAATTTAAGCACAAAGAGAGCATCATATAGCATGTGAAAATCACATCTAAGCCTAACATACTTCCTATGCATAGGCATTTTATAAGCAAACAAATTATCGAGGCAATCAATTTCTAGCATATGCAAGGAAGAAGAAAGAAACGATAGCAATCTCAACATAACGAGAGGTAATTTAGTAACATGAAGATTTCTACAACCATATTTTCTTCTCTCATAATAATTGCATGTAGTATCATAAGCAAATTCAACAATATAGCTATCACATGACATATTCTCAACACGATCCACATGCATGTGAAGTTGACACTCTTCCAAAATAGTGGGATCAATATTAACTAAAGTCATGACCTCTCCAAACCCACTTTTATCAAAAATCCATAAGATTGAAAATTCTCCAAATATGTGGGATCTAAAGTTGGCACTCTTCCAAACCCACTTTCAATATTATTGCAAACATTAACATCAATCTCATATTCATCATGG
This sequence comes from Secale cereale, assembly GCA_902687465.1. Taxonomy (NCBI): domain Eukaryota; kingdom Viridiplantae; phylum Streptophyta; class Magnoliopsida; order Poales; family Poaceae; genus Secale; species Secale cereale. The sequence goes on along the minus strand of LR738710.1, from coordinate 810,431,951 downwards.
GGCTTAAATAAATTTTCAAGATCATAAGAAGAATCACCCCAATCATGATCATTGCAACAAGTAGTGGGCACACCAAAATAAGCATCCCCAAGCTTAGGGTTTTGCATATCATTAGCACAATTGACATCAATAGAATTTATAGTAACATCATTGCAATCATGCTTTTTATTTAAGGAGCTAACATGAATCACTTTTTCTTTTAATAATTCCTCACAATTTTCAGATTCATAAATTTCAAGCAAAACCTCATAAAGCTAATCTAGTGCACGCAGCTCACTAGCAATAGGTTCAACATAATTGGATCTCTTAAAGAGATTAGAAAGTGGATGAGGATCCATAATATAGCAACCGAAGATGCAAGCTAATACAGGGCACATAGCAACACAAGCAAACAAGAGGCAAGCGAATGATAGACACATGGCAGAAGAAAGGCAAATAAAACGGCAAAGGTGAAGTGGGGAGAGGAAAACGAGAGGCAAAAAAATGTAATGTGAAGGATAAAGGGTTGTGATAGGTACTTGGTATATGACATTTGCGTAAGCCTCCCCGGCAACGGCGCCAGAAATTCTTCTTCCTACTTCTCGAGCTTGCGTTGTATTCCCTAGAAGAGGAAAGGGAGATGCAGCACAGTAGCGTAAGTATTTCTCTTAGTTTTTGAGAACCAATGTATCAATCCAGTAGGAGACCACGCGCGAGTCCCTCGCACCTGCACAAACAAATAAGAACTTCGCAGCCAACGCGATAAGGGGTTGCCAATCCCTTTACGGTCACTTGCGAAAGTGAGATCTGATAGAGATGATACTTTATATTTTTGGTATTTTTGGTTTATAAGAACGGCAAATCAAAGCGAAAAAAGTAAAGTAGATGTAGATTGATATGTTGAGAATAGACCTGGGGTCCATAGTGTTCTCTAGTTGCTTCTCTCATGATAGTGATATTCTACGGCGGGTAAACAAATTACTGTCGAGCAATTGATAGAAAAGTGAATAATTATGAGACTATCTAGGCATGATCATTGTATATAGGCATCACGTCCGAGACAAGTAGACCGACTCCTGCCTGCATCTACTACTATTACTCCACACATCGACCGCTATCCAGCATGCATCTAGTGTATTGAGTTCATAAGAACAGAGTAGCGCCTTAAGCAAGATGACATGATGTAGAGGGATAAGCTCGAGCAATATGATATAAACCCCATCTTTTTATCCTCAATGGCAACAATACAATGTGTGCCTTGCTGCCCCTACTGTCATTGGGAAAGGACACCGCAAGATTGAACCCAAAGCCAAGCACTTCTCCCATTGCAAGAACGATAGATCTAGTAGGCCAAACCAAACCAATAATTCGAAGAGACTTGCAAGGATATTATGAGCACACATAAAAAGTTCAGAGAAGAACCAAATATCTTCCATAGATAACCTTGATCATAAACTCACAATTCATCAGATCTCGACAAACACACCGCAAAAAGAGATTACATCAAATAGATCTCCTCGAAGACCGAGGATAACTTTGTATTGAGATCCAGAGAGAGAGAAGAAGCCATCCAGATACTAGCTATGGACTCGAAGGTCTGTGGTAAACTACTCACAACTCATGGTGAGGGCGATGATGATGATGTAGAAGAACTCCGTGATGGACCCCCTCCGGTGGAGCTCCGGAACAGGCTCCAAGATGAGATCTCACGGAAATAGAAGGTTACGGCGGTGGAATTAGTGTTTTCTCTCTGTTGTCGAAGGTTTCGGGGTACATAGACTTATATCGGAGGAAGGAGGACACCGGGGGAGTCACGGGGGCCCCAGGAGGCAGGGGCGCGCCCTGGGAAGGGGGACGCGCCCCCCACCCTCGTGGGCTGCCCCTTGATCCCCTGACGTGGTTCTCAAGTCCCTCGTGCGTGATTTTCTCCAAAAATATCTCTCGCGAAGGTTTCATTCCGTTTGGACTCCGTTTGATATTCTTTTCCTGCAAAACCCTGAAACGGGCAAAAAACAGCAATTTGGACTAGGCCTTTGGGTTAGTAGGTTAGTCCCAAAAATGATATAAAAGTGTATGATAAAGCCCATTAAACATCCAAGACTTCATAAATAATAGCATGGAACAGTCAAAAATTATAGATACGTTGGAGACGTATCATCGATGTATTAAGCATGTTTTAGTAAACATGCCTAAAATGTTTGAGCTATTTTACCTACCTTTTTATAGACAATTGGGCCATTATCTGCTCTGGCAGCACCTGCCCTGTTATGTTTAACTCTACCAATTGCATTTTTATCAATACCGGTTTCAATGGCCATTGAGCCTGTTGCAATTAACAGTTGTATCTGTTTTTAAAGAGTTGTATTTCAATGGCTACAAACTTACAAAACATGAATTAGGATGTTTTTAAGCCTGTTGCAATTAACAGTTGTATCCATTTTTTAATTCGTCCCTTTGCTACGGTGCTACTCTTTCTAAATGAAGATATCTCTGCAGCTGGTGCCATTTTATTACCATTTGCTATTTTTGGTGGATGTTAACCCTGTTGTCGTTAACATTGGCTTTCCATGTACTTACACAGGGCTACAATGGGCGATGCTGTTGTTTGTCGTCGAGGTTAGCTGCATCCCATGTCTTATACACCATCTATTCCTAAATATAAGTATTTTTAGAGATTCCAATATAGACTACATAAGGAGGAAAATGAGTGAATCTAGAATTCTAGATTCTAATCTAAACTATATCTATAATTCTATATACATTCGTATGTAGTTCATATTGAAATCTAAAAAAATACTTGTACTTAGGAACATAATTAGTTGTATTTTACATCATTTGTGCAATCTCAGTTTAGCTTCTAACATTCACTGGTTGCTTGTAGGTACATATATGAGTGGTACTGATCCACGCTTTGATCCCTTTTGCGTATGGGGCAATGAGATATTCATGAACAGGCGTCAAGTGAGGAAACTAAGAAATATTGTTAGGCAAAAGAAACAGGAGTGGAGGCTATTTAGTGGTTTCCGAAGCTATTTACTGATGATTACCTTGCAACTACATGACCGGAGTGGAGGCAACTAAGGTTAAAGTATATAATTCATGCTACCATGATAATGCTCTAGAAGTCTTCCTGAAGGCGGTGAAGGATGGGCGGGTGTCGGTGTACTAAGATAGGGGTACCTTTGTACCCCAACTTGTGCACGGGCAGTAGCAGCTTCCCGTGGCAGGGCTTACCACGTGCTCGCCAAGAACCGTTCTGGCCCCTATGAAGCCATTCAAGAACAAAGTATACAAGTCAGAAGATCAAGGCCCCGGCTAGAGGAGCTTGCCGGGAAGGCCGCACCAGGCTCAAGGTTATCACTTTAGAACAAGACCCTGGCAAGAGGAGCTTGCCAGGAAGGCCAAGGAACACATACCTCAAGAGATGTCTCGGCGCTTCGTGCGCCCCGGCAGGACCCGGAGAGCGATAAGCTTCCGGGCCCGGCAAGATCACGACCCCGGCAAGGTGCTTGCCGGGGAAGCGTATGCTGTGTGCCCGCGCTCCAGCTCATCAGCCCACGCGTCCCCCTGGGGCACTTCCAGGGGCACGTGGCAGGCGGCTGTGCAGCCTGGGGGACACGGTGGGGAGCCACGGTGACGAGGCTACCGCCGTGGCGAACGGAGAAGCATGGACGGACGCTTTTGGGGGCGACGGCGACGGGCATTTAATGCCCTTGTCCCCCACTGTCAAAGTTAGGTGAAGACCACTGTTCATCCACTGTTCATGCACTATTCACGCACTGTTACAACTACCACCAAAGTTACATTTTTACCCTTCTCTACGTTGACACCTGTCGGTGACCCCTTTGAGCTATAAAAGGAGGCCCATGCACAACGTAGAGGGGGTTCGAAACCTAGACAACTCTCTCGCTCGGTATAGCTAGTACTGTAGATCTTCAAGCTCCCGAGCTCAAGAACTCAATACAACCTAAGCAGGAGTAGGGTTTTACGCATCCGCGCGGCCCGAACCTGGGTAAAACTGCCCGCGTGTGCTCCTCGATCTGCTCTCCGTGCTCCCTCCGCTCCCTTACCGCAACGTAGAAGGGGCTCCGGTCCCATAGGTGTTCGTGGGCGGACAGTTTCCCCCGACATCTTTGGCGCGCCAGGTAGGGGGCGTCGAGGTTGTGCGAACCTGATCCGGCGCTCACGCGGGCGCAACCTTCAGCAACTTCACCAGCTTCATCAACCTCATCGACAGCATCAACATGCCTCCGAAGAAGAAGGCTTCGGAGGTCGGAGGCCCGTCTGCGTCAATCCCACCGCCACCAGAACCAATGGTTGGTGGAGGAGACGCTGGCGGAAGGGTGACCGCCGGTGAAGAGACTCACGGCGCCACCAAATCCAAGGACAAGACGGACGACCGGGCGAACTCCAAAGCCTCAGTGTCCGTGCACGCGCCACGTCCCTCTCAGGAGGTACAAGACCAGCAGCGGCGTGGTACTGGAGGTACCATACGCTTGCTGGGGCGTGGCCAAACTAGAGGATCGCGGGATGCTCAGGGCCAGCGCGCTGGTACGGGCAAGGCGCGGTCGCCAGGGCGAGAAACTGCTCCTTCTAACCCTGTTAGAAGTCCGAGCATATCTCGCTCCTCGCACCGCTCGCCGCCGCTCCCCTCCTCTCCAGCAGAAGCTCTAGCAAGAGCACAGCTGCTCCTCGACTTCCCTCCAGCGGCAGATAAAGCCGAAGACTGGAGGGCGACGATCCAGAGCCTCATCGCCTTCGCCAACAACGACACGCCGCAGCAGCCGGCAACGTCGCGGCCGCGGCAAGTCGACCAGACGAAGGCCGATGGAGACAAGACCGCCGGGGGTGCAACTACCGTGCACTCCCAGCTGCGGAAGCAGAAATCGCCACCCCGCCGGATCAACATCGACGACAACTCTACGGCGTCGTCGGATCCACGGGCTCGCCACGATCAGCGCCAAGTCCTAGACGACAGGCGGCAAGAGGACGCTCGGACTCGCATCGAGCGTCGACGAGAAGCCTGAAGACAATCAGATCAGCGCGTTGGGACCGCTGTCGACGCGCACGCGCCCGGTGAACCAGGCGACTTGCCGTATGCGGCAGGTTGCCCTGCGTTCACCCGTGAGCTGCGGCAAGTCCAGCCAGCATGAAGAATTTTAAGCCCGACGTACCCGAGAAGTACGACGGCAAGACGCACCCCTCGGAGTTCCTCAGCATCTACACCATCGCGGTGCAGGCTGCCGGGGGACGCGACGAGAAGATCCTAGCCAACTACTTCCCGCTAGTGCTTAAGCCAAACGTCCGGTCTTGGCTTATGCACTTGCCGGAGAACTCCATCTCCTCATGGGCAGATCTGTGCCACCAATTTGTTGGCGCCTTCACGGGCGGCCACAAACCCCACGGCCAGGAGAGCGATCTCCACATCCTCGCCCAGAAGGAGGGAGAGTCCCTACGCAAATACATCCAAAGATTCAGCCGCGTCCAGCACAACATTCCCGACGTCCACCCTGCCGCGGTTATCAGCGCGTTTCACCAGAACGTGCGTAACCGCCGGATGAGGGAGGAGATGGCCATGACCAAGATCCGGGATGTCAGCGAGCTCTACGCTCTGGCGGACAAGTGTGCGCGCGCTGAAGAGGGGAGGAGACTCCCCGGAGAGGATACTGGCGCAGGAGGAAGCGACAGCGAGGATGCCGCCCCGGCAAGGAAAAACCGGTGGCGGAATAACAGAAAGAAGAAGAGCAAGGAGGAGCTGGTTGTCGAGCAGTCCGGCAAGGAGGCTCCCGCCAAGAAGGCACAAGCTGGCGGTTTCGGCAAGGAGCCCGCCCCTATAGCGGCAGCCGACAAGCAGGACGGCTCCGACAAGCAATACTGCAAGATCCACCGCACCAAGGGCCACGATCTTCAGAACTGCAAAAGAGTCGAGTACCTCGTAGAGCAGCAGAAGGCTGAATACGAGCGTCGCGACAAGGAGAAAGCCCAAGGAGGCGGAGGAGAGCCCAGCAAGAAGCGGCCGTTCAATGGCCGGGGAGGACGCCGCGGCAAGGCCAAGCAGCGGCAAGGTGACAGACCTCCCCGGGGCCGCGACGAGGATGAGGATGAAGACGACGATGATGACATGGAAGAAGGAGACAACAGCGAGCAGGAGTTCCAGAAGGCCACAGAGGTTCTGTGTGTCAACGGAGGTGCCTCTCTGCATACTTCCTACCGCCAGCTCAAGCAGTGGGTGCGAGAAGTGAATGCAGCTGAGCCGCCCGTTGAGTTACGCAGGCTGCTGAAGTGGTCAGGCACGCCCATCATCTTTGACCTTGAGGACCACCCTGACCGCACAACTGCGGTCGGGTGCTTGCCGATGTTGGTCTCACCAACTATCCGCAACCTCAAGGTCACCAAGATGTTAGTTGACGGCGGGGCCGGCCTGAACTTGATCTCCTCAGCTGTGATCAAGAAGCTACAGATCCCCGACAGCGAGCTCGAGGAAACCGGGTCGTTCCAAGGGATCAACCCGGGAAGGAGCAAGCCGAAGGGGAAGATTACGCTGCCAGTGACCTTTGGCGGGGAGCTCAACTTCAGGATGGAGAGGATCACGTTTGATGTTGCTGATATCCCATTACCATACAATAGGATACTTGGCCGTCCTGCCCTCGCCAAGTTCATGGCAGCTTCCCACTATGCATACAACATGCTCAAGATGCCGGGGCCGATAAGCGTCATCTCTGTCCCTGGCGACAAGAAGGATGCGCTTATCTGCGCCGACAAGATCTACCGGGATGCAGCAGCCGCAGCAGAAAGCAACACACTTGCCGCTGAAGCTCCCGGAGGGAAGAACAAGACCAAGTCCGGCAAGAGCTCTGGAGCCCACTCCGGGAAACGCACCTCCTCGGAGTGCTGCGCTGCCGTCGAGGACGCGCCATCGAGCTCCACCGGCAAGTGCAAGAAAGGAATGGCAGCTCCACCGGCAACCAAGAAGGTGTCCGCCAAGGAGGATGGCACTGGTGGTACCTTCACCATCAGTGCTACACTCGACCCCAAATAGGAAAGCGCGCTCATTGCCTTCCTGCGGGCGAATGTCGACGTGTTTGCATGGCAACCGTCTAACATCCCCGGCGTTCCCAGGAAGGTAATGGAGCACAAGCTTGTTGTTTGTCCTCACGCGCGGCCCGTCAAGCAGAAGGTCAGGAAGCAAGCCGTGGAGCGCCAAGAGTTCATAGCTGAAGAGATAAAGAAGTTAGAAGCAGCAGGCCTGGTTAGAGGCGTAATACATCCCACGTGGTTGGCCAATCCAGTTGTCGTGCGAAAGGCTAATGGAAAGTGGAGACTTTGTATAGACTTCACCGACGTGAACAAAGCTTGTCCCAAGGATCCCTTTCCCTTGTCGCGCATCGACCAAATTGTTGACTCCACAGCTGGATGTGAGTTGCTCTCATTCCTTGATGCATACTCAGGTTACCACCAGATATTCATGGCCAAGGAAGATGAAGAAAATACTGCATTCATTACTCCATGCGGCACCTATTGCTTCATACGCATGCCCTTTGGATTGAAGAATGCAGGCTCAACATTTGCAAGGGTGGTGCACACTGCTTTTGAGCCACAGATCCACAGGAATATAGAAGCCTACATGGATGATATAGTGGTCAAGAGCAAGAACAAAGATACCCTGATACAGGACTTAGAGGAAACCTTTGAGAATCTACGCAAGATCCAACTCAAGCTGAACCCTGAGAAGTGCGTCTTCGGAGTTCCCTCCGGCAAGCTTCTCGGGTTCTTTGTGTCCAAGAGGGGGATTGAAGCCAATCCCGACAAGATAAAAGCCATCGAGCAGATTGAAGCCCCAAAGCGCGTCAAGGACGTAAGAAGACTTGCTGGTTGTGTGGCTGCCCTTAGCAGGTTCATTTCAAAGTCTACAGAGCGCGCCCTGCCTTTTTTCAAAATTTTGAAAAAGGCCGGCCCTATGAAATGGACTCCGGAAGCGGAGGCAGCGCTGCAAGACTTGAAAGGATACGTGTCCTCCACTCCGATACTTGTCGCACCTAGGCCACAAGAGAAGTTGCTGCTGTACCTAGCGGCAACCAATCAAGTGGTTAGTGTTGCGTTAGTAGCGGAGAGAGAGGCGAATGAGGAACCCACATCCCCGACAAGCGAATCAAGCGACAAGCAGGGGGCTTCCCCGACAAGCTCTGGCCCCGACAAGGACAAGTCTGCGCAGGAGCAAGGAGAAGTGCGAAGGAAGATGGTACATCGCCCAGTGTATTTCGTAAGTTCCCTTCTGCAGGGGGCTAGATCAAGATACTCTGGGGTGCAGAAGTTGCTTTTCGGCCTCCTCATGGCCTCAAGGAAGCTGCGCCATTACTTCCAAGCACACGAGATAACGGTGGTCACTCGCTTTCCGTTGAAGAGGATATTGCAAAATCCCGAAGCAACAGGCAGGATCGTCGAGTGGGCACTGGAGCTGTCAAGCTTTGGTCTCAAGTTTGAGAGTACTTCCACCATACAGAGCAGAGCTTTGGCAGAATTCATAGCAGAATGGACCCCAACGACAGATGAAGAAGTCCCAGAAACAAGCGTCCCCGTCCAAGACGCGAGCAACGAGTGGATAATGTACTTTGATGGTGCTTTCTCGCTGCAAGGCGCCGGTGCCGGCGTGGTACTCATAGCGCCCACCGGAGAGCACCTCAAGTATGTTGTCCAGATGCACTTTCCCAAGGAGCAAGCGACAAACAATACTGCTGAGTATGAAGGTTTGCTTGCCGGCCTCAGAATTGCGGCCGAGCTTGGGATCAAGAAGTTGATTGTGCGGGGAGATTCACAGTTGGTGGTCCGACAAGTGAATAAGAGTTACCAGAGCCCTTTGATGGAAGCTTATGTTGATGAAGTGAGGAAGCTTGAAGAGCACTTTGAAGGTCTGCAAATGGAGCACGTCCCAAGAGCTCAGAATGATATTGCAGATGGCCTCTCAAAGTGTGCTGCAATGAAGTTACCTGTGGAACCAGGGACCTTCGTGCTCAAGTTAACTCAGCCATCCGTTACACCATCAGTTGGGCAAAACAAGAAGAGGAAGTTGGTCTCCGGTGACTACTTGCCGGCGGATCTTCCAGAAGCCGCTGCCAAGGTCCCCAAGATCAACAGCCAAGACGCTGAGGAACAGTTTGCTCCTGCAGATCCAAGGGTTTGTACATTTGAAGCAGGCGTTCCCGACAAGCCTTGCCCCGACAGGCTTGCCGGGGGACCATCAGCTCCGGCAGAGCCGCAGGTTCTTGCCGTAGAAGCTGAGGTTCCCGCAGCAGCCCTCATGCCTTTAGTCCTTGTTGTTGAGCCTCAGGCTCCAGCATGGGCACAGCAAATCGTCCGCTTTCTGCAAACTGGAGAACTTCCCGACGAGCCAGAAGAGATAGAGAAAATAACCAGGCAGTCGAGTATGTACCAGTTCGTTGGCAATGAACTGTACAGAAGAAGACTCAACGGTGTCAGGTTGAAGTGCATTTCCAGGGAAGATGGACAGAAGTTGTTGACAGAGATACATGCAGGCATATGTGGCCACCACATTGGCGCAAGGGCACTTGCCGGGAAGGCGTTCCGGCAAGGGTTCTTCTGGCCAGAAACCCTCCAAGATGCAACTGCACAAGTAACCAAGTGTGAAGCGTGCCAGTTCCATGCCAAGGAAATTCACCAGCCAGCTCAAGCTCTCCAGACGATCCCTTTGTCCTGGCCCTTCTCGGTCTGAGGGCTCGATATTCTCGGCCCCTTTCCCCGCGCAGTCGGGGGCTTTGAGTACTTGTATGTAGCAATCGACAAGTTCACAAAGTGGCCAGAAGTGGAACCGGTGAGAAAGGTGACAGCACAGTCAGCAGTCAGGTTCTTCAGATCGATTGTTTGCCGTTTCGGAATCCCTAACAGGATCATCACCGACAACGGCACACAGTTTACAAGTCGCACCTTCATGCAGTACGTCCAAGACCTTGGCGCCAAGGTCTGCTTCGCTTCTGTTGCTCACCCAAGGAGCAATGGTCAAGCGGAGAGGGCCAATGCTGAAGTGCTGCGCGAGCTCAAGACAAGAACCTTCGACAGGCTGCACAAGTGTGGAAGAAACTGGATAGAGGAGTTGCCGGCGGCTCTTTGGTCAATAAGGACGACACCAAATCGAGCCACCGGACAGACACCCTTTGCTCTTGTCTATGGAGCAGAGGAAGTTCTCCCCACGGAACTCGTATACGGGTCTCCTCGAGTGCTCGCTTACGATGAGCTCGAGCAAGAGCAACTGCGGCAAGATGATGCATTGCTCCTCGAGGAGGAACGTCTCCAGGCTGCTGTACGAGCTGCTCGATACCAGCAAGCCTTGCGTCGCTATCATAGCCGCAAGGTCAAGGCCAGGAGTCTCGAGGAAGGCGACCTTGTTCTTCGTCGTGTTCAGTCCGCCAAGAATTCCAACAAGTTGACGCCGAAGTGGGAATGCCCTTATCGGGTGAGACAAGTCACAAGGCTCGGCACTGTCCGCCTTGAGACCGAAGAAGGCTTACCGGTGAGCAACACCTAGAACATAGAGCATCTTCACAAGTTTCACCCGTAAGGGGCGGTTGCCGTGATCCGCTCCGGCAACCACCTTTTGTACAAGTCTTGCCGTTGTTGCATGTAAACCTTTGTACAAAGCCGGGCGCAGACCCCGTGCATCAGTAAAGCTTTTGTGCTTCGCCCTATTTGTCATTTCCATGCTTTTCTTTGTTATTTGCATGCATCATCTGACACCTTGTGCAACGCACATCCCCGGTAAGCACTAGCAAGCCATGAGGCCCTATACTTGTTTTTCCTCCTCTTTTTCTTTCCCTCTTAAGCAGAAGGAGTATTCCTCGCGCACAAGTTTGCCGGGGGGGAGGAGATGGAGGCATGAACCAAGTACTGTTCAAGAAAGAGAAGCCTCGTCGGGGAGCAAACAATCTATGAAAGCTAAGTTACCAAAGTTTGAGTAATTCAAATTTTTCAAATTTTTTAGTTGTCTTCCTTGAACAACCACACTTTGTATGGAAAACCTGTGCGCGGAGGAACCTACCCATGGCTAGCCGCACCCTTACTTTGTTTCGAGCACGCTCAACGACTTAAGTGAGCTGCGACAAGTGTCGCGCCCTTACTTCGTTTTCGAGTTCGCTCGGCAATCTAAGTGTGTTGCGGCTAGCTGCGGCAAGGTTTCTTGTCGGCAAAGGTATTGCCAGCAGGCTGCTAAGAGTCCAGCACTCAGCGCTCGCGGCAAGGGTCCTTTGCCGGCGAGTTCCCTAAAAACGTAGGGTGGAATGCATACAAAGTGAAGGGACCAAAGCAAGGGAGATAACACTGCATTGGTTGCTCAAAATAAGATTGTATATTACGAAGATAACTTGTCGCAATACTAACAGATTCTTGTCCGTAACATGCTTTGCAGCGGCAAAGGAAGCAGAAAGAAAGGAATCTAATCTACGCGGTCGCCTTCACGCCTCGTGATCTTGCCCACCTTGGCGACGATGTGGGCAACTTGCGCCTTCAACGCCTCCTGGTCAGCTTCGGGCGGCAAGGAGCGGAGGACATTGACGAGGTTGATGCCGGGGTTGCGGTAGACGATCTTCGATAAGACCCGCTCCATGGTGCCCATGCAGAGCCGACGCGCCTCGTCGGCCAGCTGCACGGGGATCTTCTCCCGCAGCCGCGCAAGCGCCGGCGCAATTCCCCTGAAGAACAGACTCAACTTGGCGCTATGGGGGAGACTCTCGTCCGGGGAGTACACGAGATGCTCCGCCCTCAGCGCCATCATCTCCATGTCAATATTGGCAGCGGAGGTGACAAGCTCATCAGTCCACTGCTCCACTGCCCGGTTGAAGTTGTTCTGCGAGACGGTGGCGCTCTCCACCAAGGCCCTTTCCTTGCGGAGTTCGTCCTTCAGCTTCGTCTCGCGGTCCCGGGCGGCGTCGAGCGAGTCAGTCAAGGTGGAGACCTTCAGCTCTAAGTCAGCGATGGAGTTCCTGGCGTCAGTGAGCTCTTTGCCCTTCTCGGAGAGACGTACCTGCAGCTCAGAGTTGGTGTGGGCATCTTTCTCCCGCGCCACATTGAGCGCAGTGACCCTCTCCTCGCTCGCCTTCAGGTACAGCTCCGTCTGCGCCACCTTGGCCTCCAGGTCCTTCTTGGCGGTCTCTGCGGCGGCTGCGGCGTTCCTCGCCTCCTTCAGAGCCCCGCCAATGGCCTGCTCCCGGGCGGCGAGGTCGTCCTCGTGGGCGTCGAGGTCGACCTTCCGCTGGTTGAGTACTCCTTCCCGCCGAGACAGCTCCTCGGCGGCCAATCGTTGCTGCTCCTCGGCCTCAGCTTTTTCAAGGATAAATGCTTGCTGCGCCCCGGCAAGCTCTTCACGCTCCTCCGCCAAGCTCCGGAGGGCCGCCTGATTGGCGGCGTGGAGCTCCGTGGCGCGCTTCTCCAAGTCAGCTCCAGCCTTGGCGGCGAGAGCCTCCCGAGACTCCAACTTCGCCTGCCTGGCCCGGTACAAAGCCAGGAGCCGGCGAAGGAGCCTCTCCTCTTCGGGCTCGTCGCTGCTGCCGGGCGCTTCAACGACCTTCAGCCCGGCGGAGGCGAGAACCTCTCCGTCGAAGGTTTCTCCCTCCGCGGGTGCCCTGGATGAGGACGCCCACGGGACTTGAATGAAAACCCCGTTGGCGGCCTCCAGATAGACGCCCTCCCCCGCCGCGGAGGCGGAAGGGTCGGCGGCCGGTGCAGCGTCCGGCGCTCCTGCGGCCTCCGGGCCAGCAGTGTGGTCGCCGGTCCCTTCCCCAGCCGCGGCGTCGACGGTCGGGGCGGTCTCCTCGACGACTGGCTCGTCAGCTCCAGCCGTTCCCTCGGCGGTAGTGGCGTGGCCGCCGTCGCCGTGCACCTCCTCCTCAGCGGTGGTCTCCATCTCCATCGGCTCTGGGGCGGGAGGATCTAGCAGAAGAAAAAGAAAAGAAAGATCGTCAAGCGAATATCCAAAAAATACGAATTCGAGAAGAAGAAGTCACAAGTGTTACCTTCGCGGACTTCTTCGACGATGGGGTCCCTCGCCGGGGAATTCTCCCTTGGCGGCGGAGTAGTGGCCCCTGCTGGCGGAGGGCCGCCTGCGCCCTCCCTTGGCGGGGTGCTCACCCTTGTCGGGCTGCTCACCCTTGGCGGGGTGCTCGCCCTTGGCGGAGTGCCCGTCCTTGTGGAGCGTTCTCCCTTGCCGGGGAGTTCATCCTTGGCGGGGAGGGTGGAGCAAGTGGCTCGTCGGGGGCGACCTCCTGGTGCTCCTGCGGCTGCGGCTCCACTTCTGCACAAGACAACAAGACATCAACCAAGATGATAACCTCGAGCGCACCCGTCAAGCAGAAAGATAAATACCAGACTTACGCTGGGGGCTGCTCCTCGGAGCAGCAGGCTGATCCGGCAAGCTCGTCGCCGGCGCGTCGCTTGTCGCCGCGACGGGCACGTCGTCCTCGATATTGACCACAGGGATCTTGGCCCTCTTCGCCATCCGCTGGGTCAAGGTCCTGCGAAGCAAAACAAAAGCAAGATCAGAACCAAGCAAGGAAAATCAAGACAAAATCAAAGAAACTAAAAGAATTGCAAGTACTTACTCCTCTTCCTCTTCGTCGGAGCTGAGGGCGGAGAAGTCAAACTCCGCCTGGTGTGCTCCCGCGCGAGGAGCTGGGGGAGAAGACTCCCTCGGGCGCTTGGCGGGCTCCGGGGCTGTGGGCTGTGAAGACCCGGCCCCCGTCGTCGCCGAGGACCGAGGGGCGGAAGGAGCACCCGTTCCGCTCCGGGAAGATCCCCCTCCGCTTGGCGCTCGAGCACGGGGCGCCTCCTTGACGACTTCGCTCGTCTTGGTGGCGCGCGTCGCACGGCGCGTCGGCTGCTGTCGAAGCGCCTGTGGCCTCGCCGTCTAAGCTGCCTTGCGGAAGCGCTTCTTCGGTTGCTGCGGAGGGCTTGGCGGAGGCGGAGAGTTCTCCGAGGATGAGGAGGCATCGTCGTCAAGATTCAGAGATCCACCAGAGTCTTCATCGGAATCTCCAGACTCGGCGTCCTCCTCCTCCTCGGCAGGCCCGCTGGACTCAGTGCCATGCCCGGCGGCCTCGCTCCCCCCGGCAACCTCGCTCGTCCCGGCAAGCTTCACGGAAGGCTCCCCAGCAAACTCCTCGGGCGCAATCTTCAGCAGCTTGAGGATTTCCGCCTCCTCTGCTTGACTCACTGCGTCTGCGGCCTCTGCCTCGTCCACAGTGTATCCAAATTCGCCCGCAGCCGCAGCTGCGGCGGCCTCCTCCATCCTGAAGGCAATGTAAGCTACATCCCGGTCAGTAGTATCCCGGGTGAGGCCCTTCTTCTCCTCGGCGTTGCGGGGCTTCTCGACCAGGTTGTCGAAGAAGGTCTGCACGGTCTCCGCTGGAGGCTCCAGCCAAGTGGGGACGACGCCATGGGAGTCGCACTCGGGCATCATCGCGCGTATGGAATCGCGGGCAGTGCTGTTGCACAGCGGCACCACTCCCCGGGAAGGTTTGAACCACTCCGGGTGGGTGGGGTCATGCTTGAAGAGCTCCCGGACCATCCCCTTCAACTCCAAGACGGTGAAATTGTAGTTCAATCCAGGGTGCAGCCTCATGCAATCTGCCGCATTGCCGAATTCCCAGGCGGGCCTCTTCCTTTCTTGTAGAGGGGCGATGCGGCGGCGGAGGAAATCTGCTCCAACTTCTCCAATAGTCAGATTGGCGGCCCGGAGACGAAGGATCCTAATGAGTGCGATCTGAAGCTTGCTGTCCTCCGGGGCCAATTCTCTCCAATCCTTGCCGCGCACTATGGCAGTCTTGCGCGGCGAGGTAAAGGGCTCAGGCTTAGCTTCCAGCACCCAGCACCAATCGGCTCTCCACTCCTCCCACTTGCCGCGGAGCTCTCCCTTCAAGTACGCCTCCTTCTTGTTCAGCCTGAAGATCCAGGAGATGCCGCCGGAGAGAGGAGAACCGGACTCTACTCTAGGCGTGAAGAAGTGGCGGAAAAGAGCTACATTTGGATGAACCCCAACATAGTTTTCGCACAGATGTGCGAAAACGGCCATCGTAAGGATGGCGTTGGGGGTGAAATCTAGGAGGTGGAGGCCATACGTATTCATTACATCACAAAAGAACTCCGAGTACGGAGGGCACAGACCACAATGGAAGAATGCGGCAAAGTAAAAGTACCCGCCGGGGAACATGTCGGCGGCGACGGCGGGGAGGACTCTGGTGCGGGGATGAGCTTTAGTCTCCCTCGCCCAGAACAAATAGTATTTGTCCCGCAGCTCCCTCGCGCCAAGCCTCGGCGCGAAGACCACGCACTTCCTCCGCAGGGCTGCCAGCTTCGCCGCCTGCTCGGACTTCTCCTTCTTCGCCTTGTCGCTCTTCGCCTTGTCGCTCTTCGGAGCCATGGCGGGGGCGACGAGGAGGGAGACGGGGAGGTCGCCGGTGCCGCGAATGCTGGGGACGGCGGAGGGAGAGAGGGGCTGGGCTCTCTGTCGACCTTTGGGAGGCAGAGGGCGACGGGGGTTTCTGGAGAATCAAGGCGCAATGAAAACGATGGAGGGAACTGCCCCTGCTTCCTCTGCTTTTAAGGGGGAAGTGGGGGACGTTCCGCATTTCCCATTAAAGAACAGGCCACGATCTCTCCCACGACGCCGCAATCGACGCGTGCCGTTAGGGAGGGATGCGGCGGATACGGAAGGGGATACGGCTTGCCGTGGGCCGCGTATGCCCGTGCACTGTCTTGGGCCTGGCCCAACAGCGCTCGGCACCGTGTGTGGCCCAGGCCCGGGGGCTCCTATCGGTGTACTTAAGATAGGGGTACCTTTGTACCCCAACTTGTGCACGGGCAGTAGCAGCTTCCCGTGGCAGGGCTTACCACGTGCTCGCCAAGAACCGTTCTGGCCCCTATGAAGCCATTCAAGAACAAAGTATACAAGTCAGAAGATCAAGGCCCCGGCAAGAGGAGCTTGCCGGGAAGGCCGCACCAGGCTCAAGGTTATCACTTTAGCACAAGACCCTGGCAAGTGGAGCTTGCTAGGAAGGCCAAGGAACACATACCTCAAGAGATGTCTCGGCGCTTCGTGCGCCCCGGTAGGACCCGGAGAGCGACAAGCTTCCGGGCCCGGCAAGATCACGACCCCGGCAAGGTGCTTGCCGGGGAAGCATATGATGTGTGCCCGCGCTCCAGCTCATCAGCCCACGCGTCCCCCTGGGGCACTTCCAGGGGCACGTGGCAGGCGGCTGTGCAGCCTGGGGGACACGGTGGCGAGCCACGGTGACGAGGCTACCGCCGTGGCGAACGGAGAAGCATGGACGGACGCTTTTGGGGGCGACAGCGACGGGCATTTAATGCCCTTGTCCCCCACTATCAAAGTTAGGTGAAGACCACTGTTCATCCACTGTTCATGCACTATTCACGCACTGTTACAACTACCACCAAAGTTACATTTTTACCCTTCTCTACGTTGACACCTGTCGGTGACCCCTTTGAGCTATAAAAGGAGGCCCATGCACAACGTAGAGGGGGTTAGAAACCTAGACAACTCTCTCGCTCGGTATAGCTAGTACTGTAGATCTTCAAGCTCCCGAGCTCAAGAACTCAATACAACCTAAGCAGGAGTAGGGTTTTACGCGTCCGTGCGGCTCGAACCTAGGTAAAACTGCCCGCGTGTGCTCCTCGATCTGCTCTCCGTGCTCCCTCCGCTCCCTTACCGCAACGTAGAAGGGGCTCCGGTCCCATAGGTGTTCGTGGGCGGACAGTTTCCCCCGACAGCGGGCGATCATCACAAGGGGTTGGACAAAAGTGGTTCGTCCCTATGGCATGCAGGAAGGCACATTATGGGCATTCCGCTTCTTCAACGCCGTCGGCAGTCAAAATGATTTACACTTGTCTCTTCATCTTTACCGCCTTTAAATGTCATGGTTCATCATAGTTAATTGTTGCCTAATCCTGTAATTACTGAACATATTGTACTGGCAATTTTATTTATGGATTCGTTGTTGAACCATTGTGCTGAGAATTTGAATTGCACATTTCATATTTCAAAATTTCCAATTAGAATAATAAATTACAGGCAAAAATAAAAAGAGACCGACAGTCATGGAACTTTGCAAACGGTTCTTGCAGTAAAAGCGCTTGTGATGGATAGCCCAATGCCACACAGTTTTCTACATCAAATTGTGTGTGATGTAGTTAACGAAAGCAAACAGTTAACCAAGGCAGAGCGTGTGTGATAGTTACACCTTTCACACACGAGCGTATAACAAAAACTGTGTGGGATGTACATCTGAACGAAAACGTTTTCCCTGGATTGACTGTGTGGGATGTACATAAGAACGGAAACGTATTCCTTGGATTGATTGTGTGTGATATATA
>LR738710.1:810354382-810414478 GCA_902687465.1 Secale cereale | reverse complement strand
TATATATATGAACAGAAATGTTTTTCTGGGATTCACCATGTGGGATGTACATACCTACGGAAATGATTTTCTCGGATTACCATGTGGGATGTACATACCTACGGAAATGATTGTGTTTCGATGCCTTGCCCGATTGCACACGGCCCAGCCTGGGTCCCACGAGGGCCTATCCCCGATGATTTCTGGGTCGTGTGGGAAGGACACCCTATGGCACACACTCACTTGGCGACGGTTCCGAATGCCGTCGCGGAAAGGGGTTAAAAGTCGTTTGTATAGCGCCGACGCGTACAAGTGGTTCACTAGTGGCATGCATAGTCCTATCATTTTTCGTTTTCTTTTTCTTTTTAGAAGGACTAGGTGCAATAATGTTATTTTTTTGTGAATCCTGTTCAATTCTTTTTGGGTGTGCCTCAGGATAAAGTGGTTCCTGAGTCATTTTACCTCCTCTAGTTGCAACTCTAATAGCAAAGTCATGCATATTATGATTCATTTCATCAAGTAATTCTCTTTGAGATTTACCAACTTATTCTAACTGGGTTTGAATCATAGAAGCATGTTTTCCAACACCTCTCACATCATTTGAAATTCTAAATAACAAGTCACTCAAGCGAGCAATCGTATCAGAATTATGTATCAACTGTTTCATAACATTTGCATTGAAGTGATCTTGTTTTCTAATGTAGTTTTCAAACTCATAAAGGCATTGGCTAGGATGCATATTGTGAGGATTATCATTATCATTGAACTTCATAAGAGAATTTACCTCTACCACCTCATGCAGTGGTGGTGTATTAAGCCCATGTATTTCTTCAATAGGAGGTAAATATTTAACATCCTCAGCTTTAATACCATTTCCCTTCATAGATTTCTTTGCCTCTTGCATATCTTTAGGGCTGACATATAATATACCCCTCTTCTTTAGAGTGGGTTTATGTGGTGGTTCAGGAATACTCCAATCATCATAATTTTCCAATATGTTATTCAATAATTCTTCAGCTTGAGCAATAGTTTGTTCCCTGAAAACACAACCAGCACAACTATCTAGGAAGTCCCTAGAAGCATCGGTTAGTCCATTATAGAAGATATCAAGTACTTCATTTTTCTTAAGAGGATGATTAGGCAAACAATTAAGTAACTGGCAAATCCTCCCCCAAGCTTGTGGGATACTCTCTTCTTTAGTTTGCACAAAGTTAAATATTTCCTGTAAGGCAGCTTGTTTCATATGAGCAGAAAAATATTTTTCAGAGAAGTAATAGATCATATCCTAGGGACTACACACACAACCAGGAGCAAGAGTATGTACCAAGCTTTAGCATCACCCTTTAATGAGAATGGAAATGATTTGAGAATAAAGTAGTAGCGAGTTTCCTCATCATGAGTAAAATGGGCGGCTATGTCATTCAACTTAGTAACATGTGCCACAATAGTTTCAGTTTCATAACCATGGAAAGGATCAGATTCAACAAAAGTGATTAACTATGGGTCGATAGAGAATTCATAATCCTTATCATCAATAAATATAGGTGAAGTAGAAAACTTAGGATCGCATTTCATTCTAGCATTCAGAGATTTTTTTAATACTTGTGTAGTAATTTTTCTAGATCATCTCTATCATTACAAGCAAGAATATCTCTAGTTTCTTCACTCATAACATAACCTTCCGGTACCTTAGGCAATTCATATCTAGGAAGGCTAGTTCTAGCAGGTGTTTCAGGAGTTTCAGTTTCAAGCTCATCATCAGAATCAACAACATCATGTTGTATTAATCTAGCAATTTGATCATCAAGAAATTCACCAAGTGGCACATCATCATTATCAAGCAAGGTACTAGCATCATCATAAGCATCATTCATAATAGAAGTAGCATCATGGTAACCCACAAGTGTAGGGGATCGCAACAGTTTTCGAGGGTAAAGTATTCAACCCAAATTTGTTGATTCGACACAAGGGGAGCCAAAGAATACTCTTAAGTATTCGCAGTTGAGTTGTCAATTCAACCACACCTGGAAACTTAGTATCTGCAGCAAGGTAGTTTAGTAGCAAAGTAATATGGAGATAGTGGTAACAGCAATAAAAGTAACAGTAGTGTTTTTGTAGTTTTTGTAATAGTAGCAACGGAAAAGTAAATAAGCAACAAGCAATATGTGAAAAGCTCGTAGGCATTGGATCGGTGATGGAAATTATGTCGGATGCAATTCAACATGTAGAAGTTATAACCTAGGGTGACACAGAACTAGCTCCATTTCATCAATGCAATGTAGGCATGTATTCCGAATATAGTCATACGTGCTTATGGAAAAGAACTTGCATGATATCTTTTGTCCTACCCTCCCGTGGCAGCGGGGTCCTATTGGAAACTAAGGGATATTAATGCCTCCATTTAATAGAGTACCAGACCAAAGCATTAACACATAGTGAATACATGAACTCCTCAAACTAAGGTCATAAACGGGAGTGGACCCGATTATTGTCACTTCGGGGTTGCCGGATCATAACACATAGTAGGTGACTATAGACTTGCAAGATAGGATCAAGAACACACATATATTCATGAAAACATAATAGGTTCAGATCTGAAATCATGGCACTCAAGCCCTAGTGACAAGCATTAAGCATAGCAAAGTCATAGCAACATCAATCTCAGAACATAGTGGATACTAGGGATCACACCCTAACAAAACTAAACTCGATTACATGATAGATCCCATCCAACCCATCACCGTCCAGCAAGCCAATGATGGAATTACTCACGCACGGCGGTGAGCATCATGGAATTGGTTATGGGGAAGGTTGATGATGATGATGATGGCAATGATCTGCACTCTCCGGAGCCCCGAACGGACTCCAGATCAGCCCTCCCGGGAGAGATTAGGGCTTGGCGGCGGCTCCATATCGTAAAACGTGATAATTCTTCCTCCTTGATATTTTTCTCCCCGAAAGTGAATATATGGGATCCGGAGATACGTCAGTGGAGCACCAGGGGGCCCACGAGGCAGGGGGCGCACCCTAGGGGAGGGGGCGCGCCCCCCACCCTCGTGGACAGGGTGTGGGCCCCCTGGTCTGGATCTTCTCGCATGTATTTTTTATATTTTCCAAAATAATTCTCCGTGAATTTTCAAGTCATTCCGAGAACTTTTTATTTCTGCACAAAAACAACACCATGGCAATTCTGCTGAAAATAGCGTCAGTCCGGGTTAGCTCCATTCAAATCATGCAAGTTATAGTCCAAAACAAAGGCAAAAGGGTTTGGAAAAGTAGATACGTTGGAGACGTATCAACTCCCCCAAGCTTAAGCCTTTGCTTGTCCTCAAGCAATTCAGTTGATAAACTGAAAGTGATAAAGAAAAACTTTGACAAACTCGGTTGCTCTTGTTGTTGCAAATATGTAAGCCAGCATTCAGGTTTTCAGCAATGATCATGAACTAACCACATTCACAATAACTTGCAGGTCTCATGTCTACCCACATCAATGGCATAATCAACTAGAGAGCAATAATAATAAACCTCAGATGACAACACTTTCTCAAAACAATCATGATATGATATAACAAGATGGTATCTCGCTAGCCCTTTCTGAGACCGCAAAACATAAATGCAGAGCACCTTTAAGGATAAAGGACTGACTAGACATTGTAATTCATGGTAAGAGAGATCCAGTCATGATCATACTCAATGCAAATTAATGGTAATACATGAAAATGACAGAGGTGCTCTCCTACTGGTGCTCTTTTATAAGAGGATGATGACTCTGCATAAAAGTAATTAGATAGGCCCTTCGCAGAGGGAAGCAGGGATTTGTAGAGGTGCCAGAGCTCGATTTTTAAATAGAGATGAATAACATTTTGAGCGGTATACTTTCATTGTCAACATAACAACCAAGAATCTCGATATCTCCCATGCTACGCACATTATAGGCGGTTCCCAAATAGAATGGTAAAGTTTATACTCCCCCAACCACCAACAAGCACACTCCACAGCCATCCGAATCCACGAGGTACCGTCCAAACAAGCAATAGCCCTGGGGGACTTTTGTTTAATTATTATGGTTTTGAGCATGGGACTGGGCATCCCAGTTACCAGCCATTTTCTCGTGAATGATGAGCGAAGTCCACTCATCGAGAGAATAACCCACCTAGCATGGAAGATATAGACAGCCCTAGTTGATACATGAGTTGTTCGAGCATACGAAACAGAATTTCATTTGAAGGTTTAGAGTTTGGCACATACAAATTTACTTGGAATGGCAGGTAAATACCGCATATAGGAAGGTATGGTGGACTCATGTGGAATAACTTTGGGGTTTATGGAAGTGGATGCACAAGCAGTATTCCCACTTAGTACAGCTGAATGCTAGAAAGAGACTGGGAAGCGACCAGCTAGAGAGCAACAACGGTCATGAACGTGCATTAAAACTAATCAACAATGAATGCAAGCATGAGTAGGATATAAATCACCATGAACATAAATATCGTGGAGGTACTTGGAATGGCAGGTAAATACCGCATATAGGAAGGTATGGTGGACTCATGTGGAATAACTTTGGGGTTTATGGAAGTCGATGCACAAGCAGTATTCCCGCTTAGTACAGGTGAAGGCTAGAAAGAGACTGGGAAGCGACCAACTAGAGAGCAACAACGGTCATGAACATGCATTAAAACTAATCAACAATGAATGCAAACATTAGTAGGATATAAATCACCATGAACATAAATATCCTGGAGGCTATGTTGATTTTGTTTCAACTACATGCGTGAACATGTGCCAAGTCAGACCACTTGAATCGTTCAAAGGAGGATACCACCTCATCATACCACATCATAACCATTTTAATATCATGTTGGCATACAAGATAGACCATTATAAACTCAGCTAATTAAGCATGGCATAAGCAGCTATGATCTCTAATTGTCATTGCAAGCATGTTTCATTCATAACAAGCTGAATCAGGAACGATGAACTATCATATTTACAAAAACAAGAGAGGTCAAGTTCATACCAGCTTTTCTCATCTCAATTAGTTCATCATATATCATCCTTATTGCCTTTCACTCGCACGACCGAACGGTGTGGATAATAATAATAGTGCACGTGCATTGGACTAAGCTGGAATTCTGTGAGCATTTAATATAAGAGAGAAGACAAGGTAATATGGCTCAAGGTTAAATCAACAATAAAGCATATGAGAGCCGCTAAGCATTTTGATCATGGTCTTCTACTCTTAACCCCCAAAGAAAAGAAAAGGAAACTATTTACACGGGAAAGCTCCCAACAAGCAAAAGAAGAACGGGAAATCTTTTTGGGTTTTCTTTTAATTACTATACAAGGAAAGTAAACATGCTAGAAGCTACAACTAATTTTTTTTGTTTTTCTTAAGGTTTTTTTTCTAGCACACGAGAAAAAGACTAAGAAAAAGAATTGTAACTAAACATGGATGGTACAATGAAAGAGTGTGAGCACCGACAACTAGAATAAGTGTGTAAACATGAATGTAAAGTCGGTGAGAAACACATACTCCCCCAAGCTTAGGCTTTTGGCCAAAGTTGTTCTATGGCCAGTATTGGCCTGACGGATATCCAAAGTCGTAGTTGGGGTTGTACTAGGATGCAGCAGCTACTGCCTGCTGAGCTGCAGCTCGAAGGCGGGCTGCTTCCATCATCCTATGGTACTCATTTGCCTCCTCCCTGGTTATAGTGTATCTCCCTTTTGCCTGAAAGTCAAACAAAGTAGGGGCGGGAAGAGTAATAGGGATGGCATGACGCCTGTTAAAAATTAGTCGATATTTGAGGGATTGATCATCCCTCTCTATAAACCGATGACTAGTCATAGCGTGGTAATCCAAATGAGTAGGCGGTAAAGGTTCATCATTTTCATGGACAGGCACACCAAGACCGCGGGCTATGCGAGTGGCATCAATCCCACCAAATAAATCTCCATGCAAACCATTACGATGTAGACTACGTGCAACAATGGCTCCCAAGTTATATTGTCTATCACCTAATACAGCACTCTTGAGAACACTAAGATCAGGGACACACATGTGGCAAGCCTCATCCTTACCGTTTATGCATCTACCAATAAAGAGAGCAAAGTAATGAATAGCAGGAAAATGAATGCTCCCTATGGTAGCCTGTGTGATTTCTCTAGATTCCCCCACAGTGATACTAGCAAGGAAATCTCTATATTCAGATTTGCGAGGATCACCCATACTACCCCACTGCGGGAGCTTACAAGCATCATTAAAATCCTCTAAGTCCATGGTATAGGATTTATCATAAAGGTCAAACATGACAGTGTGAGAATTACGTGAAGATGAAAATTTAAACCTTCCCACAAAGGTACCAGCTAAGCCACGGTATTGAGGGCACTTATCTTGTATGAAGCCCTCAAGGTCAGCGTTGCGCACATATGCGTAAAATTCGTCTTTGATGTCAACCTGATCCATAAAGTCATCTGACGGCCATTCACAAGGCCGCACGTCAGCATCCCTCGGCAGTTCATCGTCCGGCTCACGAAACGCGAGCCTCGGTTCTTGCTTCCTTGAAGAACCACCTTGGAATTTTTTCCTATGCATTTTTCTGAAATTTTCTGAAATTTTTAATAACTCAAAATAAAAGTTAACCAAACTCAACAAGATTGATAGCAACAACTCCTATAAGTGCCTAGAGACTATATCATGCATTAGAACTACTTGGGACCAAAGAAATTTGACATGCAAGCTCAAGAACAAGGTAACCACAGCAGCAAAAATTTGCAATAAATAAAGCACTACAACAAAAACTAATTGGACCAATGGAGGAGTCACAACCAAGGAACAATCCCCCCAAACAGTTTGGTGAATGGTGCTTTGAGCAAGGAGATCGAAAATGGCAGCAAGATGAGCTAGAACTCGTGCTTGAGCAGGTTGGTGATTTTTTTTGGAGGAAGAAGAAGAGTATGGGTGCAGGAATAAGTGGAGGGGGCACGTGGGGCCCACGAGGCAGGGGGCGCGCCCTGTGAGGGTGGGCGCGCCCTGGACCCTCGTGGCTAGGTGTTGGCTCCCCTCGTTGTGTGTTCTGTGCCAAATATTCTCAAATATTCCAGAAAAAATCATATTTAATTTTCAGGGCTTTTGGAGAACTTTTATTTTCGGGGTATTTTTTATTGCACGGATAAGTCTAGAAACATGCAGAAAATACTATTTTTGCTTTATTTATCCTAATTAACAGAAAGTAAAAAGAGGATACAGAAGGTTGTGCTATCTAGATTCGCCTATCACATGCTCATCAAAAGGAATCCACTAACAAGGTTGATCAGGTCTTGTTAATAAACTCTTTCGGAATAACATGAAACTGGAGAATTTTCGAATAACACTAGGTTACCTCAATGGGGATATGTATGTCCCCAACAATAAGAATGTCATATGTCTTCCTGATAGTAGGAAGAGGAAATTCAAAACCTCCAATAGTAATAGTTGAAATTTTTCCAATATAATTGATACTGTGGACCTAAGGTTGTTTCCTCGGGAAGTGTACCGTATGCTCATTACCATTGACATGAAAAGTGACATTGCCTTTGTTGCAATCAATAACAGCCCCTGCAGTATTCAAAAAGGGTCTACCAAGCATAATAGACATACTATCGTCCTCGGGAATATCAAGTATAACAAAGTCCGTTAGAATAGTAACATTTGCAACCACAACAGGCACATAGTCACAAATACCGACAGGTATAGCAGTTGATTTATCAGCCATTTGCAAATATATTTCAGTAGGTGTCAACTTACTCAAGTCAAGTCTATGATATAAAGAGAGAGGCATAACACTAACACCAGCTCCAAGATCACATAAAGCAGTTTTAACATAGTTTCCTTTAATGGAGTAAGGTATAGTAGGTACTCCTGGATCTCCTAGTTTCTTAGGTATTCCACCTTTAAAAGTGTAATTGGCAAGCATGGTGGAAATTTCTACCTCGGGTATCTTTCTTTTGTTGGTAATAATATCTTTCATATACTTAGCATAAGGATTTGTTTTAAGCACATCAGTCAAACGCATACGCAAAAAGATAGGTCTAATCATTTAAGCAAAGCGCTCAAAATCCTCATCATCCTTTTTCTTGGATGGTTTCGGAGGAAAAGGCATGGGTTTCTGAACCCATGGTTCTCTTTCCCTACCGTGCTTCCTAGCAACAAAGTCTCTCTTATCATAACGTTGATTCTTTGATTGTGGGTTATCAAGATCAACAGCAGGTTCAATCTCTACATCATTATCATTGCTAGGTTGATCATCATCATGAACATCATCACTAACATTATCACTAGGTTCATGTTCATTGCCAGATTGTGTCTCAGCCTCAGAAACAGATATATCATTGGGATTCTCAGGTGTGTCAGCTACAGGTTCACTAGAAACATGCAAAGGTCTATCATTTTTCTTTTTCTTCTTCTTAGAAGAACTAGGTGCATCTAAATTAGCTCTCCAAGAATCTTGCTCAATTCTCTTAGGGTGGCCTTCAGGATACATAGGTTCCAGAGTCATTTTACCACCTCTAGTTGCTACTCTAACAGCATAGTCATTATTCTTACCATTTAATTCATTGAGCTAATCATTCTGAGCCTTAAGTACTTGTTCTACTTGAGTGGTGACCATGGAAGCATGTATACTAAGAAGTTTTAATTCACCTTTAACTCTAGACAGATAATCACTCAAGCGTTCAATCATATAAGCATTATGTTGCAATTGTCTACCAACATAAGTATTGAAGTTTTCTTGTTTCACAATAAAATTGTCAAACTCATCTAAGCATTGGCTAGCAGACTTATAACAAGGGATATCACCTTCATCAAACTTATAAAGAGAATTTACCTTTACTACATGTGTCGAGTTATCAAGACCATGTATTTCTTCAATGGGTGGTAAATTCTTAACATCTTTAGCTTTAATACTTTTTTCTTTCTTAGATTTCTTTGCCTCTTGCATATCTTCAGGACTGAGAAATAGAACACCTCTTTTCTTCGGAGTTGGCTTAGGGGATGGTTCGGGAAGTGTCCAATTATTTTCATTGGCCAGCATATTATTCAATAGTAATTAAGCTTGATCAACTGTTCTTTCCCTGAAAACACAATCAGCACAAATATCCAGGTGGTCTCTGGAAGCATCGGTTGGTCCATTATAAAAGACATCAAGTATATCGTTCCTCTCAAGAGAATGATCAGGCAAAGCATTAAGTAATTGGAGAAGCCTCCCCCAAGCTTGTGGGAGACTCTCTTCTTCAATTTGCACAAAATTATATATTTCCCGTAAGGCAGCTTGTTTCTTATGAGTGGGAAAATATTTAGCAGAGAAGTAATACATCATATCCTCGGGACTACGCACACAACCAGGATCAAGAGAATTAAACCAAGTCTTAGCATCACCCTTTAACGAGAACGGAAACAACTTAAGGATATAGTAATAACGAATCTTTTCATCGTTGGTAAACAGGGTGGCTATATCATTCAACTTAGTAAGATGTGCCACAGCAGTTTCAGACTCATAGCCATGGAAAGGATCAGATTCAACCAAAGTAATTAACTCAGGATCAACAGAAAATTCATAATCCTTATCAGTAACACATATAGGTGAAGTAGCGAGAGCAGGGTCATGTTTCATTCTAGCATTCAAAGACTTTTCTTTCAGCTTAGCTAATAATTTCTTAAGATCCTATCTATCATTGCAAGCAAGAAAGTCTCTAGCAGTTTCTTCATCCATAACATAACCTTCGGGGACAACAGGCAATTCATATCTATTGGGAGAAGCTTCATCATCACTTTCATAAATATCATCAGTTTCAATATTTGCATTCTCCCTAACCCTAGCAATTTGTTCATCTAGAAATTCACCTAGTGGCACAGTATTATCAAGCATAGAAGTAGTTTCATCATACATAGCAGAAGTGGCATCATCAAGAACATACGACATATCAGATTCAATAGCAGGAGTAGGTGTCGCAAATTTACCCATAACAGATGGTGAATCAAGTGCAGAGCTAGATGGCAGTTCCTTACCTCCCCTCGTAGTTGAGGGTAAGATCAATCCTTCAAATTCTTCATAGTGATCAACAGATATAGATCCCACGTGACTTAAAGAATAGAGCTATGCTCCACGGCAACGGCGCCAGAAAATAGTCTTGATAACCCACAAGTGTAGGTGATCGCAACAGTTTTCGAGGGTAAAGTATTCAACCCAAATTTGTTGATTCGACACAAGGGGAGCCAAAGAATACTCTTAAGTATTAGCAGCTGAGTTGTCAATTCAACCACACCTGGAAACTTAGTATCTACAGCAAGGTAGTTTAGTAGCAAAGTAATATGGAGATAGCGGTAACAGCAATAAAAGTAATGGTAGTGTTTTTGTAGTTTTTGTAATAGTAGCAACGGAAAAGTAAATAAGCAACAAGCAATATGTGAAAAGCTCGTAGGCATTGGATCGGTGATGGTGGAATTATGTCGGATGCAATTCATCATGTAGAAGTTATAACCTAGGGTGACACAGAACTAGCTCCAGTTCAACAATGCAATGTAGGCATGTATTCGGAATATAGTCATACGTGCTTATGGAAAAGAACTTGCATGACATCTTTTGTCCTACCCTCCCATGGTAGCGGGGTACTATTGGAAACTAAGGGATATTAAGGCCTCCTTTTAATAGAGTACCGGACCAAAGCATTAACACATAGTGAATACATGAACTCCTCAAACTAAGGTCATCACCGGGAGTGGTCCCGATTATTGTCACTTCGGGGTTGCCGGATCATAACATATAGTAGGTGACTATAGACTTGCAAGATAGGATCAAGAACACACATATATTCATGAAAACATAATAGGTTCAGATCTCAAATCATGGCACTCGGGCCCTAGTGACAAGCATTAAGCATAGCAAAGTCGTAGCAACATCAATCTCAGAAAATAGTGGATACTAGGGATCAAACCCTAACAAAACTAACTCGACTACATGATAGATCCCATCCAACCCATCACCGTCCAGCAAGCCTATGATGGAATTACTCACGCACGGCGGTGAGCATCATGGAATTGGTGGTGGAGGAAGGTTGATGATGACGATTGCGACGATCTCCACTCTCCGGAGCCCCGAACGGACTCCAGAACAGCCCTCCCGGGAGAGATTAGGGCTTGGCGGCGGCTCCGTATCGTAAAATGCGATAATTCTTCCTCCTTGATTTTTTTCTCCCCGAAAGTGAATATATGAGATCCGGAGATACGTCGGTGGAGCACCAGGGGGGGCACGAGGCACGGGGCGCGCCCCTACCCTCGTGGACAGGGTGTGGGCCCCCTGGTCTGGATCTTCTTGCAGGTATTTTTTATGTTTTCCAAAATAATTCTCCATGAATTTTCAGGTCATTCCGACAACTTTTTATTTCTGCACAAAAACAACACCATGGCAATTCTGCTGAAAACAGCGTCAGTCCGGGTTAGTTCCATTCAAATCATGCAAGTTAGAGTCCAAAACAAGGGCAAAAGGGTTTGGAAAAGTAGATACGTTGGAGACGTATCACATCACCAATAACTTGCGACATATTAGAATTGATAGCATGTGGTGGTGTTGCAAGTTTACTCATAACAGAAGGTGAATCTAAAGCAGAACTGGATGGCAGTTCCTTACCTCCCCTCGTCTTTGAGGGAAATATCTTAGTCTTTGGATCCTTCATATTCTTCATAGTAATATGGTAATAATCCCAAGTGACTCAACAAATATAGCAATGCTCCCCGGCAACGGTGCCAGAAAAAGGTCTTGATAACCCATAAGTATAGGGGGTCGCAACAGTTTTCGAGGGTAGATTATTCAACCCAAATTTATAGATTCGACACAAGGGGAGACAAATAATATTTGAAGGTATTAGCAGCTGAGTTGTCAATTCAACTACACTTGGAGATTAATTATCTGCAGCAAAGTGATCAGTAGCAAAGTAGTTTGATAGTTTTGATAGTAGCGACGGCGGCAATAGTAACAGTAACAGTGGTAGCGGTAATTTTGTAGCAAGTGTAACAGTAGCAGCAACAGTAGTAACTTAGCAAGATCAATATGGGACAAATTCGTAGGCATTGGATCAGTGATTTGTTGGATGATATTCATCATATGACAGTTATAACCTAGGGCGATACGGCTCTAGCTCCAATTCATCGATATAATGTAGGCATGTATTTCATAAATAGTCATACGTGCTTTATTAAAAGAACTTGCATGACATCTTTTGTCCTACCCTCCCGTGGCAGCGGGGTCCATATTGGAAACTAAGAGGTATTAAGGCCTCATTTTAATAGAGAACCGGAATAAAGCATTAACACATAGTGACTACATGAACTCCTCAAACTACGATCATCACCGGGAGTGGTTCTGGTTATTGTCACTCCGGGGTTGCCGGATCATAACACGTAGTAGGTGACTATAACTTGCAAGATTGGATTTAAAACATGAATATAATTGTAATATCATAAACGGTTCAGATCTGAAATCATGGCACCCGGGCCCAAAGTGACAAGCATTAAGCATAACAAAGACATAGCAACATCAATCTAAGAACATAGTAGATACTAGGGATCATGCCCTAACAAAACTAACTTGATTACATGATGAATCTCATTCAACTCCTCACCGACCAGCGAGCCTACGAAGGAATTACTCACCCGGTGGGGAGCATCATGGAATTGGCGATGGAGAACGGTTGGTGGTGACGAAGAACGAAGACCCCCCCCCCTCTCTGAAGCCCCAAACGGACTCCAGATGTGGCCTCCCGAGGAAGAACAGGATGTGACGGCGTCTCCATCTCGTGGATCCCGGTAATTCTTTCTCCCTGATTGTTTCCTCCAAAAATAGGAATTTATAGGCTCAGGGTTGTCGTCTGCGGGGCCACCAGGTGGGTACAACCCACCTGGGCGCGCCAGGAGAGGGGGCGCGCCCTGGTGGGTTGTGCCCACCCAGGGGCCCCTCTCTGGTGGGTCTTGGCTCCGGTAATTTCCTTTTATTCCATAAAAAATCCCCGTAAAGTTTCATTTCATTCCGAGAACTTTTATTTCTGCACAAAAACAACACCATGGTAGTTCTGCTGAAAACAGCGTCAGTTCGGGTTAGTTTCATTCAAATCATGCAAATTAGAGTCCAAAACAAGAGGAAAAGTGTGAGAAAAAGTAGATACGCTGGAGACGTATCATGGGCCGGATGGGTCCGATCTGGCTGTAGAGCCGTGGCACAGTCATCTGCCGGGAGTTGGCCTGCCGGCTCGATGTGCGGTCCGGCGACCCTTGGTCGGGCATGGAGAGAGCTCGGCGAGTTCTCAGGCATGGAGGTATTGGTGGTATGGTTGTGTGCTCCTGCTGTGCGAGTCTTGGAGGGACCCCTACTTCTTGGCTATGATGGCGAAGTGCTGCGGCAGCGGCGGACTGGCGAACTTAGATGTTGTGGCCCCAATCTGGAGGGTAGAGATGGATGTGTGCGGCTATCCGGAAGAAATACCTACCCGTGATCGGTGCGGGCGGCGACGGCGCCCGTGGGCGTCGCTCCCCTCCTTGGAGGCACCGCCAAGGTGCGTCGGCATCTCCATCTCCCACGCTTGTGGTTGGTAGCGGTCTTCGGGCGAAAGCCTAGATTCGGAGCTGAATCGGCGTGATGGCGGCGTCCTCTACGTCGTTACTCTGTTGGGAGCATCACGCTTGAAGACACCGTCTCGAGGGTTCCATGTTGCGCTATTTTCGGTGCTCGCCGGTGTCCAAGACGATCTTGCGTGGCGCAATGTACGTCATCGCTGGTGAATCCAAGACGATGCCTTTTGTGGACTGATCAAGTTCTGCCACCTCCTTTTAGGCATCGAAGGGTGGATGGTGCATCGACGAGGGAAGTTCACCTGGAGTTGGTGTTGTCTTCGGAGGTGTCGGGCGATGGTCGAGACGCGGCCATGTTGCTCTGTTTTTGGACAAGCTCTTTTTGCTTTGTAGTTTGTGTTGTCGGTGGTGACTGTCTTAGCCTGGTGTGGTGTATGAACTACGTTTGTTGTTCGCAACAAGTTGCAGTCTTCTTGTAACTTAAATTTTGCCTTCTATAAAAATATGGTACGCATTCACGTACTCTCGAAGTAAAAATTGTACTAGCTACACAAAGAACAACTTTGTTCACAAGCTCCCCTAAAGAAAAAAAAACTTTGTTCACAAGCTAAAAATACATGTACGAAAAAAGTGTGGGTAGAGATAATCCCTTGCATTAGCACCCCAAAAAATAGTGAATTTGTTAATACGTTGGGTTTATTTTGTCCAACTCCAGTGCGATCCTCATCAAAAAATCCTATACGACCTGGGTCTAAAACTTCGTCTCTATGTACCTCCTCCATTGCATGGTACGTGTATTTTGCGAATCTAGAAGCATCCTGTCTTCTACTCCTGGTGTTGTCAGGGTAGGGAAGGGCCGAGGAGTAGGTGATCGTGAGGGACCCGCGGTGGCCGGGCTGGTGGTGCATCGGCTAGAATTCGCCGGAGCAATCGCTCGACCAGCCGGTTCGCTATGCTGAGGAAGCCCAAGCTTGTCGGGGAAGAGATGTAGAAGTGCACGCTCTAGCCAATGCAACCAAAAGACCGATCTGATGGAAAAGACTAGGCAGCACATTATACGTCAACAAGAGAAACCCCAACTAGTGGACCATGTTCCATCAGATACAGACGACCTCTCGCACCCTTCCGGCATTGAGAAAGACGGCTTACCGCCATGTATTACCGCCATGTATTGAGAAAGAGAGAAACCGATGCATGTTCAGCGGGAAGACACCTTCTGTCCAAGATATGACAAGGGCCATCGACCACTCCATCGAGCTTTGGCGGCAAGCGGGAGCAATTCACCTGGAGAGCCCATTCTGGGATCCACCATGAGAGTTAACTCATGCAATAGTTTTTCGGTTTTGTTTTTGTAACAAAGACAGGGCCTAGGATCTGCACTCCATCTTTGTATTTCCCATTGCTTTCTGTAATGATATGAAATGCCAGCAGTATGCTGGATCTTTCAAAAAAAAAATTAGCTCTCTGAATCCATGGAGGATCTCGGCGGCGTAGTGGAAGGCCGCTGGATGCCGTCAGTTCGCCCCTGAGCGCGCGGCGGGGCCTGCTGGGAATAGACTGGAAAGGACAGCTGCTTTAAGATTTGTGTATCCACGTGTCATGCAATCCACGCAGATGGAATTGTAGACCATATTTATTTTTTCCTCCCCGTCACCCCAACTAAAGTCACAAGTCGACAGCATAGAAAAAGCATAAAGAAAAAAAACGACACCTGTGCTCCAGTTTTTGGAGCTGACTGTACATTAGGAATATAAGTCTAGAAAAGGAAGGTAGAGTGCCAATTCTAGCATACGCGTACATGTGATAGACCAAAAGATAGAATCATCTAAGAACTAAGAAAACTGTCACTATCATCTACTCATATAGAATCATTAGGAGTATCAATCTTACTAGAAATTCAGTTTGGGCACCCAAGTTGGAAACAATCATTCTGAATAATTTTAACTGAAAGTTTACAGTCAGGAAATGACTGGGACAAAAAAGAGACAAAATCGGCGTTCCAGTCGGCACCTTGCGCCCGTTACGCAGACCACTTTGCCACACATGTGTACCAGCGCTCTGCACTCTCCTAGTTAATCCACGCTTTTTTGCAGAAGTGAAAAAACACCAGAAAATCTTGGGCACCAGAAAACAACTGTCCCTGTCTTTCCATGCATATGCTGGACAATATTTCCATGTATCTGTATTGAAAGAACTCTCTGTATCTGGTTCAACCAAAATTTGCACTATACATACAGAATAAATCTGCAGGTACATGGAAGATCCATTCAATTTCTCTCCCAGCTAAACACAAAACGAACCACACTTGTGCTTCGGTAGACCCCCCTTAAACACAAGGACGGCTCAGATTAGCCCGTACCTCTTCATAGGAAGGGGCATGATAGTCATATTTATAAATTCTTCGCCGTACGTATACGCTGAACTTTTTTTTTAGTCCATGAATGAATGCGTGCATCCTCCCGCGCTGGACCCGCCCATGCATCATGTTTTTTTATTTTCTAAAACCGCAAAAATAATTAAGTGTTGAAGAGGATTCGAACCACCCTCTACCAATAAGTAGCACATGCGCACTAACCAACTGGGCAACTGAAGAGCTTGTGCAACATATAGTTTTTTGACTAACAATAGAACACCGGAAAAGCGCACTATATTCTGTTTGGTTTTCTTTTCCTTTTTATTTTTTCCTTTTCTTTATTTGTTTCCCTTTCCTTTCTTAAATGCGTAATTTTTTTTAAAATTCTTGATTTTTTTTGGAAAAATGAAGAATTAATTTTTCTTCAAAGTGGGTGCACTTTTTTTTACAAAATGGTGAAGCTTTTCCTCCAAATTCATGTACTATTTATCAAATCAGTGATTTTTAAAAAATGAACTTTTTATAAAAATTATGAATTTGATTTAAAAAATCAGTGAAAAAATTTAAAAAATTTAATGGATATTTTACAATATCGGTATAGTTTTATTTAAAATGGTTTTTTATTTTGATTTTTTAAAAATCATTGGTTTTTTAAAAAATTTGTGAACTTTTCCCAAATTTGATGAAGTCTTGTTTTACTTTTTCTGATCAATGAGCTTTCTTAAAATCCAGTGAACTTTTTAAATTTTTTGTGAACTTTCTTGAATTCCTAATTATTTATTTTAAAATTTATCTAAAAGTCAATGATCAAGTTGTAATTAAACTACCTCCTCTTTCTTAATGAGCGTTCTTTGAAATTTATCTTGGATGCTTGGCATGCTGATACTAGTGTGTGGAACAAATTTGAGTTCATTTTATTGATGTGAAAAAAGTGCATCCAGACTTGCCCTACCAGCCTACCCGAGCCATCACCTTTGAACATGATATGCTTCTTGCCATGCACGAAATGATACCAAAACTTGTCAGTATGTGGCCATGCTCATGGCTGGCGTTCATGCACAATTTGAAGGAATTCGGACACCTAAAGCACATTGTGTCACGTTCGGTTAGTGTTTTATGATTTTTTTTTCATGGGAAAACCTTAGTAAATGCATAAAAAGCCTGAACTCAATGAAATTTATCATGGATGCTTTGCATGGTGATATTAGTGTTTAAAAAAATGCTTTCATTTTATTGGTGTGAAAAAAATGTAACCAGACTTGCCCTACCGGCCTACTCAAACCACCAGCTTTGAACATGGAGTGTTTCTTGCCATGCATGAAATGACATCAAATTTTTCCAGCATGTGAGCATGCTCATGGCAGGCCTCCATCGAATTTTTCAAGAAATTTGGAGACCGAACGCATGTTGCGTCACGTTCAACTAGTGTTTAAGGGTCTTTTCACTAGGAAAGCCCTAGAAATGTATAAAAGGTCAGAATTCAATGAAACTTATCATGGATGATTGACATGGTGATACTAGTGTGTGGAAAAAAAATTGGGTCCATTTAATTGATGTGAGTATTTTTTGAAAGAAAAAAGAATAAAAATGAAAAACAGCAAGAATGAAAATAAACAAAAAGAACAGTAAACCGGTCGCTGAATGACTTATTTTCATTTTCCTTTTTTCTATTTAATAGATGCTCAGAAATTTTAATAGTGTCTGGTTCTTTTATGTGAGCATGTTCCTATTTAAACGAACAATAAACAAACATTTTTGTTTAAACGAACATTTTTTCTATTTAATAGATGTTCAGAAATTTATCATATTGATGTGAGCATTTCTATTTAAACAAACAATGTTTTTGACATATATGTACTATTTTCTTAAAAACGAATATATGTACTTTATGTACAAAATTTTAAAAGTGATTTTTTAATTCAAAAAAAATAAGTGAAAGAATTTTTAGAGAATGAAAAAAATAAAAAATGAAAAGAAAACAAATAGAAAAAACGAAAAAGAAATGGTGATAACAGTACCGATTCAACAATGGGCCGGCCCAGCCGCTAACTGAAGTAGAAGAAAACAAAAAAAGAAGTAAAAACACCAAAGCATTAAGTTGTTCTAGTTGATTAATGTTGTTTTCCTTAGACCAAGATGTCTTGAGTTCGATACCTGGTGCTTGCGCTATTTTTTGAAATTTAATAAAAAAGTGGATATGATGTCTTGTATGTGTCACATAAGCGTATGAGTATACGGTTTGATGAAATGACTATACCGCCCTTATACGGTTTGTGGAGGGGTGTCTACCGAAGCAAGCCTCACCACACCAACTTATGCATTCAGTTTCACAACTACACATCACAAAGGAGAAAGGACAGTGTATCTCTGTACAATGTCTTGTATGTGTCACATAAGCGTATGAGTATACGGTTTGATGAAATGACTATACCGCCCTTATACGGTTTGTGGAGGGGTGTCTACCGAAGCAAGCCTCACCGAACCAACTTATGCATTCAGTTTCACAACTACACATCACAAAGGAGAAAGGACAGTGTATCTCTGTACAGGGAGACCAACCCTACTCGTGGTCCGCCACGATGTGATCCATCTCGAAAGCAACGCAACTATCAGCGGCGGGGGCGCCCTTCAGGTAAGTTGTGACACCTTCTTCGATGTCGATGCAACATACTTCTTCAAAGCACCCCACCATCACCTGCTCGCTATCTGCAGCAAAGCCGATCAATCGAGAGCTATAAAAGTGCTGAGGAACTGGCCACCGCCTCTTTTTCCTCCAAGCAGCTCCATCAAAGGCAAAGATGGTGACTCCCGAGTGATCTAGAGCGACCCAACAAACTTGTCCATCCCTTGTTTTTGACAGTGTACTGGTCTTAACACAAGCTCCGTCTACTGATGCCGGCAAACAAATAGAATCTGCATGATAAAGTACTATGTAAGCAAAACAACACGACTGGGAAAAAGAAGGAAAGACACCCGAATTAGACAAAAAAGTAGTGGGAGAGACTTACCTAAGAAATTTTGTTCACGGCTGAAGCATAATACTCTCTGTTGTGGTGCATCCAGGAGGTACAACTTGTCTGAAGCATATAATGGTAGCCTCCTCGACTCTGGTAGTGCAGCGAATAGCAGTGAGCATTGAACCCTTTGCTGAATCCACACTCCTCGCCTTGATCTAAACTCTCTTAAAGTAACATCCAGGCCTTCCCTAGAAAGCATCATCACCACAAAACGTGGACTTGCTTCTGCAACTATTGTGGCTGTAATCACTTCTTCTTGCTGCCTGAGATCGATCAGAGGAAGTGTCACGACCCTCGTTGTCAGGAAAGGTCGCATCACGTCGAACTGGTTGGCGTTGTGGTTCCTCTGAATCAGAAGGTAACCCTTCCTGCTGTCGACGATCCGGTACCACTGCTGGGCATTGTATCTTACTCTGAGGAACCTATCTAGCATGATAGCTGCCGAACTCAACGGATGGTGACTGTCCCTCTCTGGAGCAGCGACTGATGGGCGGCCATGGCTTGGCTGAACGATTCCAGCAATAAAGCTGCTGCTTTCCCTGAAGGCGTCGCACTCACAAGGGAACATCGCTGCTCGCACAAACACAAAGGACGAACTTACAGCATTCCTGATGCTTGCACTATTGATCTTCATGAGTATGTCTTCTAGTATGTAGAGAGGAAGGGCATTAATGCTGCATCCTGAGACTGCTACCAGGTTTCTAGGGGCTTCACTCGTCCCTGCAGCAACCTGGACCTGTTGGTGAAGCCTCCAGTCGGCTTCTGTCTCACGGAGGTATTGAACTGTAGCCCCAATGCCTTGCTGACGACGACGGAGCGCAAGATCCTCTTTAATCACATCAATCGCCTGCCCAAGAGCAAGAGTCAATAAACAAAGGGATAAGTACTCCAGCCAGTAGGGTTGGTCTCCCTACTCTTGTGTGACCATGATAAGGAATATCCCTTCTCACAGTAAACACCAGCCAGTCAACCATAGATGAAAACAACATCCATCTCACACACAAAAGCTGAGATTAGAACAGATTAAGCCACACAAGAGGAACTGTGGAATTTCCAATGCGTGTAGCAAGCAGGCTCAGTTTTGTTAGCTACTGCATCAACAATAGGTAATATTGCAAACGGTAAGTCATGTTTGCTTCAGTGTGCAAACTATGACCTAATTGACTTAGGATTACCTATGATAGTAGAGATTGGAGAAGAATTCTAAATTATGACAGTTAGCCAGTTAGGAGTAAAACTCCACATCTACGTCCCCATGCAATGGCAAAAAACTAAGAATTGATTTATTCTTATTTACATTGGGTAGGTGGAAACACGCTAACTATTATGAAAACAATGCAGAAGTCGGCAGTGTTTTGAATAGCAAAAAACAATCATGCAGCAGGTTCCCTGTAGGTGCAGATAGAAAAAATACTTGTAATGACAAGTCTAGTGACATGCTCATATTTCACATGACCATCTAAACAGTTTCAAAAATATTGATGGGAAACTCAAAGTACATTTAGCAACGTGAATTATAACATTATGTCAATTATCTACTGGGCTTCTAACATATTTCAGAATAGCAAAATTTTTGAAAATATATTGTGAAGGTAAATAAAAGAGAACCGTACGTTTGATCCACGGTTACTTCTCACTGGATTGAGGTATCTCTCAGCATCATCCTGGGAGAGCTCAACAAAAAATACCTGCACGCATTGTGAAGCAGCAGTGATCTCATCAAATGGTTTGACAAAATGAAAACCAAAAGATAGTACATCACAATGTCATGAAATCAGTAATAAATACCTCATCAAAAGGTTCCATTGAACCATGCATGTTCTTCAACAATGGCAAGGCAAAATTGGCTGAAAAGAACATTGAAGGCAAACCTTTTCAGCTTAAAATTGTAGTACAAGGCATTTACTGTATAAGTTTTGTAAGATGCGTGGCAAGCTAATATACACATTGTAATCGTAAATGCTGCAGCAGGAAATATGAGATAAATATTTTCAGCAAAATGATATACTTTTCCGTTTATGTTCTATTTCAAAATTTTCGGCATGAATATGAGATAAATATTTAATTAATTTCAGCATGGAAAGTAGAAAACAATTAAAAAATTAGCACACAAGAAAACGAAATTGTGGCAGCATTTCCACTTAATTAGCATAACACCACAATTTGCATAAGAAGTTCCAGCACCACATATATATCAAAACTCGCAGCTATGACACAAAAATGTCCTCACAGGCATCAAAGTTGTCTATAAACCTCATGTTAAAGATCCAAGCTACTACTACTGTACTAGTATTAAAGATTCAGTGCAACTGACTGAACCCTATATGTCTTTCAGATCAGATTACAGGAAATGACATGGCACTGGGTGGTAATCTTTTCTGAATTTTCATTCACTGGATGGTAATCTTGCAGCTTAGAGAGGAAAATTCATCTAACAAATTAGTACATTAGTTAGATGGTGGATACCCAAAAGAAGGACACGACAGTCAAGGGGGAGAGGTTCTGACGAAATCCAAGCTACTACTGTGTTAAAGATTCAGTGCAACTGACTGAATCTTCCCTTGGCCTTGGTTTCTCAGTCTCATTCATCAGAACAGGAAACAAGTTTAGTACTAGTAGAAATTACTGCATACCTGACATCTTGTTAACCTCCTCATCAGACACTTGCTTCCATGTTTGACGGAATTGCTTCCTGGACCTTGATTGTAGCTCAGCAGGTGACGGAAAAACAACCACAGCAATCTGTAACAATGTTCAGTTTTACTGTTACACGACCTGTGTGACCAAAATTGAACTGCAAGTGCAAGTGCAGACACACATTACAACTTACTTTGCGGCCAAAATTGGAGAATCTGCTCAGAAGACGAATGCGTGGGATTCTTTCGACGTTCGCCTGGTCGAGAATGTAGTTGCGAGGGACGTTTTCAGCTATGCCCAGCAATCCTTGGGCAACTCTGGTAGCGCGATCCATCCAGCGATCAAACAGCGCATCTGGAATCTTTCTTTCGCTAAGCAATCCTGTCATCTGCACGCAACAAGAGTATCCATCTGGTAAGCTAGCTGAAGAAACAACTCCAACTAGAAAAAGTTACAACTAGCTAGATGTAAGTAAGATGCGAGTGGGTTAATTTGCACCTTCATCTGTTCCAGTGCATGGTTGATCCCAATAATCACGAATCTTCTCTCTCGATGTTCCCTGGCACAATTCTCTGCCCAAGTAGTCTTCCCAGAAGCCGGTAGGCCAACCATCACCAGGATCTCGCAATCCCTCTGTTCTGCAAACGCAGGCCCAAGAACAGCGTTGCCACAAGCAAGAAGTGAGCTCCAGGGCTGGTAACCATTGACCGGCTCCAGCCCGTCCTCCATGCTGAACTGCATATCCACGATCACATTCTTCAGCAGAACGTGAGGAAAGATTGCCGACTCCCACGGCATTGGCCTCACAGGAGCACCAGCCAGGCCAAGCCCCGTCTGGCTGGCATCCAAGGGCAGGGCGATGCCGAGCCACTGCCCGTTCTTGGAGAACCTGATCGAGGCCATGGGCCAGGCATCCAGGTCCACGGCGCACACGATCGTGTCGCCGACACCAAATTCGTCATCGATCAAGTTGCCGTCGTGGCGGGGCTTACCGCCGCTGCCCCCGATCGCGAAGCTCTGGCCGCCGGCCTCCCCGAGGCCGCCCACGGGGTCGTCCCCCCTGGAGACGCCGACGCGGCAGAGGTGCCGCTGGCCGGCGTCCGTGTCCTCCATCTCCACGGGCTGCTCCGCCAGCACCGTGCACCCGAAACAGTACCTCCCGCCGCCCCGGACCCCCGCCGTCGCGCGCGCCCCCGACCAGCAGTAGGCGAACCCGCCCTCGTGCAGCGCGTGCCCCCGGAGCCCGCCATGGCTGACCGCGAAATCTGGAGAGGGAGGGAGAGAGATTCGAGCCGCGTGACCACCGGAGTTGAACGAGCGCGTGGAGAATTTCGGGGGATATGGAAATGCAGGCACTAACCGAGGTTGCAGTCGGCCGGGTTGAGCTGCACGCGCGGCGGCGGCGGCGGCGGTGGCGGCGGCAGCGGCGGCGCGGCCTGGGCGCCGTCATGTCGCGCGCGCTTCGCCGATGGCGGCTTGCTCTCGTCGCCTGTGCTCGCCATTGGCAGCGGTGACTTCTTGGCTTGGAGGACCAACCAACCAACCAAGCCGTTACGAATGGCGGGAGAATTGGTTGGGTCGAGTCCGTATGGAAGGTTAGCCGACGGGCGGTATGTAAAAGGACTATATATAATCTTGGATGCAGGGCCGGCTCTAAGGCATGGCAACGAGTGCGACCGCCTACGGCCCAGCCTGAGTTGAGGCCCATACCTTGCATGTACCCAGTGTATACAGTACTATATTCGTAGAAACATATACCGCTGCTACGCAAGAGAAGCAGGCTTGGCCGACGAAATGAGTCAAGCAAGATTGTCCCTCGCGGCTGGAACCTAGCTGTCGCCAGGAGAACCTAATCTTCCATCGCCGTCCTTTGACGTCTCCTTTCTGCCGGCGACTTCGGTCGTCAATGGTGAGGGGGTCGTCGGATCCACGCGTGTGGATCATTTTTATTTTTTCGTAGTCTAGGTTTTTAGGCCGTTCATCGTCTTTGCTTTGGCGACGACGATAACGACATTGAATAAAGATTCTTCGGATCCTTCCCTGACAAGGTCGTCGGTTCTATGGCCGGGGAAGGTTTTGGAAACCAGTCTATTCAAGCAAGGATGGTGTGGCGGCGGTGGCATCCTCATGGTGGACCTGTGTCCTCGGGCTCCGCCATTGCGACGATGTTTTTTACGGGTCTAGTATGCGGGGTCTGCATCTGACGCATCTCCTCCCGACCCGCAAAATTGAAATGTGCACCTTAATTTAATTTAGCATGTTGCATTTCTTTGCTTTTTCAATAACGTTGGATACAAAAGACATCACCAAATCTTTGCTAGAATAGCAAGCCCTTTTCGCGTGCAGTCGTCGCACTGTATGAGCGGCATCGGCAAGCCATAAAGACGATGCGCCAGCGCTGAGCCGGGTGGACGGCCGGACGAATCCATGCCCGCAAACCTTCTGCGTCGGCGGGAAGATGAACCCGTACCTGCATGCGGCGATGCGCCCTTGCCTGGGCTGCGGGAGAGGCTCCCCGACCACTCCATTGCTTGGGGCAGCAACCGGCGGCCAGAAAAAGCCAAATCCGGCGGCCCGTGATGAAGTGCCGCAGATCTGGAGATCCGGCGGCCCGCCGACGCAGGGGGGAGGGAGGGGAGGCCTCGTGCACGTGGAGGCCTTCCGGCGTGCTGCTGTCGGCTGCGTTCGCCGGATTCTTGGGCGGCGGCGCGAGGAGGGAGAGGAGAGGTGGTTGCTGGGGAGAAAGCGCGGGATGAAATGTCCCCCCACCAACCGCTTCCGCTTATATGCAGGGCACCGTGATACGTCCAAAACGTATCTATAATTTCTGTTTGCTCCATGCTTCTTTTGTGTGATATTGCTATGATATTGATGCACTTCCATACACTTTTGATCATATTTGGACTAACCTATTAACTCAGTGCACCACAGTGCCAGTTCCTGTTTTCTACTGTTTTTCTATTTCAGGTTTCCCCCATATTAAAAGTGCTCCAAAAATTTCAGGAAAAATATAGGAAAAATCAGCGTACAGGAAGCTTCGCGAAGAACCAAAGATGGGCCAGAGGGGAGCCAGGGGAGGCCCAGGCGGCCACCTGGCGCGGCCCCACCCCTGG
The DNA here is from genome assembly GCA_902687465.1 of Secale cereale. Classification (NCBI taxonomy): domain Eukaryota; kingdom Viridiplantae; phylum Streptophyta; class Magnoliopsida; order Poales; family Poaceae; genus Secale; species Secale cereale. Next base: position 810,389,785 of record LR738710.1, on the reverse strand, counting down.
CCGCGCCAGGGGGGCGCCTGGGGCCCCTGCTCCGCCTCTGGCTGCCCCCCTTCGCATATATATCCCTCTCGTCCGGAAACCCTCGAGGACAGAACCCTTTTTCGCGATCTCGCCTCTGTTCCGCCGCCGCAGCGCTTCCAAGATCGGGAGCATCAGGAGAACTCTTCCCGGCACCCTGCCGGAGGGGAGAACCACCACCGGGAGCTTCTCCACCACCATGGACGCTTCCCGGATGAGTCGTGAGTAGTCCACCTTGGACCATGGGTCCATGATTAGTAGCTATGTGATGTTCTCCTCCCCTCTTTGCTCTTCATGGTTTAGACCTCGTGAGCTGCCCTACATGATCGAGGCACATATGTAATCTTTATCGCTGTTGCTTCGCTGAGTTTGCTGGGATCTGATGGATTACGAGACTATGTTCAGATTATGTTTGAGTAATATATTTGATTCACCTCTTTTATATCTTTGTTCTTGAGTAATTCTTGCATGTTCTCCGTTGCTGTTTATTGCTTTGGCCAAGTAGTAGGTAGTAACTCCAAGAGGGAGCATTATGATTGATTGTGGGTTCATGCCCCCTGATGACTAGCTTGAGTGACAGAAACATGAGTCTAGGGGATGTGCTGTTGCCACAAGGGAGAAAACAACGGTGCTTGTACTTGCGGGTGCTGATAACCCTCAACCGTAAGGGATCGAGATAGTCTTCGCGGGTAAGAATAACCCAATTTATTGATTCGACACACGGGGAGCCAAAGAGTATTTACAAGCTTTGACAGTTGAGTTGTCAATTCAACCGCACCTGAAATATACTTACTTGCAACAAAAGATAAGTGGTAACAGTGATATGATAGTGATGACAGTGATAGTAAAAGTAAACAGCAAAAGTAAATAGTGAAGGTAAATGGCAAAAGTAGCAACTAGTGACAAGCAGGGTTTAAAACACTGTAGGCTAGGGAGATGGATGGTTGGGCGCTGCATGGATGAGATAGATTATAACTTGGGGCACGGCACACGGAAAAGTAATGATCATCTAGGCAAATATCAAACATTAGGCATGTATCCCGTAGGTAGTTGTACGTGCTTGCAATAAGAACTTGCACAACATCTTTTGTCCTACCATCCCGCTACGAACGGGGCCAAAAGGAACTTATGGAGATTAAGGTGCTCCTGTCAAAGAGCACCGGAACAAAGCAATGAACTCAATGGATACATGTAATCCTCAAACTACGGACCATCCCCTTTGGTGTCCCAAGCTGTCACTTTTGGGATCGCCGGTTCCGAACCGTAACAGGTGCAAACAACTCATAGATAGGATCACGAACACAAATATATTCATGCAAACACATATGGTTCAGATCTGAAATCATGGCACTCGGGCCCTAAGTGTCAAGCATTAAGAATAACAAGTTAAAGCAAAGATGATAAATACCATAGTAGATGATAGGCAACATGCCCCCAACGATCTGACAAACTATTACATGATCTAACTCATCCAATCCCTACCATCCCCTTCGCCTACAGCAGGGGAATTACTCACACATGGAGGGAGAAGTCATGGAGGGATGATGGAGTGGTGATGATGATGATGACGATGGCGACGATCTCCCCTCTCCGGAGGCCAATTCAGCCTCCAGATTAGCCCTCCCGGGGAAGAACAGAGGGTGGCGGCGGCTCCGCGGAAAACTGCGAAAAGAATTCTAATCTGGGGTTTCCGTGTCGCGAGTAAAAATACGAGGCAAAGTAGGGCACCAGGGGGTGTGGGCCCCACCCAGGCGACCCCCCCGGCGCGGCCCAGGGGGGCGCCCACAGGGCGCCTGGGCACCCCCTGGCCCCCCTCTGGCCCCACTTCTGGCTCCTGGTTTCTTCGGGTGCGTGGATTTTCTGTGATTTTTCGTGGATTTTTCTGAGATACTTAAAAATCCGTTTTCCTGCACACAATAAAACCATACAGGTAGCTCTGCTGAAAACAGCGTCAGTCCGGGTTAGTTTAGTTCAAATCATGCAAGAATGAGGTCAAAACAATATCAAAAGTGTTTGGAAAAGTAGATACGTTTGAGATGTATCAACTCCCCCAAGCTTAGCATATTGCTTGTCCTCAAGCAATTCAGTTCAACGAACTGGACGCGACAAAGAAAACTTTGACAAACTCTTTTGCTTCATTAGATGTATATAAGCATGTACTACGAAAAGAGTTTAGCAAGTATTGAAACAGTACTTACGAGGACAATGCAAGGAGCAATCCTTCTTTCAAGTGACCAGTCACAAATACTTAAAAGTAAATAATATATTACTGAAAATCAAGACAAGATTACATTGCACATAGCTTGAGCATACTAGGGCGGTATCTCGCTAGCCTCCATGAGTGAGGCAAAACATAAATGCAGAGACTCCTCCAGAGTTTTTAAAAGAGACTAGAACTAAGAATTTCAGAGTAAATCATATCACAAGTATGCAGAAGACAATGTAATACTTTGGGACAATGCACGTTACACTTAGAATGACAATTATGCTCTCATAGTTGGTGCTTTGAAGAAAGAAGGTGAGACTCTCGAACCGTGGCTTTTATTGGCAAGGTTGAAAACCCGTGGTCGGAAACAAAAACTAAACATGTACCAGAGCTCTTGGTTTTAAAAATAGAGATAAAAATGTTTTGAGAGGTGCATATTTTGTCAACGAATGCTAGCAGATAACTCAATCACTTCTTGAGCTGGACAAGTTTCGAGGAACGGCTCCCGCATGAGGACGATTACATCCTCTTAATCTCCTTTGTTTATCACTGCCAAAGTTTTCTGATTTCTCATGAACAAAGCGTGAAGGAGGGTTTGTTTGTTATATTATATTTTTGAGCCAGGCGCACTCAATGCCAGTTCCTTCTCGTATTATGGGTTTGCACATTATACATGCAATCCAGGGGTGAAACTTGTCCAATCTTAAGAAGATTATGAATTAACTACTACTTCCTCATGAGCTAAAACATAGGCACAAAAAGGAGAAATGCTTTTGATTAATTTCGAGATGGCACACGAAAGTCTTCGTTAGGAATGGCAGGTAAATACCATGTATAGGAAGGTATGGTGGACTCATATGGCATAACAGGTTTTAAGGGTTTGGATGCACAAGCAGTCAGTCCGCTTAGTACAGGTGGAGGTTTAGCAAAAGACTGGGAAGCGACCAACTAGAGAGCAATAACGGTCATAATCATGCAGAGCGACAAAGCAACATTGAATCGGGCATGAAAGTGATATAACTATTCTAAAACTCAAAGATCATCAAGGCAGAGTAGACTTTTTAGTCTTAAACATGTGTAAGCATGTGCCAAGTCAATCCAAAAATTCTCTAAAGGGAAATACCACCTTAGTATACTAGACTATGAACAGTGCAATGCATGTAGATCATTTCAATAACACATTATATACTCTAGTTATTCGAGACTAGCCACAAGGAAAGCATGAACCACTGGAAGAGCATTGTAAACATAGCACTATGTCGCTACAAGCTGGTCTCTAGATCATAAGTGCAGGCATATGTACAAAAGTAGAAACAAAAAGAGTTCATACCGGTCTTCCTTGTCGCTTCCCTTCAGTCGATCTTCGTCATTACTGCTTGTCACTTGCACGATCGAATGTAGGAAATATAATTAAATGCCATCACGGACTCGAGCTGAACTCTGAAAACAAAGCAAACTAAAGAGAGAAAGGAAATCTTTTTGGATTTTTCAAAGGTTGAATAAAAGCAAAAGAAAGAGAAAATCTTTTTGTTGTTTTTGCAAAGAGAGAAATAAAGAAGAACGGGCAAAAACTTCGAAAAGATCAAAGTGAATAAAACGGATAATACAATGGAAAAGTGAGAGGAGCACGTACTCCCCCAAGCTTAGGCTTTTGGCCTAAGCTGGTAGCAGCTACTGCCCCCAGGAGCCTCCTGCTCCGGGGGTATGGTGGTGAGTCCAAGGGTCGTAGAAGGATGCTGGCGCGTACACCAAACTCCTCGGAGTCTCCCACGAGGAAGGTTCCGAACGCCAAACAGAGGAAGAACCTTCACCGAACTCGGTGGCGGTTTCTCCCTGAAAAGGTGGTATCTCACCGTGCCCCTCCTCGTCGGGCACAACCCCCTCCATGGGGTTATGAAACTGATGCTGGACCATGAACTCATCGAACTGGACAACATCAAAAGACCATCCGTTCCTGCGAGAAAAATCAAACAAAAGAGGTGCAGGTAGACGGATCTCGCGTTCCGCGGAAGTTCCGAAACGCAAGATATAAATAAGATTATCAAGCTCAGAACCCATGGTAACAAACTTATGCCTTTTCATAGCAGCAAGATCAAAGCTTGAATAAGTAAGAGGAGTATCATCAGGGTGTGGGGTGCCTCCAAGATGTTCTAAGATAAGTGTGGCATAAACGCCACCATATAAGTCTCCCTTGTTACCGTTCATAGCAAGGCGTCGAGCAATTAAGGCACCCAGATTATAATCAGATCTCCCTGAGAGGGCTGCCGCCAGGATAGCAATATCCGGAGCAGAAATGTTGCTCGTGTTGTCACGAGCTAACACCCCTCTAGCAATATAATATGCAAAATACCCGAGGTGAGGAAATAAGATGCTGGAGATCTTCGACCGATGAATATCCCTCGTACCCATGCTGCAGAGAGAGTTGATGACGGTTTTCAGCTCGGAGGGCTGAGTGGCCATCCTAGCCGTCCTCCCAACATTCGGCACACCTATTATTTCACAAAAATTCTCCAAAGTCATGGTGATAAGATCATTATTGTTGGAAATATGCCCTAGAGGCAATAATAAATTGGTTATTATTATATCTCCTTGTTCACGATAATCGTTTATTATCCATGCTAGAATTGTATTGAAAGGAAACTTAGATACATGTGTGGATACATAGACAAACACCATGTCCCTAGTAAGCCTCTAGACGACTAGCTCGTTGATCAATAGATGGTTACGGTTTCCTAACCATGGACATTGGATGTCGTTGATAACGGGATCACATCATTAGGAGAATGATGTGATGGACAAGACCCAATCCTAAGCCTAGCACAGATCGTGTAGTTCGTATGCTAAAGCTTTTCTATATGTCAAGTATCTTTTCCTTAGACCATGAGATTGTGCAACTCCCGGATACCGTAGGAATGCTTTGGGTGTACCAAACGTCACAACGTAACTGGGTGGCTATAAAGGTGCACTACAGGTATCTCCGAAAGTGTCTGTTGGGTTGGCACGAATCGAGACTGGGATTTGTCACTCCGTATGACGGAGAGGTATCTCTGGGCCCACGCGGTAGGACATCATCATAATGTGCACAATATGTGATCAAGGAGTTGATCACGGGATGATGTGTTACGGAACGAGTAAAGAGACTTGCCGGTAACGAGATTGAGCAAGGTATCGGTATACCGACGATCGAATCTCGGGCAAGTGCTATACCGATAGACAAAGGGAATCGTATACGGGATTGATTGAATCCTTGACATCGTGGTTCATCCGATGAGATCATCGTGGAGCATGTGGTAGCCAACATGGGTATCCAGATCCCGCTGTTGGTTATTGACCGGAGAGTCGTCTCGGTCATGTCTGCGTGTCTCCCGAACCCGTAGGGTCTACACACTTAAGGTTCGGTGACGCTAGGGTTGTAGAGATATAAGTATGCGGAAACCCGAAAGTTGTTCGGAGTCCCGGATGAGATCCCGGACGTCACGAGGAGTTCCGGAATGGTCCGGAGGTAAAGATTTATATATAGGAAGTCCTATTTTGGCCACCGGAAAATGTTCGGGATTTTTCGGTATTGTACCGGGAAGGTTCTAGAAGGTTCCGAAGTGGGGCCCACCTGCATGGGGGGACCCACATGAACGTGGGTAGTGGGGGAAAGGCCCCACACCCCTGGTCAAGGCGCACCAAGATCCCCCCTTAGAAGGAATAAGATCATATCCCGAAGGGATAAGATCAAGATCCCTAAAAAAGGGGGATAACAATCGGTGGGGAAAGGAAATGATGGGATTTCTTTCCCCCACCTTTGCCAACGCCCCAATGGACTTGGAGGGCAAGAAACCAGCCCCCTCCACCCCTATATATAGTGGGGAGGCGCATGGGAGCAGCACCCCAAGCCCTGGCGCCTCCCTCTCCCTCCCGTGACACATCTCCCTCCTCCCGCAGCGCTTGGCGAAGCCCTGCTGGAATCCCGCTACTTCCACCACCACGCCGTCGTGCTGCTGGATCTCCATCAACCTCTCCTCCCCCCTTGCTGGATCAAGAAGGAGGAGACGTCCCCGCTCCGTACGTGTGTTGAACACGGAGGTGCCGTCCGTTCGGCGCTAGGATCATCGGTGATTTGGATCACGACGAGTACGACTCCATCATCCCCGTTCTCTTGAACGCTTCCGCTCGCAATCTACAAGGGTATGTAGATGCACTCACTCTCCTTTATGCTCGTTGCTAGATGCATCTCCTAGATTGATCTTGGTGAGCGTAGGAAAATTTTTGTTTCCCATGCAACGTTCCCCAACACGAACACCCAAAAACTTGATGTTTTGCATGGTTTATCACCCATACCGCTACCACCCACATTTTTGTCCATGCACATGTGTTGTTCTTGGACAAAACTGTGCATACCAGCTCTTCTACATTACATTCGTACTGTTCGAAAATAATAGGCCATTTCGAGTGGCGCAAAATGGCTCGTGGGCGCGAGCAAGTTACCCTGGAAGCCGGATTCACGATATCCCTCGTTGTTGAAATCCATTTGAGGTGTATCCGTAGAACGACCGTACCCTGGCCATACGAACTCCGTTTGGGCTCCATGACCTGCCAAAACGACCGCAGCGAAAATTCGTATCCTTCTGTCACAAACTTCGTCTGTTTCGGAATAATTTCGGAGGCCGAAAACGGCTTGCAGAATTGAGTTTCGGATGATTTAGTGGTTGGCGTGCACTCTTCTAGCGTCTACCACCCAACCGTGAGCTCACCCACGGACAGATACTGCGACAATGACGTGCAGAACAATGTTACATGACTCTATTTCTGCACCAGCAAGCCCTACATGCTAGTCTGGATGGAAGGAGAAGCCTCTTCGGTGCACCGAACACCCAAAAACTTGCCGTTTTGCATGGTTTATCACCCATACCGCTACAACCCACATTTTTGTCCATGCACATGTGTTGTTCTTGGACAAAACTGTGCATACCAGCTCTTCTACATTACATTCGTACTGTTCGAAAATAATAGGCCATTTCGAGTGGCGCAAAATGGCTCGTGGGCGCGAGCAAGTTACCCTGGAAGCCGGATTCACGATATCCCTCGTTGCTGAAATCCATTTGAGGTGTATCCGTGTTGGAAATATGCCCTAGAGGCAATAATAAATTGGTTATTATTATATTTCCTTGTTCACGATAATCGTTTATTATCCATGCTAGAATTGTATTGATAGGAAACTCAGATACATGTGTGGATACATAGACAAACACCATGTCCCTAGTAAGCCTCTAGATGACTAGCTCGTTGATCAATAGATGGTTACGGTTTCCTGACCATGGACATTGGATGTCGTTGATAACGGGATCACATCATTAGGAGAATGATGTGATGGACAAGACCCAATCCTAAGCCTAGCACAGATCGTGTAGTTCGTATGCTAAAGCTTTTCTATATGTCAAGTATCTTTTCCATAGACCATGAGATTGTGCAACTCCCGGATACCGTAGGAATGCTTTGGGTGTACCAAACGTCACAACGTAACTGGGTGGCTATAAAGGTGCACTACAGGTATCTCCGAAAGTGTCTGTTGGGTTGGCACGAATCGAGACTGGGATTTGTCACTCCGTATGACGGAGAGGTATCTCTGGGCCCACTCGGTAGGACATCATCATAATGTGCACAATATGTGATCAAGGAGTTGATCACGGGATGATGTGTTACGGAACGAGTAAAGAGACTTGCCGGTAACGAGATTGAGCAAGGTATCGGTATACCGACGATCGAATCTCGGGCAAGTGCTATACCGATAGACAAAGGGAATCGTATACGGGATTGATTGAATCCTTGACATCATGGTTCATCCGATGAGATCATCGTGGAACATGTGGGAGCCAACATGGGTATCCAGATCCCGCTGTTGGTTATTGGTCGGAGAGTTGTCTCGGTCATGTCTACATGCTTCTCGAGCCCGTAGGGTCTACACACTTAAGGTTCGATGACGCTAGGGTTATAGGGAAAGTATGTACGCGGTTACCGAATGTTGTTCGGAGTCCCGGATGAGATCCCGGACGTCACGAGGAGTTCCGTGATAGTCCGGAGGTAAAGATTCATATATGGGAAGTCCTGTTTTGGTCACCGGAAAAGTTTCGGGCGATATCGGTAATGTACCGGGACCACCGGGAGGGTCCCGGGGGTCCACCAGGTGGGGCCACCAGCCCCTGAAGGCTGCGTGGGCTAAGTGTGGGAGGGGACCAGCCCCAAGGGGGCTGGTGCGCCCCCCCACCAAGTCCCTAGGCGCATGGGGAGTGGAGGGGGGCAAACCCTAGGTCCAGATGGGCCTTAAGGCCCACCCTAGGGCGCCCCCTCTCTCTCCCCCCCCTTGGCCGCACCCTAGATGGGTTTTTGGGGGCTGCCGCACCCCTAGGGGTGGGAAACCCTAAAGGGGGCGCAGCCCCCCCTTCCCCCTATATATATGTGGGGTTTTGGGGCTGCTATGGGATATGAGAACGTCTCCCTCTTGGCGCAGCCCTACCCCTCTCCCTCCTCGTCTCTTGCAGCGCTTGGCGAAGCCCTGCTGGAGTCCCGCGCTCCTCCACCACCACCACGCCGTCGTGCTGCTGTTGGATGGAGTCTTCCCCAACCTCTCCCTCTCTCCTTGCTGGATCAAGGCGTGGGAGACGTCACCGGGCTGCACGTGTGTTGAATGCGGAGGCGCCGTTGTTCGGCGCTTAGATCGGAATCAACCGCGATCTGAATCGCAGCGAGTACGACTCCTTCATCCGCGTTCTTGCAACGCTTCCGCATCGCGATCTACAAGGGTATGTGGATCCGACTCTTCCCTCGTAGATGCATCTCCTAGATTGATCTTGGTGAGCGTAGGAAATTTTTTGTTTCCCATGCAACGTTCCCCAACAATTATAAGTTTTAAACTCAATAGCACCTGAATCAGGATTATATCTAAAACTGTTAATGAAACTGGAGGTGAGTTTTTGATACTGAGTAACACGGCTCGTGACGAGTCGTGTCAACCCTGCATTAGCACAAAGATTATAAAACTCATCCTTGATTCCCGCAGCTTCCATGAATTCATCACATGGAAATGTCATCGCACGTGCTGGACTTGTATCTTCCAACAACTCCAGGGGCACATGATCTTCATTATAGCTCACCCTAGCAGTCGATGGTGAAGCTGCGGCTCTAGTAACTCGATCGGAGTGTGCGGGCCTCCTCTTCTCAAGCCACCCTTTTGCCCTTCCTAACAAACTCATTTCTGATTTTTTTTTTGCAATTTACAAAAACGAGGATTAAAACAAAGTGAGCTAAGGCAAACTACTCAACTCACTTGCCCAAGGCATGAACTTGCATCAAAACTTGAAAAATAACTTTCTACATATGCATGCAAGCTCATCTATACAACACCAAGAACTACTAAATACTCACAAATGGAGCCACCAATCAAAAATCTAATTGGAGGGGTGGAGGAGTCACATACCAGGGAGTATTTGCTCAAAATTTCAGCTCAAATGATGGGCTGTAGAGAGAGATCGAAGAATCGCCTCCAAGAACAGCAAGAACACAAGAACAAGTGCAGAACTCGGGTTTTTGGAGAAAAAGAGAGAGGGAGTAAGAAGACATACCTGGAGGGGGGCCCCATGGGCCCCAGGCGTCCTATGGGCGCGGCCAGGGGCTGGGCAGCGCCAGCTGGCCGCCTGGGCCACTGGTGGGTCCCCCTGGCTGGCCCCAGGCCCCTCTGGGTCTCTCCCGACGTGGAAATTTTTATTTTTATTTTTCTGGAATTTTTCTGAAAACTTCACTTTTGAAATTTTTTCGAAGTTCAAAAAGCTGCGAAACTCTCTGAAAACTTGAAGCAGTTACTAGTATTGTGAAGCTTCAAAAACATAAATACTTGGTACAGCAAGTAGGACAAAACTAAAAACAAATGGAAATATAACAAGCTCAACTTTTTATCTATATAAAACATATTTGCTAATAAGGTTGATCAAGTCTTACCAACAAACAAGCGATATATAGAGCAAAAAGTCTCACCTCTCACGAAGTAATCACTGAACCTTTACCTTGATGGACATTGTCCCTACCATGATAGTTTTGTATTTGTGAGGCACATGTAGTGGACAGTCCCATTCTCCAATTTTCACGGTCTCGATATTCTCTATAGAGTTGAGGCCATGCCTCCTGTCGATCTTCTTCGGAAAATATACCGTGTGTTCTTTATCATTCACATGGAAGGTAACCTTCCCTTTATTGCAATCAATAATAGCACCTGCGGTGTTAAGAAAAGGTCTACCAAGAATAATGGACATGCTTCGATCCTCGGGCATGTCAAGCACAACAAAATCAGTAAGAATTAAACAATTAGCAACTTCTACGGGAACATCCTCACAAATACCTATCGGGACGGCGGTTGACTTGTCAGCCATCTGAAGGGAGATATCTGTAGGAATTAGTTTCTCTAAACAAAGCCTCTCGTAAAGAGAGAGAGAGGCATAGCACTCACTCCCGCTCCAAGATCACATAAAGCAGTTTTGACATAATTATTCTTTATGGAGCAAGGAATGGTGGGTATACCTGGATCACCGAGCTTCTCAGGAATCTTACCACTGAAAGAGTAGTTAGCAAGCATAGTAGATATTGCATCATTAGGAACTTTTCTTTTATTAGTGACAATATCTTTCATATTTTTTGAATAAGGAAGTAATTTAATAGCATCAGTCAAAGGGATTTGAAGAAAAAGAGGTTTAATCCACTCACAAAACTTATTACAATGCTCTTCTTCTTTAGATTTGATGGACTTACCTGGAAAGGGCATGGGTTTCTGTACCCATGGTTCTCTTTCCGTCCCATGTGTTTCTTGCGATGAAGTCTTCTTTAGTGTACCTCTTACATTTGTCAGGTGCTTCTTCTTCTCGAACTTCAGGCGGATCATTCTTCTCATTATCCTTACCTTCAGGTTCAGCACCGTCTTCAGTCTCAGCATCGGAGATAGATACACTGTTTGGATCAACAGTTGGCTCTTCATCTGCAATAGGATCATTAGAATTGTCAGCCTCCTTATGTTTCTTCTTCTTCTTTGGAGAGCCAACAATTTCTTCTTCCTGCATTTGAGAATCTTGCTCGATTCTCTTCGGATGCCCCTCTGGATAGAGAGGATCTTGAGTACTAGTTCCTCCTCGGGTCTTAATCCCGAAAGCCTGCAAATTATCTTGTTTGGCATTGTTAGCAAGCAAATCTCTTTGCACATTAGAAATTTGGTCAAGCTGAGTTTGAACCATTTGAAAATGCTTCACAAGACATTGAACATCATTAACTGTTCTATCTAAAACATCAAGCAGTCTTTTGATAGCAAGGGAATTATCATGCAATTGACTTTCTATCCTCTCATTAAAATGATTTTGTTTCATAATAAAATTATCAAACTCATCTAAACATTGATCAGGAGGCTTACCATGTGGGATGTCACTTGCGTTGAAATCTAAAAGAGAGTGTACCTCTACCATAGGAGGGTGAGTGGTAGGCTCACACAGCTTCTCAATAGGGGGTAGATTCTTCACGTCTTCAACTTTAATACCTTTCTCTTTAATAGACTTCTTTGCTTCTCGCATATCTTCGGGGCTCAGAACAAACATGCCCCTCTTCTTTGCTGGTGGAGGTGGTTCAGGGACGGACCAATCTTCATGGTTTTTGGCAATCCTGCCCATCAAATCTTCCGCATCGTCCGGTGTTCTTTTCCTGAAAACACAACCAGCACAACTATCCAAATAGGACCTGGATTCATCAGTTAGACCAGCATAGAATATATCGATTAATTCGTTCTTAGGGATTTCATGTCCAGGTCTAGCTCGAATCAGACCGCAGTACCTCCCCCAAGCTTTAGGGAGGGACTCATCCTGCAACTGTTTAAAGTTATAAATTCTTTGTAAATCAGCATGTTGCATGTGAGCAGGAAAGTACTTATCAACAAAAGAGTGAGCTAAATCTTGAGGACTCTTAATGGAACCGCATGGGAGTGAATCATACCATGCTTTAGCACCTTCCTTCAAGGAGAAAGGAAGAAGCTTGGTGATATAAAAGTATCGTATCTTTTCATCTGTGGTAAATAAACCACCTAGCTCACCGAGTTTAGTCAGGTGTGCAATATAATCATCATTTTCTCTGCCATAAAAGGGGTCAGCTTCAACCATAGGTATAAGTGAAAGATCAACAGAGAAATCATAATCAGGATCATCAATGCATATAGGAGATGTAGCAAATTCAGGATCAGGAACGGTTTTGTTCTTCAAAGAGTGTTTTTCAAATAGTTTCTTAATAACTTCAATGTCAGAGCCAGAAAACTCTGTCAGTTCCCTGCATAAATCTTCATCAAGCATATAGTAATCATCATCAAGGAGCCTCTCTTTGAGTTTACTCAAATCAGGATAATCATAAGTTTCACCAATAGGGTAGCGAGTAACAGGAAGTTCAATTCCAGACTTTTTAGCAGCAGCAGCAATTTGTTTCTCAAGAGCATAACCAAGCGAACTAATATCATCAAAAATAGTAGAAGCATCATCAAGAGTATCAGACATAGTAACAGATTCAGTAGGAGCATCATGTGGTGGTGGTGAGGAAAACTTACTAATAACGGAAGGTGAATCAAGTGTAGCACTAGTGCTCAGAGCAGTACCTCTTCTTGTAGTAGATAGTAAGATCAGAACCTTGGGGTCTCCTTTCTTACCCATAGTGGATGAAGTGCAGCAGGTAGGATACCTCAAGTAGACTTGTAAATAATGCTATGCTCCCCGGCAACGGCGCCAGAAAACGGTACTTGATAACCCTCAACCGTAAGGGATCGAGATAGTCTTCGCGGGTAAGAATAACCCAATTTATTGATTCGACACACGGGGAGCCAAAGAGTATTTATAAGCTTTGACAGTTGAGTTGTCAATTCAACCGCACCTGAAATATACTTACTTGCAACAAAAGATAAGTGGTAACAGTGATATGATAGTGATGACAGTGATAGTAAAAGTAAACAGCAAAAGTAAATAGTGAAGGTAAATGGCAAAAGTAGCAACTAGTGACAAGCAGGGTTTAAAACACTGTAGGCTAGGGAGATGGACGGTTGGGCGCTGCATGGATGAGATAGATTCTAACTTGGGGCACGGCACATGGAAAAGTAATGATCATCTAGGCAAATATCAAACATTAGGCATGTATCCCGTAGGTAGTTGTACGTGCTTGCAATAAGAACTTGCACAACATCTTTTGTCCTACCATCCCGCTATGAACGGGGCCAAAAGGAACTTATGGAGATTAAGGTGCTCCTGTCAAAGAGCACCGGAACAAATCAATGAACTCAATGGATACATGTAATCCTCAAACTACGGACCATCCCCTTTGGTGTCCCAAGCTGTCACTTTTGGGATCGCCGGTTCCGAACCGTAACAGGTGCAAACAACTCATAGATAGGATCACGAACACAAATATATTCATGCAAACACATATGGTTCAGATCTGAAATCATGGCACTCGGGCCCTAAGTGTCAAGCATTAAGAATAACAAGTTGAAGCAAAGATGATAAACACCATAGTAGATGATACGCAACATGCCCCCAACGATCTGACAAACTATTACATGATCTAACTCATCCAATCCCTACCATCCCCTTCGCCTACAGCAGGGGAATTACTCACACATGGAGGGAGAAGTCATGGAGGGATGATGGAGTGGTGATGATGATGACGATGGCGACGATCTCCCCTCTCCGAAGGCCAATTCAGCCTCCAGATTAGCCCTCCCGAGGAAGAACAGAGGGTGGCGGCGGCTCCGTGACGGAAAACTGCGAAAAGAACTTCTAATCTGGGGTTTCCGTGTCGTGAGTAAAAATACGAGGCAAAGTAGGGCACCAGGGGGTGTGGGCCCCACCCAGGCGACCCCCCGGCGTGGCCCAGGGGGGGGCGCCCACAGGGCGCCTGGGCACCCCCTGGCCCCCCTCTAGCCCCAATTCTGGCTCCTGGTTCCTTCGGGTGCGTGGATTTTCTGTGATTTTTCGTGGATTTTTCTCAGATACTTAAAAATCCGTTTTCCTGCACACAATAAAACCGTACAGGTAGCTCTGCTGAAAACAGCGTCAGTCCGGGTTAGTTTAGTTCAAATCATGCAAGAATGAGGTCAAAACAATATCAAAAGTGTTTGGAGAAGTAGATACGTTTGAGACGTATCAGGTGCAAGGATTGTTTACTTTACGCAAAGTTCTTTTAATGCAGTTGTCTATTGCTTTGAGTTTACACTTTGGGTGGGATTCGCAACTTAATACCAGCGAGATGTTCTGGATAGATATCTCAAGGTGGATGATTAGTAGTAGATGCAGATGGATTTCGGTCTACTTGCCATGGCGTACCGCCCATGCTTTTGAGCCTCTACCTTTCTTTGCAGCATAGTTAGCATTGGTTTTCGCACATAATCCTGTCAATTGCCCAGCTGTAATTTGTTTACCTCGCTTTGCTGTTTTAGCGTCTTTTGGGAGAGAGACATCACTAGTGAACATCATGGGACCCCGGTCCATATTACCGCCGCTGATCACACCTTCTATTTACTTCCTGTTTTTATTTCCTAGTTGCAGCCATAGCTATCATTATTATCTCTTGTGTTTGATCCTTTGTAAACAACAAGGCCGGAGGGATTGACAACCTCTCCGTACTCGTTGGGAGCAAAGTTATTTGTATCTGTGTGCAGGTCCCGTCAATCGCTAAGTTTCTGGCGCCGTTGACACCTACTTGTCGACCCTCGGAGTCTCACGGGATTCGATCCTTGGTACCTTTGCCAAGGGAAATTTGCCGCTACGCTACATCTCAACCTTCCACTTTTGGTAACCAACGAGGGGCGAGAAGCCATCAAGCAAAGTTTCTGGCGCCATTGCCGGGGACTCCACTCTTCAAGATAGAGGAGTTGCACACTATCTTTTATCTTTGCTTTTTAGTCTTGTTAGTTTACCTTTCAGTTTTTGCTTTAGTGTCCCTTACCAAAAATCACAAAAATAGTTATCTTGCTTGCTGCTGCTATGGTTTCCACCGAGAACACCAAGTTGTGTGACTTCGCTAGTCATAACAACAATGACTTTATCTGCACGCCTATTGCTACACCCGCCACTTCAGCACCTTCTTATGAGATTAAACCTGCTTTGCTGAACCTAGTTATGAAAGATCAATTCTCCGGTGCTGGAGATGATGCTGCTTTGCACTTAAATAATTTTGTTGAGCTCTGTGATATGCAAAAGTACAAAGAAGTAGATGGTTATATTGTTAAGCTTAAGCTTTTTCCTTTCTCCTTGAGAGGAGGAGCTAAAATCTGGTTTCAATCCTTGCCTAGGAATAGTATAGATTCTTGGGACAAGTGCAAGGATGCCTTTATTGGGATGTACTATCCCCCTGCTAAAATTATCCAATTAAGGAGTAACATAATGAATTTTAAACAATTGGATAATGAACACATTGCCCAAGCTTGGGAACGCATGAAATCTCTTGTCAAGAACTGCCCTACTCATGGTTTGACTACTTGGATGGTTATCCAAACTTTTTATGCAGGCTTGAACTTTACCTCGCGGAACTTGTTAGATTCGGCCGCGGGAGGAACCTTTATGTCAACTACACTTGGTGCTGCCACGAAGCTTCTCGACGAGATGATGACCAATTATTCCCAATGGCACACCGAACGCACTCCAACAGGTAGGAAGGTAAACTCTGTCGAGGAGATTTCCTCCATAAATGAAAACGTTGACTTGATCATGTCTCTACTTTCCAAGCAATCTTCTATTGATCCTCATGATGTTCCTTTAAATTCTTTGATTGCTCAAGATCAAGTAGATGTGAACTTTATCTCTAGAAACAATTTCAATAACAATGCTTATAGGAGTAATTTTGGTAGCAACCCTAGACCGTTCCACTCTAATTCCTATGGGAATAACAATGCTTATCCTAGCACCAAGAACTCCACTTCGGAACTAGAGATTATGCTTAAAGACTTCATCACTACCCAAAAGGCCTTCAATAAGAGTGTAGAAGAAAAACTAGACAAACCAGATAATCTCTCTTTGAAGGTAGACAATTTAGCCCATGAGGTAGAGTTGCTTAAAATTAGAAATTCTCCTCTTGAGGAGAGGAAGACCACTCCTATGAATGCTATTCAAGTGCAAATTAATGAAAATATTAGGATGATGGCTAAACTTAAAAAGAGATGGGCTAGAGAAAAGGAGGAAGAAGATAGAATTAAGAGCCTTCCTACCCACCACACTGTTGCTACTATTCAAGTTGTTGAGGATGTCCAAACTCTTAGCACCCAATGCACTCCTAGTCCCATTGGACCTATTAATGGTGATGCTATGACCTCAACCGTAGAAGAAGAAACTCCTATGACCATAGAAGCTACCAAACAAGTGATCCTAAAGGACACCACTACCACTTTACTTGATAGTAGTGACCTTGATTTTGATAATTGCACCCTTTCTGAAGTTATTGGTTTTCTTCACAAGATGTCTAGAGATCCCCACACTATCACACTTAATCTTGCCTTCACGGAACATATCACTAATGCTCTTATCAAAGCTAGGGAGGAGAAGCTTAGGGTAGAAGCCTCCATACCTAGAAAGCTAGAAGATAGTTGGGATCCTATGATTAAAATTAAGTTGAATAACTTCTCTTGCTATGCTTTATGTGATGTTGGAGCTAGTACCTCCGTTATGCCCAAAAGAATGTACGATATGTTTGAATTGAAACCTTTTGATCCTTGTTCTTTTGGTGTTCATCTTGTTGATTCTTCCGTAAAGAAACCTTTGGGGAAGATCGACGATGTTCTTATCATTGTCAATGACAATTATGTTCCCGTTGATTTCACTATTATGGATATTGAATGTGAACCTTCTTGTCCAATTATTTTGGGACGTCCTTTTCTTCGCACCGTTGGTGCTATCATTGACATGAAAGAGGGGAATATAAAATTCCAATTCCCTCTCAAGAAAGGGATGGAACACTTCCCTAGAAAGAAGATTAAGTTGCCTTTTGAGTCCGTTACACGGGCTAGCTATTCTCTTACTCTTGATAAAACTTGATCTTCTCTTTTTGCATCATGCCTAGCTTAAAGGCATAAAAGAAAGCGCTTTTGGGAGGCAGCCCACAACGAATTATGTTTTATTTTGCTTTTGTTGTGTCTTGATGTTTGTTACTACAGTAGCATCATCATTGTATCTTTCCTTTCCAGCTTTGTGCCAAGTTTAGCCTCTGATTGCAAGAAAGTTCAAAAGTTGTGACGTGCTGTCCAGAAAACAGATTCTGTCCTTGGACAGAAAAATTCGAATAAAATCACCATATCATCTTTTTGATCTGATTTATTTTGACAGCGTGCTCTATACAATTGGCTTTCGAGCGTCTGTTTTGAGTTTTTTGATTTGAGTTGCAGAAGTGCCCCGAAAAAATTATTTACTACCTGCTGGTCTGTTTTTCACAGATTCTGTCCTGTTTTTCCTTTTCTTCGTTTTGCAAACCTTGAGCTTGCTTTTTCTTTGCAAAACCTTTTGGCAATCTTGAGAAACAGTAGCACTTCAAGATTATCTTTATTTCCAGTAGGGAAAAATTATTTTATTGTGGGTACTAACCTCGCTAATCAGATTATGATGAGTTATGTATGAAGGGAGTTTTCAAGTGTGCGAGGGAAGATGATAAAAGAAGATTCAGGAGGGTCAAACGCTCAAGCTTGGGGATGCCCCCGTGCACCCCCAAGAAATATTCAAGAAGACTCAAGCGTCTAAGCTTGGGGATGCCCCCATGCATCCCCTTCTCCATCAACAATTATCAGTTCGTCTTTCGTTCAACTATATTTTTCACTTCATGCGTTATGTGCTATGCTTGGAGCGTCTTGCTCTTAGTTCCTTTTTAGTTTTCTTTAGCTTTGCTTGCTGTTCATAACAATTTAGAACCCAGCTTTCTTTGTGTGGGAGAGAAACATGCTCCACTTCAACCTAGAACACAACATAGGTTTTTCATGCTTATCTTTGCTGTGTGTGTTCTTTGTCTTTCCATAGCTGCTGTCATGTTTAGCTCTTAGTTTTCATGCTTTTCTTTTTAAAGAGCTTTTGTTTAGTTGGTTGCTGAACTCTCTTGAGTTTTCATGTTTATCTTGTTAAGAGAGTTTGCCTGTTGCACTGAGTTGTGTGTCTTAACTTAAAGTAGGTAATTGAGGTTGCTATTTAATTTTTAGTAGTAACTTGCAATAGTTTTGAGGTATTGCCATGAGTAATGTCTGAACTTTTGGTGTCAAGAGCTTTAGCCTATTAGTGATAGATGTCGTATTTTGGGCAATCCGTGTTTATTTTCGAAAACCTACAAAATAGTTGAGAACTTTAGCTACTAGATGGATCACTAATCTTTGGAGGGATCGAATATTAGAGTACACTCACGTACCATGAGTCGAGGATGCGCAAGGATGACCAAACCCCCATACACTCCTCCTCGGGGTACTTGTCTCTTTGTGAACCTCCTAATTAGATTGAGAGTAAACGATAATAAGTGCATGAGTTCTTCGGACTAATGTGAGTATTTGAAAGTTGACACTTCCACCTAGCCATATTTTTCTAGCCTCTTCGGTACCGTGCATTGCCCTTTCTCACCTCGAGAGTTGGCGCATACTTCGCCGGTGCATCCAAATCCTTGGCACGATATGCTCTGTCATCATAAGCCTCATTATATCCTTCCTCAAAACAGCCACCATACCTACCTATCAAGGCATTTCGATAGCCTTTTCGGGATACATTGGCATGCAACATCCATCTTCTCATGACTTGATCTTCATGTCATACATGCTTTTGCTTGATCGATGAGCCGCATGCTAGTTGGGCCTTGCCCTAATCATTGCTACATGACGCGCTAGTATCATTGCATGTCCTGCTACACCGGCAGAGGCATACATTTGCATACATCATGATAGTTTAATTTTCTTTATGTTGAGTACTTTTGTAAAAAGTGAAAGATCTTCTATACTTCTTGTAATACATAGAGTGTTGCCTCTAAAGTGAGGAAAAGATCCCAAAGAGGACAAAATTAAAAGATCCCAAAGAGGACAAATGAGAGTTAAATAGAAAGAGCCATTGAGGCCACAAAAAAATTAAAAAAATAGAAAAAAGAGAAAAAGAAATAAAAAGAGAGAAGGGGGCACACTACTATTCCTTTTGAGAGATCCACACTCGTACTCCATCTTATACCTTGTACTCCATAGAGATTATCATTCATGCATATAGCTATGTGGGGACCTTCACACTATAGAACTTGGCTTGTATATTCCAACGATGAGCCTCCTCAAAAGAGCTCTAGGTCTTCTTGAGCGAGCAAGTTGGATGCACCCCCACTAGTTCCATTGGAGAGCTTACCTTAGCTCATATGTGCATCCGTTGCATGGCAATCCCTACTCCTCACATCATATCTATCATTTGGCTTTCTCTCGCCTATGATTGTCCTCATTGATGTGAGCCTTTCACACCTTTTTTGTCTTCCCCCTTCATCATTTTTCTCTCTTTGCCATCCTAAGTGTCAACTTTCTTGCTTACGCTCATCCATTGCATGAGTGCTCAAAATATCGAGGGAGTGGATCATTTTGACTTGTACCTGGCTAGTGGTCTAGGGATGAGTCAAGATAAGATTCCAAAGAAGACCAAGTGTGAAACTTTAGTAGATTAAGTTCTCAACAATACAAAAACTATGTTTTACTCTCTCGTGTATCCCTATCCCCTTTCTTGCACGCAAACACCATTTGGAGACATTCGAGTCACGTACAGTGAGAGCTCTTGCACCTTTATGTTCTTATGTTGCTTGTTACAATGCTAATATAGACTCTTGCTTGTTATGACTTGAATTGAATTACATGCCTTGATTGCTTTACTTAAAAGTTCTTATATGGTTGATAGCATGTCACCACAGAAATTATGCTTGTTATCATTTACCTACTCGAGGACGAGCAGGAATTAAGCTTGGGGATGTTGATACGTCCAAAACGTATCTATAATTTCTGTTTGCTCCATGCTTCTTTTGTGTGATATTGCTATGATATTGATGCACTTCCATACACTTTTGATCATATTTGGACTAACCTATTAACTCAGTGCACCACAGTGCCAGTTCCTGTTTTCTGCTGTTTTTCTATTTCAGGTTTCCCCCATATTAAAAGTGCTCCAAAAATTCCAGGAAAAATATAGGAAAAATCAGCGTACAGGAAGCTTCGCGAAGAACCAAAGATGGGCCAGAGGGGAGCCAGGGGAGGCCCAGGCGGCCACCTGGCGCGGCCCCACCCCTGGCCGCGCCAGGAGGGCGCCTGGGCCCCCTGCTCCGCCTCTGGCTGCCCCCCTTCGCATATATATCCCTCTCGTCCCGAAACCCTCGAGGACATAACCCTTTTTCGTGATCTCGCCTCTGTTCCGCCGCCACAGCGCTTCCAAGATTGGGAGCATCAGGAGAACTCTTCTCGGCACCCTGCCGGAGGGGAGAACACCACCACCGGGAGCTTCTTCACCACCATGGACGCTTCCCGGATGAGTCGTGAGTAGTCCACCTTGGACCATGGGTCCATGATCATTAGCTATGTGATGTTCTCCTCCCCTCTTTGCTCTTCATGGTTTAGACCTCGTGAGCTGCCCTACATGAGCGAGGCACATATGTAATCTTTATCGCTGTTGCTTCGCTGAGTTTGCTGGGATCTGATGGATTATGAGACTATGTTCAGATTATGTTTGAGTAATATATTTGATTCATCTCTTTTATATCTTTGTTCTTGAGTAATTCTTGCATGTTCTCCATTGCTGTTTATTGCTTTGGCCAAGTAGTAGGTAGTAACTCCAAGAGGGAGCGTTATGCTTGATTGTGGGTTCATGCCCCCTGATGACTAGCTTGAGTGACAGAAACATGAGTCTAGGGGATGTGTTGTTGCCACAAGGGAGAAAATAACGGTGCTTGTACTTGCGGGTGCAAGGATTGTTTACTCTACGTAAAGTTCTTTTAATGCAGTTGTGTGTTGCTTTGAGTTTACACTTTCGGTGGGATTCACAACTTAATACCAGCGAGATGTTCTGGATAGATATCTCAAGGTGGATGATTAGTAGTAGATGCAGATGGATTTCGGTCTACTTGCCTTGGCGTACCGCCCATGCTTTTGAGCCTCTACCTTTCTTTGCAGGATAGTTAGCATTGGTTTGCGCACATAATCCTGTCAATTGCCCAGCTGTAATTTGTTTACCTCGCTTTGCTGTTTTATCATCTTTTGGGAGAGAGACATCACTAGTGAACATCATGGGACCCCGGTCCATATTACCACCGCTGATCACACCTTCTATTTACTTCCTGTTTTTATTTCCTAGTTGCAGTCATAGCTATCATTATTATCTCTTGTGTTTGATCCTTTGTAAACAACAAGGCCGGAGGGATTGACAACCTCTCTGTACTCGTTGGGAGCAAAGTTATCTGTATCTGTGTGCAGGTCCTGTCAACCGCTAAGTTTCTGGCGCCGTTGACACCTACTTGTCGACCCTCGGAGTCTCACGGGATTCGATCCTTGGTACCTTTGCCAAGGGAAATTTGCCGCTACGCTACATCTCAACCTTCCACTTGGGGTAAGCAACGAGGGGCGAGAAGCCATCACACCGCAGCCGCGAGGGGGAAACCTGCGTTTTTCCGGGTTGAGGGAGGGATTTTGCCGCGCTCCCCAAAATTGTTTGCGGGCCGGGGTGGGATGCGGAGTTTGATCGGGCAGGTTTTTCCGCCCCAGGCCACATTTTGGCGGTTATTTTGCGGGTCGGGGCGTTATGCGGGGTCTGCTAAAGTTGCTCTTAGAGCCATGGTCAAGGTCCAAGGGGAGGCCATGTCGAAGAGTCCTGTTCGAGCGAAGCACCCAAGCCATTGCCCATTCATATGTATTTTTTGGATCTAATTTTTTTCTATCCTTATCTATTTAATATTAATTTCTATTACGATGAGTTTTGTTCTCAGGTAAATTCTTTGTTCCTCATAAGTTTTGTAATCAGGTAAATTCTGCTGGTTGTAGCATTGCGTGAATTTGGAGTATTGGATAGATGCAGAGTGGAATTTTCTTCTGATTTACCGCAAAACCAAGATTCTAGAATTCAGGTGTTCTCTCTTTACTGAAGAAAATTTGGAGTCTAATATGAGGGCCCATTATATGAAGTTGGCACAAGGGCCTCTAAGATTCCAGGGCGGGCCCTGTAACTGGACTGCTATATATAGCAATTTAACCACGTGTATTCACATAAACATTTATTGCATGTACATAATTCAGTCATCAAATGAATAAAATTAGAACTAGGAGCATTATTTTAACTATCAGTTCCTATTTGCTCTACTGGTCAGGTGTCCTGAAAGAAGCAGACAGAGAGATTCATTCTTGGCCATGGTGATGATGCAGGTTTTGGCTGGAGGAGAAGCGAGGAATAGTCGGTCACTCTTGTGTTGGGTTCTGTTGGCGCTCTTAGTCTCTGGTGCTGTGATAATATATGTCCTAGCTCTAGTGCATGGCGGCGCCGGGACAACTCCGTGCAGCCTGCACCGATGGGCGCGCAAACCCTAACGGCGTCTACCGTCAACGGTAGCTCGGTCGTCCAGGGTGCGGCGCCCACTGAGCCGTTGCAGCCGCCTGCAACGCTGACACTGCCGCCTGCAACGCTGCCGCCTGAGCCGTTGCTCAGGCACGCGGGGTCGGCCGCCAATGTCAACGATAACATCCACAACGAGACTCCCGTCCACGACGCCTTTGCTGCTCCCACACTCTTTTTGGGCAATCCAGAGCTGCCCCCTCCTGTATGCATGGTGATCAGTACGCCCGTGCCTCTGGAGGCTGCATCTCTGGCCGCTCTCCCATGCAACGGGCCCCGTGAGTCCGGTCAGCGGGAGGACTCGGGTCTACCGTCAGCGCCGGGCTCCCAGGCCGAGGTCCAACCCACCCTTCAGGCGGCCCTACAAGCTGCATCATGTTCCGAGGCCCAGATCACCTCCGAGGTGGTTCGACATTCAAGTTCTCAGGCCCAGATCCAGGCACTGGCACAGGCCCAGCCACAGCGGCATCAGTCCGATGAGGGGTTGGTCAACGTCTTCAGCAGCCACATCGCCGCCCCAGCCCCACCCGCTCTGCTCCCCACTCCACCACCGGCACCGGCTGCCTCTCGGTGGCTGCCGTCCATCCCCGCTCCCACCCAGCTACGAAAGAGCTCTAGGCTGGCAAAGATGCAGACCGCCGCGCTCGGCACCATCGAGCACGCCAGGGCGGACCTCAGGAAAAAATGGGGGATCATCGACGATGGAGAAGATGGCGCCTCAGAGGAGGTGCTGTTGCATCGGTTTGTCGATCTGTTCAAAGAACCGCTGGCACCGGCTGAACTTGAGGCGGTCAGGGCACTCATGGGCTCCTTACGGCTATTAAAGGCTGCTCCGCCGTGTCTCAGGCCAACCACGACTGCTCGTAGGTCCAGGGCTCGAAGGGGGCAGGCCTGACCCTCCTCTCTGCTGCTCACCCGTGCATCAGCTCAGCATGATCAACGAACCCGCCACAACGAGCATCGCCGACCTTCTGTCTGCGAGTGTATATTTACTTCTCTGTTGTCAGTTTTAGCTTAGTTTGTCTGCTCCTCTGGCTGTCCTATGTTTGGTTAGCTTCTGTACTGTTGTTTGTCAGTCAAAAGGCCTGGTGCGCCATCGAGTTTCTTATGGAATTTATGGATAATTGCAACTGCATTGTGTTCAATTGGAATGTGAGAGGATTAAATAACCTGGCAAGGAGGAAGGTGGTGCGTGACCATGTACTACAACATAGAGCCACAATTGTTTGTCTGCAAGAGTCTAAATTGGATATGGTTGACCGTCAGATTATACTAGAGACATTGGGCACTTCGTTCTGTGATAGTTTCAGATTCCTGCCTGCTACTGGCACTCGGGGAGGCTTGATCCTAGCTGCTTCACAGGACTTTTTCAATATTGATAGCCACTTTCTTTCGGAAAATTCCATCACAGCAAACTTGACAATGCGAGCGAATGGCACACAGTGGAGCCTCACAACGGTATATGGGCCTTAATCTGATCAGTACAAGCTACTTTTTATTGATGAGCTCAAAAGCATCAAGCCATCTGTCCTCTCTTGCTGGCTTGTAATTGGAGACTTCAACTTGTTGTATCGGGCTTCAGACAAGAGCAACACCAATGTTAACCGGCGACTGTTAAATTCTTTTCGAGCTGCCATCAATTCCCTTGAGTTGTCGGAACTGCACCTACATGGACGCAGTTTCACCTGGACCAGCACTTGTCAGCAGCAGACCAGAACAAAAATTGACCACGCATTCTGCTCGGCTGATTGGAATGTCATGTTCCCACAATGCCACCTGTCTGCTGTCACCTCATCCATGTCCGATCATTGTGCCTTTGTACTGACAGGGCAAGTGCAACATACAAAATTCAGAGGGTTCAGGTTCGAACAATATTGGTTGCGCCTTCAAGGGTTCCAGGACCTCGTCGCCAACTGTTGGGCCAACCCGATGAACAACAGTGATGCCATGCGCATCCTGCACATCAAGCTTTCCAGGCTTGGCAAAGCTTTGCGTGTTTGGAGCAGGGCAAGAGTTGGGAACATCAAGCTGTTAACAGAGATTGCAAATCAAGTGATTTACGACCTTGACTATGCACAAGATCACAGAGACCTCATATTGGCTGAAATTTAGTTAAGGCAGCATCTAAGGCACAAGGTTTTAGGTCTAGTTGCGGTAAGTCGCATCCGGATCAGACAACGGTCGAGGTTGGTATGGCTTAAGCACGGGGATGCAAACTCAAAGCTGTTCCACATTAGGGCAAATGGGAGAAGACGGAAGAACCTAATTCCGGTCTTGCAATCGGAGGGGCAGACTTACTCTCTGCAGGAAGACAAGCAACGTGTACTTTTACAACACTTCAGAGATTTCATTGGCTCAGCTAAACCAACTGGCTGCTCACTCAATTGGCATAATATTAGAGTTCCAACCTTCGACCTCTCCCAACTGGACGCGCCCTTCACTGAAGTCGAGAACAAAGCTGCAGTTATGGCGCTGCCAGCAGATAAGGCTCCTGGCCCGGACGGATTCACTGCTGAATTCTTCATAAAATATTGGCAAACTATCAAAGGGGACCTCATGAGGGCCATACACCAATTTCATGGGCTTAGGGGCAACAGGATGCACTTGTTAAATTTGGCGCACATCACCCTTCTGCCGAAATAAGAATCCACCTCCAAGGTAAAAGACTTTCGACCTATAAGCCTAATCCACTCCGTCTCCAAAATCATTTGCAAGGCACTCGCCATTAGATTAGCCCCACACCTCCAAAAAATAATTCCCTGCTCTCAGAGCGCTTTCATCAAGAAGCGGAACATCCAGGACAATTTCCTTTATGTTCACAATTGCATCACCTCCTTTCACCGCAAACGCAATCCAGCATTATTCCTGAAGCTGGACATTGCAGGCGCTTTTGATTCCATGTCCTGGAGTTACATGCTTGACCTCCTTCAGCACCTTGGATTTGGAAACCGCTGGCGAAACATGATCTCTCTTCTGTGGAGCTCGGCCTCCTCCAAAATCCTTGTCAATGGCCAGCTAGGCCCCAAGTTTCTCCACCGCGAAGGCCTTCGCCAGGGCGACCCGCTCTCCCCCATGCTCTTCACAATAGCGATTGCCTCGCTGCATTGGATCTTTCTTAAGGCTGATAACTTGGGGCTCCTAACTCCCCTTGATCTCCCTCCTTCAAAACTACGAGTCAGCTTGTACGTAGATGATGCTGCGCTCTTTGTTAATCCCTCAACCTCATATGTCCTCTTGGTTAAATCGGCACTAACTTGCTTTGGCCAAGTTTCTGGCCTGCAAACTAACTCCAGCAAAAATGCTTTCTACCCTATTCGCTGCGAGCACCTAGACATCCCTACTCTTATTCAATCCCTCCCGGTGCCACTAAATTACTTCCCCTGTGTTTATCTGGGTATGCCTCTACACTATCGTTCTATCTCTAAGGCTGACCTGCAACCTCTTCTAGATAAAATCGCAGCTAAGCTACAGAGGTGGAGAGGCAAGCTCATGTCATATGCCGCTCGGCTGATCCTTATCAACTCGGTCCTCTCGGCCATCCCAATATATGTCCTGTCCATGTTCAAGGTTGGTCGTTGGGCCATCAAGCAGATTGATAAGATGAGAAGAAACTTCCTTTGGAAAGCTGACCCGGACGCCAACCGTGCCACATGCCTTGTAAGCTGGAGACAAGTGTGTCGCCCAAAGCTTTTGGGGGGACTGGGCATCACCGACCTGCAGTCCTTTGGCCGTGCTCTGCGCCTGCGCTGGTTGTGGCATCAATGGGTCAACAGGGACAGACCTTGGTTGGGCTCCGATATCCCCTGCGATGCCAAGGAGGTCGCGTTGTTCAATGCATCCACGACCATCACTATCGGCAATGGCGAAATAGCAAGCTTCTGGTCCTCCTGCTGGCTGCAAGGAAAAACACCAAAAGAGATCGCACCGGACCTGTTCAAGCTCAGTCGTAAAAAAATAGTCATAGTTGCCGTGGGCTTTGATCAGGGCAAGTGGATGACTGGTTTTCAACGAATCTCGTCGGAAGCACAGCTACGTCAGTTCATTGACCTCTGGCTGCGAATCAGAGAAGTGAGGCTGTCAACCCAAGAGGATGCGATCAACTGGAGATGGACCTCAGACTCTGTGTATACAGTTAACTCGGCTTATCTGCAGCAGTTCGTCGGGGCGTACACCGCAGTTGATTTCAAGAGGGTCTCGTCAGCCAAAGTGGAACCTAAGTGCAGATTTTTCATGTGGCTTTGGCTAAACGAAAGGATCCTGACTAATGATAACCTGCAGAAGCGTGGTATGCCAAACAATGGCGCCTGCAACCTCTGCAATCAGGCAACCGAATCGCCAACTCACCTTCTGCTGCATTGCCCCTTTGCACGGGAGGTTTGGCATTTAACTGCAGATTGGCTTGCACAGCCAACGCTGATAGTACCTGTGGCGGACACTGCCTCTCCTTCGATGTGGTGGCAGCACCGGCGCGCGGCCTGCCGCCTCGCCATCTTGCGGTGGCCATCTACGGCTGTTGGAACACATGGAAGGAGCGCAACCGGAGGGTCTTCGAGCAGCAAACCTGCAACACTGAGCAGGTGTTTCAACTGCTCAAACAAGAGGTGGCTATTTCACACCATCGGGTAACCTGGAGCACCTTTGCTAAAAATGAACCACAACCAGAGCCAGACTAGAATCTTCAACTCCTTGTTTTGTTACGAGCGCAGGGAGCCATGATTCCATGTTCTATAACTTGTAACTGATACTTGTTCTGCTTCTCCTCTGAAATGCATTGGCAGTCCACCTGCCCTTTTCCTCAAAAAAAAAAACTCTAGTGGGAAGCTCTCCGAACACACTGTTGTGTGATCTTGGTTGATTCTGATTTCTGTAGTGTCTGGTGTTAGTAGGTTTTTGCCCTGCCCTATAGTGTAGTGATGCTCTCTCAAGTCGGAACAATGACGTCGACCTCTGGACATGATGTTTCCGTCTCTTTCTTTGCCTTGCTGTTTGTCATCTTATAATAGAGAAGACAAGTGGATCTCCGTTAAGAAATAATTAATGGAAAGGAGGAGAGATGCCCGGTTGGAAAACATAATTCAGTCATCAGCTGCTTGCTTCCCTCTTTATCGAAAAAGAAAAGTTGCTTGCTTCCCCTGTTCAACTGCTCTACTCTGTTGAGTGTTGGCTAATCTTGAATGCATCAATCTCAGGTAGGCTACCTCTACTGCTTGCCATCTTGCGGTTGCCTTCACTTGCTGATGTTCAGTGACCATCTGATAAACTATGCATGGATTGGTGGAATGTTTGTTTGTCAGTCAGCAGTTCATCAACTGTTAGTACTAAGTCGCTAAGGTTGATACTAGTAACTTACTTGGTGATTTCATCCGGTCTAAGAACCAATTTTGAGTTACGATTATCAACCTCCGCCCGCGCGCATGATTGCAGCATGCGTGATGCTCCTTGTACGTATTGAGCTCACAGCAGCAGCAGCAACAGCAGGGATGGAGTCCATGTAAGTGTTAAATTGTGGGCGTTCAGTTTCGACAGTTAGCGATGTTTGGATCGGACAAGCTCTATCTCGTGCGTGTGTTGGTCCTGTGTCCACGAGAAGAGAAGGAGCGCGCGTGCGTTGTTCCTGGTTGGTTCGATTCCAACACCGTCGGCATGAAAACTAGGTGCTCGCGTCGCGTACTGCCCCGTGCGTCCATCCTCGATCGGCATGGCGATGGAGGTGCTCCCCGTCGAGTTCGGCTCCGGCTCCGGCCCCAGCCCGGCCCGCCGAACGGCGACTTGGGGCATGGCGAGTGCCTAGCAGAGAGAGCAGGCGGCGGGTGAGGATGCCCATGGCGACTGGCGAGCGCCAGCGGCCATACATGCCTTAGAATATAGTATGAGGATGAGGGCGTGGGTGGCCGATTGCACTCTCGCCGAGGAGATGATGTGATGTCGGCAATGTCCGGCGGCATCATTGACATGGTTTTTGTGCCGCCCGGATCCAGAGCACGACCACGGCATCCATCATAGTCTTGCCGGAGCAACTCCACGGACACGCTCAACGACGTGCAGGTGCAGCCGACACGCCCGGCTCGTTGCTGCCATCACTCCCTCGTCCTCGCACTTTTTCCTTTCCAGCTCCAAGCCGGAGCTGGATAGCCTACAAGATCCGGCCGACGATGATGTCATACCTGATGGGTGGATTTTATATACTACTCCCTCCATTCCACAATGTAGTGCCTATAAATTTTTTTGAAAGTCAAATTTTGTCAACTTTGACCAAGTGTATAGAGAAAATTGTCTACATCTACAATACGAAACAGGTACATTCTGAAAATATAACTCACGATGTATCCAATGATGTGAATTTCGTAGTCTAGATGTACCTACTTTTCTCTATAGATATGGTCAAAATTTGTAATGTTTGACTTTTGCAAAAATCTATAGGCACTACATTATGGAACGAAAGGAGTAGTATATAATGATTTGGAGCTTGCTTATATTTATTGCATAAAAATCCCTTGTACCAGCCAAGTTTCATCCTGCCATTTTAATGTTCGTTACGCATATTACTAGTTTTCGTGCAAATTTTTTTCCTTTCAATGACCAGAACCCATCCGCAAAAAAAGGACCAAAGCCACCAGCTGACTTGACCATGGAGTCATCATCAATGGCTATCAAGCTAGGATCGAAGTCCAGCTTGCATAGAGTAAACTGCCAAATCTCCTTCGCGAAAGAGTAGGTAACAAGCATATGTGCGGCGCATTCAGGCAGGGCTCCTTGACAGATTGCACACAAGACACACTGGGTTACGTGGCCAACTGGCCATCCCTTCCGCATCCGTCCGCGGAGAGAATGTCATCCAACCGTAGCCGCATATATTTTCGCAACAACTCGAACTAACCATATGAAATTCGATCAGACCGGACGGATTTTGATATAAACATGACGGATTTCATTGAAAGAAGGATAATTTGTACATAAAACCGGATGATATTCCATCCAATGAACTAAAAATCCTAATGAAACATTGTGGATGTCGCCTAGGGGGGGTTTGAATAGGCGCTTTAAAATAATTACAATTTAGGTTTGAATAAATGCAGAATAAACCTAGCGGTTAATTTGTCAAGCACAGAATCTACAACAACTAGGCTCACCTATGTGGACCAATAACTTATGCTAAGCAAGATAAACTACTAGGTGATAGCAAAATATATGACAAGAAACAATATGGCTATCACAAAGTAAAGTGTATAAGTAAAGGTCTCGGGTAAGAAATAACTGAGTCACGCGGAGACAATGATGTATCCCGAAGTTCACACCCTTGTGGATGCTAATCTCCGTTTTGAGTGGTGTGGAGTATACCTGGCCATGGGCCGGGCGTGGGCCAGGCCCTAAAAAGCCCATGGCAGAAAACTGAGGCCCAGGCCCTATCATCGGGCCTACTTTTCAAGCCCAAGCCCAACCCATCTGGTAAAAAGCCATGAAAAGCCCTTAGGGCTTAGGGCCATGGGCCGGGCCTCTTCCTTAAAATACCAATATGCCAAGCCCAAGCCCATCCAGGCCTTGCTAGTTGAAGGAAATATGCCCTAGAGGCAATAATAAAGTTGTTATTTTATATTTCCATATATCACGATAAATGTCTTTTATTCATGCTAGAATTGTATTAACCAGAAACTTAGTACATGTGTGAATACATAGACAAAACAGAGTGTCCCTAGTATGCCTCTACTAGACTAGCTCATTGATCAAAGATGGTTATGTTTCCTAACCATAGACATGAGTTGTCATTTGATCAATGGGATCACATCATTAGGAGAATGATGTGATGGACAAGACCCATCCGTTAGCTTAGCAACTTGATCGTTTAGTATGTTGCTATTGCTTTCTTCATGACTTATACATGTTCCTACGACTATGAGATTATGCAACTCCCGTTTACCGGAGGAACACTTTGTGTGCTACCAAACGTCACAACGTAACTGGGTGATTATAAAGGTGCTCTACAGGTGTCTCCGAAAGTACTTGTTGGGTTGGCGTATTTCGAGATTAGGATTTGTCACTCCGATTGTCGGAGAGGTATCTCTGGGCCCTCTCGGTAATGCACATCATAATAAGCCTTGCAAGCAAATGACTAATGAGTTAGTCACGAGAAGATGTATTACGGAACGAGTAAAGAGACTTGCCGGTAACGAGATTGAACTAGGTATGATGATACCGACGATCGAATCTCGGGCAAGTAACATACCGATGACAAAGGGAATAACGTATGTTTTTATGCGGTTCGACCGATAAAGATCTTCGTAGAATATGTAGGAGACAATATGGGCATCCAGGTTCCGCTATTGGTTATTGACCAGAGAAGTGTCTCAGTCATGTCTACATAGTTCTCGAACCCGTAGGGTCCGCACGCTTAACGTTTCGTTGACGATATAGTATTGAATGAGTTATGTATGTTGGTGACCGAATGTTGTTCGGAGTCCCGGATGAGATCACGGACATGAC
Organism: Secale cereale; assembly: GCA_902687465.1. Taxonomy (NCBI): domain Eukaryota; kingdom Viridiplantae; phylum Streptophyta; class Magnoliopsida; order Poales; family Poaceae; genus Secale; species Secale cereale. Next base: position 810,358,477 of record LR738710.1, on the reverse strand, counting down.
GAGGAACTCCGAAATGGTCCGGAGATAAAGATTAATATATGGGATAATAGTGTTTGAACTCCGGAAGGGTTGCGGAATTCACCTAAAGGGGTTTCGGATGTTTCCCGAAGTGTTTGGGTACGAGAACACTTTATTTGGGCCAAAAGGGAAAGCACACAAGGTTTTTGGAAGGCGCAAAAGGAAGTTTTGCGGAGTCCAGGGGCCAGATGCCAGGGTCCCTGGCGTCTGGGTCCAGACGCCGGGAACCCTGGCGTCTGGCCCTGGAGTCCGAGAAGGACTCTTGCCTTTCGGGTGAAACCGACTTTGTGAAGGCTTTTACTCCAAGTTTCGACCCCAAGGCTCAACATATAAATAGAGGGGTAGGGCTAGCACCCAAGACACATCAAGATACACCAAGCCGTGTGCCGGCAACCCCGACCCTCTATTTTATCCTCCGTCTAGTTTCTTTAGTGCTTGGCGAAGCCCTGCAGAGATTGTTCTTCATCAACAACCGTCACCACGCCGTCGTGCTGTCGGAACTCATCTACTACTTCGCCCGTCTTGCTGGATCAAGAAGGCGAGGACGTCATCGAGCTGAACGTGTGCTGAACGCGGAGGTGCCATACGTTCGGTACTAGATCGGGACGGATCGTGAAGGTGCACAACTACATCAACCGCGTTGATAAACGCTTCCGCTTTCGGTCTACGAGGGTACGTAGACACACTCTCCCATCTCGTTGCTATGCATCTAGTAGATAGATCTTGCGTGATCGTAGGAAAATTTTGAAAATACTACGTTTCCAAACATTGGCATCATGAGCCAGGTCTATGCGTAGATGATATGCACGAGTAGAGCACAATGAGTTGTGGGCGATACTAGTCATACTGCTTACCAGCATGTCATACTTTGCTTCGGCGGTATTGTGAGATGAAGCGGCCCGGACCGACATTACGCGTACGCTTACGCGAGACTGGTTTCACCGTTACGAGCACTCGTTGCTTAAAGGTGACTGGCGGGTGTTTGTCTCTCTCACTTTAGCTGAATCAAGTGTGGCTACGCCCGGTCCTTGTGAAGGTTAAAACAGCACATACTTGACGAAACATCGTTGTGGTTTGGTATGCGTAGGTAAGAACGGTTCTTGCTAAGCCCGTAGCAGCCACGTAAAACTTGCAACAACAAAGTAGAGGACGTCTAACTTGTTTTTGCAGGGCATGTTGTGATGTCATATGGTCAAGACATGATGAGTTATACGGTTTTGTATGAGATGATCATGTTTTGTAATGTTATCGGCAACTGGCAGGAGCCATATGGTTGTCGCTTTATTGTATGAAATGCAATCGCCATGTAATTGCTTTACTTTATCACTAAGCGGTAGCGATAGTCGTAGAAGCAATAGTTGAGATGACATCGATGCTACGATGGAGATCAAGGTGTCGCGCCGGTGACGAAGGTGATCATGACGGTGCTTTGGAGATGGAGATCAAAAGCACAAGATGATGATGGCCATATCATGTCACATATTTTGATTGCATGTGATGTTTATCTTATTATGCTTCTTATTTTGCTTAGAATGACGGTAGCATTATAAGATGATCCCTTACTAAATTTCAAGGTATAAGTGTTCTCCATGAGTATGCACCGTTGCGAAAGTTCGTCGTGCCGAGACACCACGTGATGATCGGGTGTGATAAGCTCTACGTTCAAATACAACGGGTGTAAGCCAGTTTTGCACACGCAGAATACTCGGGTTAAACTTGACGAGCCTAGCATATGCAGATATGGCCTCGGAATACTGGAGACCGAAAGGTCGAGCCTGAATCATATAGTAGATATGATCAACATAACATGTTCACCATTGAAACTACTCCATCTCACGTTATGATCGGACATGGTTTAGTTGATTTGGATCACGTGATCATTTAGATGACTAGAGGGATGTCTATCTAAGTGGGAGTTCTTAAGTAATATGATTAAATTGAACTTTAATTTATCATGAACTTAGTCCTGATAGTATTAGCATATCTATGTTGTAGATCAATAGCTCGCGATGTTACTCCACGTTTATTTTTTATATGTTCCTAGAGAAAACTAAGTTGCAAGATGTTAGTAGCAATGATGCGAAATTGTTCCGTGATCTGAGGGTTATCCTCATTGCTGCATAGAAGAATTATGTCCTTATGCACCGCTTGGTGACAGACCTATTGCAGGAGCAGATGTAGACGTTATGAACGTTTTGACAAAAGCTCAGTATGATGACTACTTGATAGTTTAAAGTGCACCATGCATTAAGGCTTAGAACCAGGACTTCAAAAACGTTTTGAACGCCACGGAGCATATAAGATGTTCCAAGAGTTGAAATGTGACGCCCCCGATTTGTCCGTACACTAATCATGCACGCAAATGTGTACGACCAAGATCAGGGACTCACTGGAAGATATCACAACACAACTCTAGACACAAATTAAAAATAACACAAGCTTTATATTACAAGCCAGGGGCCTCGAGGGCTCGAATACAAGAGCTCGAATACACAAGAGTCAGCGGAAGCAATAATATCTGAGTACATACATAAGTTAAACAAGTTTGCCTTAAGAAGGCTAGCACAAATATAGCAACGATCGAAAAGGCAAGGCCTCCTGCCTGGGACCTCCTAACCACTCCTCGAAGCCGAACTCCATATAGAAACATCATCGGGATCTTCTGGCTCCTGGACTCCACCATCTGGTCGCATCATCCGAGAAGAAGAGACAAAAGAGGAAAAGGGGGAGAAAGCAACCGTGAGTACTCATCCAAAGTACTCGCAAGCAAGAATCTACACTACATATGCAATGATATATGTGTAAAGGGGTAATATCTGTGGACTGAAGTGCAGAAAGCCAGAATAAGAGGGGGATAGCTAATCCAAACGAAGACTACGCTTCTCGTAACCTCTATCTTGCAGCAGAAGATGAGGGTAGCTGGAAAGTAACAAGTATCCTCGCTTCTCGCAGCCTTCGTCTTGCAGCAGTAGAAGGGAGTAGATGGTAAGTTCACCAAGTAACATCGTATAGCATAATCCTACTCGGCGATCCTCCCGCACATCACCCTGTGAGAGAGCAACCACCGAGTTATCTCTGGCACTGACAAGGGTGTGTTTTATTAAGTATCCGGTTCTAGTTGTCATGAGGTCGGAGTACAACTCCGGGTCGTCCTTTTACCGAGGGACACGGCTATTCGAATAGATTAACTTCCCTGCAGGGGTGCACCACATAACCCAACACGCTTGATCCCATTTGGCCGGACACACTTTCCAGGGTCATGCCCGGCCTCGGAAGATCAACACGTCGCAGCCCTACCTAAGCACAGCAGAGAGGTCAGCACGCCGGTCTAAGTCCTAGGCGCGCAGGGGTCCGGGCCCATCGCCCAACGCACACCTGCACGTTGCGTACGCGGCCGGTGAGCAGACCTAGCAACCTCCATTACTAAGGAAGTTGCGTTACGCGGTTCAACCCGGCGCGCGCCGCTAAGTCGCTGACGTCAAGAAGGCTTCGGCTGATACCACGACGTCGAGTACCCATAACTATTCCCACGTAGCTGGTTAGTGCGTATAGACCAAATGGCCAGACTCAGATCAAATATCCAAACTCGTTAAGCGTGTTATTATGAAAATCACCGCGGACAACGACCAGGGCCAGGCCACCTCTCGACTGGGTGTCTCAAACTGCCCCTGTCGCTCCGCCACAAAGATCCACTCGGGGGCCGTCGGGAACTCAGGCCCACCACTACCTGGATGGAGCCACCTATCCTTTCAGCCCCCATATCGGAATCACCTGCGGGTACTCAAAGAGCCGACCCGACTTTAGTCACATCAAGTATCATGTAAAGCATGTATAAAGTATATACCCGTGATCACCACCCGAGGTGATCACGGCCCGATAGCATAGCATGGCAGACGGACAAGGATGTGGGGCCACTGATGGAATACTAGCATCCTATACTAAGCATTAGGATAACAGGTAAAGGTATCAACAGTGGTAGCAATAATGACAAGCTATGCAGCAGAATAGGAGTGACCGAACAGTAACATGCTACACTACTCTAATGCAAGCAGTAGAGAGAAGAATAGGCGGTATCTG
>LR738710.1:810328659-810344573 GCA_902687465.1 Secale cereale | reverse complement strand
GGGGGGGGGGGTGTCTGTTGTTCCTTTTTTTTTGTTCTTTTAAATCTTTTCTGTTTCTGTTCTTTTTATTTATTCTTCTCTAACCTTTTTTTGTTTCCTTTTTATTTTAGTTTAAAATAAAATTCATACTAGTTCCTAAATTAGTCTCAACAAATATACTACTGCCACATAAATTTGGGCAACTAAATAGAATAGTTTAATATTTTATAAAAATCAAAGGCATTTACTTAATTGTTTTGTCTAGTGTTTTAACTATTTTAGGACATTCAAACACTCGATAAAAATGTGGTTTCTCCAACATGATCACCTATGCATTATTTAGAACGACCCGAACATTTTAGTTTAAATATTTGAATAGTTTTATCGTTTGACTTTAATTCAAATTTGAATTTGAATTGGTTTTAAACTAACGTGAGTTTATCGACAGTAACCGCGGTGACGTGGCATCATTAGTAGAGGTTTACTGTAGCTTGATTATCCGGGCGTCACATGAAATTAGTATTTCATACTCATGCCCGTGTCGAGAGGTATGAGACATCTGACAGTACTTTGCCTACAAGATGGAGGAGAATAGCTCAACCAGTGAGCATGTGCTCAGATTGTCTGGGTACTACAATTATTTGAATCAAGTGGGAGTTATTCTTCCAGATAAGATAGTAATTGACAAAGTTCTCTAGTCACTGTCACCAAGTTAGTAGAACTTCGTGATGAACTATAATATGCAAGGGATGACGAAGGTAATTCCCGAGCTCTTCGCGATCCTGAAATCGGCGAAGGTAGAAATCAAGAAAGAGCATCAAGTGTTGATGGTTAACAAGACCACTTGTTTCAAGTAAAGGGCAAGGGGATAGAAGGGGAACTTCAAGAAGAATGACAAGCAAGTTGTCACTCCCATGAAGAAACCCAAAGCTAAACTCAAGCCTGAAACTAAGTGCTTCTACTGCAAAGGAAATGGTCACTGGAAGTGGAACTGCCCTAGATATTTGGCGGATAAGAAGGATGGCAAAGTGAACAAAGGTATATTTGATATACAGATTATTGATGTGTATTTTACTAGTGTTCATAGCAACCCCTCAGTATTTGATACTGGTTCAGTTGCTAAAGAGTAGTAACTCGAAATCAGAGTTACATAATGAACAGAAACTAGTTAAAGGTGAAGTGACGATGTGTGTTGGAAGTGGTTCCAAGATTGATATGATCATCATCGCACACTCCCTATACTTTCGGGATTAGTGTTGAACCTAAATAAGTGTTATTAGGTGTTTGTGTTGAGCATGAATATGATTTGATCATGTTTATTGCAATACGGTTATTCATGTAAGTTAGAGAATAATTGTTGTTCTGTTTACATGAATAAAACCTTCTATGGTCATACACCCAATGAAAATGGTTTGTTGGATCTCGATCGTGTGATACACATATTCATAATATTGAAGCCAAAAGATGCAAGGTTAATAATGATAGTGCAACTTATTTGTGGCACTGCCGTTTAGGTCATATTGGTGTAAAGCGCATAAAGAAACTCCATAATGATGGACTTTTGGAATTAGTTGATTATGAATCACTTGGTGCTTGCGAACCATGCCTCATGGGCAAGATGACTAAAACTCCGTTCTCCGGAACAATGGAGCGAGCAACAGATTTGTTGAAAATCATACATACTGATGTATGCGGACCAATGAGTGTTGAAGCTCGCGGCAGGTATCGTTATTTTCTGACCTTCACTGATGATTTGAGCAGATATGGGTATATCTACTTAATGAAGCACAAGTCTGAAACATTTGAAAAGTTCAAAGAATTTCAGAGTGAAGTGGAGAATCATCGTAACAAGAAAATAAGAGTTTCTACGATATGATCGTAGAAGTAAAATATTTGAGTTAGCGAGTTTGGCCTTCAGTAAAAACAATGTGAAATAGTTTCACTACTCACGCCACCTGGAACACCACAGTGTAATGGTGTGTCCGAACATCATAACCGTACTTTATTAGATATGGTGCGATCGATGATGTATCTTACCTATCTACCACTATCGCTTTTGGGGTTATGCATTAGAGATAGCTACATTCACGTTAAATAGGGCACCATCTAAATCCATGGAGATGACACCGTATGAACTGTGGTTTGACGAGAAACCTAAGCTGTCATTTCTTTAAGTTTGGGACTGCGATGCTTATGTGAAAAAGTTTCAACATGATAAGCTCGAACCCAAATCGGAGAAGTAAATCTTCATAGGATACCCAAAAGAAACTGTTGGGTACATCTTCTATCACAGATCCGAAGGCAAGGTCTTTGTTGCTAAGAGTGGATCCTTTCTAGAGAAGGAGTTTCTCTCGAAAGAAGTGAGTAGGAGGAAAGTAGAACTTGATGCGATAATTGTACCTTCTCCCGAATTGGAAAGTGGAACACCACAGAAACTAGTTCCAGTGATTCCTACACCAATTAGTGAGGAAGCTAATGATGATGATCATGAAACTTCAGATCAAGTTTCTGCTGAACTTCGTAGATCAACCAGAGTTCGTTCCGCACCAGAGTGGTACGGCAACCCGGTTCTGGAAGTCATGTTACTGGACCATGATGAACCTACGAACTATGAGGAAGCGATGATGAGCCCAGATTCCGCAAAATGGCTCGAGGCCATGAAATGTGAGATGGGATCCATGTATGAGAACAAAGTATGGACTTTGGTTGACTTGCCCGATGGTCGGCAAGCCATTGAAAATAAATGGATCTTTAAGAGGAAGACTGACGCCGATGGTAATGTTACTGTCTACAAAGCTCGACTTGTTGCGAAAGGTTTTCGACAAGTTCAAGGTGTTGACTATGGTGAGATTTTCTCACCCGTAGCGATGCTTAAGTCTGTCCGAATCATGTTAGCAATTGCCACATTTTATGAAATCTGGCAAATGGATAACGAAACTACGTTCTTTAATGGATTTATTAAAGAAGACTTGTATATGATGCAACCAGAAGGTTTTGTCAATCCTAAAGGTGCTAACAAAATGTGCAAGCTCCAGCGATCCATCTATGGACTGGTGCAAGCATCTCGGAGTTGGAATATACGCTTTGATAAGTTGATCAAAGCATATAGATTTATACAGACTTGCGGTGAAGCCTGTATTTACAAGAAGTGAGTGGGAGCACTACAACCTTTCTGATAAGTATATGTTAATGACATATTGTCGATCAGAAATAATGTAGAATTTTCAGGAAAGCATGAAGGAGTGTTTGAAAGGAGTTTTTCAAAGAAAGACCTTGGTGAAGCTGCTTACATATTGGGCATCAAGATCTATAGAGATAGATCAAGATGCTTGATAAGACTTTCGATGAGTACATACCTTGATAAGATTTTGAAGTAGTTCAAAATGGATCAGTCAAAGAAGGAGTTCTTCCCTGACTTGTAAGGTGTGAAGTTGAGTAAGACTCAAAGCCAGACCACGGCAGAAAAAATATAGAGAGAATGAAAGTCATTCCCTATGCCTCAGCCATAGGTTCTATAAAGTATGCCATGTTGTGTACCAAACATGTTGTGTACCTTGCCATGAGTTTGTCAAGGGGGTACAATAGTGATCCAGGAGTAGATCACTGTACAACGGTCAAAATTATCCTTAGTAACTGGATGACTAAGGAAATGTTTCTCGATTATGGAGGTGATAAAGAGTTCGTCGTAAAGGGTTACGCCGATGCAAGCTTTGACACTAAATCCAGATGACTCTAAGTATCAATCTGGATGCGTATTGAAAGTGGGAGCAATTAGCTAGAGTAGCTCTATGCAGAGCATTGTAGACATAGAAATTTACGAAATACATACGGATCTGAATGTGACAGACCCGTTGACTAAACTTGTCTCACGAAGCAAAACATGATCACACCTTAGTACTCTTTGGGTGTTAATCACATAGAGATGTGAATAGATTATTGACTCTAGTAAACCCTTTGGGTGTTGGTCACATGGCGATGTGAACTATGGGTGTTAATCACATGACGATGTGAACTATCGGTGTTAAATCACATGGCGATGTGAATTATATTATTGACTCTAGTGCAAGTGGGAGACTGAAGGAAATATGCCCTAGAGGCAATAATAAAGTTGTTATTTTATATTTCCTTATATCATGATAAATGTCTTTTATTCATGCTAGAATTGTATTAACCGGAAACTTAGTACATGTGTGAATACATAGACAAAACAGAGTGTCCCTAGTATGCCTCTACTAGACTAGCTCATTGATCAAAGATGGTTATGTTTCCTAACCATAGACATGAGTTGTCATTTGATCAATGGGATCACATCATTAGGAGAATGATGTGATGGACAAGACCCATCCGTTAGCTTAGCAACTTGATCGTTTAGTATGTTGCTATTGCTTTCTTCATGACTTATACATGTTCCTATGACTATGAGATTATGCAACTCCCGTTTACCGGAGGAACACTTTGTGTGCTAGCAAACGTCACAAGGTAACTGGGTGATTATAAAGGTGCTCTACAGGTGTCTCCGAAAGTACTTGTTGGGTTGGCGTATTTCGAGATTAGGATTTGTCACTCTGATTGTCGGAGAGGTATCTCTGGGCCCTCTCGGTAATGCACATCATAATAAGCCTTGCAAGCAAATGACTAATGAGTTAGTCACGAGATGATGTATTACGGAACGAGTAAAGAGACTTGCCGGTAACGAGATTGAACTAGGTATGATGATACCGACGATCGAATCTCGGGCAAGTAACATACCGATGACAAAGGGAATAACGTATGTTGTTATGCGGTTCGACCGATAAAGATCTTCGTAGAATATGTAGGAGCCAATATGGGCATCCAGGTTCCGCTATTGGTTATTGACCAGAGAAGTGTCTCGGTCATGTCTACATACTTCTCGAACCCGTAGGGTCCGCACGCTTAACGTTTCATTGACGATATAGTATCGAATGAGTTATGTATGTTGGTGAACGAATGTTGTTCGGAGTCCCGGATGAGATCACGGACATGACGAGGAACTCCGAAATGGTCCGGAGATAAAGATTAATATATGGGATAATAGTGTTTGACCTCCAGAAGGGTTCCGGAATTCACCGGAAGGGGTTCCGGATGTTTCCCGAAGTGTTTGGGTACGAGAACACTTTATTTGGACCTAAAGGGAAAGCACACAAGGTTTTTGGAAGGCGCAAAAGGAAGTTTTGCGGAGTCCAGGGGCCAGACGCCAGGGTCCCTTGCATCAAGGTCCAGACGCCGGGAACCCTGGCGTCTGGCCCTGGAGTCCGAGAAGGACTCTTGCCTTTCGGGTGAAACCGACTTTGTGAAGGCTTTTACTCCAAGTTTCGACCCCAAGGCTCAACATATAAATAGAGGGGTAGGGCTAGCACCCAAGACACATCAAGATACACCAAGCCATGTGCCGACAACCCCGACCCTCTAGTTTATCCTCCGTCTAGTTTCTGTAGTGCTTGGCGAAGCCCTGCAGAGATTGTTCTTCATCAACAACCGTCACCACGCCGTCGTGCTGTCGGAACTCATCTACTACTTCGCCCGTCTTGCTGGATCAAGAAGGCGAGGACGTCATCGAGCTGAACGTGTGCTGAACGCGGAGGTGCCGTACGTTCGGTACTAGATCGGGACGGATCGTGAAGGTGCACGACTACATCAACCGCGTTGATAAACGCTTCCGCTTTCGGTCTACGAGGGTACGTAGACACACTCTCCCATCTCGTTGCTATGCATCTAGTAGATAGATCTTGCGTGATTGTAGGAAAATTTTGAAAATACTACGTTTCCCAACACTAGTGGGCTCAAAACTCAGGCCCAAGCCCGGCCCATGGGCAAGCCCGTCGGGCCTAGGCCCTAGATTTTAGGGCCGGGCCTAGGTGGGCCGATAGGGCCGGGCCGGAGATGGCCAGGACTAGTGTGGAGGCACAATGCTCCATAAGAAGCCATTGGGGCCACCGTATTCTTCTCGCGCCCTCGCACAATGCAAGATGCCGTGATTCCACTAACAGACCCTTAAGGGCGGTGACCGAACCCGTACAAATGGTAACCCTTGGGGGCGGTCACCAAACCCGTACACTTTGGCAACCCTTGAGGGCGGTCACCAGAACCCGTCAAATTGCTCGGGGCGATCTCCACAACCAAATTGGAGACCCGGCGCTTGCCTGGAGCTTTCCACCACAATGATTGAGCTCCGAACACCACCAACCGTCTAGGGCAACAAGACACCTAAGAGGAACAAGCTCAAGGGTACCAAGCACCCAAGAGTAATGAACTTCTCAACTTGTAACTTCCACGTATCACCGTGTAGAACTCAAACCGATGCACCAAATGCAATGGCAAGGGCACATGGAGTGCCCAAGTCCTTCTCTCCCAAATCCCACCGAGGCAACTAATGCTAGGGAGGAAAATGAGAGGAAGAACGAAGAAGAGAACACGAAGAACTCAAAGATCTAGATCCAAGGGATTCCCCTCACATAGAGGAGAAAGTGATTGGTCGAAACGTGGATCTAGATCTCCTCTCTCCCCCCCCCCCAAAACTAACAAGAATTTATGGAGGGACTGACAGATAGCAAGCTCGAAGAAGGTCAACAATGGGGAAAGAACATGAGCTAGAAGGATAAGGTTCATTGGGGAAGAGGACCCCCTTTTATAGGTGGGGAAAAATCCAACCATTATGCTCACAGCCCACACAGAGCGGTACTACCGCTCATGGGAGTGGTACTACCGCTAGGGCGGTGGAAGCCCTTTGAAAACCAACAGCGAGGAGGCAAATGGCCAGTAGAACCGCCAGAGCGGTACTATCGCTCGTTGATACGTCCAAAATGCATCACTATTTTGTATCATAATTTATCCTTATTCATTGATATATTTCACGTTACGGTGATGTTCTTATGTTGTTTTGGTCTATTTTATATAGTTTGCAAACTCCCCGATGCTGGAACAGCAGACGCAAGATTCAGCAGTAAAAAGTGGACGCTGAGTTGTTGAAGAAGAATACCTCCAAATTACCTGAAAATTGACGGGAGATATTTTTCAGAAGAATCACGATGGCACGCAAAAGGTGAGCCAGAGGGGGGCCACAAGGTGCCCAGATGGCCTGGGGGCGCGCCCCCCTGGCCGCGCCGGGGGGGGGGGGGCGTCTGGAGCCCCTGGCCCACCTCCGGATGCCCCCTTTTGCATATATATTCTCCGTTCTCCGAAAACCCTAAAAATAAGACTTTTTACGGAGTTCCGCCGCCGCTTCGAGGCGGAACCCTACGGAGAAGAAAAGGGCATCTCCGGCGGGCAGATTCCACCGGGGAGATCACCTCCCGGAAGGGGAGATCGTCGCCATCGTCATCATCATCGTCACGGGCATCATCGAGATCATCATCAACATCATCCCCAACACCAGCACCATCTCCATCTTCATCCAAATCTCATCTTACAATCACAACTCGTGTTGTAACTTGTACTACCTATCCTCTCTACTCCATCGGTGTTGATTACTACTTTGTGGTGAATGCTATTGAGTTTTGTTGGAGAAATATTATTATGTCTAGATTGTTTATCACATATTTATCCCCGCTGATCATGGTCTCTTTTATGTCTCGTGAGTAGTTACCTTAGTTCTTGAGGACATGGGGAAAGTCTTGTTGTTAGTAGTCATATGCTGTTGAAGTAATATGTGTTGTTTGATACGTAAGTTGCGTTGTCATTCTACTAGTGGTGTTGTGTGAGTCGAACACCCAACAGTTCGCCTTATTAAGGACCTAGGAGAATACATTGTGTATAAAGAATGCTTATGGTGGGTTGCCGGAGTGACAGAAACCTGAACCCCAGTTCGCATGCTTTTGCATAAGGGAATAATGGATCCTCGATCGTATTGCTATGGTTAGGCTTTTGCCTTAAATTCTATCTTGTATTTGCGGATGCTTGCAAGGTGTTTAATCATAAGAGTGCATTCATCTTAGTCTAGAGAGTGCACTAGCATAGATCCACCCACTCAACACTTATCAACACATAACATAGTATCGATACGAAATATGGTGAAAGCACATGACTACCTCTCCCGTGTGTCCTCAAGAACGCTTTAGTCTTTATAAGTTCAGTTGCTAGGCCTCTCCTTTGCTAAGAAAGGATTGGGCCACTTGTTACTCTCAGTACCTTTTATATTACCTGCTTTTACTATCCTGTTGCTTATACCGAGAAAACCCCTAAAAGTTATCTTTCAGTGCTTGCAGTAATTTCTTGCTCAGAATCGCTTATCAATACCTTCTGCTCCTCGTTGGGTTCGACACTCTTACTTATCGAATACGCTGCAATAGATCCCTTACGATTGTGGGTCATCAAGTACCGTTTTCTGGCGCCGTTGCCGGGGAGCGTAGCGCTATTGGTAAAGTGAAACTGGTAAGAAAGTTTTTATAATTCTGTTTTTGTTTTTGCTATTGCTGCTCTTTGTCCTTATGGACAACCCTATTATTGGATCGTTGCTTGCGGGAAGACGCCCCACACCCGTGGTGGTTGATCCTCCCCCTACTGAAATTGTGCCTTATAAAATACCAGCTGGTATTATCGATTATGTTTTGGCTAATCGTTATGCAGGAGACAGACATCCCGGTGAACACTTGCTATATCTGTCACAACTATGTTCATTATTTAAGCTTGCAGGTGTATCGAGGGAGTTTGTCATGAGGAAATTGTTTGTCGTATCACTTATAGATAAAGCTTCAGATTGGTATGGGCTTCTCGATAACTCACACTTGCTGGACTGGCAGGAGCTTATGTCTCTCTTTTATACAAAGTTTTATCCTCTTCATGAAATTCATCGAGACATGAATTATATCTATAACTTTAGGTCTTGTGACGGAGAAATCATTGCTCAAGCTTGGGGGAGATTGAAGTCCCTAATGCTCAAATTCCCTATTCATAAGCTTCCCAAAGAAATTATACTTACAAATTTTTATGCCAGGCTTTCTCGTCAGGATAAGGAGATGCTGGATGCCTCCTCTAGTGGGGTATTTCAGAAGAAGAGTGTTGAAGAAAGGTGGGATCTCCTTGAAAGGATCCAGAGAATATCGAAGAATGGGAAATTGATAAAGGTATTGAACCCGCTATAAATTGAACATGATTATATTGAGAGCTATGTGGAAACTGATTACTTCAATACTTTTTGCTCTAAGATTGGTCTTGATTCCCATCTAGTGATTGATTTGTGTAAGAATTTTGCCTCTCACGTTGATTCTTTTAAAAAGAAGAGAGACCAGCACCATGAACCTTTTAAAGAACCACCTATTGATATTTATGTTGCTGACCCTATTTTGCCTGCAGTTATATATGAAAAGCCTCCTTTTCCCACGAGGATAAGGGAGCACTCTCTTGTGACAGGCATAATAAATAAAAGTGAGAGAAGAGTTGATGAGCCTGAGGACCAGATCAGGGTCGATCCTCAAGTTGCATTGATTAAAGACCTTGCTACTGATGATGTTTTGGATTCCAATATAACTTTTTGTGCTGTTTCCACTAACCTTGTCACAGCCAAGAATAAAGTCCCAATTTCAGGTACTCCAGTGGTATCTGTTAAAATAGGAGATCACGATTATTATGGGCTATGCGATTTGGGATCAAGTGCAAGTGCTATCCCCTATTCACTTTATGAAGAGATCATCGGTGAGATTTCCCCTTGTGAACTTGAAGAAGTTGATGTTACTATTCATCTTGCAAATAGAACAACTATCTCTCCTATCTGGATTGTGAGGGACGTTGAAGTCCTATGTGGAAAGGTAAAATACCCTACCGACTTTCTAGTACTTGGTTCAGAGAGGGACAATTTTTGTCCAATTATTTTTGGTAGACCTTTTCTTAGAACTTGTGCAGCTATAATAGATTGCAAGAAAGGTAAAGTTTCTGTTGAATTCGATGGTGAGCCATATGAATATAATTTTTCTAAGTTCTCTAAGCAGCCTCGTGGTACTGATTTACCTACTGATGATAAGATTATTGAAAGTATTGCCTCTATTGCTATTCCCCCTAATGATCCTTTGCAGCAATACATGGAGGACCACGAGAATGATTTGCATATGCAGGTAAGAAATGAATTAGATGAAATATTCTTGAGGCAGCCTGTTATCTTGAAGCACAACCTTCCGGTTGAACCTTTGGGAATTTTATCAAAACCGAATGAAGACCCGGTGTTCGATCTTAAACCCCTTCCCGATACGCTCAAGTATGCTTATTTAGATGAAAAGAAAGTATATCCTATTATTATCAATTCTAACCTTTCAGGATATGAAGAGGAGCGATTATTGGGAGTACTTCGTAAACACCGAGGCGCAATTGGCTATACCCTTGATGACCTTAAGGGGATTAGTCCATCTATCTGTCAACATACTATCAACCTTGAGCCTGATGCTAAACCAGTTGTTGATCATCAACGACGGTTGAACCCGAAGATGATGGATGTTGTGAGAACTGAGATTCTCAAGCTTCTAGCCGCAGGTATTATCTACCCTATAGATGATAGTAAGTGGGTAAGTCCGGTACATTGTGTTCCTAAGAAAGGAGGTACAACTGTGGTTCCTAATGATAAAAATGAATTAATACCTCAGAGAATTATTATTGGATATAGAATGTGTATTGATTACAGGAAGTTGAACAAGGCAACCAGGAAGGATCACTATCCGTTGCCATTCATCGACCAAATGCTTGAAAGGTTATCCAAAAATACCCACTTTTGTTATCTCGATTGTTATTCTGGCTTCTCTCAAATTCATGTTAACACTGTTGATCAAGAGAAGACCACTTTTACTTGTCCCTTTGGTACTTATGCTTACAGATGTATGCCTTTTGGTTTATGTAATGCCCCTGCTACTTTTCAAAGGTGTATGTCTGCTATCTTTCATGGTTTCTGCGGGGATATTATGGAAGTCTTCATGGACGATTTCTCCGTCTATGGAACTTCATTTGACCATTGTCTTCACAACCTTAATAAAGTTTTGCAGAGATGCGAGGAGACAAATTTGGTACTCCACTGGGAAAAGTGCCACTTTATGGTTAATGAAGGAATTGTTCTTGGTCATAAGATTTCCGAAAGGGGAATTGAAGTGGACAAGGCCAAGATCGAAGCTATTGAGAGGATGCCCTATCCAAGGGACATCAAAGGTATTCGCAGTTTTCTCGGTCATGCAGGTTTTTATAGAAGATTTATTAAAGACTTTTCTAAAACCTCGAGACCCCTCACTAATCTTCTCCAGAAGGATGTTCCTTTTGTATTTGATGAAAGTTGTAAGGAAGCTTTTGAAGTCCTTAAGAAAGCTTTAATAACTGCTCCTATAGTACAACCACCTGACTGGAATTTACCTTTTTGAGATTATGTGTGATGCAAGTGATTTTGCTGTTGGAGCTGTTTTAGGACAAAGAGTTGATAAGAAATTGAATGTTATACATTATGCTGGTAAAACCCTTGATAGTGCTCAAAGAAATTATGCTACTACTGAGAAGGAATTCTTAGCTGTAGTTTTTGCTCGTGATAAGTTTAGGCAGTATATTGTTGATTCTAAAGTTATTATTCATACTGATCATGCTGCCATTAAGTATCTTATGACGAAGAAGGATGCCAAGCCAAGGCTTATCAGATGGGTACTCCTTCTTCAAGAATTTGATTTGCAGATTGTTGATAGGAAAGGGGAAGACAATCCGGTGGCAGACAATCTTTCAAGGATGGAAGATATACCGCACGACCCCATCCTAGTTAACGATAGTTTTCCAGACGAGCAACTTGCCGTTGTAAAAGTACAATCTCTTTCCGATCCTTGGTATGCAGATTATGCTAATTTTATTGTTGCAAAGTATTTGCCTCCAGGTGTAACATTTCAGCAAAGGAAGAAGTTCTTTCATGATTTGAGGCACTACTTTTGGGATGACCCACATCTTTTCAAAGAAGGTCCCGACGGGATCGTGAGAAGATGCATTCCGGAACATGAGCAGAAGGACATTCTCCGACGGTGTCATGATAGTCCCTATGGAGGAAATCATGCCGGTGAAAGGACTGCACATAAGGTTCTTCAATCAGGTTTTTATTGGCCTACTCTCTTTAAAGATGCTAGAAATTATGTTTTAGCCTGTGATAAATGTCAGAGAGTTGGTAACATTAGTAGAAGGAATGAGATGCCTATGAATTACTCACTAGTGCTTGAACCTTTCGATTGTTGGGGTTTTGATTTTATGGGTCCTTTTCCTTCTTCGCACAAGTACACTCACATTTTAGTAGCTGTTGATTATGTGACCAAGTGGGTTGAAGCAATCCCCACTGAAAGTGCTGATCACAAGACATCTTTGAAAATGCTTAAAGATGTAATTTTTCCTAGGTTTGGTGTACCAAGGTATCTCATGAATGGGGGATCACACTTCACGCACGGAGCTTTTAGAAAAGCTTTGGCCAAATACGATGTTAATCATAGAATTGCTTCACCATATCATCCTCAAACTAGTGGGCAAGTTGAGCTCACCAACAGAGAGATTAAGTTGATCTTGCAGAAAACAGTAAACAGAAATAGGAAGGATTGATCAAACAAGTTAGGAGATGCTTTGTGGGCATATAGAACTGCTTACAAAAACCCCATGGGCATGTCCCCCTATAAGATGGTGTATGGCAAGGCTTGCCATTTGCCATTAGAGTTAGAGCACAAAGCTTTCTGGGCTGTTAGAGAGCTTAACGCTGACCCAAAACTAGCTGGTGAGAAGCGTCTCATGAACTTGACTTCTCTAGATGAATGGAGAAGTGAAGCTTACGAGAGCGCAAAAATGTTCAAGGAAAAGGTAAAAAAGTGGCATGATAGGAAGATTCTGAAACGTGAATTTAATGTTGGTGATAAAGTTTTGTTGTTTAGATCCCGTTTCAGGTTTTCTCCAAGTAAACTACTTTCCAGGTGGGAAGGACCATTTCATATTGAAGAAGTTTATCGGTCTGGTGCAATTAAGATTAACAATTTTGAAGGCACCAAACCTCAAGTTGTGAATAGGCAAAGACTTAAACATTACATAACAGGAGACCCTGTCAATGTTGATGTGAATATAATATACACAACAAGCCATGAAGAACATGTTGCAGCCCTATTTCAGACGCCAGCAGAAGCAGAATAAAGAAAAGGTATGTAGTACGGTAAGAAAACACCACAAACCATCATAAAAGTTCCGTATAACGAGTTTTTGCAAAATTAGTAAAATTCCGAATCGAAGTGGAGCCGGAGACGACCTCGAGGGAGTCCAGGCGCCCCCCTGGCGCGCCCCCCCTGGGCCGCGCCGGCAGGCCGCCTGGGCACCCGGGAGCCCGTCTCCGACCCCGCTTTGGTCCGTTGCCTTCCTTTCTGTGCATAAATTTTTCCTATATATTTGCCCGGATTGTTCCGGCAACGTATCTTGCGATTTCGCGTGTTTTCTCTTCGATCTGTTTCTGCCAGGGAATCTTTCAGCTGAATTTAGGTGCCATGGCTTCTCCAAGTTCCCCCAAGGACAAGTTCGTCATCAACGTCATCAACCCTTACCTCACTGAGGTGAAGAAGCACCCTCAGGTTGTTCGGATGGAGGACGGTGTCCTTCATCAAGAAGATCTGAAGGGACCTATCAAGGAGGGGAGCATCCAGGCCAGGCTGGAAGAAGTAGAGCAAGAAGTCTTCGAATACAAGAAGATGACCGAGCGTGGTGTCGAAGCTAACTTTGACATCACCAACTAGCTGAAGAACTACTTCCTGAAGGAGATGAAGGAGATGTGGGAAAGAATCGCCGCGTCTGAAGACAGAATTATAGAACTCCAAGGGCAAATTAATGATCTACATAACCAGAACTGTGAGTATGAACTAAGGTTTCTGCGCATGGGTTTGGGTGCTGAATGCAGGATTCAGGAGACGAGCTTCTCATATGAGACTGGAGAACCCCTTCCATGAAAGAGTTTCGCCAAGGACTACTTGATCAACGCCAACAAGGATAATGAGTGAAATCTCCTGGGGTAATGGCATTCCCTTGGCTTGTTCCAAGCTTGGGGGAGTGCCCGGTATCTTTATCTTTACCTTTTGTCTTTTAGAGTCAAGTAGAGTCGTATCATGTCTAGGGAGGTTGTTATATGAGATAGGTGTGTGCATTGAGGTCTATCGCTCCTTCGGTGAGGAATTGTATCCGTGAGTGTGGAGTCGTTTATGATGGAATATTAATGAGAAGTTTATCGGTTCCTTTTGCTGCACTCGGTATTCTCTTCACGCAATCGACCTTATATGATGATTCTTATGGGGAGTATTGACCTTATGTCAGGTATGGCTATGAAACTTTATTTAATCTTGGCAAACATAGCTTTGGTCATAACAACAAGCATGATTTTCTTAAATTATCAACATAGCCAAAACTTTATGTTATTATGCTTGAAGTGTTATGCTGACAAGGAAGACAACTTGATGTGTTATGCTTATTTCAATGTTCATGCTTTATATTGCTTTGCATCTTAGTCATCATCAATTGTCTGTTCTCTCAAGACCTTTGCTAGCCTAACTCTGTACTAAGCGGGACTCTGCTTGTGCATCCATACCCTTAAGCCAATACCTTCCATAAGAGTCCACCATACCTACCTACTCGTGGTATTCCGCTACCACCTCCTAAAAGTATATAATTTATGTGTTATCCTCAAATGTTCAAAATCTTTTATTTTGTGCCTCTGTTCTAGCGCATGAGGAAGTAATAGCTAATTCATAGTCTTTTTGAGTTGGACAAGCTTCACCCCGGGATTGCATGTATAATGTGCAAACCCATAATACGAGAAGGAGCTGGTATAGAGTGCGCCCGGCTTAAAAATAATATAACAAACAAACCCTCCTTCACGCTTTGTTCATGAGAAATCAAAAAACTTTGGCAGTGATAAACAAAGGAGAATAAGAGGATGTTATCGTCCTCGTGCGGGAGCCGTTCCTCGAAACTTGTCCAGCTCAAAAAGCAATTGAGTTATCTATTAGCATTCGTTGACAAATCATGCACCCCTAAAAACTTGTTTTCATTCTGTTTGATTTGAGGATAGCACATGAGTTTTCCCTACTACCCTAGAGCAGGACCTATCTTTTAATTTTAAGTTGAGTCAGTTACTTCTACTTCCTTCTATTTCTCAAAGAGAGCAGACGTTTGATGTTGATAAGGATTCATTCATATAAAGCTGCATTAAGATTTGTCATATCATATCCTTGTTGACATTATCATTCGATAAGTAAGTTGTTTGTCATGCCCAGCTGAGGCAAACATCTTCCTTTGTGTTAACATTTTCACTTCTTGCCTATTAACATGTTATTTTCAAAAAGCTTCAATCGATCTCATCAAATATAAGAGCAAAAGTTAAATCTATTGTTGTTCTTTGACCAAAGGACATGTTTGCCATGATATAATGAGTTTCCTTAGCCCTACTTTCGAATATAAGTGTTATCACTCTTTCATAAGGGCCTTGTGAGTTGAAGATTGCTGTTGAGGATATTTGAGTTGGTAAAGAAACTATGATGCTTCTTGTCCGTATTCTATTTATCGACACTTCACTCTCTAAACTTGTGGACAGGTTTACCGAGTTCATATTCGCTTGGGGACAAGCGAGGTCTAAGCTTGGGGGTGTTGATACGTCCAAAATGCATCACTATTTTATATCATAATTTATCCTTATTCATTGATATATTTCATGTTACGGTGATGTTCTTATGTTGTTTTGGTCTATTTTACACAGTTTGCAAACTCCCCGATGCCGGAACAGCAGACGCAGGATTCAGCAGTAAAAAGTGGACGCTGAGTTGCTGAAGAAGAATACCTCCAAATTACCTAAAAATTGACGGGAGATATTTTTCAGAAGAATCACGAAGGCACGCAAAAGGGGAGCCAGAGGGGGGCCACAGGGTGCCCAGGCGGCCTGGGGGCGCCCCCTGGCCGCGTCGGGGGGGGGGGGG
>LR738710.1:810209949-810319403 GCA_902687465.1 Secale cereale | reverse complement strand
TAGGTAGTGACTCCAAGAGGGAACGTTATGCTCGATTGTGGGTTCATGCCCCTCGATGACTAGCTTGAGTGACAGAAACATGAGTCTAGGGGATGTGTTGTTGCCACAAGGGGGAAAACAACGGTGCTTGTGCCCGCGGGTGCAAGGATTGTTTACTTTACGCAAAGTTCTTTTAATGCAGTTGTCTGTTGCATTGAGTTTACACTATGGGTGGGACTCGCAACTTAATACCAGCGAGATGTTCTGGATAGATATCTCAAGGTGGATGATTAGTAGTAGATATTGATGGATTTCGGTCTACTTACTTTGGCGTACCTCCCATGCTTTGAACCTCAACCTTTCTTGCAATGTAGTCAGCATTGGTTTGCGTTCGTGGTCCTGTCAATTGCCCAGCTGTAATTTGTTTACCTCACATAGCTGTTTTATCGTCTTTTGGGAGAGAGACATCACTAGTGAACATCATGAGACTCCGGTCCATATTACCATCATCGATCACATCCACTATTTACTTTTCGCTATTTATTTACTATTGCAAAACTCTATCTATCACTACTATCATATTGCTTTTAACCCTTTGTGAACTACAAGGCCGGAGAAATTGACAACCTCTCTGTACTAGTTGGGAGCAAAGTTATTTGTATCTGTGTGCAGGTCCACGTTGATTGCTAATTGCGCCGTTAGCAGTTGACACCTACTTGTTGAACCTAGGAGTCTCTGGGGATTCGATCCTTGGCATCTTTGCTAGGGGAAAACACTTCTACTTACTGCATCTTACACCTTCCACTTGGGGTAACCAACGAGGGGTTTGAGGCCCATCAAGGAGTATTTTCTGGCGCCGTTGCCGGGGACTCCACTCTTCAGGATAGGGGAGTTGCATGCTATCTTTTACCTTTGCTTTTTAGTCTTGTTAGTTTACTTTTCATTTTTGCTTTAGTTTCTTTTAATCAAAAATCACAAAAATAATTATTTTGCCTTTTTATTAGTAGTCCTTTCTGTTTAGCCAAACATGATAGGATTTGGTGCTTTGAGGGAATCAGAAGTTCTAGATTTCCATCAAAGGGATGGAGAAAATATGAAGAAGGCATGGGACAGAATTTCTGATGCACATAGGAGAATTATGCCTTGGATACCTATAAAAATTGTGCTTAGAAATTTTTACCATGGTCTTTTTAAATGGTGTAAACACTCCCTTGACATTATAGCTGAGGGAGATTTCTTAGAGTGTGATGAAGCTAGAGCTCTTGAAATTATACATGGTCTATCTAGTTACTTTGTTTATGATCATAATTTTGATACTATCATAGATAGACTTGCTACTATTGAAAAGAGAATGGATGCTCTAGACTTAATAAAGGTAGATAAACCCAAACCCAATAAGAGAGATATTTTGGAAATAGATAATGACTGGGAGCCTCTTGTTAGGATTAGCATCTCTAATCAAGATTTCCTTGCTTATTGTGATATTGGATCTATGGTTTCTACTATGCCAAAAACTGTTCATGATTCTTTAAATTTAATATGGATATACTACCATCTTATCATGAACATACTAATGGAGATATTTCTGAAATCCAGGGAAAAATAAAAATGTGCCAGTTAAATTCCTTAAAGGGATTGCAATGATTGATTTCTTCATCATGGAGCCAAACCAAGGAAATATAGTGCTTGGAAGGGACTTCCTCCGAGCAGTTAAAGGCTTCATTGATATAGGTAAGGGGCAAATCCGCTTACGCGGGAAGGCAAAAGGTGTGTACCCCTTTCCTAGAAGGAACAAGAATGAACTTGTTGAGGAATCATTTGAACCAATTTATAACTCCGATCATTATGATGATTATTGATTCCTCTATGCATTATGCCTAGCTTAAAGGCATAAAAGAAAGCGCTTTTGGGAGGCAGCCCACATGAATAAATTTTTTGCTTTTGTTGTGTCTTGATGTTGTTTACTGCTGTAGCATCATCATTGTATCTTTGCTTTTCATATTTGTGCCAAGTATAGCCTCTGATTGCTAGAAAGTTCAAAAGTTGTGAGGTGCTGTCCAGGAAACAGATTCTGTCCTTGGATAGAAAAATTCGTATAAAATCACCAGATCATCTTATTGGTCTGAATTGTTTCGACAGCGTTTTCTATATAATTGTCTTTCGTGCGTTAGTTCTGAGTTTTTTGATTTGAGTTGCAGAAGTATCCCGAACAGGTCAATTACTGCCTGCTGTTCTGTTTTTCACAGATTCTGTCATGTTTTGCCTTACCTTCACTTTGCAAATTAAGAACTTGCTTATTCTTTGCAAAAACCTTTTGGCAATCTTGAGAAACAGTAGAACTTCAAGAATATCCTTATTTCCAGCAAGGTATAATTATTTTATTAAGGGTACTAACCTCGCTAATCAGATTATGATGAGTTGTGTATGAAGGGAGTTTTCAAGTGTGCGAGGGAAGATGATAAAAAGATTCAGGAGTGTCAAGCGCTCAAGCTTGGGGATGCCCCCGTGCACCCCCAAGAAATATTCAAGGAGACTCAAGCGTCTAAGCTTGGGGATGCCCCCCGTGCATCCCCTTCTCCATCAACATTATCAGTTCGTCTTTCGTTTCGCTATATTTTTATCACTTCATATGTTATGTGCTATGCTTGGAGCGTCTTGCTTTTAGTTTTCTTTTTAGTTTTTCAAAACGAGTCGGAACCCAGCATTCCTTTATGTGGGAGAGAAACATGCTCCACCTCTACCTAGAACATAACATAGAATTTTCATGTCTATCTATGCTGTGTGTGTTCTTTGTCTTTTAATAGCTACTATCATGCTCTGCTCTTAGTATTCATGCTTATCTTTTCAAGAGCTTTTATTTAGTTGGTTGCTTGAACTCTTTTTAATTACCATGCTCACCTTATTAAGAGAGTTTGTTTCCGTTGCATGGGTTAATGTGTCTATGATAAAGATGCTACTTTCATGATGGTGCTTAGTAGTTCAGGTTTTCTTATGGTTAATCTCAAATAGCTGGGGGGATCCCAATGTGTTATTGGAGTACCAACTTGGTTTGTTTGCCTATGATATGGTATGGTTTAGTAATATCTTCCT
The DNA here is from genome assembly GCA_902687465.1 of Secale cereale. Taxonomy (NCBI): domain Eukaryota; kingdom Viridiplantae; phylum Streptophyta; class Magnoliopsida; order Poales; family Poaceae; genus Secale; species Secale cereale. The sequence goes on along the minus strand of LR738710.1, from coordinate 810,316,334 downwards.
TCGAGAATTTATTTTAATTAACTTGGCGTATGCTCACGCATATTCAAGACTGTAAAGAAAGTCTGTCAAGCCTTGATGATCGTTTGTTTCTAAGTAGCGATATAACTACCATGCCTGATTCAATATTGCTTTGTCGCTCTGCATGATTATGACCGTCATTGCTCTCTTAGTTGGTCGCTCCCAGTCTTTTGCTAACCTCCACCTGTACTAAGCAAACTAACCATGCAATACATAGCTCATGGGAAAGTAGCCTAAAAACTATTGTGGTAAAGAATATGTTGCCTATGTATCTTATTTCTTATAAGTTGCTTGCTGAGCGGTAACCATGTTTCTGGGGACGCCATCAACTGTCACACTTTTGTTGAATATCATGTGAGTTGCTATGCATGTTCGTCTTGTCTGAAGTAAGGGTGATTTACCGTGGGTTGAATTAATATGCATATTGTTAGAGAAGAACATTGGGCCGCCAACCAAAGCCATGCATCATGGTGGAAGTTTTAGCTTGGACCTTAATCCTCAATCTCTTATGAGAATATGCTTATGCATTAAAGAGGAGTCCATCATCTATTTTCTATGTTGTCCCGGTATGGATGTGCTCAAGTTGAGATCTATCAAAAACGAGAAATCAAATGCGATTTATCTCCTTGGACCTTTGTACAGGTGGCATAGAGGTACCCCTTTGTGACACTTGGTTAAAAATATGCAATGCAATGATAACCCATGGGGATCCGAGCTAATTAGGACAAGGAGCGAGCACTATTAGTATTCGATGCATGAGGCTTGCAACTTATAAGATGTTTTATGCATGACACATATGAAGTACTACTACCGTTGACACAATTGCTTCCATGTTTTCAAAATAAAAAAAAGCTTTAGCACTTAACCTTTCTTTTACCTTTATGTTGAAGCACCAACTATTGAGAGCATGATTGTCATTCTGAGTGTAATGTGCATTGTCCCAAAGTAGCATTGTCTTTTGCATGATTGTGATATCGTTTATTCTGAAATGATTGTATCTAGTCATCACTTAAACCTTTAAGGTGCCCTTGCATTTATGTTTTGCATCACTAAAGGGGGCAAGCTAGATATCACTTTATCATATTTGCACGTCATGTTCATTGCAAATCTTTTTGATGTTTCAGTTTCATGTTGTAAAACTTTCAGTCATTTGTGATTTTCTCTTGAGACAACTTAATTACTTTAGAATCATTGTCTCAGTAAGCTTTTGTCATATGACTATGAGAAAGTCCTATATGGTTAATAGCATGTCACCACAGAAATTATTCTTGTTATCATTTACCTACTCGAGGACAAGCAGGAATTAAGCTTGGGGATGTTGATACGTCCAAAACGTATCTATAATTTCTGCTTGCTCCATGCCACTTTTGGGTGATATTGCTATGATATTCATACACTTCCATACACTTTTGATCATATTTGGACTAACTTACTAATCCAGTGCACCCCAGTGCCAGTTTCTGTTTTCGGCTGTTTTTGTATTTCAGGTTTTCACGTTTCGAGAACTGCCCAGAAAAATCCAGAAAAAATATATAAAAAATCAGCGATCCGGAAACAACACTGCGTCCGAAGGGCAGCCTGGGGGGGCCACAGGGGCTCCAGGCGTGTCGGTGTACTAAGGTAGGGGTACCTTAGTACCCCAACTTGTGCACGGGCAGTAGCAGCTTCCCGCGGCAGGGTTTACCACGTGCTCGCCGGAAACCTTTCTGGTCCCTATAAAACCATTCAAGAACAAAGTATACAAGTCAGAAGATCAAGGCCCCGGCAAGAGGAGCTTGCCGGGAAGGCCGTGCCAGGCTCGAGACCGTCACTCCAGCACAAGGCCCTGGCAAGAGGAGCTTGCCAGGAAGACCAAGGAATACGTACTTGAAGAGATGCCTCGGCGCATCATGCGCCCCGGCAGGGCCCGGGGAGCGACAAGCTTCCGGGCCCGGCAAGATCATAGCCCCGGCAAGGTGCTTGCCGGGGGAGACTTACACTGTGTGTCCGCGCTCCAGCTCATCTGCCCACGCGTCGCCCTGGGGCCCTTCCAGGGACGCGTGGCGGATGGTTGTGCAGCCTGGGGCGCACGGTGGCAATCCACGGTGACGAGGCTACCGCCGTGTCGAATGGAGAAGCATGGACGGACACTTTTGGGGTCGACGGTGACAGGCATTCAATGCCCTTGTCCCCCACTGTCAAAGTAGGTGAAGACCACTGTTCATCCACTGTTCACGCACTATTCCCGCACTGTTACAACTACCACCAAAGTTACATTTTTGCCCTCCTCTACGTTGACACCTGTCGGTGACCCCTTGAGCTATAAAAGGAGGCCCATGCACAACGTAGAAAGGGTTCGGATCCTAAGCAACTCTCTCGCTCGGTGTAGTTAGTACTGTAGCTCTTCAAGCTCCCGAGCTCAATACAACCAAGGCAGGAGTAGGGTTTTACGCGTCCGCGCGGCCCGAACCTGGGTAAACTGCCCGCGTGTGCCCCTCGATCTGCTCTTCGTGTTCCCTCCGCTCCCTTACCGCAACGTAGAAGGGGCTCTGGTCCCATAGGTGCTCGTGGGAGGACAGTTTCCCCCGACATCTTTGGCGCGCCAGGTAGGGGGCGTCGAGGTTGTGAGAACCTGATCCGGCGCTCACGCGGGCGCACTCTTCATCAACTTCTCCAGCTTCATCAACATCATCAGCAACAACATGGCACCGAAGAAGAAAGCTTCGGAGGTCGCAGGCCCGTCTGCGTCGATCCCACCGCCACCAGAACCAACGGTTGGTGGGGGAGACGCCGGCGGAAGGATGGTCGACGGCGAGGAAACTCACGGCGCCACCAAATCCAAGGACAAGACGGACGACCGGGCAAACTCCAAAGCCTCGGTGTCCGTAGACGCACCACGTCCTTCCCAGCAGACGACAGGCCAGCAGCGCCGTGGTACAGGAGGTACCATCCGCTTGCTGGGGCAAGGACAAACCGGAGGCTCGCGGGACGCTCAGGGCCATCGTCCTGGCACGAGCAAGGCGCGGTCGCCGGAGCGAGAGACTGCTCCTTCTAACCCTGTTAGAAGTCCGAGCATATCTCGCTCCTCGCACCGCTCGCCGCCGCTCCCCTCCTCTCCAGCAGAAGCTCTAGCCAGAGCGCAACTGCTCCTCGACTTCCCTCCAGCGGCAGACAAGGCCAAAGACTAGAGGGCGACGATACAGAGCCTCATCGCCTTCGCCAACAACGACACGCCGCAGCAGCCGGCGACATCGCGGCCACGGCAAGTCGACCAGACGAAGGCCGATGGCGACAAGACCGCCGGGGTGCAACCACCGTGCACTCCCCGCCGCGGAAGCAGAAGACGCCACCCCGCCGGATTAACGTCGATGACGACTCCATGGCGTCGTCGGATCCGCGGGCTCGTCGGGACCAGCGCCAAGTCCTCGACGATCGGCGGCAAGAAGACGCTCGGACGCACATCGAGCGCCGACGGGAAACCCGACGGCAATCAGATCAGCGCGCTGGGACCGCTGTCGACACGTACGCGCCCGGTGAGCCAGGCGACTTGCCGTACGCGGCAGGTTGCCCTGCGTTCACCCATGAGCTGCGGCGCGTCCAGTGGCCCAGCATGAAAAACTTCAAGCCCGACGTACCCGAGAAGTACGATGGCAAGACGCACCCCTCGGAGTTCCTCAACATCTACACCATCACGGTGCAGGCTGCCGGGGGACGCGACGAGAAGATACTAGCGAACTACTTCCCGCTAGTGCTTAAGCCGAACGTCCGTTCTTGGCTTATGCACTTGCCAGAAGGCTCCATTTCTTCGTGGGCAGATCTGTGCCACCAATTTGTTGGCGCCTTCACGGGCGGCCACAAACCCCACGGCCAGGAGAGCGATCTCCACATCTTGGCCCAGAAGGAAGGAGAATCCCTGCGCAAGTATATCCAGAGGTTCAGCCGCGTGCAACACAACATTCCCGATGTGCACCCTGCCGCGGTTATCAGCGCGTTCCACCAGAACGTGCGTAACCGCCGCATGAGGGAAGAGATGGCCATGACCAAGATACGGGATGTCAGCGAGCTCTACGCTCTGGCTGACAAGTGCGCGCGCGCCGAAGAGGGGAGGAGACTCCCCGGAGAGGATACTGGCGCAGGAGGAAGCGACAGCGAGGGTGCCGCCCCGGCAAAGAAGAGCCGGCGGCGGAACAACAGAAGGAAGAAAAGCAAGGAAGTGCTGGTCGTTGAGCAGTCCGGCAAGGAGGCTCCCGCCAAGAAGGCACAGGCTGGCGGTTCCGGCAAGGAGCCTACCCCTGTAGCGGCAGGCGACAAGCAGGACGGCTCCGACAAGCAATACTGCAAGATCCACCGCACCAAGGGCCACGACCTTTCGAACTGCAAACGAGTCGAGTACCTCGTAGAACAGCAGAAAGCTGAATACGAGAGTCGCGACAAGGAGAAGGCCCAAGGTGGCGGGGGAGAGCCAAGCAAGAAGCGGCCATTCAATGGCCGGGGAGGACGCCGCGGCAAGGCCAAGCAGCGGCAAGGTGATCGACCTCCCCGGGGCCGCGACAAGGATGAGGAAGAAGACGACGACGACGACATGGAGGAAGGAGATAACAGCGAGCAGGAGTTCCAGAAGGCCACAGAAGTTCTGTGTGTCGACGGAGGCGCCTCTCTGCATACTTCCCACCGCCAACTCAAGCAGTGGGTGCGGGAAGTAATCGCAGCAGAGCCGCCCGTCGAGTCGCGCAGGCTGCTGAAGTGGTCCAGCACGCCCATCATTTTTGACCTTGAGGATCACCCTGACCGCACAACGGCGGTCGGGTGCTTGCCGATGCTGGTCTCACCAACTATCCGCAACCTCAAGGTCACCAAATTGTTGGTTGACGGCGGGGCCGGCCTGAACTTGATCTCCCCAGCAATGATCAAGAAACTCCAGATCCCAGACGGCGAGCTTGAAGAAACCGGGTCGTTCCAAGGAATAAACCCGGGAAGGAGCAAGCCGAAGGGGAAGATTACTCTGCCTGCGACCTTTGGCGGGGAGCTCAATTTCAGGACGGAGAGGATAACCTTTGACGTGGCCGATATCCCATTGCCATACAATGTGATACTTGGACGTCCTGCCCTCGCAAAGTTCATGGCAGCTTCCCATTATGCCTACAATGTACTCAAGATGCCGGGGCCGATAAGCGTCATCTCTGTCCCTGGCGACAAGAAGGACGCGCTTATCTGCGCCGACAAGATATACCGGGATGCAGCAGCCGCGGCAGAAAGCAACACACTTGCCGCTGAAGCTCCCGAGGGGAAGAAGACCAAGACCAAGTCCGGCAAGTGCTCTGGGGCCCACTCCGGCAAACGCACCTCTTCGGAGTGCTGCGCTGCCGTCGAGGACGCACCATCGAGCTCCACCGGCAAGTGCAAGAAGGGGATGGCCGCTCCACCGGCAACCAAGAAGGTGTCCGCCAAGGAGGACGGCACTGGTGGTACCTTCACCATCAGTGCTACGCTCGACAACAAATAGGAAAGCGCGCTCGTTGCCTTCCTGCGGGCGAATGTCGATGTGTTTGCGTGGCAACCATCTGACATCCCCGGCGTTCCCAGGAAGGTAATTGAGCACAAGCTTGCTGTTTGTCCTCATGCGCGGCCCGTCAAGCAGAAGGTCAGGAAGCAAGCCGTGGAGCGCCAAGAGTTCATCGCGGAAGAGATAAAGAAGCTAGAAGCAGCAGGCCTGGTTAGAGGCGTGATCCATCCCACGTGGTTGGCCAATCCAGTTGTCGTACGCAATGCCAATGGGAAGTGGACACTTTGTATAGACTTCACCGATGTGAATAAAGCATGTCCCAAGGATCCATTCCCCTTGCCGCGTATTGACCAGATTGTTGACTCCACCGCCGGATGTGAGCTGCTTTCCTTCCTTGATGCATATTCAGGATACCACCAGATTTTCATGGCCAAGGAAGATGAAGAGAAGACTGCATTCATTACTCCATGCGGCACATATTGCTTCATACGCATGCCCTTTGGATTGAAGAATGCAGGCTCGACATTTGCAAGGGTGGTGCACACTGCTTTTGAGCCACATATTCACATAAATGTGGAAGCTTACATGGATGACATAGTGGTCAAGAGCAAGAGCAAAGATACCCTGATCCAAGATTTGGAAGAGACGTTTGAGAATCTGCGCAAGATCCAGCTCAAGTTGAACCCCGAGAAGTGCGTCTTTGGAGTCCCCTCCGGCAAGCTTCTCGGGTTCTTTGTGTCCCAGAGGGGGATTGAGGCCAATCCCGACAAGATAAAATCCATCGAACAGATCGAAGCCCCGAAGCGCGTCAGGGACGTAAGGAGACTTGCAGGTTGTGTGGCTGCCCTCAATAGGTTCATTTCAAAGTCTACAGAACGCGCCCTGCCTTTCTTCAAAATTTTGAAGAAGGCAGGTCCCATGAAGTGGACTCCGGAAGCGGAGGCAGCGCTGCAAGACTTGAAAGGATACCTATCCTCCACTCCAATACTTGTCGCACCTAGGCCACAAGAGAAGTTGCTGCTATACTTAGCAGCAACCAATCAAGTGGTTAGTGCTGCGTTAGTAGCGGAGAGGGAGGCGGATGAGGAATCTACACCACTGGGAAGCGAATCCAGCGACAAGCAGGGGGCTTCCCCGACAAGCTCTGGCTCCGACAAGGACAAATCTGCGCAGGAACAAGGAGAAGTGCGAAGGAAGATGGTGCAGCGTCCAGTGTATTTTGTGAGTTCCCTTCTGCAGGGGGCTAGATCAAGATACTCTGGGGTGCAGAAGTTGCTTTTCGGCCTCCTCATGGCCTCGAGAAAGCTGCGCCATTACTTCCAAGCACACGAGATAACAGTGGTCACTCGCTTTCCGTTGAAGAGGATATTGCAGAATCCAGAAGCAACAGGCAGGATCGTCGAGTGGGCATTGGAGCTGTCAAGCTTTGGTCTCAAGTTTGAAAGTACTTCAACCATACAGAGCAGAGCTTTGGCAGAATTCATAGCTGAATGGACCCCAACGCCAGATGAAGAAGTTCCAGAGACAAGCGTCCCCGTACAAGAAGCGAGCAGTGAATGGGTAATGTACTTTGATGGTGCCTTCTCGCTGCAAGGCGCCGGTGCCGGCGTGGTACTCATAGTTCCCACCGGAGAGCACCTCAAGTACGTTGTCCAGATGCACTTTCCCAAGGAGCAGGCGACAAACAATACTGCTGAGTATGAAGGCTTGCTTGCCGGCCTCAGAATTGCGGCCGAACTTGGGATCAAGAAGTTGGTTGTGCGGGGAGATTCTCAGTTGGTGGTCCGACAAGTGAATAAGAGTTACCAGAGCCCTTTGATGGAGGCCTATGTTGATGAAGTGAGGAAGCTTGACGAACACTTTGAGGGCCTGCAAATGGAGCACGTCCCAAGGGCTCAGAATGATATTGCAGATGGCCTCTCAAAGTGTGCTGCAATGAAGTTACCTGTGGAACCAGGGCCCTTCCTGCTCAAGCTAACTCAGCCATCCGTTACACCATCAGTTGGGCAAAACAAGAAGAGAAAGTTGGTCTCCGGCGACTACTTGCCGGCGGATCTTCCAGAAGCCGCCGCTAAGGTCCCCAGGATCAACAGCCAAGACGCTGAGGAACAGTTTGCTCCTGCAGATCCAAGGATCTGTACAGTTGAAGCAAGCGTTCCCGACAAGCCTTGCCCCGGCAGGCTTGCCGGAGGACAATCAGCTCCGACAGAACCGCAGGTTCTTGCCGTAGAAGCTGAGGTTCCCGCAGCAGCCCTCATGCCTTTAGTCCTTGTTGTTGAGCCTCAGGCTCCAGCATGGGCACAGAAAATCGTTCGTTTTCTGCAAACTGGAGAACTTCCCGACGACCCAGAAGAGATAGAGAAAATAACCAGGCAATCAAGTATGTACCAGTTCGTTGGCAATGAACTGTACAGAAGAAGGCTCAATGGTGTCAGGTTGAAGTGCATTTCGAGAGAAGATGGACAGAAGCTGTTGGCAGAGATACACGGAGGCATATGTGGCCACCACATTGGCGCAAGGGCACTTGCCGGGAAGGCGTTCCGGCAAGGGTTCTTCTGGCCAGAAGCCCTCCAAGATGCAACTGCACAAGTAACCAAGTGTGAAGCGTGCCAGTTCCATGCCAAGCAAATTCATCAGCCAGCTCAAGCTCTCCAGACGATTCCATTGTCCTAGCCCTTCTCGGTCTAGGGGCTCGATATCCTCGGCCCTTTCCCCCGTGCTGTCGGGGGCTTTGAGTACTTGTACGTTGCAATCGACAAGTTCACAAAGTGGCCAGAAGTGGAACCAGTGAGAAAGGTGACAGCACAGTCAGCAGTCAGGTTCTTCAGGTCAATTGTTTGCCGTTTCGGAATCCCTAACAGGATCATCACCGACAACGGCACACAGTTTACTAGTCACACCTTCATGCAATACGTCCAAGACCTTGGCGCCAAGGTCTATTTCGCTTCTGTTGCTCACCCGAGGAGCAATGGTCAAGCGGAGAGGGCCAATGCTGAAGTGTTGCGCGGACTCAAGACAAGAACCTTCGACAGGCTGCGCAAGTGCGGAAGAAACTGGATAGAAGAGTTGCCGGCGGCTCTTTGGTCAATCAGGACGACACCAAGTCGAGCCACCAGACAGACACCCTTTGCTCTTGTCTATGGAGCAGAGGCAGTTCTCCCCACGGAACTCGTATACGGATCTCCTCGAGTGCTCGCTTATGATGAGCTCGAGCAAGAGCAACAGCGACAAGATGATGCATTGCTCCTTGAGGAGCAATGTCTCCAGGCTGCCGTACGAGCTGCTCGATACCAGCAAGCCTTGCGTCGCTACCATAGCCGCAAGGTCAAGGCCAGGAGTCTCGAGGAAGGCGACCTTGTTCTTCGGCGTGTTCAGTCCGCCAAGAATTCCAACAAGTTGACGCCGAAGTGGGAAGGCCCTTATCGGGTGAGACAAGTCACAAGGCCCGGCGCTGTCCGCCTTGAGACCGAAGAAGGCTTACCGGTGAGCAACTCCTGGAACATAGAGCATCTTTGCAAGTTTCACCCATAAGGCGCCGTTGCCGTGATCCGCTCCGGCAACCACCTTTTGTACAAGTCTTGCCGCTGTTGCATGTAAACCTTTGTACAAAGCCGGGCGCAGATACCGTGCATCAGTAAAGTTTTTGTGCTTCGCGCCATTTGCCATTTGCATGCTTTTCTTTGTTATTTGCATGCATTGTTTGGCACCATGTGCAACGCACATCCCCGGTAAGCACTAGCAAGCCATGAGGCTATATACTTTTTTTCCCTCCTCTTTTTCTTTCCCTCTTAAGCAGAAGGAATATTCCTCGCGCACAAGTTTGCCGGGGGGGAAGGAGGTGGAGGATGAGCCAAGTGCTGTTCAAGAAAGAGAAGCCTTGTCGGGGAACAAGCAATATATGAAAGCTAATTTACCAGAATTTGAGCAGTTCAAATTTTTAAATTTTAGTTATCTTCCTTGAACAACCACACTTTGTATGGAAAACCTGTGCGCGGAGGAACCTACCCGTGACTAGCCGCACCCTTACCTTGTTTTCGAGCACGCTCAACGACTTAAGTGAGCTGCGACAAGTGTCGCGCCCTTACTTCGTTTTCGAGTTCGCTCAGCAAGCTAAGTGCGCTGCGACTAGCTGCGGCAAGGTTACTTGCCGGTAAGACCTTTGCCAGCAGGCTGCTAAGAGTCCAGCACTCAGCGCTCGCGGCAAGGGCCCCTTGCCGGCAAGTCCCCTGAAAGCGTAGGGCAAAAAGCATACAAAGTGGAGGACCAAAAGCAAGGGAGATAACAGCGCATTGATTGATCAAAAATAAGATAGTATATTACAGAGATAACTTGTCGCAATAACTAATTGATTCATGTTCATAACACACTTTGCAGCGGCAAAAGAAACAGAAAGAAAGAAGCCTAATCTACGCGGTCGCCTTCACGCCTCGTGACTTTGTTCACCTTGGCGACGATGTGGGCAACCTGCGCCTTCAACGCCTCCTGATCTGCATCGTCCGGCAAGCTGCGGAGGACGTTCACAAGGTTGATGCCAGGGTTGCGGTAGACGATCTTCGTCAAGACGCGCTCCAAGGTGCCCGTGCAGAGCTGACGCGACTCGTCGGCCAGCTGCGCGGGGAGCTTCTCCCGCAGCCGTGCGAGTGCCGGCGCGATCCCCCTGAAGAAGAGACTTAGCTTGGCGCTGTGGGGGAGGTCCTCGTCGGGAGAGTACACGAGGTGCTCCGCCCTCAGCGCCATCATCTCCTTGTCGATGTTGGCCGCGGAGGTGACCAGATCGTCAGTCCATTGCTCTACCGCCCGGCTGAAGTTATTCGTTGAGACGGCGGCGCTCTCCACCAGGCCTTGTTCCTTGCGGAGCTCGTCCTTCAGCTTCGTCTCGCGATCCCGGGCGGCGTCGAGCGAATCAGTCAAAGTGGAGACCTTCAACTCCAAGTCAGCAATTGAATCTTTGGCGGCAGTGAGCTCGTCGCCCTTCTTGGAGAGTCGTACCTGCAAGTCGGAGTTGGTGTGGGCATCTTTCTCCCGCTCCATGTTGAGCGCGGTGACTCTGTCCTCACTTGCTTTAAGGTACCGCTCCAGCTGATCCACCTTGAGCTCCAGGTCCCTCTTGGCGGTTTCCGCGGCGGCTGCAGCATCCTTTGCCTCCTTCAGGGCCCCGCCAAGGACCTGCTCCCGGGCGGTGAGTTCGTCGTCATGGGCGTCGAGCTCAACCTTCCGCTGGTTGAGCGCCCCTTCCCGCCGAGACAACTCCTCGGCGGCCAGCCGCTGCCGCTCCTCCGCCTCAGCCTTCTCCAGGAGGAAGGCTTGCTGCTCCTCGGCAAGCCCTTCATGCTCCTCCGCCAAGTTGCGGAGGGCTGCCTGGTTGGCGGCGCGGAGCTCCGCAGCGCGCTTCTCCAAGTCAGCTCCAGCCTTGGGGGTGAGAGCTTCCCGGGACTCCAGTTTCGCCTGCTTGGCCCGGTAAAGGGCCAGGAGCCGGCGAAGTAGCTTCTCCTCTTCGGGCTCGTCGCTCCCGCCAAGCGCTTCAACAACCTTCAACCCCGCGGAGGCGAGGACCTCTCCATCGTAGGTCTCTCCCTCCATGGGGGCTCGCGATGAGGACGCCCACGGGACTTGTATGAAGACCCCATTGGGAGCCTCAAGATAGACGCCCGACCGCTCCGTGGAGGCGGAGGGGTCTGCGGCCGGTGCAGCGCTTGACGCTCCTGCTGCCTCCGGGCCAGCAGTGTGGTCGCCATCCCCCTCCCCAGCCGCGGCGTCTGCGGTCGGGGCGGTCTCTTCAGCGGCAGGCTCGTCGGCTCCAGCCATACCCTCAGCGGCACTGGCGTTGCCGCCGTCGCCGCGCACCTCCTCCTCAGCGGTGGCCTCTGTTTCCATCCGCTCCGGGGCAGGAGGATCTAGCAGAAGAAGAAGGAGAGAAAATATCAAGCAAATATCCAAAAAGACAAGTTCAAGAAGATGAAGTTGCGGGACTCACCTTTGCAGACTTCTTCAACGACAAGCTCCGTCGCCGAGGAGTTCTCCCTTGGCGGTGGAGCGGTGGCCCCTGCTGGCGGAGGGCCGCCCGCGCCCTCCCTTGGCGGGGTGGTCACCCTTGTCGGGCTGCTCACCCTTGACGGGGAGCCCGCCCTTGGCGGGGTGCCCGTCCTTGGTGGAGCGCTCTCCCTCGCCGGGGAGTTCACCCTTGGCGGGGAGGGTGGAGCAGATGGCTCGTCGGGGGCAGTCTCCGAGCGCTCCTGCGGCTGCGGCTCCACTTCTGCACAAGACAAACAAGACAATAAAATATCGATACAGATAACAACCTCAAGCGCGCTCGCCAAACAGAAAAATAAATGCCAGACTTACGCTGGGGGCTGCGCTAGGGGCTGCTCCTCGGAGCAGCAGGTTGATCCGGCAAGCTTGCCGCTGGCGCGTCGCCGGTCGCCGCGGCGGGCGAGTCGTCTTCGACCTCAACCACGGGGATCTTGGCCCTCTTCGCCATCCGCTGGGCCAGGGACCTGAAAGCAAAGCAAGAACAAGATCAGAATCATCAAGGAAGATCAAGACAAAATTGAAGGAGTTACAAGTTGCAAGTACTTACTCCTCTTCCTCGTCGTCATCGGAGCAGAGGGCGGAGAAGTCAAACTCCACCTGAGATGCTCCCGTGCAAGGAGCAGGAGGAGAAGGCTCCCTCGGGCGCTTGGCGGTCTCCGGGGCTGTGGGCTGCGAAGACCCAGCCTCCGTCGCCGCCGAGGCCCGAGGAGCAGGAGGAGCGGCCATTCCGCTCCGGGAGGATCCCCCTCCGCTTGGCGCTGGTGCGCGTGGCGCCTCCGTCGCGGCTTGGCTCGCCTTGGTGGCGCGCGTCGCCCGACGCGCAGGCTGCTGTCTGGGCGCCTGCGGCCTCGTCGCCGTGGCCACCTTGCGGAGGCACTTCCTCGGTGGGTGCGTAGGACTTGCCGGAGGCGGGGAGTTCTCTGAGGACGAGGAGGCGTCGTCGTCAAGTCCCAGAGATCCACCGGTGTCTTCATCGGCCTCGACGTCCTCCTCCTCCTCCCCGGCAGGCCCGCTAGGTCCAGCATCTTGTCCTGCGGTCCCGCTCCCTCCGGCGGCCCCGTTTCCTCCGGCAACCTCGCTCCCTGCGGCGGCCTCGCTCACCCCGGCAACCCCGGGTATCCCGGCAAGCCTCAGGGAAGGCACCCCGCTAAACTCCTCGGGCGGAAGCTTGAGCAGCCTGCGGATTTCTGCCTCCTCTGCTTGGCACGCCGCGTCCGCGGCCTCTGCATCGTCCATCGTGTATCCAAAGTCACCTGCCGCCGCAACTGCGGCGGCCTCTTCCATCCTGGAAGCAATATGAGCTATGTCCCGAGCCGTAGTGGCCCGGGTGAGGCCCCTGTTCTCCTCGGAGTTCTTGGGCGTCTCAACTAAGTTGTCGAAGAAGCTCAGCACTGTATCCGGCGGAGGGCACAATCCACAGTGGAAGAAAGCAGCAAAGAAGAAATACCCGCCGGGGAACATGTCTTTGGCGACGGCGAGGAAGGCTCTGGTGCGGGGATGGGCTTTGGTCTCCCCGGACCAGAACAGATAGTACTTGTTCCGCAGCTCCTTCGCGCCAAGCCTCGGCGCAAAGACCACATTCCTCTTCCGCAGGGCGGCCAGCTTCGCCGCCTGCTCGGATTTCTCCTTCTTGGCCTTGTCCGCTTTCGCCTTCTCGCTCTTCGGAGCCATGGCGGAGGCGGCGAGGGAAGAAGCGAGGAGCTCGACGGCGCCGCGGATGCGGAAGACGGCGGAGGAGGGGTGGAGGCAAGGAGCAGCGGGGGTTTCTGGAGACTTAAGACGCAATGAAGATGAAGGAGGGAAACTGCCCCTGCTTCCTCTGCTTTTAAGGGGGAAGTGGGGGATGCTCCGCATTTCCCATTAAACAACAGGCCACGATCTCTCCCACGACTCCGCAATCGATGCGTGCCGTTAGGGAGGGGCGCGGCGGATGCGGAAGGGGATACGGCTTGCCGTGGGCCGCGCGTGCCCGTGCACTGTTTTGGGCCTGGCCCAACAGCGCTCGGCACCGTGTGTGGCCCAGGCCCGGGGGCTCCTGTCGTTGTACTAAGTTAGGGGTACCTTAGTACCCCAACTTGTGCACAGGCAGTAGCAGCTTCCCGCGGCAGGGTTTACCGCGTGCTCGCCGGAAACCTTTCTGGTCCCTATAAAACCATTCAAGAACAAAGTATACAAGTCAGAAGATCAAGGCCCCGGCAAGAGGAGCTTGCCGGGAAGGCCGTGCCAGGCTCGAGACCGTCACTCCAGCACAAGGCCCTGGCAAGAGGAACTTGCCAGGAAGACCAAGGAATACGTACTTGAAGAGATGCCTCGGCGCATCATGCGCCCCGGCAGGGCCCGGGGAGCGACAAGCTTCCGGGCCCGGCAAGATCATAGCCCCGGCAAGGTGCTTGCCGGGGGAGACTTACGCTGTGTGTCCGCGCTCCAGCTCATCTGCCCACGCGTCGCCCTGGGGCCCTTCCATGGACGCGTGGCGGATGGTTGTGCAGCCTGGGGCGCACGGTGGCAATCCACGGTGACGAGGCTACCGCCCTGTCGAATGGAGAAGCATGGACGGACACTTTTGGGGTCGACGGTGACGGGCATTCAATGCCCTTGTCCCCCACTGTCAAAGTAGGTGAAGACCACTGTTCATCCACTGTTCACGCACTATTCCCGCACTGTTACAACTACCACCAAAGTTACATTTTTGCCCTCCTCTACGTTGACACCTGTCGGTGACCCCTTGAGCTATAAAAGGAGGCCCATGCACAACGTAGAAAGGGTTCGGATCCTAAGCAACTCTCTCGCTCGGTGTAGTTAGTATTGTAGCTCTTCAAGCTCCCGAGCTCAATACAACCAAGGCAGGAGTAGGGTTTTACGCGTCCGCGCGGCCCGAACCTGGGTAAACTGCGCGCGTGTGCCCCTCGATCTGCTCTTCGTGTTCCCTTCGCTCCCTTACCGCAACGTAGAAGGGGCTCCGGTCCCATAGGAGCTCGTGGGAGGACAGTTTCCCCCGACAAGGCGCCCTGTGGGCGCCCCCCCCCCCCTGGGCCGCGCCGGGGGGGGCGCCTGGGCCCCTCGAGGCTCCCCCGGTGCCCTACTTTGGCATATATTTAAAGGGTCCTCCGTAACCCTCAGAACAGGACTTCTTTTCGCGATCCCATCTCTGTTCCACCGCCGCCGCCGCTTCCAAGATCGGGAGCACCAGGAGAACTCTTCCCGGCACCCTGCCGGAGGGGAGGATCACCACCGGGAGCTTCTCCACCACCATGGACGCCTCCCGAATGACTCGTGAGTAGTCTCCCTTGGACCATGAGTCCATGACCAGTAGCTATGTGATGTTCTCCTCCTGTTCTTGTGCTTCACTAATTAGTTCTCGTGAGCTGCCCTACATGATCGAGGCATCTATGTAATCCTTATGATGTTGCTATGTTGAGTTTGCTGGGATCCGATGGATTATGAGATTATGTTCAGATTGATCTTGAGTAATATATTTGATTCACCTCTTTTATATTTTAGTTCATAAGTAATTCTTGCATGTTCTCCGTTGTTATTTATTGCTTTGGCCGAGTAATAGGTAGTGACTCCAAGAGGGAACGTTATGCTCGATTGTGGGTTCATGCCCCTCGATGACTAGCCTGAGTGACAGAAACATGAGTCTAGGGGATGTGTTGTTGCCACAAGGGGGAAAACAACGGTGCTTGTGCCCGCGGGTGCAAGGATTGTTTACTTTACGCAAAGTTCTTTTAATGCAGTTGTCTGTTGCATTGAGTTTACACTATGGGTGGGACTCGCAACTTAATACCAGCGAGATGTTCTGGATAGATATCTCAAGGTGGATGATTAGTAGTAGATATTGATGGATTTCGGTCTACTTACTTTGGCGTACCGCCCATGCTTTGAACCTCAACCTTTCTTGCAATGTAGTCAGCATTGGTTTGCATTCGTGGTCCTGTCAATTGCCCAACTGTAATTTGTTTACCTCACATAGTTGTTTTATCGTCCTTTGGGAGAGAGACATCACTAGTGAACATCATGAGACTCTGGTCCATATTACCATCATCGATCACATCCACTATTTACTTTTCGCTATTTATTTACTATTGCAAAACTCTATCTATCACTACTATCATATTGCTTTTAACCCTTTGTGAACTACAAGGCCGGAGAAATTGACAACCTCTCTGTACTCGTTGGGAGCAAAGTTATTTGTATCTGTGTGCAGGTCCACGTTGATTGCTAATTGCGCCGTTAGCAGTTGACACCTACTTGTTGAACCTAGGAGTCTCTGGGGATTCGATCCTTGGCATCTTTGCTAGGGGAAAACACTTCTACTGATTGCATCTTACACCTTCCACTTGGGGTAACTAACGAGGGGTTCGAGGCCCATTAGGCGCCGTGCTGGTATCTCCCACTTAGGATAAGTTATACTACGTTGTGCAGCTCTACTTCCAGCAGGGCGAGAAGGTCTCCAACAACATTGCCGAGTACGAGGGCCTGATGGCCAGGCTCAAAGCCGCCGCTGCGCTGGGGGTCAAGCATCTCACCATCAGGGGCGATTCGCAACTCCTCATTGACTTCTCCAACAAGAAGTACAAGCCCAAGGATGAGCACATGGGGGCATACCTGGAGGAAGTGCGCAGGATGGAGAAGCGATTCCAAGGGCTGGAGGTGCAGCACGTGCCGAGAGGCACCAACAAAGAAGCGGACGACATCGCCAAGCGAGCCTCCAGGCGAGAGCCCCAATGGCCAGGCGTCTTCGAGGAGCGACTACTCAAGCCGTCAGCAGCACCATCAGTACCCGAGCCGGCCTCCCCTCGGCTGGGGCTACTGACGGTGCCCCCGGACGGTGCCCCGCCCTACGGCCCACCGTCTGGAGCCCGCCTGTTGCTTGCGGCGGAGCCCGAGGAGGGGTGCTGGACCCAAGAACTCAAGATGTACCTACAACATGATGCCCTACCAGACAAAGAAGAAGACGCAGAGCGCGTGGTCCGACAGGCCTCAGCTTACTGCATCCAAGACGGTGAACTCTACAGGAGGCGCCCCAACGACGTCTCACTAAGGTGCATCTCAAGAAAGCAAGGGCGCGAGCTGCTAGCTGATATCCACGGTGGGGACTGTGGTCATCACTCATCATCCCGCACCCTCGTGGGCAAGGCCTTCCGCAGCGGCTTCTATTGGCCCACGGCGCTCAACGACGCCACGGAGCTCGTGCGAGCCTGCGAGGCGTGCCAGTTTGACGCCAAGCAGATCCACCAGCCGGTGCAAGGCCTCCAGACGATTCTGCTCTCCTGGCCCTTTGCGGTCTGGGGATTGGACATCCTAGGTCCTTTCCCTTGGGCCGCAGGGGGCTACCGCTTCCTGTACGTCGCCATCGACAAATTCACCAAGTGGGCAGAAGTGGAGCCTATTCGCGCAATCCCAGCCGGGTCAGCTGTCAAGTTCATCCAGGGCCTCATGAGGCGATTCAGGGTACCCAACCGCGTCATCACAGATAACGGTTTGTAGTTCACAAGCAATCTCTTCAGGTCATATTGTGCTAACCTTGGAACACAGATCTGCTACGCTTCGGTGGCCCACCCCAGGAGCAACGGCCAGGCTAAGCGTGCCAACGCGGAAGTCTTGCGTGGTCTCAAGGCGCGCATCTTCAAGAAGAAGCTCGAGGCTTGCGGCAGGGGTTGGATCGACGAACTCCAGTCCGTGCTGTGGTCAATCCGAACCACTTCCACCAAACCTATGGAGGAGACTCCCTTCTTTCTCGTTTATGGGGCGGAGGCGGTCCTCCCTCACGAGGTCAAGCATCGCTCCCCACGGGTCTTGGCCTTCGATGAGGAATGCCACGACGCCGCCTGGCGGATGGACCTCGTGTTCGGCGAGGAGGGCCGCCGCTGGGCTACCTTCAGGGCGGCGCGTTACCAGCAGGCGCTGCGGCAGTACCACTGCCGCAGTGTCCGCACAAGAACACTTGAAGTTGGTGACTTGGTCCTGAGGTGGGTCCTCTCCCGTGAGGGGCTACACAAGCTCTCGCCCATGTGGGAGGGCCCGTTCAGAATTGCCCGTGTGTCTAGGCCTGGTGCTGTGCACCTGGAGACGCAGGATGGGATACCTATCCAGAATTCCTTGAACATCGAACACCTTAGGAGGTTCTATCCATAATCAAGGCTCCGTGCCCGTGAAGGTCTCTGCCCGTGACACTCTCATGTAATAATGAGTTGGGGCTGTACACGCCTTGGAGTCTCCTGTGCGTTGCCTACGGGCCCTCAGACGGAGCTCCCACCCACGCCCTAGTGGCAGTCCTTAGCTCCGCGCTGGGAAGAAGACGTAGTGTAGGGGTCGGACGCGACCTTTTTTCCTTTTTGCTTGGTGTTCGGCTGTCAGCCTTTTCTACTTCCTTGGCTATCAGCCATTCCTCTACCCCATGCTATGAAGTTCTCGTGTTTCTCGCGCTTCTTGCGTTTCATTGAGAGTTTTTGTGTTTGGATCTTTCTCGCCGGCTTTAAGTTCAGCTATGCCACTCGCTCTCCTTCACGTGCCTCGCGCGTGGGGGCTGGGGCACGGTCGGTCACCGGCCCTCGTCCGTCGTGGCCCCGTGACCTCGCCTGCCCAAGCCTCCTCAGGCTCTGGCGCTGGGCTGCTCACTCCACGCAACCTATCTACCGAGCCGCTCAGGCTTTGGTGCTCTAACCCGCGCTCAAAACTCTCAGCAGATCTCAGCGATTGACCCCCGCTCGGGGGCTGTACGAGCCCATCGGACCCAGCCACCTCCTCATGACCCGAAGGGGCTCATGACGCCAGAGTCAGGAGGACTCCACCTCAGGACGGTAGGATGCACAAAAGCTAAGTGACTTCATTCAAGCAACAAAAGCATGACGGCGAGTTCTCGCTTCTTACATACATCACAACCCATTACACGCCTCCTCAAGGCAACTTTAAACTTTGATGCAGAAAAGACATGAAGGAAAAGAAAGGAGAAGAAGCAGAAGCCGCTCCCGCTCAGTCAGAATCCTCCGGCTCCTCCGGCTTCACCGAGCCGCAGTGGCGTGGTGATCCCCTCCCCATGCCGTACCGAGCTCGGCGGTGTGGTGGTTCGTCGCGGCCGCCACTGCTGGAGGAGCTGCTGCTGCCACATAAGGGGGCCCCACGGCACCCCTAGGACTGAGGCTATCTTCGGAGGAGGAACCGCTCTTCTGGACGTCTTTGTCCTCCTCGTCGTCAGCCTCGGGACAGCACCCAAGGCGCCTCCCTTCCTCTGAGAAGACTCTGACGAACAGCGTGGAGACGCCATAGTACCTGAAGTGGAGCGCACACCTCCCCTGCAGCCGGCGCGCGCAGGCAAACGACTGCCAGCCACGCTCCAAGAACACGTCACCCGAGGGAGCCACCTCGACCTCCACCCAGGATGCACCGCTGCAGCAACCATATGCCTCCAAGGCCTCCGGCCGGGAGCACGTCGCCAAATGAGCAAGGAAGCCTGAGCCACGGGCCACCGGGCTTCTCCGCCCACATGATGAACTCCGACGAGACATCGAAGGAATGGAACTGTGGGCGCGGAGGGCGCGCGACCAGCAGGCACCTTTGCGCGCCCCCTCTTCCTCCGCGGCCGCGACCACCTTTTCCACGGGAGGACGCCCCGTGCCGTCCACCGGCGGCCGCGGCAGAGCTCAAAGGGCCGCGCCCGCCTCCCCGAGAAGATGCTGCGGGCGCAGCGGCGGCATGCTTGCGGGGACGACCGCGACCCCTCTTCGGCGGTAGTGGGACTGGATTCTTCGGGGTCTTCCCCTTCTCCGCGGCGATGGATTCCTCGGCGACGCCATGAAGGTCTTGCGACGGGAGGGAGAACGAATGACAAGAAAGGAGAAGACGGCGTTGGCTTGAAAAGGGCCTGGGGGCTCCCCCCTAGCCCCATTTATAGGGCGGAGGAGCCCAACCGCCAGCCAATGATGTCGCAGCCATTACTCCCTCGTCACCCGCGCCAAGGAGTTGTCAAGTCGCACGATCACGAAGATTGCGTGGGAAGCGGAGGCGCCACGTCCCATCCAACAATTGCGCGCCGGCCTGGCCCGCAGCCTTTTAGGGCCCGCGGAGCTTCGTCCTCGACTAAGGCTTCGCCACGAAGCCAACTCCGCGTGCGCCTTGGGCCCGGGGTCTACTGTCGGCGTACTGGGAACCAGGGTACCCAGACTTGCCTGTCTGCGGGCTGCGACGCGCTCTTACCATGGCCTGGTACGGCCAGGTTGATCAAGCAGTTGCCCAAGACCCTCGCGAGGAGGCCAAGCCTCGCGAGGAGAACGACGTCAAGACCTCCTTAGGAGCAGCCTCGACAAGGTGCTCCGGAGGGGCGGAGAACCCAAGGCCAAGTCTGCCTCAGGAGGAGGCTGTGATATCAGCGGTGACGCACCGCGCTAGCGGGTGCCCGCGAACGCCAGCGGCGCAGTTACCATTTCGGTGCAAGGGGGACAACGCAGCCGGAAGTTCCCGAGGAGCGGGGCAAAGGTTTCCTCATTGGTGCAACGAGACCGAAGACCGCAAGGACGACAAGAAGGATGTCATCGTCGAGCCCACCACCGCGTCATCACCTGATCCTTTTGTAGGCGAAGACTGCTTTTGTCAGGGTAGGAACGTCCTTGTGTTCCCGCTCAAAAATGGCCGTTGTGGGATCCCGTCCCGCCTAAACATTTCGGGGGAAGAGGACCATGACCGCCTATATAAGTAGCTAGAACTCCCACTGCAAAAGGGACAGACACACCTTGCCACCGCACAAGGAGCAAGAACACTAGCCTCCTGACCCTCCTGAGCTCGCCTCCTGAGCCCAGGAACCCTTGTACTAGCTCATGTTCTAGCTCGCCCGGAGCCAATCCACCAAAGAAGGAAGTAGTGTCTTACACCACACGGTGGCCCGAACCTGGATAAACTCTTGTGTGCTTGTTCGTTGTTTGCTTGATTCCTTCCACCGAGACGAGAGCGAGGCGCTAGGTAGACGTGAGTGGGAGAGATCTTCGTTCACGCCCCTGTGTTCGAACTTAACGGGTTTTGTGGAGCCCTGAATCTGACAATAACCTTCTGTATCCGCGAGATCCCATCTGGAGGCCTTTTCCGGCACTCTGTCGGAGGGGGATTCAACTATGGAGGGCATCTACATCAACCCTATTGCCCTTCCGATGAAGTGTGAGTAGTTTACCACAGACCCACGGGTCCATAGCTAGTATCTAGATGGCTTCTTCTCTCTCTTTGATTCTCAATACCATGTGCTCCTCGATGTTCTCAGAGATCTATCTGATGTAATCTTCTTTTGCGGTGTGCTTGACAAGATTCGATGAATTGTGGATTTATGATCAGCTTATCTATGAATATTATTTGAATCTTCTCTTAATTCTTACATGCATGATTTGATATCTTAGTAATTCTCTTCGAATTTTTGGTTTGGTTTGGCCAACTAGATTGATTTTTCTTGCAATGGGAGAAGTCCTTTGCTTTAGGTTCAATCTTGCGGTGCCTTCACCTACTGACAGAAGGGGACGAGACACGTATTTTATTGTTGCCATTGAGGATAGCAAGATGGGGGTTTCATCATATTGCTTGAGTTAATTCTGCTACATCATGTCATCTTAATTAATGTGTTACCCTGTTCTTTATGAACTTAATACTCTAGACGCATAATCTTTACGGTCGATGTGTGGAGTAATAGTAGTAGATGTAAGTAGGAGTCGGTCTACTTGACACGGACATGATAATAAATATTCATGATCATTGCCTTATATGTTGATATTTATTGCTTTGTGTGCTGTTATTACACGTTATGTCATAATACTTATGCCTTTTCTCTCTTATTTTACAAGGTTTACATGAAGAGGGAGAATGCCGGCAGCTGGAATTCTGGCTGGAAAAGAAGCAAACTCTGGAAACCTATTCTGCACAACTCAAAAAACCCCGAAACTTCAGAGGGCACCATTTCAGAAAATATAAAAAATACGTGGTGAAAGAAGATCACCAGGGGGCCACCAGCTGTCCACGAGGGTGGGGGGCGCGCCCCCTCTCTGGGCACGCCCCCTGCCTCGTGGGCCCCCCGATGGCCCCCCGATGCCCATCTTCTCCTATATGAGGTGTTTTGACCTAGAAAAATCATAAGGAGGCTTTCGGGACCAGACGCCGCCGTCTCGAGGCTGAACCTTGGCGGAAACCAATCTAGTGCTTCGGCAGAGCTGTTCTGCCGGGGATACTTCCCTCCGGGAAGGGGAAATCGTCACCGCCGTCATCACCAACAACTCTCCCATCTTGGGGAGGGCTATCTTCATCAACATCTTCACCAGCACCATCTCCTCTCAACCCCCAGTTCATCTCTTGTATCCAATCTTTGTACCCAAACCTCAGATTGGTACATGTGGGTTGCTAGTAGTGTTGATTACTCCTTGTAGTTGATGCTAGTTGGTTTATTTGGTGGAAGATCATATGTTCAGATCCATTATGCATATTAATACCCCTCTGATCATGAACAATATTATGTCTTGTGAGTAGTTACTTTTGTTCCTGAGGACATGGGAGAAGTCTTGCTATAAGTAGTCATGTGAATTTGGTATTCGTTCGATATTTTGATGAGATGTATGTTGTCTCTCCTCTAGTGGTGTCATGTGAACGTCGACTACATGACACTTCACTATTATTTGGGCCTAGAGGAAGCATTGGGAAGTAATAAGTAGCTGATGGGTTGCTAGAGTGACAGAATCTTAAACCCTAGTTTATGTATTGCTTCGTAAGGGGCTGATTTGGATCCACTTGTTTCATGCTATGGTTAGGTTTACCTTAATACTTCTTTTGTAGTTGCGGATGCTTGCATTAGAGGTTAATCATAAGTGGGAGGCTTGTCCAAGTAAGGACAACACCCAAGCACCAGTCCACCCACATACCAAACTATCAAAGTACCGAACGCGAATTAGATGATCATGATGAAAACTAGCTTGACGATAATTCTCATGTGTCCTCAGGAGCGCTTTCCTTCATATAAGAGTTTGTACAGGCTTGCCCTTTGCTACAAAAAGGATTGGGCCAACTTGCTGCACCTTATTTACTTTTACCTTTTGTCACTTGCTACCAATTACCTTATCACAAAACTATATGTTACCTATAACTTCAGTGCTTGCAGACAATACCTTACTAAAAACTGCCTATCATTTCCTTCTACTCCTCGTTGGGTTTGACAGTATTACTTATCAAAAGGACTACGATAGATCCCCTACACTTGTGGGTCATCAAGACTCTTTTCTGGCACCGTTGCCGGGGAGTGAAGTGCTTTTGGTATGTGGAATTTGGTAAGGAAAAATTTATACAGTGTGCTGAAATTTATTGTCACTTGTTCCTATGGCTCATAACCCTTTGAGGGGCTTGTTCGGGGTATCTTCACCCCGACCAGAAGAGCAAAGAGTTGCTCCTCAACCTACTGCACCTACTGAAAATGTTTGCTTTGAAATTACTTCGGGTATGATAGAGAAACTGCTTGATAATCGTATTACAGGAGACGGAACACTGCATCCCGATTTACACATAATCTATGTGGATGAAGTTTGTGAATTATTTAAGCTTGCAGGTATGCCCGAGGATGTTATCAAGAAGAAGGTCTTCTCTTTATCTTTGAAGGGAGATGCATTGACATGATTTAGGCTATGTGATGATATTGGATCATGGAACTATAATCGTCTGAAGTTGGAATTTCATCAGAAGTTCTACCATATGCACCAGGTTCATCGTGACCATAATTATATCTATAATTTTTGGCCTCGCAAAGGAGAAAGCATCGCTCAAGCTTGGGGGAGGCTTAAGTCAATGTTATATTCATGCCCCAATCATGAGCTCTCAAGAGAAATGATCATTCAAAATTTTTATGCTCGGCTTTCTCTTAATAATCGCTCCATGCTCGATACTTCTTGTTTTGGTTCTTTTATGATGAAGACTATTGAATTCAAATGGGATTTATTGGAAATAATTAAACGCAACTCTGAAGATTGGGATCTCGACGAAGGTAAGGAGTCGGGTATGACCCCTAAGTTTGATTGTGTTAAAGCTTTTATGGATACCGATGTTTTCCGTGAGTTTAGCACTAAATATGGACTTGACTCTGAGATAGTAGCTTCTTTCTGTGAATCATTTGGTACTCATGTTGATCTTCCCAAGGAGAAGTGGTTTAAATACCATCCTCCCATTGAATTAAAAGTAGCTGAACCTGTTAAAGTTGAAGAAAAGACTATCACTTATAATGTTGATCCTATTGTTCCTACTGCTTATATTGAGAAACCACATTTTCCTGTTAGAATAAAGGATCATGCTAAAGCTTCAACTGTGGTTCGTAAGAGTAATACTAGAACACCTACACCCTCTGAGCAAATTAAAGTTGAACCTAGTATTTCTATGGTTAAAGATCTCTTGGAAGAGGATTTAGATGGACATGTTATTACCTCCAAGAGGAATCTGCTAGAATAGCCAAACCCGATGCTAGGAATAAACATAGACCTATTGTTGACTTGCCTGTTATCTCTGCTAAAATAGGAGATCATTGCTATCATGGTTTATGTGATGTGGGTGCTAGTGCGAGTATTATCCCTCATACCTTATATCAAGAAATTATGCATGACATTGCACCTGTTGAGTTAGAAGGGATTGATGTCACTATTAAGCTTGCTAATAGAGACGCTATTTCACCAGTTGGTATTGTTAGAGATGTTGAAGTTTTGTGTGGGAAGGTTAAATACCCTGCTGATTTTCTTATTCTTAGTTCCCCACAAGATGACTTTTGTCCCATTATATTTGGTAGACCCTTCTTGAATATTGTTAATGCTAAGATAGACTTCGTGAAAGATATCGTTACTGTTCGTTAAGGGGATATGTCTCATGATTTTAACTTTGCTAAATTTCGTAGACAACCCCTTGATAAAGAATTACCTAGTAAGGATGAAATTATTGGTCTTGATTCTATTGAAGTGCCTCCTAATGATCCTTTAGAACAATATTTTCTAGACCATGAGAATGATATGCATATGAATGAGAGAAGGAAAATAGATGAAATATTCTTTAATCAGGGACCCGTATTGAAAAACAACTTGCCTGCTGAAATCCTAGGGGATCCTCCTCCACCCAAGGGTGATCCCGTGTTTCAACTTAAACCTTTGCGTGATAATCTGAAGTATTTTTATCTTCATGAAAAGAAGATATATCCTATTATTATTAGTGCTAACCTTTCAGAGCAAGAAGAGGAAAACTTATTGAAAACTCAGAAGAAGCACCGTGCTGCTATTGGATATACTCTGGATGATCTTAAGGGCATTAGTCCCACTTTATGCCAACACAAGATAAAATTGGAAGAAAACACTAAACCGATTATTGATCATCAACGACGGTTAAATCCTAAGATGAAAGAAGTGGTAAGGAAGGAAATTCTAAAGCTTCTAGAGGCAGGTATTATCTATCCAATTGCTGATAGCCAGTGGGTAAGTCCTGTCCATTGTGTCCCTAAGAAAGGAGGTATGACTGTTGTTCCTAATGATAAAGATTAATTGATCCCGCAAAGAATAGTTACAGGTTATAGGATGGTAATTGACTTCCGCAAATTAAATAGAGCTACTAAGAAAGATCATTACCCCTTTCCTTTTATTGATCAAATGCTAGAAAGTTTATCCAAACATACTCACTTTTGCTTTCTAGATGGATATTATGGTTTCTCTCAAATACCTGTGTCAAAAGGGGATCAAGAAAAGACCACTTTTACTTGTCCTTTCGGTACCTTTGCTTATAAACGTATGCATTTTGGTTTATGTAATGCACCAGCTACCTTTCAAAGATGCATGCTGGCTATATTCTCTGATTTTTGTGAAAAGATTGTTGAGGTTTTCATGGATGACTTCTCCGTTTACGGAACTTCTTTTGATGATTGCTTAAGCAACCTTGATCGAGTTTTGCAGAGATGTGAAGACACTAATCTTGTCTTGAATTGGGAGAAGTGCCACTTTATGGTTAATGAAGGCATTGTCTTGGGACATAAAATTTCTGAAAGAGGTATTGAAGTTGACAAGGCCAAAGTTGATGCTATAGAAAAGATGTCGTGCCCCAAGGACATCAAAGGTGTACAAAGTTTCCTAGGTCATGTCGGGTTTTATAGGAGGTTCATTAAGGACTTCTCCAAATTATCCAGGCCTCTGTCTAATCTCTTACAAAAAGATTCCTTTTGTCTTTGATGATGATTGTCTAGAAGCATTTGAAATACTTAAGAAAGCATTGATCTCTGCATCTATTGTCCAGCTTCTTGAGTGGAATTTACCTTTTGAGATTATGTGCGATGCTAGTGACTATGCTGTAGGTGCTGTTTTAGGGCAAATAGTTGATAAGAAGTTAAATCTTATCCAATATGCTAGTAAAACTCTAGATGGTGCCCAGAGAAATTATGCTACTACCGAGAAAGAATTTTTAGCATTTGTATTTGCTTGTGATAAGTTTAGACCCTGTATTGTTGATTCTAAAGTAACTATTCACACTGATCATGCTGCTATCAAATACTAAACAAAGATGCAGCACTTGAGTCCGGACAGACTTACATCGTGGGCAGGGTTTTTTCCCCGGGCTGCATCACATAGCTATGTTCGGATGAACTCAAACTAGCTCCGAGGTTTAGTTTCCTCCGGGGCACGTCCGTACCCGCGTCAGCAACGGACCCCCTCTTCCTCCCCCTGCCTTGTGCAGGGGGAATTTCTTCTTCCTCCCCTACCTTGCATAGGGGGCATTTCTTCTTCCTCCTCTTCCTCCTCATCATCTTCCTCTGCCTCGTCGGAGGAGAGAATGTGGAGGTCCTCAGGCTTCTTGCCCGCAAGACGGGGGCTGTCTCCGGCCCCCTTGCCCTTTGTCTTCTTGGGCTTCTTGGTCGGCGCCTTGTACGGGGCCGAAACCAGTGTCACCGTCAATAGAGGCAGTGCTGGCTCTTCGGGCAAAGGTGCCGGACACTTAATCCGGGACGCCTTCTTCGTCGAGCCCTGTATATCACATAAAAATTCCAACTCCTATTATCATTAAATAAGGGAAAGGGTATGTGTCCGGCAAGGATCATTATTACCTATGTGGCCGAAACTTCAGTGCTGAAGCCCGCATCCTCGTCCTCTTTGGGCCATTCCTTCTGGCTGTTGAAGAGGTGCTTCCAGATCTCTTTGTGCGTAGAGCCGAAGAGATGCTTCAGCGGCTTGTCTCCTGCCGGATCGAACTCCCATAGGGAGGAATCCCGGCTTTGGCAAGCGAGAATGAGCCGGGTCAGCATCACCTCGATCACGGAGGAGAGCAGGTGCCCCTTGGAGATCACGCCGGACACACGACCCACGAGAGTCATTACCTCAGTGTGCAACCCCCAGTCCAGACCCTTCTTGGTCCAGGAGGTCAACCTCATTGGGGGTCCGGATCTAAAAGCAGGTTCCGCCGCCCACTTGGTGTTGCGGGGTTCGGTGATGTAGAACCATTCTTGCTGTCAGACCTTGTTCGTCTCCACGAACGAGCCCTTGGGCCAAGTTGCGTTCGGGAAGTTCGATTGGTCATATGATTTTGGAGAAGATTTAGGAGAAAAAGACATTTATGGTTGCAATAACCTCAGTAGTCAATTTCCGCACGAGTCGAAACAATGTTTCTGCGATTGCCCTTGTTCTTGATTCGGATACATAAAAATTGATGTGAGTACATGTAAAGCCAGATAAATTGGATGGATCAACTGGAGGTCCCTTTGCAGCAACCCATGAGGTTTTGGGATACTGATGAGGCTTCCAATATGAACCATCAGCATTAAGTTTCCTCTCAAAGGCAATTCCCTCTTTCCTAGGGTTCCTGTTGAGGATCTTTTTAAGCACATCACAAAGAGTCCGATGCCCTTTGAGGCTTTTGTACATGCCTGTCATGTACAATTCCTTCAGCCATGCATTGTCAGTGATACTAGCAATGTCCTCAGATGAGGAATTAGTGATAGCAGAGACAGTTGAAGAATTTGTAGCATTTGAAGCATTTGAAGATTCAGGTGAAGAATTAGCAGTCTCACGTTCAATGCATTTCAAGCATGGAGGAATGAATCCTTCCTGAGAAGCGCTGATTTGTTGAGCAAGTAATGAATCGCGCTCCTTCTGAAGATCTTCATAACTCACTCTTAGCTTTTGGATCATATCATAGAAGCCCAGAAGCATGATACCGGAATTACCCGGATCAAGAGAAACATTGCCAAGGGTATTGCTGGTAGTTTCTCCATAGATGACAGAGGTGTTGTTCTCTTCCAAAACCGGTTGGTGGTTCCCAAGAAGCAACATCTTCGGCAATTGATTCTTAAAGAGGCTCATGAATCTCCTCTCACGATTCATCCCGGTAGTACTAAGATGTATCAGGACCTATGCCAGAGGTTCTGGTGGACTAGGATGAAGAGAGAAATTGCTGAGTTCATTGCTAAATGTGACGTTTGTCGTCGCGTTAAGGCAGAACATCAAAGACCTGTTGGCACCCTTCAGCCTTTAACTATTCCTGAGTGGAAATGGGATAAAGTTGGTATGGACTTCATCATCGGCTTTCCCAGGACCAAGAGAGGGAAAAATGCTATCTTCGTAGTCATTGATCGTCTCTCCAAAGTGGCTCACTTCCTACCTGTTCGAGAGAGTATCACTGCTAGTCAGCTTGCTGACTTGTATATTTCTCGAATAGTGTCACTCCATGGTGTTCCACTAGAGATCAATTCAGACCGTGGTAGTCTTTTCACTTCTCATTTCTGGGAGAGTTTCCAGACTGCCATGGGCACCCATCTTTCTTTCAGTACCGCTTTCCACCCTCAGTCAAGTGGTCAAGTGGAACGGGTTAACCAAATTCTCGAAGACATGCTTAGAGCTTGCGTTATCTCATTCGGTATGGAGTGGGAGAAATGTCTTCCTTTCGCCGAGTTTGCTTATAACAATAGCTATCAATCCAGTCTTAAGCAAGCTCCGTTTGAGATTCTTTATGGACGAAGATGTCGAACACCTTTGAATTGGTCAGAAACCGGTGAAAGACAATTCTTTGGACCGGATATGATCCAGGAAGCAGAAGAGCAAGTTCGCATCATTCGTGAGAATTTGAAAACAGCCCAGTCTCATCAAAAGAGCCAGTATGATCGTCATCATAAGGAAGTGGCTTATGAGATTGGTGACAAAGCTTATCTTCGGGTTACCCCTTTGAAGGGTACCCATCGTTTCGGTATCAAGGGCAAGTTGGCTCCTCGTTACATTGGTCCTTTTCGCATTCTCGCTAAACGAGGAGAGGTTGCCTACCAATTGGAACTACCCCCACATCTTTCTCGAGTTCATGATGTCTTCCACGTCTCTCAACTCAGGCGTTGCTTCTCGGATCCCATCCGCGGAGTGGACCACGAAACGCTTGATCTCCAAGATAACCTCACATATCGAGAGTATCATGTTCGCATTCTGGATCAAGCAGAGCGCGTCACTCGACGTCATAACATCAAGTTTCTCAAGGTTCAGTGGTCTCATCATTCCGAGAGAGAAGCTACTTGGGAGCGAGAAGATCGTCTCCGACTGGAGTACCCCACCTTCTTTCCGCCTACTCCTGAATCTCGGGACGAGATTCTTTCGAGTGGAGGCGAGTTGTCACAACCCTAGTTCTGGTATGCACTAGGTTAGTCTTGTGGTTTGCATCATGTTTAAATTTCAAATGAAATTGAAGTGAGGACTTGTGAAACCCTCAGAAACCCTTTTTGAAAATGACCCAAATAAAAATTGCTCCAAAAAGGTCCAAGAAAATGTTCATGTGGCCCTCTGAAAATATTGGTTAGAGATAAAAATCAAACCAATATTATTAGGAGCTCATAAGTATTCATTTTGGGCATTTGGAATTAATGCAATAGTTATTTGCATTGGATATATATATTATATATTTTATATATGTCCAAAATTCTGATTCTCTATTTTGAGGGGCTTGAATTAATTTCTAGGTCCGTGCAAAATAAAAATGTCAGAAGAAAATAATTGATTTAATGTAGAAATTAAATCAAAACAAATGTCAGAAAAAAATAGAAAAGAAAAATAAAAGGGAAGGACTTACCTGTGCTGGCCCAGCACAGTGCGGCCTGGCCGGCCCAGCTGGCCAACCCAGCCCGCTGCCTCCCCTGTCGTCTTCCTCGCGCCAGTAGGCCGAGGTGTGTGGCCGGCGCACGCACACGGCGAGCGCGCCACGCCACCTGCCTGCTTCATCCCCCTCGCCGCCTGGTCGCTTCTGGAGGCGCGACGCACCTCTCCGACCCTCTCGCACTCTCTCTGGATCCCTCCCCTCTCCTCTGCTCTCTCTTCCGCTCGGTTCCGAACGCCGCCGTCGCCGTCGCTCGCCGCTGCCGTGGCCACAGGCCACCCCACGCCCAGCCGAGGTGCCCGAGAGCTCCGCCACTTCATCCCTGACCTCCCCAAAGAGTTACACGACCCCGGACGCCCTGAGGCCTCGACCTCGACCTCATCTTCATCGCGGGCCGCCGGAGATCCCCTCCGCCGCCCTGCTTGCTCCGGCCCTCCTCCGAGCCCTCCGCCTGCACCGCTGCGATCGCCGTAAGCTTCTGCCCCTGCTCCCCCTCTCCGTTCTCCCTCTCGCAGGCCGTAGCTGCCGCTCCACGTTCACCCGTACGCGCCGCCGCCCGCGCTCGTCGCCGGTGGTGCTCCGGTGACCTTTTGGTCCCGAGCGTGCGACTAACACGTTCCCCGCGTCGCGTAGAAGCCGTAGGAGCTAGCGCTGCCCCGCCTAGGCCACCACAGCCTCGAGCCCGAGCTCGACCGAACTCCGGCGCCGCCGCGAGCTCGTTTCCGGCGAGCTCCGGCCGCCCTAGCTGCTGCCGCTGGTTGGAATGGACGCGGACGAGCTCCAGCTCCTCGCCCGTGGTGTCAGCTGCGCAGAAGACCCCCGATATGGAAATCCCAATGCCCTCCGCCGCGTTTGCTGCCGCCGGCGGCTAAACGCCGGCGTGTTAGCTGCGGTTTGACCAGGATTTGACCCCCTGGGTCAATGACAGGTGGGCCCACCCTTTTAGTTAGTCGACTGTTTAGTTTAAACTAATTAATTTTGGTTAGTTAGATTAGCCACTGACATGTGGGCCCTGCCCTGCTGACATTTCTGTTAGGATTAGTTACGTGTTAATTAACTCAGTTAATTAACTGAGCCACTAACGTGTGGACCCCACACGTCAGGTTTGACCTGAGCCAGTGCTGTTGACTTGCTGACGCAAGCATGACGCAGTGCTGACGCAATAAACATTTTCTGGAATTGTTTTGTTTAGGAAAATCCGGAAAATCGTTAAAACTTCAAAAAATCATAGAAATTCAACCGTAGCTCAGAATGAAATAATTTATATATGAAAAATTATCAGAAAAATTCAATCTATCCATCTGTACCATTTTCATGCATGACAAATGAAGTTAAACCTACTGTTTATATGAAAACACATATTTGGCATTTAAAAATACTTATTTTAGAGTTGCATTTGAACCCTCTTCATGCCATATTCATGCATCATATTGTTTCATATGCTTGTGTTTGATTGTCGGCACCGTTCTTCTCGATAGGTCCAGCTCCGGAGACCGATCCAGAGTACCTGTCAGAGGAGCAGTGCTCTGCACGTGATTTTACCAGGCAAGCAAACCCCCTTGTTCATTCCGATACAACCCCTCTCTCGCTCCTGCTCCCTGTTATTGCATTAAGACAACAACGACTTCAACTGCTACTTTATGCGGCGGTAGTTGAACCCATTCCTCTGCATGACATGTCATTCCACAGTAAATAGTTGAAACCCACTAGCATGTGTAGGAGTTGATTGAAGCCATGCTGTGATCTTACCATGCCTTGCTTGCTATTGCTTAGAGTGTGTCAGGTCTGATTCATCGAGAATGAATCGGAGTGCAATGATACGTTCTGATGCTGAGAGTTAAGTGTGTAAACGCGATTTGGTAAAGGTAGCGGTGAGAGGCCATGTAGGAGTACATGGTGGGTTGTCTCACTGGAACCGTCCCTAAGAACTGAGTTCTGTGTATGTTGTCCAATGACTAGTTTCTACCACACATTGGGTTCCGGTAACTCGACCCCTCTCGACTTATTAATCAACATGATCTCTGTCCAGGAGTTGCAACTAGTTTCTGGTGTTTGTAGGTAGTGTTAGTAGTCTACCAAGTGGCACTCGGCCAGTGGGCTTGGGACAGACTAGGCACCGTGGCACGGTGTACCAAGCGTAGATCCACTCGGCGAGGTGGGCTTGGGAACCCTGCGCACATCTTTTGGGGCCGTGAGCGACACCCCGGCCAGATCTCCCCACAGATGGAACCCGAATAGGCGATAAACCTGGACGAGAGACTTGTGTGGTTAGTCAGGTCGTGGCCGACACCCTCGCCAGGCTTCTTCTTGAAGGTTGCCGAGATACACGAGATGTACATGGCGGTAAGTGGCGAGAGCGTGTGTGAAGAAGTACACCCCTGCAGGGTTAACATGATCTATTCGAATAGCCGGGTCCACTGTTATGGACTTCTTGGATGCTTACGTGGTACATAGACAACTTGAAGTGGATACTCTAAAATACTCAAGACAGGTGTGAGTGCTATGGATGGCCTTCTCGTAGGGAGACGGGGATGAATCCATAGTGGTGTATTGCGTGGTGATTAGTGGACTCGTGTGCGCCACCTCAAAGTTACCAGCAATCGTAGTACAGGATAGCCACTGAGTCAAAGCTGGCTTGCTGCAACTAAACCCCACTTTGCCATCTTGATACAAGTGCATGTATGATAGGATCTGATGTAAGTCTTGCTGAGTACCTTTGTACTCATGTTTGCTTAATTTATGTTTTGTAGATGAGATTGATGTCTCACTAGTAGTTCCGCTTGGACTTCGACAAGTAGCTTGTACCTCAGCTACGTTCTTGGACGAGTGTTGTAGATAGTCAGGCTCTTCAGCCTTTTTCATTTGTAGATGTCTGTACTCAGACATATTGTGCTTCCACTTGTTGCTTGTATGCTCTGAATGCTGGGTCGTGAGACCCATGTTTGTAATATCTGGCTCCTCGGAGCCTAATGAATAAATACTTTGTTTATTAGAGTCTTGTTGTGATGCCATGTTGTATTTGCACATATTGAGCATATTGTGTGTATGTTATTGAAATGCTTGGTATGTGTGGGATCTGACACCTAGTTGTTTACCCTTGGTAGCCTATCTTACAGGGAAATGTCTCCTAGTGCTTCCACTGAGCCCTGGTAGCTTGCTACTGCTCCGGAACACTTAGGCTGACCGGCATGTGTCCTTCTTCGTTCCTGTGTCTGTCCATTAGGGGAAATGTCACGCGTTGTTCCTTTAAGTCCCTGTAGCTTGCTACGACTTGGGTTCATACGTTGATGACCGACACGTTCGTTGCTGGGTCACGTA
This sequence comes from Secale cereale, assembly GCA_902687465.1. Classification (NCBI taxonomy): domain Eukaryota; kingdom Viridiplantae; phylum Streptophyta; class Magnoliopsida; order Poales; family Poaceae; genus Secale; species Secale cereale. The sequence continues at coordinate 810,283,399 of LR738710.1, read as the reverse complement.
TGCATGTCTCTGTAATTTAGTGCCACTTTTGGTTTATAACTGGTCATGTCGGCCCGGGTTCTCTGTCATATGGATGCTAGCGACACTATCATATACGTGAGCCAAAATGCGCAAACAGTCCCGGGTCAGGTAAGGTGGCACCCGTGGGGATACCGTGCGTGAGGCCGCAAAGTGATATGGTGTGTTACATGCTAGACCGGTATGACTTAGGATCGGGGTCCCGACAACATGAGCGTGAGCCATGGATATGGCACTATGTGGAAGAGAGTGGTGGTTGTGGAGAAGACAAAAAGGAGGGAGATAGTCTCACATCGACTAGGCGTATCAACGGGCTATGGAGATGCCCATCAATAGATATCAATGTGAGTGAGTAGGGATTGCCATGCAACGGATGCACTAGAGCTAAAAATGTATGAAAGCTCAACAAAAGAAACTAAGTGGGTGTGCATCCAACTTGCTTGCTCGTGAATACCTAGGGAATTTGAGGAAGCCCATCGTTGGAATATACAAGCCAAGTTCTATAATGAAAATTCCCACTAGTATATGAAAGTAACTAAACATGCGACTCTCTATCATGAAGAACATGGTGCTACTTTGAAGCACAAGTGTGGAAAAAGATAGTAGCAATTATCCCTTTTTCTTTTCTTTTCTTTTTTTCCTTTTTTACTTTTTTTATTTTGGGCCTTTCTTTTTTTCTTTGGCCTTTCCCTCTTTTTTTTGGAGGGGCTTTCTTTATTTAACCTTTCCTCACATGGGACAATGCTCTAATAATGATGATCATCACACTTTCATTTAATTACAACTCGATACTAGAACAAAGTATGACCCTATATGAATGCCTCCGGCAGTGTACCAGGATGTGCAATGAATCAAGAGTGACATGTATGAAAAATTATGCATGGTGGCCTAGCCACAAATACGATGTCAACTACATGATCATGCATGGCAATATGACAATATGAAGCGTGTCATATGAACGGAACAGTGGAAAGTTGCATGGCAATATATCTCGGAATGGCTATGGAAATGCCATGATAAGTAGGTATGGTGGCTGTTTTGAGGAATATATATGGTGGCTGTTTTGAGGAAGGATATATAGTGGGTGTATGGTACCGGCGAAAGTTGCGCGGTACAAGAGAGGCTAGCAATGGTGGAAGGGTGAGAGTGCGTAATATCCATGGACTCAAAATTAGTCATAAGAACTCATATACTTATTGCAAAAATTTATGAGTCATCAAAACAAAGCAATCAACGCATGCTCCTAGGGGGGAGGTTGGTAGGAGTTAACCATCGCGTGCCCCCGACCTCCACACAAAGGATGACACTCTACAAATACCTCATGCGCTAACTTTGTCACATAGCGGTTCACCATACGTCCATGCTACGGGAATAACAAACTTTAACACAAGTATTTCTCAATTTCATAATAACTCCACTAGCATGACTCTAATATCACTATCCTCATATCTCAAAACAATTATCAAGCATCCAACTTCTCATCATATTCAATGCACTTAGTGTGAAAGTTTTTACTACATTGATCTTGGGTGTCTATCATGTGAAGGCTAGTTTTATAGCCAAAGCACATTACCATGCTGTTTTAATAGAGTCTCAAAAGGATGTAAGTGAAGCATGAGAGATCAACAATTTCTACGAAATATAATTACCACCGTGCCCTAAAAGATGTAAGTGAAGCACTAGAGCAAAAACTATTCAACTCAAAAGATATAAGTGAAGCACATAGAGTGTTATATCAATTCCAAGGCCATATTTATCTCTCTCAAAAAGGTGTGTCCAGCAAGGATAATTGTGGCAATATAACAATCAAAGACTCAAATTATACATGACGCTCCAAGTAAAACACATATCATGTGGTGAATAAAAATATAGCTTCGAGTATAGTTACCGATAGATGAAGCCAAAAGAGGGGATGCCTTCCCGGGGCATCCCCAAGCTTAGTATTTTGGTTTTCCTTGAATTTTACCTTGGGATGCCTTGGGCATCCCCAAGCTTAGGCTCTTGCCACTCTTTGTTCCATAGTCCATCAAAGCAATACTCAAAACTTGGAAACTTCACAACACAAAACTTAGACAAAAATCTCGTGAGCTCCGTTAGTATAAGAAAACAAACCACTACTCAAAGGTATTGTAATGAATTCATTATTTGTTTATATTGGTGTTAAACCTACTGTATTCCAACTTCTCTATGATTCATACTCCCCAATACTACTCATAGATTCATCAAAATAAGCAAACAACACACACAAAACAGAATCTGTCAAAAATAGAACAGTCTGTAGTAATCTGTAACTTTTGCATACTTCTGTAACTCCAAAAAAATTGAAATAAATTGGTAAACGTGAGGAATTTGTCTATTAATCATCTAAAAAAATAATCAACTAAATAGCACACTCCAGCAAAATCTGGTGACCATTCTAGCGAGCGCTAACGATTCTGTTTTTCACAGCAAGATCATATAAACTTCACACAAGTCTTCCCAAAGGTTCTACTTGGCACAAACACTAATTGAAACACAAAACCACATCTAAACAAAAGCTAGATGCAATATTTATTCCTAAACAGAAGAAAAAACAAATAAAATAAAATTGGTTTGCCTCCCAACAAGCTCTTTCTTTATAGCCATTAAGATAGGCTTGAGAATTTAATGATGCTCACATGAAAGATAAGAATTGAAGCAAAGGGAGCATCATATAGCATGTGAAACCCACATCTAAGTCTAACATATTACCTGTGCATAGGAATTTTATAGGCAAACAATTTATCAAGATCTAGCATATGCAAGGAAGAAGAAAACAATAGCAATCTCATCATAACGAGAGGTAATTTAGTAACATGAAAATTTCTACAACCATATTTACCTCTCTCATAATATTTGCATGAAGGATCATAAACAAATTTAACAATATAACTATCACATAAAATACTCTCAACACGATCCACATGCATGCGAAGTTGACACTCTTCCAACATAGTGGGATCAACATTAACTAAAGTCATGACCTCTCCAAACCCACTTTTATCAAAAAATTCATAAGATTGAACATTCTCCAAATATGTGGGATCTAAAGTTGACACTCTTCCGAACCCACTTTCAATATTATTGCAAAAATTATTATCAATCTCATATTCATCATGGGGCTTAAATAAATTTCCAAGATCATAAGAAGAATCACCCCAATCATGATCATTGCAACAAGTAGTGAGCATAGCAATACTAGCATCCCCAAGCTTAGGGTTTTGCATATCATTAACACAATTGACATTAATAGAATTTATAATAACATCATTGCAATCATGCTTTTCATTAAAAGAGCTATCGTGAATCACTTCATAATTTTCTTTCAATACTTCATCACAATTTTAAGATTCACAAATTTCAAGCAAAACATCATAAAGATAATCTAGTGCACTCAACTCACTAGCAATTGGTTCAACATAATTGCATCTCTTAAAAAGATTAGCAAGTGTATGAGGATCCATAATTTAGCAAGCGAAGATGCAAGCTAATAAAGGGCACATAGCAACACAAGCAAATAGAAAGGTGAATGGAAAAAGGGTGAATAAAACGGCAAGGGTGAAGTGGGGCAGAGGAAAACGAGAGGCAAAAAATGTAATGTGAAGGATAAGGGTTTGTGATAGGTACTTGGTATATGACTTTTGCATAAGCCTCCCCGGAAACGGCACCATAAATTCTTCTTGCTACTTCTCGAGCTTGCGTTGTATTCCCTCGAAGAGGAAAGGGTGATGCAGCACAGTAGCGTAAGTATTTCCCTCGGTTTTTTAGAACCAAGGTATCAATCCAGTAGGAGACCATGCGCGAGTCCCTCGCACCTGCACAAACAAATAAGAACTTCGCAGCCAACGCGATAAGGGGTTGTCAATCCCTTTACGGTCACTTACGAAAGTGAGATCTGATAGAGATGATAGTTTGATATTTTTGGTATTTTTGGATATAAGAACAGAAAGTAAAAGCGGAAAATTAAAGTAGATTGTATATTGATATGTTGAGAATAGACCAGGGTGCCATAGTTTTCTCTAGTGGCTTCTCTCATGATAGCGATATTCTACGGCGGGTAAACAAATTACTGTCGAGCAATTGATAGAAAAGCAAATAATTATGAGACTATCTAGGCATGATCATTATATATAGGCATCACGTCCGAGACAAGTAGACCGAAACGATTCTGCATCTACTACTATTACTCCACACATCGACCGCTATCCAGCATGCATCTAGAGTATTAAGTTCATAAGAACAGAGTAACGCCTTAAGCAAGATGACATGATGTAGAGGGATAAACTCAAACATAGTGATATAAACCCCATCTTTTTATCCTCGATGGCAACAATACAATACGTGCCTTGCTGCCCCTACTCTCACTGGGAAAGGACACCTCAAGATTGAACCCAAAGCCAAGCACTTCTCCCATTGCAAGAACTATAGATCTAGTAGGCCAAACCAAACCAATAATTCGAAGAGACTCGCAAGGATATTATAATCATACATAAAGAGTTCAGAAAAGAACCAAATATTTCTCATAGACAATCTTGATCATAAACCCACAATTCATCGGATCTCGACAAACACACCGCAAAAAGAGATTAGATCGAATAGATCTCCTCAAAGACCGAGCAGAACTTGGTATTGAGATCCAAAGAGAGAGAAGAAGCCATCTAGATACTAGCTATGGACCCGAAGGTCTGTGGTAAACTACTCACAACTCATGGTGAGGCGATGAAGATTATGTAGAAGCACTCCGTGGAAGATCCCCCCTCCGACAGAGCTCCGGAACAGGCCCCAAGATGGGATCTCACGGGAACAGAAGGTTGCGGTGGTGGAACTAGGGTTTTCTCGATTGTTCTGATGGTTTTGGGGTACGTAAATATATATATGAAGAAGGAGGGCACCGGGGGGCCAGACATGGGGCCCGCGAGGCAGGGGGCACACCCTATAGGGGGGCGCCCCCACCCTCGTAGACGCCACGTGTGCCCTACTCCGTGGTTCTCAAGTCTCCCATGCGTATTTTTCTCCAAAAATATCTCTCCCGAAGTTTCGTTCCGTTTGGACTCCGTTTGATATTCCTTTTCTATAAAACCCTGAAATAGGCAAAAAACAACAATCTGGACTGGGCCTTTGGGTTAATAGATTAGTCCCAAAAATAATATAAAAGTGTATAACAAAGCCCGTTAAACATCCAAAACATCTTAAATAATAGCATGGAACAATAAAAAATTGTAGATACGTTGGAAACGTATAACCCGCCGATCACCTTTAAGCAACGAGTGCTCGTAAAGGTGAAACCAGTCTCACGTAAGCGTACGCGTAATGTCGGTCCGGGCCGCTTCATCTCACAATACCGCCAAATCAAAGTATGACATGCTGGTAAGTAGTATGACTATTATCGCCCACAACTCATTGTGTTCTACTTGTGAATATCATCTACGCATAGACCTGGCTCGTGATGCCACTGTTGGGGAATGCGGTATTTCAAAAAAAATCCTACGATCATGCAAGATCTATCTTGGAGATGCATAGCAACAAGAGGGGGAGTGTATCTTCATACCCTTGAAGATCGCAAAGCGGATGCGTTTATCAATGCGGTTGATGTAGTCGTACACCTTCACGATCCGTCCCGATCTAGCACCGAACGTACGGCACCTCCATGTTCAGCACACGTTCAACTCGATGACTAGAGGGTCGGGGTTGCCGGCACACGGCTTGGTGTATCTTGATGTGTTCCAGGTCCTAGCCCCGCCCCTCTATGTATATCTTGACCCAGGGGTCCTAACTTGGAGCAAAAGCCTCCTCAAAGTCAGTTTTGCCCAAAAGGCAAGAGTCTCACTCGGACTCCAGGACCAAACGCCACAATCCTTGGCATCTGGCCCAGACCCCATGGGCCTCGGCGTGTGGCCTAGGGCCAGACACTAGGGTCTCCGCAAAACTCCTTTTGCACCAACTTAATGCCCCGTGGGCTTGACCCCTTGGCCTAACCATATCATCCTCTCTATCAATCTTTACCTCTGGACCACTCCGGAGCTCCTCGTCATGTCCGTGATCTCATTCGGGACTCCGAACAACATTCAGTCACCAATATACATAACTCATTCAATACTATATCGTCAACGAACATTAAGCGTGCGGACCCTACGGGTTCGAGAACTATGTAGACATGACCGAGACATCTCTCTGGTCAATAACCAATAGCGGAACCTGGATGCCCATATTGGCTCCTACATATTCTACGAAGATCTTTAACGGTCGAACCGCATAACAACATACGTTGTTCCCTTTGTCATCGGTATGTTACTTTCCCGAGATTCGATCGTCGGTATCATCATACCTAGTTCAATCTCGTTAGCAGCAAGTCTCTTTACTCGTTCCGTAATACATCATCTCGTGACTAACTCATTAGTCATTTGCTTGCAAGGCTTATTGTGATGTGTATTACCGAGAGGGCCCAGAGATACCTCTCTAACACTCGGAGTGACAAATCCTAATCTTGATCTATGCCAACACCACAAACACTTTCGGAAAAACCTATAGAGAATCTTTATAATGACCCAGTTACGTTGGGACGTTTGATAGCACACAAGGTGTTCCTCCGGTATTTGGGAGTTGCATAATCTCATAGTCAGAGGAACATGTATAAGTCATGAAGAAAGCAATAGCAATAAAACTAAACGATCATTGTGCTAAGCTAACGGATGGATCTTGTCCATCACATCATTCTCCTAATGATGTGATCCCATTGATCAAATGACAACACATGTTTATGGTTAGGAAAAACAACAATCTTTGATCAACGAGCTAGTCTAGTAGAGGCATACTAGGGACACTCTGTTTTTTCTATGTATTCACACATGTATCAAGTTTCCGATTAATACAATTCTAGCATGAATAATAAACATTTATCATGATATAAGGAAATATAAAATAACAACTTTATTATTGCCTGTAGGGCATATTTCCTTCATAAGGAGTGGCAAGAGTCTAAGCTTGGGGATGCCCAAGGCACCCCAACGTAATATTCAAGGACAACCAAGAGCCTAAGCTTGGGGATGCCCCGGGAAGGCATCCCCTCTTTTGTCTTCGTATATCGGTAACTTTACTTGAGGCTATATTTTAATTCACCACATGATATGTGTTTTGCTTGGAGTGTCATTTTGTTTTGTTTTGTTTTGCTTGCTGTTTGAATAATATCCCAAGATCTTCACATAGTTACATAATTATTCAACTACTCATTGATCTTCACTTATATCTTTTGGAGTAGTTTGTCGTTTGCTCTAGTGCTTCACTTATATCTTTTAGAGCACAAGGTGTTTATTTTGAAGAAATTGATGAACTCTCGTGCTTCACTTATATTATTTTGAGAGTCTTTTAGAACAGCATGGTAATTTGCTTTGGTTGTGAATTTAGTCCTAATATGATAGGCATCCAAGAGGGATATAATAACAACTTTCATATAAAGTGCATTGAATAATATGAGAAGTTTGATGCTTGATGATTGTTTTGAGATATGAGGATGGTGATATTAGAGTCATGCTAGTGAAGTAATTGTGAATTTTAGAAATACTTGTGTTGAGGTTTGTGATTCCCGTAGCATGCACGTATGGTGAACCGTTATGTGATGAAGTTGGAGCATCATTTATTTATTAATTGTCTTCCTGTGTGTGGAGGTCAGGATCGCGCGATGGTTAACTCCTACCAACCCTTTGTCGGTGTCAAAACCCGGCAGATCTCGGGTAGGGGGGCCAAGCTATGCGTTTAGAGGATCGATGGTAACAGGAGGCTGGGGACACGATGTTTACCCAGGTTCAGGCCCTCTCGATCAAGGTAAAACCCTACTTCCTGCTATATTAGTATGGATAAATATGTGTACAAGAGTTGATCTACCTCGAGATCGTAATGGCTAAACCCTAGGTCTAGCCTATGAGGATATTGTAAGATGATCCCCTCTACAGACTAAATCCCTCGGCTTATATACACACCGGAGGGGACCTAGGGTTACAAGGGTGACTTGGGGAGGAATAAATTGATACATTTGGACTCTACACCTGCCTTTCTATGTACATAGGAGTCCTGACCGAATACGGGAGAGGGCCTCTTGCTTCTTCTTCATGCGGCCCATCAATGCGGCCCAACTTCAATGACCCGGATGACTGAGGACCCCCCGAATACATGACTCCCTCAGTAGGCCCCGGACTTGCCTTCAAAGACGAGATTGTATTCGGCTTCATGTCTTCGGTCTTGCAAGGTGAGTCCTCCTAAATGATAGTTCAGCTTCTTCAAATATTATAATCTGCCGATTCCTCTCCGCCGTCGTCTCGTCTTCCACGTGTCCAATGAATGCGAATCGTCTGGGCTCCTTTTGCAAATACCCCCTTGACTGTTCAAGGGAGGCGCCTATATAAGAGAATAGATTTGACTGCCTTTCCATCTCATTCCACGCGGAAGAAACCCTAGTGCCTACAAAAAATCTTCAAACATGGCTAGTGCCCCGAGCTCCTCCTCGCGCCCTCATGGCCCTCGTGCAGGAGATTGAAAAATCTCCTCTGTGTCTCACGCGCATCTGCGGACACTGCAAGCACAGGGGTATCTCCCTCCAGAGGATCTAGTCCCCGTCCGGGCCGGACTAACGTCTGTCGACAACCAAGCCCTGGCAGAGAGCTTTCCCAACCCCTCCGATGGAGAGCAGGTATGTCTAGTCCCTTACCTTTTAAGAGGCATGGGGTTCCATGTCCATCCCTTTCTTAGGGGGCTCTTGGAGTTCTACGGCCTTCAACTGCACAATCTTACTCCAGGTTCAGTTCTGCACATTGCGGGTTTTGTCGCTCTATGCGAACTTTTCTTGGGCTGCGAGCCCCACTTTGAGTTGTGGAGAAGGTATTTCTGCCTTGTCCCTCGATCGGAAAAGGGATCCATATTTGAAGTTGGGAGTGCTGAAGTATGGCGCATAGCCGAGACAGGCTATCTTTCCGATACTCCGAAGAAGGCATCCGAAGAGTGGCCCTCGGAGTGGTTTTACATTGAAGATGTCACTTTGCCGGATCCAGTTCAGCGCGGACTCCCCACGTATTCTAGTGCTCCGCCAAGAAGCTTTTCAACTGGCGTCCCCGCGGTCCTTAGGAAGAAGAAAAGGCGGAGGTTAGCCGACTGGCCGACAAGATTAAATTACTTGCCAGTTCGGGGTTAACTATAATCAAAGTGATGGCCATTTCACTAAAGCGGCGTGTGCAGCCGCTCCAAGCCAGAGGACTTCCAATGTATCATTATAATGGTCAGAATGATGCCTCACGCCGCGTACGCCTGGATCTAGATGACCCTGCCATTCTAGGCGCTGTCCTAGAAGGCCTCTACAAAGGAGAGAAGCAGGACTTCATCCGTTTAACGTGCCGAGAAGGCCTTTCTATGTACAATCTTCCCGGCTGGGTGAGTCCTTCTCTTTGACCACTCTATTTTCCTTTATTATGATGTATTAACCGAACTGTATTCGATTTCTCCCAACAAGAGTGTAGGAAGGTGGTCAAGGGGATTACTAATCCCGCCCCGCAGCCAGAGGACCCGTTCCAAAAGATGGGCCCCGGATATGAAGAGGACCCGGATATAGGCGTAGAGTTAGAAGAGGGAGTCTTCTATCAGGCCTGCCGTGAGGGCACCTTGGTGGCTATAGTAGATGATTACCCAGGCCTCATTCCTTCTTCCCGTGTAAGTAATTTAGGGGATATCTCACTAACTAGAAGATTCCAGTGCACATTTACCCACCGTATTCTATCATACCTAAACAGGCACGGCGCTCCTCACGCCGAACTGCGCGAAGACTGCCAACCCAGAGGGCGGCGCCCGCGTCGGGCGAGGCTTTGAAGCGGAAAAGGACCACGAATACCAGCGTACCTTCAAAGAGGTATGTTTGTTTTCCCATGTGCTGGGTGGTGAATATGTTATTATAACTTTCTGCATTGTTTCTTCCTTTTAGGAGGAATTTAAGCCGGGCTGTCCCTGGAGGTGACACAGGCCAAGCTCCAGCCAATCCGGCATCGGGCCCGTCAAGGGTGAATGCTAATTCGGTGCCGGATTGTCCTCTCCAGGAGGATTCAGATGAAGTGTCAGCTACCAATTCCGAAGTGGAGGTCACGATGATTCATCGACGGCGGAAAGCGGCCATGCGTGACCTTGCTTTTTTTCTGAGGAGTCGTTTAACGCCCTCAATTCTGCAGATGCCTATATCCGAGCCGCTCAAGATGGACTCGCCGGAGCCACTCATCAGCTTTCAAAAGATATGTGAGTAAGTTTTTAATTTGAGTGTTCCCATGCCAGTAGCCCCCGAGACTTAAAGTAGTTCGTACAACTGATTTGAGGATCGTTGTATTTTTATAGGTCAATCGAGAGAAGAATAACTCTTTATCCAAGGAACTAGAAGAGTGCCGGACTCAGCTCGCCGAATTAAAAAATTTGAAGGAATCCGAAAGGGATGTTGTTGGTAAGAATAATCGTGTCGGGAAGCTATAACAGTTATGCGGATTACTATGATACATATACTAATGTGTAATACAGCACCAGGATCGACCGACCAACTAGAAAGGGAGTTAAGAGCTGCCCTAGCGGACAAGAAATTTGCCGAAGAGGAAAAAGCTGCTGGCAAACGTGCACTAATGCAAGCTATGGAAAAAAGGAACCAAGCGCGGGATGGAATAATTAGGCTCAAACAAGAGCTAAAGGGCGTAAAGGCCCAACTCTCCAGTGCTTTGGAAGAGAACCGAAGGCTAAAAAGTGGCATGTTCAGTATGTCTCTTATACCTAGCTCTCCTTATAGTCTCTTAGTTTGAAAGTTTCTTATAAAAAAACTTTTCCTACAGGTTTATTGACTGGTCAGCCTGAAGGCGGAGTATCTAGTTTTGAGGGTGATGCGCTGCAAGACCTTTCGAGGGTCCATGAACGGGCTAGGAAGGCCATGAAGAGTATGGCCAGAGCTCTATGGCCTAGCGACTCCCCTCCAGAATCTATGGAGGATTTGGCGGACCTGTTCAAAGGGGCTCGGCGCCGCTTCGAACTATGGAAAGCATCGGCATGCCATATGGGTGCTCGAAAAGCATGGGCTATGGTGAAGATGCGCTACACTCATCTTGATCCAAATCACATGGCCCGTGTGGGACCTCTAGGGTCCGATGGACAGGAAATTCCTCTGTGTTTGGTCTATAACCAAGTAGAAATAGCTGCCAAGCTTTCCCAACAAGACTGTAAGCTAGGCCGCCTGATAGAGGGAATATAAATAAATAGTCGTTTGATTCTATGTATTAATGTACTTTTACCATCAAACTTATCTCCGGTCGAATTTATATATAAAAGTTTGTCATGGCCGACCATCTGCTTCGACCTCCATAAACCCAAAGGATGCAGTGTTTCCGAATACTATATCTATGGTAAAGCACGTGATATGTTCGGAAACCAGGCATTTCGGTAATAATTGCTTGAAAAGACGAACTGAGTTCGGGGAGTTATGTTATATTACTGTTTAACGTAAGAAACATCTTCCAGAGAGAATAGTTCCGTTATGGGTTCCTTTCCCTGGGTCAGGGTGCATGAAGATGCGAGCCTAGGATTTTCGATCCTATGAGAATGATGGTAGGAAGCCATCTCCTATGATAGTTAAGATACGCTTTAGAATGCGGTATGTCGTGTGTCCGCCGACCAATTATTCCCTGAAGAGCGCTAGCTTTCGGCTTCACCCAGTCTGAGGTACATATCCGAATTACCCGCTTGTAACAATCGCAGAGGTGCTCCCTTTAAGCCCTAGCCGAACAATCGGAAACGTAGGGGTAAGCATAGGAGCCAGGCAACCCAGCTTGGCCAGAACTTAACTCATATCAGTGCATAAAATGGCAAGGGTAAACTGTAAAAACAAGCGACATTTTTAAGCAAGAAGCTTTATTGATAATGGGCGTCGTTAAAGGAAGCCCCCAGGTATACGTGAGGACGTACTCATCATGTGGCAGTTCGGGTGAGCCGAATACTTGCCAAGAAAATGTAAAGAGGAAAAGGGAGAGAAACAAGAAAGTAAAAAACAAGACCTAACTTGTAAAGAGGAATAAATTGCAACCGAACTATCCATAAAATTGTCGGAGCCTGGCAGCGTTCCAAGGGTTCGGATCAAGGCGGTTGTCCTATGCATTGCAAAGGCGATAGGCTCCACCAGTGAGTACTTCGTCAATAATGAAGGGGCCCTCCCATTTTGGTTTGAGCTTGTCCTTTTTCTTCTCCGGAAGGCGTAAAACGAGTTTGCTGACGTTGTATGTCTTGGCCCGCACTTCTCTGCTCTGGTATCGCCTAGCCTATTGTTGCTAAAATGCAGAACGTGCTAGCGCTATATCGCGCTCCTCTTCAAGTCCATCTAGGTCGTCCTACCGATCTAACTCAGCCTCCCTTTCCTCATACATGCGCACTCTAGGTGAGTCATGAATAATGTCGCAGGGCGGAACAGCCTCTGCGCCGTACACCATGAGAAAGGGTGTATATCCGGTCATACGATTGGGAGTGGTCCGCAGCCCCCAGTGTACGGAGTCAAGCTCTTCGACCCAGTGTTGATCAGACTCCCGTAGGGAGCGCACTAGTCGGGGTTTAATGCCGCTCATAATCAGACCATTGGCCCTGTTGACCTGACCATTTGTTTGAGGGTGGTATAAGGTAGCGTAATCGAGTTTTATACCCAACTTTGCACACCAGTTTTTTACCTCGTCAGCTGTGAAATTGGAGCCATTATCTGTGATAATACTGTGCGGGACACCATAACGGTGTACTACGCTAGATATAAAATCTATCACAGGCCCTGCTTCAGCTGTTTTTACTGGCTTGGCTTCTATCCATTTAGTGAATTTATCTACCATTACCAGTAAGTATTTTCTTTTATGACTTCCCCCTTTAAGGGGTCCGACCATATCAAGCCCCCAAACCGCAAAAGGCCAAGTAATGGGGATTGTTCTCAGTGCGGTGGGAGGCATGTGACTTTGATTTGCAAAGAGCTGGTAGCCAACGTAGTGTTGGACTAAGGTTTGGGTGTCTGCTCAGGCAGTAGGCCAGTAAAAGCCAGCAAGAAAAGCTTTGCCTACGAGCGCCCTTGCTGCGGCATGGTGAGCGCCCATTCCAGCGTGTATTTCAATGAGAATTCGCTTTCTCTCCTCTTCGGAGATGCACCTTTGGAGAATACCGGTTGTGCTTTTCTTGTATAGTTCACCTTCGTGAACTTTGTAGGCTTTAGAGCGCCGGACTATGCGGCGGGGCTCATTTTGATCATCATGGAGTTCCTGCCTATTAAGGTAAGCTAGGAAAGGCTCTGTCCAAGGGGCTATGACAGCCATGATTTCGTGAGCTGAAGGAGTTATCTCCGTGCTTGGATCTCTGATGACATCGTGATTGAGTTCGGCTGGGGGTGTGTTTGGATCTGTATTTGTATCGCCACTCGCGTCCTGCCATGTTACTGATAGCTTAAACGACCGTTCCACAAATGTGTTCGGTGGAACGGGGTCGCGTTTAGCTCCCATGCATGCGAGTACGTCAGCTGCCTGGTTATTATCTCGGACTACATGATGGAATTCTAACCCCTCAAATCAAGCTGACATTTTTAATATGGCATTGCGATAAGCTGCCATTTTCAAATCCTTCGCATCAAAATCCCCGTTGATTTGGGATATGGTGAGGTTTGAGTCTTCATGTACCTCGAGGCATTGTATGCCCATGGATACGGCTAGTCGGAGACCATGCAATAGGGCCTCATATGCGGCTGCATTGTTCAAGTCCGTATACATAATCTGTGAAACGTACCGAACCGTATCCCCTATTGGAGATGTCAGTATTACGTCGGCCCCCAGTCCGGATAGCATTTTAGAACTGTCGAAGTACATTGTCCAGTGGGACTATGAGCCATACTCTTTAGGGAGTTCGGCTTCGATCCATTCTGCGACGAAGTCAGCCAACACCTGGGATTTAATAGTCCGGCCCGGCTTGTAGGATATTTCGAAAGGTAAGAGCTCAATGGCCCATTTGGCTATGCGTCCCGTGGCGTCTTTATTATTGATAATATCATTGAGTGGTACCTCACATGCCACTGTGATTGAACACTCTTGAAAGTAGTGTCGGAGTTTCCGAGATGACATGAAGACTGCATAGGTAATTTTCTGATAGTGGGGGTACCGTGATTTACACGGTGTGAGAACCTCGGATACATAGTATACGGGATTTTGAACAAGGAATTTATGTCCCTCTTCGGCTCGTTCGATGACGAGCACGGCACTCACCACCTGGTGAGCAGCTGATATGTACATCAGCATTGGTTTGTGATACGTCTCCAACGTATCTACTTTTCAAACCCTTTTGCCCTTGTTTTGGACTCTAACTTGCATGATTTGAATGGAACTAACTCGGACTGACGCTGTTTTTAGCAGAATTGCCATGGTGTTGTTTTTGTGCAGAATAAAAAGTTCTTGGAATCACCTGAAAATCAATGAAGAATTATTTTTGGAAAATATAAAAAATACCTGCACGAAGATCCACACCAGGGGGCCTTGGGCCAGCCCACGAGGGTGGGGGCGCGCCCCCCTGCCTCGTGGCCCCCCTGGTGCTCCACCGACGTACCCCCAGATCCTATATCTTCTGTTTCGGGGAGAAAAAAAATAAGGGAAAAGGAATTATCGCGTTTCACGAGACGGAGCCGCCGCCAAGCCCTAATCTCTCTCGGGAGGGCTGATCTGGAGTCCGTTCGGGGCTCCGGAGAGTGGAGATCGTCGACATCGTCATCATCAACCTTCCTCCATCACCAATTCCATGATGCTCACCGCCGTGTGTGAGTAATTCCATCGTAAGCTTGCTGGACGGTGATGGGTTGGATGGGATCTATCATGTAATCGAGTTAGTTTTGTTAGGGTTTGATCCCTAGTATCCACTATGTTCTGAGATTGATGTTGCTATGACTTTGCTATGCTTAATGCTTGTCACTAAGACCTGAGTGCCATGATTTCAGATCTGAACCTATTATGTTTTCATGAATATATGTGTGTTCTTGATCCTATCTTGCAAGTCTATAGTCACCTACTATGTGTTATGATCCGGCAACCCCGAAGTGACAATAATCGGGACCACTCCCGGTGATGACCGTAGTTTGAGGAGTTCATGTATTCACTGTGTGTTAATGCTTTGGTCCGGTACTCTATTAAAAGGAGGCCTTAATATCCCTTAGTTTCCAATAGGACCCCGCTGCCACGGGAGGGTAGGACAAAAGATGACATGCAAGTTCTTTTCCATAAGCATGTATGACTATATTCGGAATACATGCCTACATTGCATTGATGAACTAGAGCTAGTTCTGTGACACCCTAGGTTATAACTTCTACATGATGAATTGCATCCGACATAATTTCCCATCATCTTATTCCACTGTTCTAGGGGCAAATTATTTACAGCTGAAGGTGTTGGCCAAATAGTCTTTCATTTCATCCGACATAATTTCCCATCATGAGACCACCTGGATTGTTTTCAGAGATGTTCTATTTCTCAGTCCTGAAGATATGCAAAAGGCAAAGAAATCTATGAAATGAAAGGGTATTAAAGCTGAAGATGTTAAGAATTTACCGCCTATTGAAGAAATACGTGGTCTTGATAACCCAACACAGGTAGTAAAGGTAAATTCTCTTTATAGATTTGATGAAGGTGATATTCCTCGTTATAAGTCTGCTAGCCAATGCTTAGATGAGTTTGATAATTTTATTGTGAAACAAGAAAACTTCAATGCTTATGTTGGTAGACAATTACAACACAATGCTTATATGATTGAACTCTTGAGTGATTATCTGTCTAGAGCTAAAGGTGAACTGAAACTCATTAGTATATATGCTTCTATGGTCACCACTCAAGTAGAACAAGTACTTAAGGCTCAAAATGATTTACTCAATGAATTAAATAGTAAGAATAATGATAATGCCATTAGAGTTGTGACTAGAGGTGGTAGAATGACTCGGGAACCTCTGTATCCTGAGGGCCACCCTAAGAGAATTGAGCAAGATTCTCAGAGAACTAATTTAGATGCACCTAGTTCTTCTAAGAAGAAGAAAAAGAAAAATGATAGGACTTTGCATGCTTCTAGTGAACCTGTAGCTGGCACACCTGAGAATCCCAATGATATATTTGTTTCTGATGCTGAGACACAATCTGGTAATGAACATGAACCTAGTGATAATATTAATGATGATGTTCATGATGATGCTCAACCTAGCAATGATAATGATGTAGAGATTGAACCTGATATTGATCTTGATAACCCACAATCAAAGAATCAACGTTATGATAAGAGGGACTTTGTTGCTAGAAAGCATGGTAGGGAAAGAGAACCATGGGTTCAGAAACCCATGCCTTTTCCTCCGAAACCATCCAACAAAAAGGATGATGAGGATTTTGAAAGCTTTGCTGAAATGATTGGACCTGTCTTTTTGCGTATGTGTTTGACTGATGTGCTTAAAACAAATCCTTATGCTAAGTACATGAAAGACATTATTATCATCAAAAGAAAGATACCTGAAGTAGAAATTTCCACCATGCTTGCCAATTACACTTTTGAGGGTGGAATGCCTAAGAAACTAGGAGATCCAAGAGTACCTACTATACCTTGCTCCATTAAGAGAAACTATGTTAAAACTGCTTTGTGTGATCTTGGAGCTGGTGTTAGTGTTATGCCTCTCTCTTTATATCGTAGACTTGACTTGAGTAAGTTGACACCTACTAAAATATCCTTGCAAATGGCTGATAAATCAACTGCTATACCTGTCGGTATTTGTGAGGATGTGCCTGTTGTAGTTGCAAATGTTACTATTCTAACGGACTTTGTTATACTTGATATTCTCGAGGACGATAGTATGTCTATTATTCTTGGAAGACCCTTTTTGAATACTGCAGGGGCTGTTATTGATTGCAACAAAGGCAATGTCACTTTTCATGTCAATGGTAATGAGCATATGGTACACTTTCCGAGGAAACAACCTCAGTTCCATAGTATCAATTATATTGGAAAAACTTCAACTATCATTATTGGAGGTTTTGAGTTTCCCATTCCTACTATGAAGAAGGCATATGACATACTTATTGTTGGGGACATACATATCCCCATTGAGGTAACCTAGTGTTTTTCGAAAATTCTCCGGTTTCATGTTACTCGAAAAGAGTTTATTAGCAAGACCTGATCAACCTTGTTAATGGATTCCTTTTGATGAACATGGGATAGGTGAATCTACATAGCACAAACCTACTGCACCCTCTTTTTACTTTCTGTTAATTAGGTTAAAATAAAAAAATAGCATTTTCTGTCTGTTTCCAGACTTATCCGTGAAATAAAAAAATTATCTCGAAAATAAAATTTCTCCAAATGCCATGAAAATGAAATATGTTTTTTCTAAAATATTTGAGGAAATATGGCACTGAACACACAGCGAGGGGAGCCAGCACGTGGCCACGAGGGTGCAGGGCGCGCCCCCTGCCTCATGGGCCCCACGTGGCCCCCCTCCACTTATCCTTTCAACCATGCTCTTCTTCTTCCCCCCCCCCCCAAAAAAAATCCCCAACCAGCTCAAACCCGAGTTCTAGCTCATATTGCTGCCATTTTCGATCTCCTTGCTCAAAGCACCATTCACCAAACTATTTGGAGAGATTGTTCCTTGGTATGTGACTCCTCCATTGGTCCAATTAGTTTTTGCTCTAGTGCTTTATTTGTTGCAAATTTATGCTGCTGTGGTGACCTTGTTCTTGAGCTTGCATGTCAAATTTTCTTGGTCCCAAGTAGTTCTAATGCATGATATAGCCTTGTAACATCCCAAATTTGTTATACATAGATAATACTGCATTGCATACTTCTTTGCATTATGTTCGTGGTGATCCTCGAAAATTCTAAGCAACTCAAGGACCTACGGGGAGAGTTGGGAATTCTACCGTTTTCGTATTTGAGTTTACTCGAATACCGGTACGAGGATAGCGTTGGTTTTAATTTTTTTTTCTCTCCTAAAATATTTCTAAATAAAATATATGAGCGGAGATAATATGACTTCTCCAAAATAACAGAAATATTGGAGGAAAAATATTAAAATCACTTTGCGATTTATTTGCGATTTTATTTGCATAGGAAAAATACGCGTTTATCAAAATTGCATTTTAGGTCCGGGAAAAATGTTCACTTTGTCATAAATATTATTAAAGGACGGTGAAAATTTATTTCGGGATTTTTGGAGTCTGTTTAGTATTTCTTTTGTTAGTTTTCGTACGTAAGGACTCATTTTTTTAAAAAAAAGGAACCGACTCTAGGCCGTAACCGGCTAGGACTCTCCTAGCCGGGCCTTTAAAAGTGCCAGCCCGGAGCCACCGCCAGCCCAGCCGCGACCGCGCCACCCACCGCCACCACCGGAGCCACCCGCCGCCGCCGCCGGAGCCACCACCGCCACCGCCCCGCCCGCCGAGGAAGCCACCGCCGCCGTCTTCTCGCCGTGGCCACCAGTTCTTTTGTTAACCAATCGGTTCTTTTCAGAAGAAAAAAAACCCTAGATCCGTTTTTTTAGATTAGATTGGTTTTTCTCCGGTTTAGTTATTTAGCGGACGTTCATCCGTACATTCATTTTAACGGACGTTATTCGTCCGTTAGCCGCAGACAGGTGAACGTTCGTTCGTTAGCCTGTTCGTCAGTTTCTTTTTCGGGGTAATTATCCACGATTATTTTCGATCGTGATTTTTGCCCTGATCTTGTTTTCCGTTTTTCTTTTCGCTCGAGAGTCGGTGTCGGTGAACTAAGGTAGGGGTACCTCAGTACCCCAACTTGTGCACGGGCAGTAGCAGCTTCCCGCGGTAGGGCCTACCACGCGCTTGCCGGAGACCTTCCTGCTCCATATAAAACCATTCAAAAACAAAGTATACAAGACCGAAGATCAAGGCCCCAGCAAGTGGAGCTTGCCGGGAAGGCCGTTCCAGGCTCAAGATTACCTCACTCACGCAAGGCCCTGGCAGGAGGAGCCTACCAGGAAGACTAGAAGATTACGTTACAGAAGACATGCCTCGGCGCAACGTGCGCCCCGGCAGGGCCCGGGGAGCGACAAGCTTCAGAACCCGACAAGCTCCCGGGCCCGGCAAGGTCAAGCCGCCCGGCAAGGCGCTTGCCGGGGAGAGTTGTGCTGTGTGCTCGCGCTCCAGCTCATCGGCACACGCGTCGCCCTGGGGCCATTCCAGGGACGCGTGGTGGATGGCTGTGCAGCCTGGGGGACACGGTGGCACTCCACGGTGGTAAAGCTATCGCCGTGGCAAACGGAGACGCAAGGGCGGGCGCTTTTGGGGTCGACGGCGACGGGCATAAATGCTCTTGTCCCCCACTGTCAAAGTAGGTAGCGACCACTGTTCATGCACTGTTGCTCCACTATTCCCGCACTGTTACAACTACCACCACTTTTACATTTTTACCCTTTCTCCTACGTTGACACCTGTCGGTGACCCCTTTGCACTATAAAAGGAGGCCCATGCACAACGTAGAAGGGGTTCGGAACCTAGATCGCTCATACGCTCGGTGTAGCTAGTTCTTCAAGCTCCCGAGCTCCCCAACTCAATACCAACTAAGCAGGAGTAGGGTTTTACGCGTCCATCGCGGCCCGAACCTGGGTAAACTGCCCGCGTGATCTCCACAATCTGCTCTTTGTGCTCCCTCCGCCCTCTTACCGCACAAACAAGGGGCTCCGGTCCCATAGGTGTTCGTGGTGGACAGTTTCCCCCGACATCTTTGGCGCGCCAGGTAGGGGGCGTCGAGGTTGTGCGAACCTGATCCGGCGTTCACGCGGGCGCATTCTTCATCAACCTCTCCAGTTTCATCAGCAACCTCATCAGCAACTGCGCCATGGCCCCGAAGAAGAAGGCTTCGGAGGTCGCAGGCCCGTCTGCGTCTCATCCGCCGCCACCGGAACCAACGGTGGGCGTGGGAGACGCCGTCGGGAGGGTGGTCGTCGGCGAGGAAACTCGCGGCGCCACCAAATCCAAAGACAAGACGGACAACCGAGCCTCGGTCTCCGTGGACGCGCCACGTCCATCTCAGCAAACGACAACCCAGCAGCGCCATGCCACAGGAGGTGGCATCCGCTTGCTGGGCCAAGGGCAAACCGGAGGCTCGCGGGACGCTCCGGGCCATCATCCTGGCACGAGCAAGGCGCGGTCGCCGGGGCGGGACCCTGCTCCTTCTAACGCTGTTAGGAGTCCGATCATATCCCGCTCCTCGCACCGCTCGCCCCCGCTCCCCTCCACTCCAGCAGAAGCGCTCGCAAGGGCGCAACTGCTCCTCGATTTCCCTCCAGCGGCAGACAAAGCCGAAGACTGGAGGGCAACCATCCAGAGCATGATCGCCTTCGCCAACAATGACTCTCCACAGCAGCCGGCGACCTCGCGGCCGCGGCAAGTCGAGAAGACGAAGGCCGACGGCGACAAGACCGCCGGGGGTGCAACCACCATGCACTCCCCGCCGCAGAAGCAGAAGACGCCGCCCCGACGGAACAACGCCGACGACGGCTCCACGGCGTCGTCGGATCCGCGGGCTCGTCGGGACCAGCGCCAGGTCCTTGACGACCGGCGACAGGAAGACGCTCGAACGACGATCGAGCGCCGCCGAGAAGCTCGGCGACAATCAGATCAGCGAGCTGGAGCCGCTGTCGACACGCGCGCGCCTGGCGAACCAGGCGACTTGCCGTACGCGGCAGGTTGCCCTGCGTTTACCCGCGAGCTGCGGCGCGTCCAGTGGCCCAGCATGAAGAACTTCAAGCCCGACGTACCGGAGAAGTACGACGGCAAGACGCACCCCTCGGAATTCCTCAGCATTTACACCATTGCGGTGCAGGCTGCCGGGGGGCGCGATGAGAAGATTTTGGCGAACTACTTCCCGCTCGTGCTTAAGCCGAACGTTCGTTCGTGGCTTATGCACTTGCCGGAAGGCTCCATTTCTTCTTGGGCAGACCTTTGCCATCAGTTTGTTGGTGCCTTCACGGGCGGCCACAAACCCCACGGCCAGGAGAGCGATCTCCACATTCTGGCCCAGAAGGAAGGAGAACCCCTGCGCAAGTACATCCAGCGCTTCAACCGTGTACAGCACAACATCCCCGACGTCCACCCTGCCGCGGTTATCAGCGCGTTCCACCAGAACATGCGTAACCGCCGCATGCGTGAAGAAATGGCCATGACCAAGATACGGGATGTCAGCGAGCTCTATGCTCTAGCTGATAAGTGCGCACGCGCCGAAGAGGGGAGGAGACTCCCCGGGGAGGATACCGGCGCGGGGGGAAGCGACAGCGACGACGCCGCCCCGGCAAAGAAGAGCCGGCGGCGGAACAACAGAAGAAAGAACAACAAGGAGGTGCTTGCCGTCGAGAAGCCCGGCAAGGAGGCTCCCGCCAAGCAAACACAGGCTGGTGGCTCCGGCAAGGAGCCTGCCCCTGTAGCGGCAGCCGACAAGCAGGACGGCTCCGACAAGCAATACTGCAAGATCCACCGCACCAAGGGCCACGACCTCTCCAACTGCAAACGCGTCGAGTACCTCGTCAAGCAGCAGAAGGCTGAGTACGAGAGGCGCGACAAGGAGAAGGCCCAAGGTGGCGGAGGGGAACCAAGCAAGAAGCGGCCGTTCAATGGCCGGGGAGGACGCCGCGGCAAGGCCAAGCAGCGGCAAGGTGACCGACCTCCCCGGGGCCATGACAATGATGAAGAAGACGACGACGAAGACATGGAGGATGAGGATAACAGCGAGCAGGAGTTCCAGAAGGCCACGGAGGTCTTGTGCGTCGACGGTGGCGCCTCTCTGCACACTTCCCACCGCCAGCTCAAGCAGTGGGTGCGGGAAGTGAACGCAGCAGAGCCGCCCGTGGAGTCGCGCAGGCTCCTTAAATGGTCCAGCACGCCCATCATTTTTGATCTTGAGGATCACCCTGACCGCACCACTGCGGTCGGGTGCTTGCCGATGCTGGTCTCACCCACCATCCGCAACCTCAAGGTCACTAAAATGTTGGTTGACGACGGGGCCGGGCTGAACTTGATCTCCTCTGCTGTGATCAAGAAACTCCAAATCCCAGATGGCGAGCTCGAAGAGACCGGTTCTTTCCAAGGAATCAACCCGGGGAGGAGCAAGCCCAAGGGGAAGATAACTCTGTCGGTGACCTTTGGCGGGGAGCTCAACTTCAGGACTGAGCGCATCACATTCGACGTCGCCGATATCCCATTACCATATAATGGGATACTCGGCCGTCCCGCCCTAGCCAAGTTCATGGCAGCTTCCCACTACGCCTACAACGTACTCAAGATGCCGGGGCCGATAAGCGTCATCACTGTCCATGGCGACAAGAAAGATGCGCTTGTCTGCGCCGACAAGATCTACCAGGATGCAGCAGCCGCGGCAGAGAAGGATACACTTGCCGCTGAAGCTCCCGGGGGGAAGAAGACGAAGACCAAGTCCGGCAAGTGCTCTGGGGCTCACTCCGGCAACCGCACCTCTTCGGAGTGCTGCGCTGCCGTCGAGGACGTTCCATCGAGCTCCACCGGCAAGTGTAAGAAGGGGATGGCCGCTCCACCGGCAACCAAGAAGGTGTCCGCCAAGGAGGACGGCACTGGTGGTACCTTCACCATCAGTGCCACACTTGACAGCAAATAGGAAAGCGCGCTCGTTACCTTCCTACGGGCGAATGTCGATGTGTTTGCCTGGCAACCATCTGACATCCCCGGTGTTCCCAGGAAGGTAATTGAGCACAAGCTTGCTGTTTGTCCTCATGCGCGGCCCGTTAAGCAGAAGGTGAGGACGCAAGCCGTGGAGCGCCAAGAATTCATTGCTGAGGAAATCAAGAAGCTAGAGGCAGCAGGCCTAGTTAGAGGTGTGATCCATCCGACGTGGTTAGCAAACCCAGTCGTCGTGCGCAAGGCCAATGGGAAGTGGAGACTGTGTATAGACTTCACCGATGTGAATAAAGCATGTCCCAAGGATCCATTCCCTTTGCCGCGCATTAACCAGATCGTTGACTCCACTGCCGGATGTGAGCTACTCTCTTTTCTTGATGCATATTCAGGCTACCACCAGATCTTTATGGCCAAAGAAGACGAAGAGAAGACTGCATTTATCACTCCATGTGGCACTTATTGCTTCATACGCATGCCATTTGGATTGAAGAATGCAGGATCAACATTTGCAAGGGTAGTGCACACTGCTTTTGAGCCACAGATCCACATAAATGTAGAGGCTTACATGGATGACATCGTGGTGAAGAGTAAGAGCAAGGATACCCTGGTCCAGGATTTGGAAGAGACATTTCAGAACCTGCGCAAGATACAGCTCAAGTTGAACCCCGAGAAGTGCGTCTTTGGAGTCCCCTCCGGCAAGCTTCTCGGGTTCTTTGTGTCACAGAGGGGGATTGAAGCTAACCCCGACAAGATTAAAGCCATTGAGCAGATCGAGGCCCCGAAGCGCATCAAAGATGTCAGAAGGCTTGCAGGTTGTGTGGCTGCCCTCAGTAGGTTCATTTCGAAGTCTGCAGAACGCGCCCTACCTTTCTTCAAAATCTTGAAGAAGGCAGGTCCCATGAAGTGGACTCCGGAAGCGGAGGCAGCGCTGCAAGACTTGAAACGGTACCTATCCTCCACTCCAATACTTGTCGCACCTAGACCACAGGAAAAGTTGCTGCTATACCTAGCGGCAACCAACCAGGTGGTTAGTGCTGCGTTAGTAGCGGAGAGGGAGGCCGACGAGGAGTCCGCACCACCGGCAAGCGAATCCAGCGACAAGCAGGGGGCTGCTCCGACAAGCTCTGGCCCCGACAAGGACAACTCTGCGCAGGAACAGGAAGAAGTGCGGAAGAAGATGGTGCAGCGCCCAGTGTATTTTGTAAGTTCCCTCTTGCAGGGGGCTAGATCAAGATACTCTGGGGTGCAGAAGTTGCTTTTCGGCCTCCTCATGGCCTCGAGAAAGCTGCGCCATTACTTCCAGGCACATGAGATAACAGTGGTCACTCGCTCTCCGCTGAAGAGGATATTGCACAATCCAGAAGCAACAGGCAGGATCGTTGAGTGGGCACTGGAGCTGTCGAGCTTTGGACTCAAGTTTGAAAGTACCTCAACCATACAGAGCCGAGCTTTGGCAGAATTCATAGCTGAGTGGACCCCAACGCCCGATGAAGAAATTCCAGAAACAAGTGCACCCGTACAAGAAGCGACAAGTGAATGGGTAATGTACTTTGATGGTGCCTTCTCGTTGCAAGGCGCCGGTGCTGGCGTGGTACTCATCGCGCCCACCGGAGAGCACCTCAAGTATGTTATCCAGATGCAATTTCCAAGGGAGCAAGCGACAAACAACACTGCTGAATATGAAGGTTTGCTCGCCGGCCTCAGGATTGCGGCCGAACTTGGGATCAGAAAGCTGATTGTACGGGGAGATTCTCAGTTGGTGGTCCGACAAGTTAACAAGAGTTACCAGAGCCCTTTGATGGAAGCTTATGTAGATGAAGTGAGGAAGCTTGAAGAGCATTTTGAAGGTCTGCAAATGGAGCACGTCCCGAGAGCTCAGAATGACATTGCAGATGGCCTTTCAAAGTGTGCTTCGATGAAGTTACCTGTGGAACCAGGGACCTTCTTGCTCAAGCTAACTCAACCATCCATTACATCATCAATTGGGCAGTCCAAGAAGAGAAAGTTGGTCTCCGGCGACTACTTGCCGGCGGATCTTCCTGAAACCGCCGCCAAGGTCCCCAAGATCAACGATCAGAACGCTGAGGAACAGTCTGCTCCTGCAGATCCGAGGATCTGTGCAGTTGAAGCAAGTGTTCCCGACAAGCCTCGCCCCGGCGAGCTTGCCGGGGGACCATCAGCTCCGGCGGAACCAGAGGTTCTTGCCGTAGAAGCTGAGGTCCCCGCAGCGGCCCTCATGCCTTTAGTCCTTGCCGTTGAGCCTCGGGCTCCGACATGGGCGCAGCAGATCGTCCGTTTTCTGCAAACTGGAGAACTTCCCGACGACCCAGAAGAAATAGAGAAGATAACCAGGCAGTCAAGTATGTACCAGTTCGTGGATAACGAGCTGTACAGAAGAAGACTCAATGGTGTCAGGTTGAAGTGCATCTCCAGGGAAGATGGACAGAAGCTGCTGGCAGAAATACACGGAGGCATATGCAGCCACCACATTGGCGCAAGGGCGCTTGCCGGGAAAGCTTTTCGGCAAGGGTTCTTCTGGCAAGAAGCCCTCCAAGATGCAACTGCACTAGTAACCAAGTGTGAAGCGTGCCAGTTCCATGCAAAGCAGATTCATCAGCCAGCTCAAGCTCTCCAGACAATTCCTTTGTCCTGGCCCTTCTCGGTCTGGGGGCTCGATATCCTCGGCCCCTTCCCCCGAGCCGTCGGGGGCTTTGAGTACTTGTACGTTGCAATCGACAAGTTCACAAAGTGGCCAGAAGTGGAACCAGTGAGAAAGGTGACAGCACAGTCAGCGGTCAGGTTCTTCAGGTCGATTGTTTGCCGTTTCGGAATCCCTAACAGGATCATCACCGACAACGGTACACAATTTACTAGTCGCACCTTCATGCAATACGTCCAAGACCTTGGCGCCAAGGTCTGTTTCGCTTCTGTTGCTCACCCGAGGAGCAACGGCCAAGCGGAGAGGGCAAATGCTGAAGTGCTGCGTGGACTCAAGACAAGGACCTTTGACAGGCTGCGCAAGTGCGGAAGAAACTGGATAGAGGAGCTACCAGCGGCTCTTTGGTCAATCAGAACGACACCAAGTCGAGCCACCGGACAGACACCCTTTGCTCTAGTCTATGGAGCAGAGGCAATTCTCCCCACGGAACTCGTATACGGATCTCCTCGAGTACTCGCTTATGATGAGCTTGAGCAAGAGCAACTGCGACAAGATGACGCATTGCTCCTCGAGGAGGAACGTCTCCAGGCTGCTGTACGAGCTGCTCGATACCAGCAAGCCTTGCGTCGCTACCATAGCCGCAAGGTCAAGGCCAGGAGTCTCGAGGAAGGCGACCTTGTTCTTCGGCGTGTTCAGTCCGCCAAGAATTCCAACAAGTTGACGCCGAAGTGGGAAGGCCCTTATCGGGTGAGACAAGTCACGAGGCCCGGCGCTGTCCGCCTTGAGACCGAAGAAGGCTTACCGGTGAGCAACTCTTGGAACATAGAGCATCTTCGCAAGTTTCACCCGTAAGGCGCGGTTGCCGTGATCCGCTCCGGCAACCACCTTTTGTACAAGCTTTGCCGCTGTTGCATGTAACCCTTTGTACAAAGCCGGGCGCAGACCCCGTGCATCAGTAAAGTTTTTGTGTTTTGCGCTATTTGCCTTTTACATGCTTTTCTTTGCTATTTGCATGAATTATTTGGCATCTTGTGCAACATACACATCCGGTAAGCGTTAGCACGCAGAAAGACCATATACTTGTTTCCCTCTTCTTTTTCCTTGCCTCTTAAGCAGAAGGAATGTTCCTCGCGCACAAGTTTGTCGGGGGGGAAGGAGATGGAAGAGGAACCAAGTGCTGTTCAAGAAAGAGAAGTCTTACCGAGAAGCAAGATATGAAAGCTAAGTTATTAGAATTTGAGCAGTTCAAATTTTTAATTTTTAGTTGTCTTCCTTGAACAATCACACTTTGTATGGAAAACCTGTGCGCGGAGGAACCTACCCGTAGCTAGCCGCACCCTTATCTTGTTTCCGAGTACGCTCAACGACTTAAGTGAGCTGCGTCAAGTGTCGCGCCCTTGTTTCGTTTTCGACTTCACTCAACAAGCTGAGTGCGTTGCGACTAGCTGCGGCAAGGTTGCTTGCCGGTAAGACCTTGGCCAGCAGGCCGCTCGGAGTCCAGTACTCAGCGCTCGCGGCAAAGGGCCCTTGCCGGCAAGCTCCCTGGAAGCGTAGGGTAAAAAGCATACAAAGTAAAGGACCAAGACAAGGAAGATAACATTGCACTGATTGATCAAAATAAGATAAATATCTTACAAGAGATAACTTGTCGCAATAACTAATGAGTTCATAGCATACTATGCAGCAACAAAAGAGATAAAGGAAAAGGAGGCCTAATCTACGCGGTCGCCCTCAATCCTGGAGATCTTGTTCACTTTGGCGATGATGTGGGCGACCTGCTCCTTCAGCGCCTCCGTGTTCGCGTCGGCCGGCAAGCTGCGGAGAACGTTGACGAGATTGATACCGGGGTTGCGGTACACAATCTTCGTCAGAACGCGCTCCAAGGTTCCCGCGCAGAGCTGGCGCGACTCCTCGGCCAGTTGCGCGGGGAGCTTCTTCCGAAGATCTGCAAGAGCCGGCGCGATCCCTCTGAAGAAGAGGCTGAGCTTGGCGCTGTGAGGGAGGTTTGGATCCGGAGAATAGATGAGATGCTCAACCTTCAGCGCCAGCAGCTCCTGGTCGATGTTGGATGCAGAGGCCACCAAGTCGTCGGTCCACACCTCGACGGTCTGGCGGAAGTTCTCAGCCGCAGTGTTGGCGCTCTCCACCAAGCCTCGCTCCCTGTGGAGCTCTTCCTTCAGCTTGGTTTCCCAGTCCCGGACGGCGTCGAGCGAGTCCTTCAACGTGGAAACCTTCAGCTCCAGATCCTCAATTGAATCCTTGGCGGCCTTCAGCTCGTCGCCTTGCTTGGAGAGGCGCACCTGGAGTTCGGAGTTAGTGTGGGCGTCCTTCTCGTGCTCTGTGTTGAGCGTGGTGACCCTCTCCACGCTCGCCTTCAGTGACTCCTCCAGCTGCGCAACCCTGGCCGCGAGCTCCTCCTTGGCGGTCTCCGCGGCAGCCGCGGCGGCTTTCGCCTCCTTCAACTCTCCGCCAAGGGCCTGCTCCCGAGCGGCAAGGTCTTCCTTGTGGGAGTCGAGGTTGACCTTCCGTTGGGTGAGCTCTCCTTCTCGCCGGGACAGCTCTTCCCCGGTGAGTCGCTGCTGCTCCTCGGCTTCGGCCTTCTCCAGGAGCCACTCTTGGTACTCCCCGGCGAGCCTCTCGTGCTCCTCCGCCACGTCGCGGAGGGCAGCCTGGTTGGCGGCGCGGAGCTCTGCCGCGCGCTTCTCCATATCGGCGGCTGCCTTGGCGGCAAGGGCCTCCCGAGACGCGAGCTTCGCCTGCCTGGCCCGGTAAAGGGCCAGGAGCTGATGAAGCAGTTTCTCCTCCTCGGGCCCGTCGCTTCCGCCGGGCGCCTCGACGATCTTCAGTCCCGCGGAGGCGAGAACCTCTCCATCAAAGGCCTCGCCCTCCGCGGGGGCTCGCGATGAAGAACCCCACGGCACCTGGATGTAAACGCCATTGGGGGCCTCAAGATAGTAGGCAGACGGCTCCTTCTCGGTGGAGGGGTCGGCGGCCGGCGCAGCGCTCGACGCTCCTGCCGCCTCCGGGCCGGCAGTATGGCCGCCGTCCCCCTCCCCGGCCGCCGCGTCTGCGGCCGGAGCGGTCTCCTCCGTAGCCGGCTCGGCGGCTCCCGCCGTGTCCTCAGCGACAGGGGCGTTGCTGCCGTCGCCCTGCGCGTCCTCCTCCACGACGATGGTTTCTGTCTCCATCTGTTCCGGGGGAGGAGGATCTAGAAGAAGAAGAAAAAGTAAAAGAAGTTCAAGCAAATATCCAAAAAGAGACGAATCCAAGAAGACAAAATTACAGAACTCACCTTGACGGACGTCGTCGGCGGCGGGCTCCCTCGCCGGGGAGCTCTGCCTTGGCAGGGTGGCCGCACTCGCCGGGCTGCTCGCCCTTGGCGGGGTACTCGCCCTTGGCGGAGTACCCGCCCTTGGCGGAGTGCTCTCCCTTGCCGGAGAGTTCGCCCTTGGCGGGGACGGCGGGGCCTGCGGCTCCTCGGGAGCGACCTCCGGATGCTCCTGTGGTTGCGGCTCCACCTCTGCACAAGACAATCAAGACAAGACAAAAACATCAAGATATTAGCACAAGACAAAATCCTCAAGCGCACCCGACGAGCGAAAGTATGGAACCCAGACTTACGCTGGGGGCTGCTCCTCGGAGCAGCGCTCGGGTCCGGCAGGCTCGTCTCCGGCGCGTCCCCAGTCGCCGCGACGGGCGAGTCGTCCGCGACCTCGACGACGGGAACCTTGGCCTTCTTCGCCACTCGCTGGGCCAGGGTCCTGAAATCGAAGCAGAAAGCAAGATCAGAATCAGCAAAAATCAAGACAAAGTTAAAGAAGATGCGAAGCCTCAAGTTCTTACTCCTGTTCCTCGTCGTCGTCGTCGTCGCTCAGGGCGGAGAAGTCGAACGCCACCTGAGGCGCGTCCGCGCGAGTAGCAGGAGGCGAAGACTCCCTCGGGCGCTTGGCGGTCCCCGGGGCTGGGGGCTGCGAGGACCCGGCCCCTGTGGACGCCGAGGCCCGGGGAGCAGGCGGAGCAGCCGCTCCGCCCTGCGAAGACCCTCCTCCGCTTGGCGCTGTCGTGCGGGGCGCCTCCGTCGTGGCCTGTGTGCGGGTCGCCCCCGCCGTGGCCTGTGTGTGGGTCGCCCCCGCCGTGGTTGGTGCGCCGGGCGCCCCCGTCGCAGCTTGGCTCCCCCGGGTAGCTCGCGCCGCCCGGCGAGCTGGTTGTTGCCGGGGCGCCTGCGCCCTCGTCCCCGTCGTCGCCTTGCGGAGACGCTTCAGCGGAGATCGCCTAGGGCTTGCCCGAGGCGGGGAGGTCTCCGATGACGAGGAGAGATCGTCGGCGTAGAGGCCCAGAGACCCGTCGGAGTCCTCGTCGGCCCCGACGTCCTCCTCCTCCTCCTCCTCCTCGGCAGGCTTGCTGGGCCCAGCGCCCTGCACTGCGGCCGGTCTCCCTCCGGCACCTCCGCCCCCTCCGGCGCCTCCGCTCCCTGCGGCGCCTCTGTTTCCTCCGGCGGCGCTGCCTCTCGTCGCGGCCTCGGCCACGATTCCGGGGATCCCGGAGTGCCTCAAAGAAGGGACCCCGGCAAGCTCGTCGGGAGGAAGCTGGAGTAGTCTGCGGATCTCCGCCTCCTCCGCTTGGCAGGACGCATCCGCAGCCTCTGCCTCATCAGGCGTAAAGCCAAACTCTCCTGCCGCTGCGGCTGCAGCGGCCTCTTCAACCCGAGAAGCTATATAAGCTATCTCCTGGTCGGTGGTGTCCCGTGTGAGCCCCTTGATCTCGTCCTTGTTCTTCGCCACCTCCACTAGGTTGTCGAAGAAGCTGATGATGTCTGATGACTTGGGCGGAATCCATGTGCGGTCCACGCCGTGCGAGTCACACGCGGGCATCATGGCGCGAAGAGGATCCCGGGCCGTGCTGTTGCAGAGGGGCACCAGTCCCCGGGGAGCTCTGAACCACTCTGGGTGGGCCGGGTCGTGCTTAAAGAGTTCCCGGACCATCCCCTTCAGCTCCAGCGATGTGAAGTTGAAGTTTAGCCCTGGGCGCAGCCTCATTATATCAGCCGCGTTGCCATACTCCCATGCTCGCCTCTTCCTATCCTGTAGAGGGGCAATGCGGCGGCGGAGGAAATATGCTCCTACTTCTCCGACAGACAACTTAGCTACCCGGAGACGAAGAATCCGGACGAGGGCGACGTTGAGCTTGATGTCGTCCGAATCCAGCTCGCTCCAGTCCCTGCCGCGCACGATGGCTGTTGTGCGCGGCGCGGTGAAAGGTTGCGGCTCGTCCTCGACTATCCAACACTAGTCTGCACGCCACTCCTCCCACTTGCCGCGGAGCTCCCCTGGCAAGTAGGACTCCTTCTTGTTCAAGCGGAAGACCCAAGAAATCCCCCCGGAGAGGGGAGCGCCGGCTTCTACTCTAGGGGTGAAGAAGTGCCTAAACAGCGCTACGTTCGGATAGATCCCAATATAGTTTTCGCACAGATGTGCGAAAACCGCCATCGTGAGGATGGCGTTGGGGGTGAAGTCAAGAAGGTGGAGGCCGTAGGTATGCATGATATCACAGAAGAAATCGGAAAAAGGGGGACAAAGGCCGCAATGGAAGAAAGCTGCGAAGAAGAAGTACCCGCCGGGATAATTGTCCTTGGCGGCGGCGGGATAGGCTCTGGTCCGAGGGTGCGCCTTGGTCTCCTTGGCCCAAAACAAGTAGTACTTTTTCCAGAGCTCCCGCGCGCTGAGCCTCGGCGAGAAGACGACGTTCCGCTTCCGCAGCAGAGCAAGCCTCGCCGCCTGGTCAGATTTCTCCTTCTTAGCCTTCGCCTTCTCGGTCTTCGGGGCCATGGCGGAGGCGGCGAGGGAAGGGGGACGAAGAGTCTGGTGGCGCCGCAGATGCGGAAGACGGCGGAGGGAGGTGTGGAGGCGGAGCGCAAGGGGGAATCTCTGGAGATGGAAGAAGAAGCAATGAAGGCGTAGGAGGGGAACCGCTCCTACTTCCCCTGCTTTTATGGGGAAGTGGGGGACGTTTCGCTCTTTCCATTAAAAGAACGTGGCCACGTCCCATCCCACGACGCCGCAATCGACGCGTGCCGTTACGGAGGGACGCGGCGGATGCGGAAGTGGATTCGGCGTGCCGTGGGCCGCGCGTGCCCGTGCACTGTTTTGGGCCTGGCCCAACAGCGCTCGGCACCGTGTGTGGCCCAGGCCCGGGGGCTCCTGTCGGTGTACTAAGGTAGGGGTACCTCAGTACCCCAACTTGTGCACGGGCAGTAGCAGCTTCCCGCGGCAGGGCCTACCACGCGCTTGCCGGAGACCTTCCTGCTCCATATAAAACCATTCAAAAACAAAGTATACAAGACCGAAGATCAAGACCCCAGCAAGTGGAGCTTGCCGGGAAGGCCGTTCCACGCTCAAGATTACCTCACTCACGCAAGGCCCTGGCAGGAGGAGCCTACCAGGAAGACTAGAAGATTACGTTACAGAAGACATGCCTCGGCGCAACGTGCGCCCCGGCAGGGCCCGGGGAGTGACAAGCTTCAGAACCCGACAAGCTCCCGGGCCCGGCAAGGTCAAGCCCCCCGGCAAGGCGCTTGCCGGGGAGAGTTGTGCTGTGTGCTCGCGCTCCAGCTCATCGGCACACGCGTCGCCCTGGGGCCATTCCAGGGACGCGTGGCGGATGGCTGTGCAGCCTGGGGGACACGGTGGCACTCCACGGTGGTAAAGCTATCGCCGTGGCAAACGGAGACGCAAGGGCGGGCGCTTTTGGGGTCGACTGCGACGGGCATTAAATGCTCTTGTCCCCCACTGTCAAAGTAGGTAGCGACCACTGTTCATGCACTGTTGCTCCACTATTCCCGCACTGTTACAACTACCACCACTTTTACATTTTTACCCTTTCTCCTACGTTGACACCTGTCGGTGACCCCTTTGCACTATAAAAGGAGGCCCATGCACAACGTAGAAGGGGTTCGGAACCTAGATCGCTCATACGCTCGGTGTAGCTAGTTCTTCAAGCTCCCGAGCTCCCCAACTCAATACCATCTAAGCAGGAGTAGGGTTTTACGCGTCCATCGCGGCCCGAACCTGGGTAAACTGCCCGCGTGATCTCCACGATCTGCTCTTTGTGCTCCCTCCGCCCTCTTACCGCACAAACAAGGGGCTCCGGTCCCATAGGTGTTCGTGGTGGACAGTTTCCCCCGACAGTCGGAATCAGGTGATTCAAAATCCCAGATCTTCGTCTCGATGCCCTCTTTCCGTTTAACCAACTGAAACCATGTTTTGCTACTGTAAAATTTGACCCTAGATCAAACTAGTAAACGGACCTCGTTTCTTTCGCAGTTTGAGTTTTGTTGCTTCTTTCGATTTGATTCTTTTTGCAAACCGGAGTTCTTAAGTTGAACTTTATGGTTAGATATTATCTTTTGTAGTTTTGTTTGTGCATCATTGCGAGATTGCTTATGTATGCTATTGTTTGGTTGCGATAGAATACCCGGACTGTGAAGCGTGCTACTACGAGTCTCTAGGTTTTGCGAATCATCAGCAAGGCAAGTAACACTTTGATCATACCCTTTTATTACCCAGTTTTTATGCATTAGATCAAACCCTCACACATTGCATGAGTAGGATTTCTTAAATTGTGGGTCTGGGAAGTAGTTTGAGGTAGAACCTATTACCTGCATACTTTTCAAACCCTTGGGAGTTACTTCTACGTTATGCTTAGGTTGCCATGCTATGCTCGTAGACGTGGTTTGGGTTTGAGTGAAATCCATGACAGATGTGAGTTGTTAATTAATGGTTCAACTTAAGGTGGCTACTTGAATACACATCTGGGTGGATTGGTTGCAGGGCACCTGGAGAATCTAGTGTTGTCCTAGGAAATCCCGGGGTGCCGTGTGATTGTCCTATGGAAAGCCACCCAGGCTCAAAGGGATCATAAAACTATTCATGCTAGAAACTTCTGTGTGCAGCCACAATGCCATTATGGGCTCTGGCATAGTATGAGTAAGTTGTGTGAGCTCTTTCGTGGTGGACTAGCAGATGTAGGGGAAAGTAGGTGTACGGATCCACCTAGCGTAAGGAGTAAATGCTTCTGAAAGACTATGTCTCGGTCATCCGTTTCTCAAACATCATGCAGTGCGAGAAATCCAATGGAGGAGATCGAGTCTTGTGGGAAAAGTGCACAAACCTCCGTAGAGTGTACAAACTGATCATGATTAGACGTGTCCCCGGTTATGGACAAATCTTGAGTATCTGGTACTTTAATTATTTGTTGATCTCATCACTCTAAAGTTAATTTGTTGGGTTAATGATTATTTTAATTTGGGATTGAGTTGGAGGTACCTTCTCAATGAGGTTTCAACTACCATGATAGTTAAAATAAAATATAATCCTTTGTTGTAGGGAAAAATTGGCTTTACGCAAAAAAAAACTTTAACCCTAGAGCCTCCACCAGCCAAATATGCATATAGTGTAGCCTTTATTCTATTACTTGCATCTTCAGTGTTATCTTGCCAGCATATTCCATGTGTTGACCCATTTCGGGCTGCAACATATTACGTTGCAGACTTTTCAGACGAGGAGTAAGACGTTCTAGGCCGTTTGTCATGCACTTAGCTATGCCGTTGGAGTTGATGGACTCACTTATCTTCCAAGCCTTCCGCTGTTATTTTGTTAGATGGCCTTATGCCATAGACCTTTGTAATAAGTTCTCTTTGGAGACATTCGATGTAATAAGTGTGTGATTGCCACTCTGTTATAAATCCTTCAAGTACTGTGTGTGTCAGCATTACCGATCCAGGGATGACATTGAAACACAGAGACTTCGATCCATTCGGATCGTGGTCGCTACAAGCCTCTAGGCACTTGTTGGAGTTGTTGCCATCAATCTTGTTGTGTTTGGTTAACTTTTATTGTGAGTTACTAAAAATTTCAAAAAAAATCAGAAAAATGTCTAGGAGAAACTTCCAAGGTGGTCCTTCAAGGAAGCAAGAACCGAGGCTCGCGTTCTGTGAGCCGTACGATGAACCACCGAGGGATGCTGATGGGTGGCCTTGTGAATGGCCGTCGGATGAATTTCTGGGTCAAGCGGGCATCAAAGATGAATTTTACACATATGTGCGCAACGCTGACCTCGAGGACTTCATACAAGATAAGTGCACTCAATACTGTGGCTTAACTGATAGCTTTGTGAGAAGGTTTAAATTTTCATCTTCACGTAATTCCCACACTGTCCTGTTTGACCTTTATGATAAATCTTATACCATGGATTTAGATGATTTTTAATGTTGCATGCAAGCTCCCACAGTGGGGCAGTATGAGTGATCCTCGCAAATCTGAATTTAGAGAATTCCTAGCTAGTATTACAGTAGGGGAATCCAGGGACGTCACAGAAGCTACCACGGGGAGCATACATTTTCCTGCTATTCATTACTTTGCTCTCTTTATCGGTAGATGCATAAACGGTAAAGATGAGCCTTGTCACATGTGTGTCCCTGATCTTAGTGTTCTCAGGAGTGCTGTACTAGGTGATAGGCAATATAACATGGGAGCTATTGTTGCACGTAGGCTACACCATAATGGTTTGCATGGAGATTTATTTGGTGGGATCTATGCTACCCGCATAGTCCGCTATCTTGGTGTGTCTGTGCACATGAATGATGAACCTTTACCTCATGCTTATTTAGACTACCATGCTATGACTAGTCACCGATTTATAGAGTGGGATAATCAAACCCTCAAATATCGACTAATCTTTAACAGGCAGCATGCCATCCCTATTGTTCTTCCTGCCCCTACTTGGTTTAACTTTCAGGAAAAAGGAAGATATACTATAACTATGGAGGAGGAAAATGCCTATTATAACATGATGGAGGCAACCCGTCTTTGAGCTGCAGCTCAGCATGCAGCATCTGTTGCATCTCAGTACGACCCCAACTACAACTTTGGATATCCGTCAGGCCAATACTGGCCATCGACCAACTTAGGCCAAAAGCCTAAGCTTGGGGGAGTACGTGTTTATCACCGACTTACATTCATGTTCACACTTATTCTGGTTGTCGGTGCTCACACTCTTTCACTGTACCATCCATGCTTAGTTTCAATTTATTTTTCTTAGTCTTTTTCTTGTGTGCTTGAAAAACCCAGAAAAACAAAAAAAAATCAGTTGTAGGTTCTAGCTAGTTTACTTTCTTTGCTTGTAGTAGTAGTTAAAAATGAAAACCCAAAAAGATTTCCCGTTCTTCTTTTGCTTGTTGGGATCTTTCCCGTGTAAATAGTTTCTTTTCTTTTCTTTAAGGGTCAAGAGTAGAAGACCATGATTAAAGTGCTTAGTGGATCTCATATGCTTTATTGTTGATTTAAACTTGAGCCATATTACCTTGTCTTCTCTCTTGTATTAAATGCTCGCAGATTCCAGCTTAGTCCAATGCACATGCACTATTATTATTATCCACACCGTTCGGTCGTGTGAGTGAAAGGCAATAAGGATGATATATGATGAACTAATTGATATGAAAAA
Source organism: Secale cereale (assembly GCA_902687465.1). Classification (NCBI taxonomy): domain Eukaryota; kingdom Viridiplantae; phylum Streptophyta; class Magnoliopsida; order Poales; family Poaceae; genus Secale; species Secale cereale. Next base: position 810,247,521 of record LR738710.1, on the reverse strand, counting down.
AGCTGGTATGAACACGACCTCTCTTTTTTTGTAAATATGATTGATCATCGTTCCTGATTCAGCTTGTTATGAATGAAACATGTTTGCAATGACAATTAGAGATCATAGCTGCTTATGTCATGCTTAATTAGTTGAGAGTTTATAATGGTCTATCTTGCGTGCCAATATGATATTAAAATGGTTGTGATGTGGTATGATGGGTGGTATCCTCCTTTGAACGATTTAAGTGACTTGACTTGGCACATGTTCACGCATGTAGTTGAAACAAATCAACATAGCCTTCACGATATTTATGTTCATGGTGATTTATATCCTACTCATGCTTGCATTCATTGTTGATTAATTTTAATGCATGTTCATGACCGTTGTTGCTCTCTAGTTGGTCGCTTCCCAGTCTTTTTCTAGCCTTCACCTGTACTAAGCGGGAATACTGCTTGTGCATCCACTTCCATAAACCCCAAAGTTATTCCACTTGAGTCCACTATACCTTCCTATATGCGGTATTTACGTGCCGTTCCAAATAAATTTGTATGTGCCAAACTCTAAACCTTCAAATGAAATTATGTTTTGTATGCTCGAACAGCTCATGTATCAACTAGGGATGTCTATATCTTCCATGCTAGGTGGGTTATTCTCACGATGAGTGGACTCCACTCATCATTCATGAGAAAATGGCTGGTAACCGAGATGCCCAGTCCCATGCTCAAAATCATAATAATTAAACAAAACTCCCCCAGGGCTGTTGCTGGTTTGGACGGTACCCGTTGTTTCGGGCTAGCCGTGGAGTGTGCTTGTTGGTGGTTGGGGGAGTATAAACTTTACCATTATGTTTGGGAACCGCCTATAATGTGCGTAGCATGGGAGATATCGAGATTCTTGGTTGTTATGTTGACAATGAAAGTATACCGCTCAAAATGTTATTCAATCTCTATTTAAAAATCCAGCTTTGGCACCTCTACAAATCCCTGCTTCCCTCTGCGAAGGGCCTATCTCTTTACTTTTATGCAGAGTCATCTTCCTCTTATCAAAGAGCACTAGTAGGAGAGCACCTCTGTCGTTGCATGTATTACTATTAATTTGCATTGAGTATGATCATGACTGGATCTCTTTTACCATGAATTACAATATCTAGTGAGTCCTTGATCCATAAAGGTGCTCTGCATTTATGTTTTGCGGTCTCAGAAAGGGCTAGTGAGATACCATCCTATTATATCATATCATGATTGTTTTGAGAAGTGTTGTCATCCGAGGTTTATTATTATTGCTCACTAGTTGATTATGCCATTGATGTGAGTAGTCTTGAGACCTGAAAGTTATTGTGAATATGGTTAGTTCATGATCTAGTTGAAAACCTGAATGCTAGCTTACATATTTACAACAACAAGAGCAAATAGAGTTTGTCAAAGTTTTTCTTTATCACTTTCAGTTTATCAACTGAACTGCTTCAGGACAAGCAAAGGTTTAAGCTTGGGGGAGTTGATACGTCTCCAACGTATATACTTTTCCAAACCCTTTTGCCCTTGTTTTGGACTCTAACTTGCATGATTTAAATGGAACTAACCCGGACTGGCGCTGTTTTCAGCAGAATTGCCATGGTGTTGTTTTTGTGCAGAATAAAAAGTTCTCGAGATTGCCTAAAAATCAACGGAGAATTATTTTGGAAAATATAAAAAATACATGCACGAAGATCCACACCAGGGGGCCTTGGGCCAGCCCACGAGGGTGAGAGGCACGCCCCCCTGCCCAGGGCGCGCCCCCCTACCTCGTGGCCCCCTGGTGCTCCACCGACGTACCCCCAGATCCTATATCTTCCGTTTCGGGGAGAAAAAATAAGGGAGAAGGAATTATCGCATTTCACGAGATGGCGCCAGCGCCAAGCCCTAATCTCTCTCGGGAGGGCTGATCTGGAGTCCGTTCGGGGCTCCGGAGAGTGGAGATCGTCGCCATCGTCATCATCAACCTTCCTCCATCACCAATTCCATGATGCTCACCGCCGTGTGTGAGTAATTCCATCGTAGGCTTGCTGGACGGTGATGGGTTGGATGGGATCTATCATGTAATCGAGTTAGTTTTGTTAGGGTTTGATCCCTCGTATCCACTATGTTCTGAGATTGATGTTGCTATGACTTTGCTATGCTTAATGCTTGTCACTAGGGCCCAAGTGCCATGATTTCAGATCTGAACCTATTATGTTTTCATGAATATATGTGTGTTCTTGATCCTATCTTGCAAGTCTATAGTCACCTACTATGTGTTATGATCCGGCAACCCCGAAGTGACAATAATCGGGACCACTCCCGATGATGACCGTAGTTTGAGGAGTTCATGTATTCAGTATGTGTTAATGCTTTGGTCCGGTACTCTATTAAAAGGAGGCCTTAATATCCCTTAGTTTCCAATAGGACCCCGCTGCCACGGGAGTGTAGGACAAAAGATGTCATGCAAGTTCTTTTCCATAAGCATGTATGACTATATTAGGAATGCATGCCTACATTACATTGATGAACTCGAGCTAGTTCTATGTCACCCTAGGTTATAACTTCTACATGATGAATTGCATCCGACATAATTTCCCATCACCGATCCAATGCCTACGAGCTTTACCTATATTGCTAGTCGCTTATTTACTTTTCCGTTGCTACTATTACAAAAACTACAAAAACACTATCGTTACTTTTATTGCTGCTACCGCCACTATCATATTACTTTTCTACTAAATTATCTTGCTGCAGATACTAAGTTTCCAGGTGTGGTTGAATTGACAACTCAGCTGCTAATACTTAAGAGTATTCCTTGGCTCCCCTTGTGTCGAATCAATAAATTTGGTTTGAATACTTTACCCTCGAAAACTGTTGCGATCCCCTACACTTGTGGGTTATCAGTGCGCTAACACCAATGGCGGCTAGGATTGGGTTGCTTGCTAGTAGAGCTTTCATTTCTTCCAATCCGGCTGTGGCCGCATTTTTCCATTCGAAATTGCCAGTGCGCCATAGCAATCTGTAAAGTGGCAATGCTTTCTCTCCTAACCTGGAGATGAAACGGCTTAAAGCCGCTACGCAGCCTGCTAGTTTTTGCACTTACTTGAGATCGGTTGGTATTTGGAGTTCTAACGGGGCCCAGATTTTGGCTGGGTTAGCTTTGATTCCTCTATGGGATACGATGAACCCAAATAGCTTTCCGGCTGGAACGCCGAAGACACATTTTTCCGGATTGAGCCTTATGTCATATTCTCGGAGGTTGGCAAACGTAAGGCAGAGATCATCCACCAAGGTCTCGACGTGTTTGGTCTTTACGACTACGTCATCAACATATGCCTCCACTATTTTGCCAATTTGTTTTTCTAAGCATGTTTGAATCATGCGATGATATGTGGCGCCAGCGTTTTTGAGTCCGAAGGTTATAGTGTTCAAATAAAAGGGGCCGTACAGGGTGATAAATGTCGTTGCGGCCTGATCGAATTCCTTCATCTTTATCTGATGGTATCCGGAATAAGCATCAAGGAAGCACAGCGAGTCGTGTCTGGCCGTTGCATCGATAATTTATTCAATGCGGGGCAGAGGAAAGGGCTCCTTTGGGCAAGCCTTATTCAGGTCTGTGAAATCGACACAGAGGTGCTAGGATTTATCCTTCTTCGGTACCATGATTAGGTTGGTTAGCCAATCCGGATGTTTAATTTCTCTAATGAATTCGGCCTCCAATAGTTTGGCTAGCTCTTCTCCCATTGCTTGTCTTTTGGGTTCGGACAATCGTCGTGGTGACTGCTTGACTGGTTTGAACCCTTTTATAATATTGAGGTTGTGTTCGGCCAGCCTACGTGGGATTCCTGGCATGTCTGAAGGGTGCCAGGCGAATATATCCCAATTTTCCTGAAGGAAGGCGCGTAACGCGCTGTCCACCGCCGGATCCAGATGTGCCCCGATGGATGTCGTTTTGTCAGGGTCCGTTGAGTGCACTTGGAATTTGATGATTTCTTCTGCGGGCTAGAAGGAGGTAGACTTCGATCTTTTGGCGAGGATGACATCATCGGCATCCACCTTTCATCATAGGGTGGTTAGTTCTTCAGCCGCGAGAGCTTCGGATAATGCCTCTAAGGCTAAGGATGCCGTTTTGTTTTCGGCGCGGAGTGCTCTATCCGGATCACTTATTATTGTGATCACCCCATTGGGCCCTGGCATTTTAAGCTTCATGTACCCGTAATGGGGTATAGCTTGAAACTGCGAGAAAGTGTCCCGTCCTAGAAGGGCGTGGTATCCGCTGTGAAAGGGCATAGTGTGAAAGAGTAGTTCCTCCGATCTATAGTTGTCGGGTGAGCCGAACACTACATCGAGCTTAATGCTTCCTGAACACTTGGCCTTGCGGCTTGGTATAATTCCCCTAAAGGTTGTGTTGGAGTGCTCAATGCGGGATTTCTCGACCTGCATTTTTGCAAGTGTTTCCTCATATATGAGGTTTACTCCGCTTCCTCCGTCCATAAGTACTTTAGTGAGGCGGAAGCCGTCCACTATTGGGTCTAGTACAAGAGCTGCTGATGCTTGGATCGGCCGGACTCGAGGTGCGTCTTTGGCAGAAAAACTAATTGCCGTGTCGCTCTATGATGCCCCCGTCTCGACCGTACACTAATCATGCACGCAATGTGTACGACCAAGATCAGGGACTCACTGGAAGATATCACAACACAACTCTAGACACAAATAAAATAATACAAGCTTTATATTACAAGCCAGGGGCCTCGAGGGCTCGAATACATAAGCTCGAATACACAAGAGTTAGCGAAAGAAATAATATCTGAGTACAGACATAAGTTAAACAAGTTTTCCTTAAGAAGGCTAGCACAAAACAACACGATCGAAAAGGCAAGGCCTCCTGCCTGGGATCTCCTAACTACTCCTGGTCGTCAGTTGTCTCCACGTAGTAGTAGGCTCTGTCGGGGTTGTAGTAGCAGTCATCAAGTGTGGCATCTGGCTCCTGGACTCCACCATCTGGTTGCATCAACCAGAAAGAAGTAAGAAGGGGGAAAAGGGGGAGCAAAGCAACCGTGAGTACTCATCCAAAGTACTCGCAAGCACGGATCTACACTACATATGCATCGGTATCAATGAAAAGGGGTAGTATCTGTGGACTAAGTTGCAGAATGCCAAAATAAGAGGGGGAGAAGCTAGTCCTATCGAAGACTAGCATCTTCTGGAAACCACCAATCTTGCAGCAGTAGAAGAGAGTACATAATAACATATTATAATTATCAAGCATGTTGTAGCAATAACGCCCAGAGATCCTTCCTCGACTCCCTGCGAGCAATCAATCCCGGAGCCACATATCCATTCGTGTCTCAGAATCCAGTTATAGTTGTATCGATCGGGATACAACTCCAAGTGTCCGTTACCGTAGGACAGGCAATCGACCCTGAGGGGTACCTGCGAGTGATGTGGAGACGAGTTGACCTAGAGGGTACCTGAGAGTTGAATACGAGGCGTGGCCGGGCATTCTTATCCCTTGCCGTAAGTCCTCGAGACGGGGCGACGGGGCACATCTTTCGTGAGTCTCTGCTCGTTACCGCGTTCCCAAGACACTAAATGGTTTGGATATTTCATGCAAGGGGCCTCTGGCCTGATAGCGCAAACCATCACGTGGGCATAGTATGGGTGTTCTGCGTCGTATGCATCAGCCGAAGCTTAACTGACGTCATTGCGACTGAGCGGCGCGCGCTGGGTTGGACCGCGTAAGCACCTACCTTTTTAAGGAGGTTGCCTAGGTCTGCTCACCGGCCGCCCACGCAACGTGCAGGAGTTCCAGGGGTGATTGGCCCATGACCCCTGGGGGCATAGGGTTTAGTCTGGTGTGCATGACCTCTCTATTAAGCCTAGGTCGGGTTGCGGCGTATAGTTTGGCCGAGGGCGGGCATGACCTGATGGTGTGTCCGCCGGAGTTAAGCAAGCATGGTGGGTAAGTTGGTGCACCCTTGCAAGGAAGAAAACATCTATCGATAGCCTATCCTACGGTAACGGACACTTGGAGTTGTATCTCGATTGATACAACTAGAACTGGATACTAAGACATGAATGGATACGTGGCTCCGGGGTTGATTCCTCGCAGGGAGTTGAGGAAGGATCTCTGGGCGTTATTGCTACAACATGCTTGATAATTATAATATGTTATTATGTACTCTCTTCTACTGCTGCAAGATTGGTGGTTTCCAGAAGATGCTAGTCTTCGATAGGACTAGCTTCTCCCCCTCTTATTTTGGCATTCTGCAGCTTAGTCCACAGATACTACCCCTTTTCATTGATACCGATGCATATGTAGTATAGATCCGTGCTTGCGAGTACTTTGGATGAGTACTCACGGTTGCTTTGCTCCCCCTTTTCCCCCTTCTTACTTCTTTCTGGTTGATGCAACCAGATGGTGGAGTCCAGGAGCCAGATGCCACACTTGATGACTGCTACTACCCCGACAGAGCCTACTACTACGTGGAGACAGCTGACGACCAGGAGTAGTTAGGAGATCCCAGGCAGGAGGCCTTGCCTTTTCGATCGTGTTGTTTTGTGCTAGCCTTCTTAAGGCAAACTTGTTTAACTTATGTCTGTACTCAGATATTATTGCTTTCGCTAACTCTTGTGTATTCGAGCTTATGTATTCGAGCCCTCGAGGCCCCTGGCTTGTAATATAAAGCTTGTATTATTTTATTTGTGTCTAGAGTTGTGTTGTGATATCTTCTAGTGAGTCCCTGATCTTGGTCGTACACATTGCGTGCATCATTAGTCTACGGTCGAGACGGGGGCGTCACAGAGCGACACGGCAATTAGTTTTTCTGCCGAAGACGCACCTCGAGTCCGGCCGATCCAAGCATCAGCAGCTCTTGTACTAAACCCAATAGTGGACGGCTTCCGCCTCACTAAAGTACTGATGGACGGAGGAAGCGGACTAAACCTCATATATGAGGAAACACTTGCAAAAATGCAGGTCGAGAAATCCCGGAGCCACATAGTAGCAGTTCTAATGCAAGCATAAGAGAGAAGAGAGTGGGCGATATCAGAATGATCAAAGGGGGTTAGCTTGCCTGGTTGCTTAGACGAGAAGAAGGGGTCGTCGTCGACGTAGTCGATCACCAAGGTAGCATCAGTCTCACGTTCTACCGGAGAGAAGAGGGGGGAGAAACAATAAATACAAAGCATACAGATGCAAGAAAGCAGCACGACAAGTCAACACAGAGTGCTAGGGTGTTCTAACGCGGTGCTACACGGTACTGGCGAAGAGGGATAACATCCGGGAATGTTTTCCCAGTATTAGGCATTTTTGGACGAGCGAATCGGAGGGGGTTTGTTCCATGTTCGGTATGATAGAGATGTGTGGCGGATGAACGGACCGCGTATTCGGATTCGTCTCGTCGTTCTGAGCAACTTTCATATATATATAACTTTTTCATCCGAGTTACGGTTTATTTTATATGATTTTCCAAAGTTTAAAGCATTTTCTAGAATTTATTTAATTTATTTAAATCGACATTATCCAGAATAGTGAAAGGTGATGTCAGCATGACATCACCATGATGTCAGCAGGTCAAACACAGTTCACCAGAGTCAAACCTGACGTGTGGGGCCGTGTTGTCATAGACTAGTAGCTAATTAATTAATTAGGTCAATTAAGCAATATTAATTAAGTTAATTAATTACCTATTTTAATAATTAACCAACTAATTATTTTTATATATTATTATTATTATTATTTAAAACTTTTTCTTTTCAAAAAAAAGGACTAGGCCCCACGGCCCAGTGGCACAAGGCCATTGCGGGCGCGTGGGCTAACGGGGCTGCAGGCACGGGCGAGGGGTGCCCGTCGGGGCAGACCCAGGCCTCGGCCGCGGCCATGGCGGGGCGCCGGCAGCGCCAACCGTGGCGAGCGGCGGCACCAGGCGGTGGCGGGCCTGGCACCGGCGGAGGACGGCGCCGGAGAAGGGGGCGACTCCGGCGCGCGGGGCAGGCGTGCAAGGGAGGCGCATGGCGGGGCAGCAACTGCTGCAAATTGCGACGGCGGGAGTCACGCGGCCTGGAGCGCGATGGGGCGCCGGCCAGGAGGGAGCGGGGGCGTCGTAGGCGGGTGGCGCCGGCGGTTGCAGGCAAGGAGCAGGGGAGGTCGGGGCGGAGGTTGCCTCGAGCGGGAGGCAGGCCAAAGTGACGCCTACGACGAGCTCCCGCGGCGGTGACGACCGGTGTTAAACTGAATCAAAGCTAGGGGATGTGGGGAAGAGAGGAAGGAAGTCACGGAGGACCGCGAGCTCACTATAAAGCTGGAGGACGTCTTGTGGAGGCCAGGGATGCATCATCGGCGGCGGATCGAATGGCGAACGGCAGTGGCATCAAGGTTGAAGACGACCACGATCTCGTCGATGAGGTGGCTCCGGGCTTGAGTTCGTGGGAGAGGAAGATGAAGCAAACAACGGCGGCGATGTTGGTCACGGCAGCGCGACGAGGGAAGGTTAGTGGCTACAGGGGCGGCGAGGCGACAGGGCGTAGGAGCACGCTGGCATCGGAGACGCTCTGCACGGAGCGGATCTGGCGAGGGGAAGGAGGAAGCGAGGAGGAGAGGGGGGAAAGTGGAGCGGGGAGGCGAGTGGACCGAGGGGAGGGCTGCCTTATCCCCTCCCCATCGGCGTCGGCGAGATGGTCGAGGGCGACCCGCCCCTGTAGCGACCTGGTCGCGTGAACATGGGAAAGGGAAGGGACCGGGGATAGTGGGCTGGGCCTGCACTGTTGCCAGCAAGCTCAAGTGCACAGAGCACTTTATTCTTTTCTCTTTATTATATTATGTCAAATAATTGCCTCAATTTTGCATTTTAACTAAAATAGCACATGATTGTTTTTGTTGAAACTGGGCACATAATTAGTAGGCAGTGTTTTCAACTAGCCCACCAAGTCTCAAATTATTTTGAAAAGTAAACTATTTGTTTAAAAAGAATTGGCTTAATTAATAGCTGTTGGTTCACCTTTTGTTAGGTTAAGGGCATTTTAAAAAACCACTTTGATGTTGATTTCATAAATACAATCTGTTAGTGAATATTTGCAACACTACAAACATTTTTATTTCTCCGTTTGAAGAAATATTATTTTTACTTTATTTCAAATTTGAGTTTGACTAGAATTTTGATCAAGTGACATTTGTCTTACCAAAAAGGTGATGACATGGCACCATTAGCATGGGTTTACTGTCGCATGATTCTCGGTGTGTTACACGCTCCATGGGCTTGCAGAGCTAATTTGGTAAACCTCGGCAAGTTCGCTATTTGATCTCTTGCAATGATTATTTGAGGGCAATGTCTCGAAGACAGTTAAGACATCAATGTCTTTCTCCCTTGGTGCGTTGGTGGCAAGAATTGCCGTACCGCTCATTGCTACCTGCCGGAGTACCCAACTTGTTCTAAGGCGATGGTTTGGGACATTGTCCGGGGTTGCGTGTATTTGGCAAGGTGTATCGAGTAGTTCGTCCAGTACGGACATGTGCCTTAAAAGAGGCTTGTTCTTCTTGTCAATAGGAATGCTATCGGATGACCAACTAGGGTAAGTACATTTAGCTTTGGTGGCGTATTGTCCGGATATGGACTATTCTAGAGGTGTATTCTGGGCTTTCCAAGTATTTTCCATTGCGTAGAACTTCCGTACTAACTGCGATAATTCTGTGAAACTTAGAACACGACGTCGGTTGAGGGCGTTCAAGACTCCCTCGCTCGTGCAATTGCAGTGAAATAGAGAAACCGCTTTGTCGTCGTAGCGGTCCCTGACCTTGTTTTTAGCAAGTAGTAATCTGGCCCAGAAGTGGTTGACCGTTTCCTCGGGCTGTTGTTGTATGTTCGCGAGGTCATCTATGTCCGGGATTCCGGATTTACTTGAAAAGTTTTTCCCGGGGTGGGTGGGTGTTGGAAATTTTGAATCCCTACCCAGAGTGGTATTCGGGGTTTTAACAACACCCGATGGTGACAATCCGGTTTTGATGGGATCTAATTGCCCTTCGGGTCCGGCTTCGGTCCTAGAGCTCAAAGAACATAGTGCGCCTCCTGACTGGGAGGTGTTCGGCTCGATGGGTTCGGAGATCCGGACTGTTGTGGTCTCTGTTTGTAGAGGAGAAGTCTCTATGGCTCCGTCCTCCACTGCTGCTACCAGATGAGTGATCGAAGAAGGGCCGATCTCGTCATGGCCGAATTTTAGTCCGATTTGATCTCCTGGCGATGAAAGCCCCAGGGCGGCGATGTGATCCAGCAGCTCATTTATGGGTGAGATTTCTGCCAAAGTTGCGTCATCGGAGTAGCCGGAATCGGCAAAAAGGTGATGCTCGATGGCCGCATGGAGTGCAGCCGACCCAGAGGCCATGCGGGCGCATACAGTGAACCCGCCGAGCTGGAGGACCTGGCCGATAGCCAGGTTATTTCCGGGGGTGATCCCGTCATCGATGACGAGACACGCCATCGATCGCTCATGGCGAGCGCACAGTGGAGCTCTCAATGAAAGAACCATTGTCGTTGTCAAAACCGGCAGATCTCGGGTAGGGGGGCCCAAGCTGTGTGTTTAGAGGATCGATGGTAACAGGAGGCTGGGGACATGATGTTTACCCAGGTTCAGGCCCTCTCGATCGAGGTAAAACCCTACTTCCTGCTATATTAGTATGGATGAATATGTGTACAAGAGTTGATCTACCTTGAGATCGTAATGGCTAAACCCTAGGTCTAGCCTATGAGGATATTGTAAGATGATCCCCTCTACAGACTAAACCCCTCGGCTTATATACACACCGGAGGGGACCTAGGGTTACAAGGGTGACTTGGGGAGGAATAAATTGATACATCCTGACTCTACACCTGCCTTTCTACATACATAGGAGTCCTGACCGAATACGGGGGAGGGCCTTCTGCTTCTTCTTCATGCAGCCCATCAATACGGCCCAGCTTCAACGACATGGATGACTGAGGACCCCTGAATACATGACTCCCTCACCCTTCCCCTAGGAGCAGGCGTTGAATACTTTGTTTTGATGACTTGTAGATTCTTCCAATAAGTATATGAGTTCTTTATGACAAATGTTGATTCAATGGATTATATGCACTCTCACCCTTCCACTATTGCTATCCTCTCTTGTACCACGCAACTTTCGCCTGTACTATACACCCACCATATACCTTCCTCAAAACAGCCACCATACCTACCTATCATGGCATTTCCATAGCCATTCTGAGGTATATTGCCATGTAACTTTCCACCGTTTCGTTTATTATGACACGCTTCATCATTGTCATATTGCCATGCATGATCATGTAGTTGACATCGTATTTGTGGCAAGGCCACCATGCATTATTTTTCATACATGTCACTCTTGATTCATTGCACATCCCGGTACACCGCCGGAGGCATTCACATAGAGTCATACTTTGTTCTAGCTTCGAGTTGTAATCTTTGAGTTGTAAGTAAATAAATGTGTGATGATCTTCATTACTAGAGCATTGTCCCAGTGAGGAAAGGATGATGGAGACTATGATTCCCCCACAAGTCAGGATGAGAATCCGGACGAAAAAAAGAAAATAAGAAAAAAGAGGCCATAAAAAAGGGGAGAAAAGGCCCAAATAAAAAAAGGGAGAAAAGGCCCAAATAAGAAGAAAAAAAAAAGAGAAAAAATATGAGAGAAAAAGAGAGAAGGGGCAATGCTACTATCCTTTTTCCACACTTGTGCTTCAAAGTAACACCATGATCTTCATGATAGAGAGTTTCTTGTTTTGTCACTTTCATATACTAGTGGAATTTTCATTATAGAACTTGGCTTGCCAATGATGGGCTTCTTCAAAATGCCTTAGGTCTTCGTGAGCAAGCAAGTTGGATGAACACCCACTTAGTTTCTTTTGTTGAGATTTCATACACTTATAGCTCTAGTGCATCTGTTGCATGGCTATCCCTACTCACTCACATTGATATCTATTGATGGGCATCTCCATAGCCCATTGATACGCCTAGTTGATGTGAGACTATCTTCCTCCTTTTTATCTTCTCCACAACCACCACTCTATTCCACCTATAGTGCTATGTCCATGGCTCACGCTCATGTATTGCGTGAAAGTTGAAAAAGTTTGAGAATACTAAAGTATGAAACAATTGCTTGGCTGAAACCGGGGTTGTGCATGATTTCAATATTTTGTTTGATGAAGATAGAGCATAGACATACTATATAATTTTGCAGGGATAGCTTTCTTTGGCCATGCTATTTTGAGAAGACATGATTACTTTGTTAGTATGCTTGAAGTATTATTATTCTTATGTCAATATTAAAATTTTGTCTTGAATCTTTCGGATCTAAACATTCATGCCACAATAAAGAGAATTACATTGATAATTATGTTAGGTAGCATTCCACATCAAAAATTCTGTTTTTATCATTTACCTACTCGAGGACGAGCAGAAATTAAGCTTGGGGATGCTTGATACGTCTCCAACGTATCTATAATTTTTTATTGCTCCATGCTATTATATTATCCATCTAGGATGTTTTATATGCATTTATATGCTATTTTATATGATTTTTGGGACTAACCCATTAACCAAGAGCCCAGTGCCAGTTTCTGTTTTTTTTCTGTTTTTGAGTTTTACAGAAAAGGAATACCAAACAGAGTCCAATTGACGTGGCAATTTTTGATGAGTTTTATGGACGAAAAGAAGCCCCCAGGGTAAAAGAGTTGGACCAGAGGAGTCCCGGGCTACCCACGAGGGCGGGGGCGCGCCCATCCCCTGGGCGCGCCCCCTATCTGGTGGACAGCTCGGAGACCCCCCTGACTTGTGCCCTAGGCTAAAAAATCCTATAAATACCCAAACCTCCAGAATATAACCTAGATCAGGAGTTCCGCCGCCGCAAGCCTCTGTAGCCACCAAAAACCAATCAGGACCTTGTTCCGGCACCCTGTCTGAGGGGGGAATCCCTCTCTGGTGGCCATCTTCATCATCCCGGCGCTCTCCATAACAAGGAGGGAGTAGTTCACCCTCGGGGCTGAGGGTATGTACCAGTAGCTATGTGTTTGATCTCTCTCTCTCTCTCTCTCTCTCTCTCGCTCATGTTCTTGAGATGGCACGATCTTGATGTATCGCGAGCTTTGCTATTATAGTTAGATCTTATGATGCTTCTCCCCCTCTATCTTCTTGTAATGGATTGAGTTTTCCCTTTGAAGTTATCTTATCGGATTGAGTCTTTAAGGATTTGAGAACACTTGATGTATGTCTTGCGTGGGATACCCGTGGTGACAATGGTGTATTCTATTGATTCACTTGATGTATGTTTTGGTGATCAACTTGCGGGTTCCATGACCTTGGGAATCTATGCATAGGGGTTGGCACACGTTTTCGTCTTGACTCTCCGGTACAAACTTTGGAGCACTCTTTGAAGTTCTTTGTGTTGGTTTTATAGATGAATCTGAGATTGTGTGATGCATATCGTATAATCATGCCCACAGATACTTGAGGTGACAATGGAGTATCTAGGTGACCTTGGGGTTTTGGTTGATGTGTGTCTTAAGGTGTTATTCTAGTATGAACTCTAGGATAGATCGAACGGAAAGAATAGCTTTGTGTTATTTTACTACGGACTCTTCAATAGATCGATTAGAAAGAGTAACTTTGAGGTGGTTTCGTACCCTACAATAATATCTTTTTTTGTTCTCCGCTATTAGTTACTTTGGAGTGACTCTTTGTTGCATGTTGAGGGATAGTTATATGATCCAGTTATGTTATTATTGTTTGAGAGAACTTGCACTAGTGAAAGTATGAACCCTAGGCCTTGTTTCAACGCATTGCAATACCATTTGTGCTCACTTTTATCATTAGTTACCTTGTTGTTTTTATATTTTCATATTACAAAAACCTATATCTACCATCCATATTGCACTTGTATCACCATCTCTTCGTCGAACTAGTGCACCTATACAATTTACCATTTTATTGGGTGTGTTGGGGACACAAGAGACTCTTTGTTATTTGGTTGCGGGGTTGTTTGAGAGAGACCATCTTCATTCTACGCCTCCCACGGATTGATAAACCTTAGATCATCCACTTGAGGGAAATTTGCTACTGCCCTACAAATCTCTGCACTTGGAGGCCCAACAACGTCTACAAGAAAAGGTCGTGTAGTAGACATCAATGGATCACCATCACTTTCTTGCACATGATCGTCCTGATATTGCCATTCCTTACAACCTGGTCTATAGCATTAAAACTCCTAATGTTAATCCATTGCATGTGCCTGCTTTGTTTGATTCAGCTGCCAGGGGCGGATACCGGATTATGCTTGCAGACATCATTGCCTACTGGAATGCTCACGCTGCTGTAGAGGTTGCGGAGGAGCCTCAGCAATGGGATGAGTGGATGCCTGCTCCTCAGTATCCCTACTACCCTTCAGGCTACTAATCGACTACCAAGCTAGGCCAAAAGCCTAAGCTTGGGGGAGTACGTGTTTCTCACGGACATTACACTTATGTTTACATATCATTCTATTTATCGGTGCTCGCACTTTTTCATTGTATCATCCATGCTTAGATTATATTCTTGCTTTCTTCTTGTGTGTTTGAAAAACTTTACAAAAACCAAAAAATTAGTTGTAGTAATTTACTTTCTATACATGCTGATACGTCCAAAATGTATCTATAATTTCTGCTTGCTCCATGCCACTTTTGGGTGATATTGCTATGATATTCATACACTTCCATACACTTTTGATCATATTTGGACTAACTTACTAATCCAGTGCACCCCAGTGCCAGTTTTTGTTTTCGGCTGTTTTTGTATTTCAGGTTTTCACGTTTCGAGAACTGCCCAGAAAAATCCAGAAAAATTATATAAAAAATCAGCGATCCGGAAACAACACTGCGTCCGAAGGGCAGCCTGGGGGGGCCACAGGGGCTCCAAGCGCCCTGTGGGCGCGCCCCCCCTGGGCCGCGCCGGGGGGGGCGCCTGGGCCCCCCGAGGCTCCCCCGGTGCCCTACTTTGGCATATACTTAAAGGGTCCTCCGTAACCCTCAGAACAGGACTTCTTTTCGCGATCCCATCTCTGTTCCGCCGCCGCCGCCGCTTCCAAGATCGGGAGCACCAGGAGAACTCTTCCCGGCACCCTGCCGGAGGGGAGGATCACCACCGGGAGCTTCTCCACCACCATGGACGCCTCCCGGATGACTCGTGAGTAGTCTCCCTTGGACCATGAGTCCATGACCAGTAGCTATGTGATGTTCTCCTCCCGTTCTTGTGCTTCACTAATTAGTCCTCGTGAGCTGCCCTACATGATCGAGGCACCTATGTAATCCTTATGCTGTTGCTATGTTGAGTTTGCTGGGATCCGATGGATTATGAGATATGTTCAGATTGATCTTGAGTAATATATTTGATTCACCTCTTTTATATTTTAGTTCATAAGTAATTCTTGCATGTTCTCCGTTGTTATTTATTGCTTTGGCCGAGTAATAGGTAGTGACTCCAAGAGGGAACGTTATGCTCGATTGTGGGTTCATGCCCCTCGATGACTAGCTTGAGTGACAGAAACATGAGTCTAGGGGATGTGATGTTGCCACAAGGGGGAAAACAATGGTGCTTGTACCCGCGGGTGCAAGGATTGTTTACTTTACGCAAAGTTCTTTTCATGCAGTTGTCTGTTGCATTGAGTTTACACTATGGGTGGGACTCGCAACTTAATACCAGCGAGATGTTCTGGATAGATATCTCAAGGTGGATGATTAGTAGTAGATATTGATGGATTTCGGTCTACTTACTTTGGCGTACCGCCCATGCTTTGAACCTCAACCTTTCTTGCAATGTAATCAGCATTGGTTTGCGTTCGTGGTCCTGTCAATTGCCCAGCTGTAATTTGTTTACCTCACATAGTTGTTTTATCGTCTTTTGGGAGAGAGACATCACTAGTGAACATCATGAGACTCTGGTCCATATTACCATCATCGATCACATCCACTATTTACTTTTCGCTATTTACTTACTATTGCAAAACACTATCTATCACTACTATCATATTGCTTTTAACCCTTTGTGAACTACAAGGCCGGAGAGATTGACAACCTCTCTGTACTCGTTGGGAGCAAAGTTATTTGTATCTGTCTGCAGGTCCACGTTGATTGCTAATTGCGCCGTTAGCAGTTGACACCTACTTGTTGAACCTAGGAGTCTCTGGGGATTCGATCCTTGGCATCTTTGCTAGGGGAAAACACTTCTACTTACTGCATCTTACACCTTCCACTTGGGGTAACCAACGAGGGGTTCGAGGCCCATCACATGCTTAGTAGTAGCACTAAAAAATCCAAAAAAGATTTCCTTGTTCTTCTTTTGCTTGTTGGGAGCTTTCACGTGTAAATAGTTTTTCTAGTTTTTGCTTTTTCCTTGTATAAGCTTCTCGATAACTCGCACTTGCTTGATTGGCAAGAGCTTATGTCTCTCTTTTATACTAAGTTTTATCCTCTTCATGATACTTATGTGGAGAGTAAGAGTACCTTTTTGCATGTGGATCATGGTAACAATGCTTTATGTGATGCTTATATTGTTGAGTTTATTCGTGATCCCACTGAAAATTATTATGAGAAGGGAACATATGCTTATAGATATTTCAATAATATCAAGTTCCCTTTCTTTATGTTGAAGGTTTTGAAGCTGCACTTGTTTTGTCTTCCTATGCTTATTGCTTTGTGCTTCAATGAATTATTCTATTGCAATATTCCTATGCATAGGAAGCATTTTAGGCTTAAATGTGTTTGGTATTTTCTTCTTGATGCTCTCTTTTGTTCTTCAACTCTTATTCCTACGAGAGCATCATTAAAGTCTTATGCCTAGCTTAAAGGCATAAAAGAAAGCGCTTTTGGGAGGCAGCCCACATGAATAAATTTTTTTTCTTTTGTTGTGTCTTGATGTTGTTTACTGCTGTAGCATCATCATTGTATCCTTGCTTTTCATATTTGTGCCAAGTATAGCCTCTGATAGCTAGAAAGTTCAAAAGTTGCGAGGTGCTGTCCAGGAAACAGATTCTGTCCTTGGATAGAAAAATTTGTATAAAATCACCAGATCATCTTTTTGGTCTGAATTTTTTCGACAGCATTCTCTATATAATTGTCTTTCGTGCGTCAGTTCTGAGTTTTTTTATTTGAGTTGCAGAAGTATCCCGATCAGGTCAATTATTTCCTGCTGTTCTGTTTTTCACAGATTCTGTCCTGTTTTGCCTTACCTATACTTTGCAAATTAAGAACTTGCTTTTTCTTTGCAAAAACCTTTTGGCAATCTTGAGAAACAGTAGAACTTCAAGAATATCCTTATTTCCAGCAAGGTATAATTATTTTATTAAGGGTACTAACCTCGCTAATCAGATTATGATGAGTTGTGTATGAAGGGAGTTTTCAAGTGTGCGAGGGAAGATGATAAAAAGATTCAGGAGTGTCAAGCGCTCAAGCTTGGGGATGCCCCCGTGCACCCCCAAGAAATATTCAAGGAGACTCAAGCGTCTAAGCTTAGGGATGCCCCCCGTGCATCCCCTTCTCCATCAACATTATCAGTTCGTCTTTCGTTTCGCTATATTTTTATCACTTCATGTGTTATGTGCTATGCTTGGAGCGTCTTGCTTTTAGTTTTCTTTTTAGTTTTTCATAACGAGTCGGAACCCAGCATTCCTTTATGTGGGAGAGAAACACACTCCACCTCTAACTAGAACATAACATAGAATTTTCATGTCTATCTATGTTGTGTGTGTTCTTTGTCTTTTAATAGCTACTATCATGCTCTGCTCTTAGTATTCATGCTTATCCTTTCAAGAGCTTCTATTTAGTTGGTTGCTTGAACTCTCTTTAATTACCATGCTCACCTTATTAAGAGAGTTTGCTTCCGTTGCATGGGTTAATGTGTCTATGATAAAGATGCTACTTTCATGATGGTGCTTAGTAGTTCAGGTTTTCTTTTGGTTAATCTCAAATAGCTGGGGGGTTCCCAATGTGTTATTGGAGTACCAACTTTGTTTGTTTGCCTATGATATGGTATGGTTTAGTAATATCTTCCTTCGAGAATTTATTTTGATTGACTTGGCGTATGCTCACGCATATTCAAGACTGTAAAGAAAGTCTGTCAAGCCTTGATGATCTTTTGTTTCTAAGTAGCGATATAACTACCATGACTGATTCAATATTGCTTTGTCGCTCTGCATGATTATGACCGTCATTGCTCTCTTAGTTGGTCGCTCCCAGTCTTTTCTTAACCTCCACCTGCACTAAGCAAACTAACCATGCAATACATAGCTCATGGGAAAGTAGCCTAAAAACTATTGTGGTAAAGAATATGTTGCCTATGTATCTTATTTCTTATAAGTTGCTTTCTGAGCGGTAACCATGTTTCTGGGGACGCCATCAACTGTCACACTTTTGTTGAATATCATGTGAGTTGCTATGCATGTTCGTCTTGTCTGAAGTAATGGTGATTTACCGTGGGTTGAATTAATATGCATATTGTTAGAGAAGAACATTGGGCCGCCAACCAAAGCCATGCATCATGGTGGAAGTTTTAGCTTGGACCTTAATCCTCAATCTCTAATGAGAATATGCTTATGCATTAAAGAGGAGTCCATCATCTATTTTCTATGTTGTCCCGGTATGGATGTCCTCAAGTTGAGATTTATCAAAAACGAGAAATCAAATGCGATCTATCTCCTTGGACCTTTGTACAGGTGGCATAGAGGTACCCCTTTGTGACACTTGGTTAAAACATATGCAATGCAATGATAACCCATGGGGATCCAAGCTAATTAGGACAAGGAGCGAGCACTATTGGTATTCGATGCATGAGGCTTGCAACTTATAGGATGGTTTATACATCACACATATGAAGTACTACTACCGTTGACACAATTGCTTCCATGTTTTCAAAATAAAAAAGCTCTAGCACTTAACCTTTCTTTTATCTTTATGTTGAAGCACCAACTACTGAGAGCATGATTGTCATTCTGAGTGTAATGTGCATTGTCCCGAAGTAGCATTGTCTTTTGCATGATTGTGATATCGTTTATTCTGAAATGATTGTATCTAGTCATCACTTAAACATTGAAGGTGCCCTTGCATTTATGTTTTGCATCACCAAAGGGGGCAAGCTAGATATCACTTTATCATATTTGCACGTCATGTTCATTGCAAATCTTTTTGATGTTTCAGTTTCATATTGTAAAACTTTCAGTCATTTGTGATTTTCTCTTGAGACAACTTAATTACTTTAGAATCATTGTCTCAGTAAGCTTTTGTCATATGACTATGAGAAAGTCCTATATGGTTAAAAGCATGTCACCACAGAAATTATTCTTGTTATCATTTACCTACTCGAGGACGAGCAGGAATTAAGCTAGGGGATGTTGATACGTCCAAAACGTATCTATAATTTAAGCTTGCTCCATGCCACTTTTGGGTGATATTGCTATGATATTCATACACTTCCATACACTTTTGATCATATTTGGACTAACTTACTAATCCAGTGCACCCCAGTGCCAGTTTCTGTTTTCGGCTGTTTTTGTATTTCTGGTTTTCACGTTTCGAGAACTGTCCAGAAAAATCTAGAAAAATTATATAAAAAATCAGCGATCCGGAAACAACACTGCGTCCGAAGGGCAGCCTGGGGGGGGCCATAGGGGCTCCAGGCGCCCTGTGGGCGCGCCCCCCCTGGGCCGCGCCGGGGGGGCGCCTGGGCCCCCCGAGGCTCCCCCGGTGCCCTACTTTGGCATATATTTAAAGGGTCCTCCGTAACCCTCAGAACAGGACTTCTTTTCGCAATCCCATCTCTGTTCCGCCGCCGCCGCCGCTTCCAAGATCGGGAGCACCAGGAGAACTCTTCCCGGCACCCTGCCGGAGGGGAGGATCACCACCGGGAGCTTCTCCACCACCATGGACGCCTCCCAGATGACTCGTGAGTAGTCTCCCTTGGACCATGAGTCCATGACCAGTAGCTATGTGATGTTCTCCTCCCGTTCTTGTGCTTCACTAATTAGTCCTCGTGAGCTGCCCTACATGATCGAGGCACCTATGTAATCCTTATGCTGTTGCTATGTTGAGTTTGCTGGGATCCGATGGATTATGAGATTATGTTCAGATTGATCTTGAGTAATATATTTGATTCACCTCTTTTATATTTTAGTTCATAAGTAATTCTTGCATGTTCTCCGTTGTTATTTATTGCTTTGGCCGAGTAATAGGTAGTGACTCCAAGAGGGAACGTTATGCTCGATTGTGGGTTCATGCCCCTCGATGACTAGCTTGAGTGACAGAAACATGAGTCTAGGGGATGTGATGTTGCCACAAGGGGGAAAACAACGGTGCTTGTACCCGCCGGTGCAAGGATTGTTTACTTTACGCAAAGTTCTTTTAATGCAGTTGTCTGTTGCATTGAGTTTACACTATGGGTGGGACTCGCAACTTAATACCAGCGAGATGTTCTGGATAGATATCTCAAGGTGGATGATTAGTAGTAGATATTGATGGATTTCGGTCTACTTACTTTGGCGTACCGCCCATGCTTTGAACCTCAACCTTTCTTGCAATGTAATCAGCATTGGTTTGCGTTCGTGGTCCTGTCAATTGCCCAGCTGTAATTTGTTTACCTCACATAGCTGTTTTATCGTCTTTTGGGAGAGAGACATCACTAGTGAACATCATGAGACTCCGGTCCATATTACCATCATCGATCACATCCACTATTTACTTTTCACTATTTACTTACTATTGCAAAACACTATCTATCACTACTATCATATTGCTTTTAACCCTTTGTGAACTACAAGGCCGGAGAGATTGACAACCTCTCTGTACTCGTTGGGAGCAAAGTTATTTGTATCTGTGTGCAGGTCCACGTTGATTGCTAATTGCGCCATTAGCAGTTGACACCTACTTGTTGAACCTAGGAGTCTCTGGGGATTCGATCCTTGGCATCTTTGCTAGGGGAAAACACTTCTACTTACTGCATCTTACACCTTCCACTTGGGGTAACCAACGAGGGGTTCGAGGCCCATCACATGCTTAGTAGTAGCACTAAAAAAATCCAAAAAAGATTTCCTTGTTCTTCTTTTGCTTGTTGGGAGCTTTCACGTGTAAATAGTTTTTCTAGTTTTTGCTTTTTCCTTGTATTTGGGTGTTCAAGAAAACCAAAAACTCCAAAAATATTTCAGTGTGTTTCTCTGAATTTATTTTCCTTTTGTTCGAGTTGTACCGACGAGAAGACCACGATGAAAATGTTGAGGTGGCTCTCATATGAATAATTGTTGAACTAATAAAGAGCACATTTTACCTTGTCTTCTCCTGTTGAATATTTTTTTGCATAT
This sequence comes from Secale cereale, assembly GCA_902687465.1. Taxonomy (NCBI): domain Eukaryota; kingdom Viridiplantae; phylum Streptophyta; class Magnoliopsida; order Poales; family Poaceae; genus Secale; species Secale cereale. The sequence continues at coordinate 810,226,182 of LR738710.1, read as the reverse complement.
TCCAGCTTAGTCCATGGCACTCTTGCGCTATTATTATTTTCATATCATTCGGTCGTGCAAGTGAAAGACAATAATGACGATATTCGATGAACTGGCCGTGGCAAGTAGAAACTGGTATGAACTCGACTTTTTCTGTTTGTGTAAATATGTTTAACCTAGTACCCATGATTCAGCCCATTATGATTAAACATGTTTGCCATGACAATTAGAGATTATAGTTTCTCATGCCATGCATAAGTAGCTAGGAGTTAATAATGATTTATCTTGGATATCAACATAGCATTAAAATGATTGTGATGTAGTATGAATGTTCAAGTGGCTTGACTTGGCACATGTTTATGCATGTAGTTGAATCAAAACCAACATAGCCTCTATGATATTTATGTTCATGGTGTCCATATCCTACTCATGCGGGTGTCCAATGTTTATTATGCATGATGCATGTTCATGACCATTGTTGCTCTCTAGCTGGCCGCTTCCCAACCGATTTGCAAGCCTTCACCTGTACTAAGCAAGAATACTGCTTGTGCATCAAATTCAAAAACTCAAAGTTATTCCAGATGAGTCCACCATACCTACCTATATGTGGTATTACCCTGCCGTTCCAAGTAAATTTGCATGTGTCACCTCTAAAAATTTCAAATAAATATCCTTTTTGTGTGCCTGGATCATTCATGGAACGACGAGAGGTGGTCGGTATTTTCCATGCTAAGCAGGGTATTCTCAACTTGAGTGTTTATTCACTCGCCATTGCACGAGAAAAGGGCAGTAATAGGGATTCCCAATTCCAAATTGCAAAAACAAAAAGCTTACAAATAAATAAACAAAAACTTCCAATGGAGTCCAAACCTTTACTTTTCTGTTTGGGAACCGCCACTAGCTTGTTTAGCATGGGAAATATTTATAACTGATAATCGTGAAGTGAATGAGAAGGGTGCACCTCTCAAAATATCATTTACCTCTGTTTTAAAAAGTTAAGCTCTAGCACCTCTGCAAATCACTGCTTCCGTCTGCGAAGGGACTTTCTATTTACTTTTATGTTGTGTCATCACCTTCTCTAATAAGCGCCAAATCTGAGAGCACTGTTGTCATGCATATGCATTGTGTGTAGTGAATGTTGGGTGTTATCATGACTGGATTTTTTTCTACCATGAATTATAATGTTTAGTCGATGCTTGAACTTTGGAGGTGCTCTGCATTTATATTTTGCAGTCTCAAAAAGGGCTAGCGAGATACCACTATTGTCATATTGTATCATGGTTGTTTTGACAACATGTTGTTGTTTGAGATGTCTTATTTTTGCTCACTAGCTGATTATGTCATTGATATGAGTTAATATAATCTTTAAGTATTATTGTCGACATGGTTAGTTATAATGCTGGCTAAAAACCTGGGTGTTGTTTAAACTTATTTATGCAAAAAATAGTAAAAGATTTTGTAAAAGTTTTTCTTTCTCACTTTTAGTTTATCAATTGAATTGCTTGAGGACAAGCAAAGGTTTAAGCTTGGGGGAGTTGATACATCTCCAACATATCTACTTTTCCTCACGCTTTTCCTCTTGTTTTGGACTCTAATTTGCATGATTTGAATGAAACTAACCCCAGACTAACGTTGTTTTTAGCATAACTACCATGGTGTTATTTTTGTGCAGAAATAAAAGTTCTCGGAATAAAACGAAACTCTGCGAGGATTTTTTATGGAATAAAAGAAAAATACCGGAGCCAAGATCCACCAGAGAGGCGCCCCTGGGTGGGCACAACCCACCAGGGGGCGCCCCCCTCTCCTGGCATGCCCAGGTGGGTTGTACCCACCTGGTGGCCCCGCGGACGCCAACCCTGATCCTATAAATTCCTATTTTTGGAGAAAGAATTATCGCGATCCACGAGACAGAGTCGTCGTCACCTCCTGTTCTTCCTCGGGAGGCTAGATGTGGAGTCCGTTTAGGGCTCCGGAGAGGGGGATCTTCGTTCTTCGTCATCACCAACCCCTCTCCATCGCCAATTCTATGATGCTCCCCACTGGGAGTGAGTAATTCCTTCGTAGGCTCGCTGGTCGGTGAGGAGTTGGATGTGATTCATCATTTAATCGAGTTAGTTTTGTTAAGACTCGATCCCTAGTATCCACTGTGTTCTTAGATTGATGTTGCTATGACTTTGCTATGCTTAATGCTTGTCACTTTAGGCCCGGGTGCCATGAACTCAGATCTCAACCGTTTATGAATTCATCATTATATCCATGTTTTAGATTTGATCTTGCAAGTTATAGTCACCTACTACGATTATGATCCGACAACCCCGGAGTGACAACAACCGGGCCCACTCTCGGTGATGACCGTAGTTTGAGGATTTCATGTATTCACTATGTGTTAATGCTTTGTTCTGGTTCTTTATTAAAAGGAGGCTTTAATATCCCTTAGTTTCCAATATGGACCCCGCTACCACGGGAGGGTAGGACAAAAGATGTCATGCAAGTTCTTTTAATAAAGCATCTATGACTATTTACGGAATACATGTCTACATTATATCGATGAACTGGAGCTAGTGCCGTATCGCCCTAGGTTACAACTGTCACATGATGAATATCATCCAACAAGTCACCCATCTAGTGTCTACGAATTTGTCCCATATTGATCTTGCTAAGTTGCTACTGCTGCTGCTACTGTTACGCTTGCTACAAAATTACTGCTATCATTGTTACTGTTACTATTGTTGTTGTCCCTATTATCAAAACTATCAACTACTTTGCTACTGATCACTTTGTTGCAGATAATTAATCTCCAAGTGTGGTTGAATGAACAAGTCAGCTACTAATACCTTCAAATATTCTTTGGCTCCCCTTGTGTCGAATCTATAAATTTGGGTTGAATACTCTACCCTCAAAAACTGTTGCGATCCCCTATACTTGTGGGTTATCATTGGGCCAACATGGGCCTAAGGGAGAGAGAGGGAAGCCCACGGGGGGTGGCCGCGCGCCCCCCTCCTAGGGAGTCTGAATAGGACAAGGAGGAGGGCGCAGCGCCCCCCTTCCCTTTCCCTTTCCCTCTCCTTCCTTTTCCCTTCGGTGGAAGAAAGGACAAGGGGGGAATCCTACTTGGACTAGGAGTACAAGTAGGACTCCCCCCATGGCGCACCCCTCCAGGCCGCCGGTTGTCGGTGTACTAAGATAGGGGTACCTTAGTACCCCAACTTGTGCACGGGCTGTAGCAGCTTCCCGTGGCAGGGCTTACCACGTGCTCGCCAAGAACCGTTCTGGTCCCTATGAAGCCATTCAAGAACAAAGTATACAAGTCAGAAGATCAAGGCCCCGGCAAGAGGAGCTTGCCGGGAAGGCCGCACCAGGCTCAAGGTTATCACTTTAGCACAAGACCCTGGCAAGAGGAGCTTGCCAGGAAGGCCAAGGAACACATACCTCAAAAGATGTCTCGGCGCATCATGCGCCCCGGCAGGACCCGGAGAGCGACAAGCTTCCAGGCCCGGCAAGATCACGACCCCGGCAAGGTGCTTGCCGGGGAAACCTACGCTGTGTGCCCGCGCTCCAGCTCATCTGCCCACGCATCGCCCTGGGGCCCTTCCAGGGGCATGTGGCAGACGGCTGTGCAGCCTGGGGGACACGGTGGCAAGCCACGGTGACGAGGCTACCGCCGTGGCGAACGGAGAAGCATGGACGGACGCTTTTGGGGGCGACGGCGACGGGCATTTAATGCCCTTGTCCCCCACTGTCAAAGTTAGGTGAAGATCACTGTTCATATACTGTTCATGCACTGTTGCAACTACCACCAAATTTACACTTTTACCCTCCTCTACGTTGACACCTGTCGGTGACCCCTTTGAGCTATAAAAGGAGGCCCATGCACAACGTAGAGGAGGTTCGATCCTAGAAACTCGCTCACTCTCTCGCTCGGTGTAGCTGGTACTGTAGATCTTCAAGCTCCCGAGCCCAAAAACTTAATACAACCAAGGCAGGAGTAGACTTTTACGCGTCCGCGCGGCCCGAACCTGGGTAAACTGCCCGCGTGTGCTCCTCGATCTGCTCTCCGTGCTCCCTCCGTTCCCTTACCGCAACGTAGAAAGGGGCTCCGGTCCCATAGGTGCTCGTGGGAGGACAGTTTCCCCCGACATCTTTGGCGCGCCAGGTAGGGGGGCAGCGAGGTTGTGCGAACCTGATCCGGCGCTCACGCGGGCGCAACCTTCAGCAACTTCACCAGCTTCATCAACCTCATTGACAGCATCAACATGCCTCCGAAGAAGAAGGCTTCGGAGGTCGAAGGCCCGTCTGCGTCGATCCCGCCACCACCAGAACCAACGGTTGGTGGGGTAGACGCCGGCAGAAGGGTGACCGCCGGTGAGGAGACTCACGGCGCCACCAAGTCCAAGGACAAGACGGACGACCGGGCGAACTCCAAAGCCTCGGTGTCAGTACACGCCCCACGTCCCTCCCAGGAGGTGCAAGACCAGCAGCGGCGTGGTACGGGAGGTACCATACGCTTGCTGGGGCGTGGCCAAGCCGGAGGATCGCGGGATGCTCAAGGCCAGCATGCTGGTACGAGCAAGGCGCGGTCGCCAGGGCGAGAAACTGCTCCTTCTAACCCTGTTAGAAGTCCGAGCATATCTCGCTCCTCGCACCGCTCGCCGCCGCTCCCCTCCTCTCCAGCAGAAGCTCTAGCAAGAGCACAGCTGCTCCTCGACTTCCCTCCAACGGCAGATAAAGCCGAAGACTGGAGGGCGACGATCCAGAGCCCTTTGATGGAAGCTTATGTTGATGAAGTGAGGAAGCTTGAAGAGCACTTTGAAGGTCTGCAAATGGAGCACGTCCCAAGAGCTCAAAATGATATTGCAGATGGCCTCTCAAAGTGTGCTGCAATGAAGTTACCTGTGGAACTAGGGACCTTCGTGCTCAAGTTAACTCAGCCATCCGTTACACCATCAGTTGGGCAAAACAAGAAGAGGAAGTTGGTCTCCGGCAACTACTTGCCGGCGGATCTTCCCGAAGCCGCCGCCAAGGTCCCCAAGATCAACAGCCAAGATGCTGAGGAACAGTTTGCTCCTGCAGATCCAAGGGTCTGTACAGTTGAAGCAGGCATTCCCGACAAGCCTTGCCCCGGCAGGCTTGCCGGGGGACCATCAGCTCCGGCAGAGCCGCAGGTTCTTGCCGTAGAAGCTGAGGTTCCCGCAGCAGCCCTCATGCCTTTAGTCCTTGTTGTTGAGCCTCAGGCTCCAGCATGGGCACAGCAAATCGTCCGCTTTCTGCAAACTGGAGAACTTTCCGACGAGCCAGAAGAGATAGAGAAAATAACCAGGCAGTCGAGTATGTACCAGTTCGTTGGCAATGAACTGTACAGAAGAAGACTCAACGGTGTCAGGTTGAAGTGCATTTCTAGGGAAGATGGACAGAAGCTGTTGGCAGAGATACATGGAGGCATATGTGGCCACCACATTGGCGCAAGGGCACTTGCCGGGAAGGCGTTCCGGCAAGGGTTCTTCTGGCCAGAAGCCCTCCAAGATGCAACTGCACAAGTAACCAAGTGTGAAGCGTGCCAGTTCCATGCCAAGCAAATTCACCAGCCAGCTCAAGCTCTCCAGACGATCCCTTTGTCCTGGCCCTTCTCGGTCTGGGGGCTCGATATTCTCGGCCCCTTTCCCCGCGCAGTCGGGGGCTTTGAGTACTTGTACGTAGCAATCGACAAGTTCACAAAGTGGTCAGAAGTGGAACCAGTGAGAAAGGTGATAGCACAGTCAGCAGTCAGGTTCTTCAGATCGATTGTTTGCCGTTTCGGAATCCCTAACAGGATCATCACCGACAACGGCACACAGTTTACAAGTCGCACCTTCATGCAGTACGTCCAAGACCTTGGCGCCAAGGTCTGCTTCGCTTCTGTTGCTCACCCGAGGAGCAATGGTCAAGAGGAGAGGGCCAATGCTGAAGTGCTGCGCGGACTCAAGACAAGAACCTTCGACAGGCTGCACAAGTGAGGAAGAAACTGGATAGAGGAGTTGCCGGCGGCTCTTTGGTCAACCAGGACGACACCAAATCGAGCCACCGGACAGACACCCTTTGCTCTTGTCTATGGAGCAGAGGCAGTTCTCCCCATGGAACTCGTATACGGATCTCCTCGAGTGCTCGCTTATGATGAGCTCGAGCAAGAGCAACTGCGACAAGATGATGCATTGCTCCTCGAGGAGGAACGTCTCCAGGCTGCTGTACGAGCTGCTCGATACCAGCAAGCCTTGCGTCGCTATCATAGCCGCAAGGTCAGGGCCAGGAGTCTCGAGGAAGGCGACCTTGTTCTTCGGCGTGTTCAGTCCGCCAAGAATTCCAACAAGTTGACGCCGAAGTGGGAAGGCCCTTATCGGGTGAGACAAGTCACAAGGCCCGGCGTTGTACGCCTTGAGACAGAAGAAGGCTTACCGGTGAGCAACTCCTGGAATATAGAGCATCTTCGCAAGTTTCACCCGTAAGGCGCGGTTGCCGTGATCCGCTCCGGCAACCACCTTTTGTACAAGTCTTGCCGCTGTTGCATGTAAACCTTTGTACAAAGCCAGGCGCAGATCCCGTGCATCAGTAAAGCTTTTGTGCTTCGCACTATTTGTCATTTCCATGCTTTTCTTTGTTATTTGCATGCATCATCTGACACCTTGTGCAACGCACATCCCCGTTTGCCGGGGGGAAGGAGATGGAGGCATGAACCAAGTACTGTTCAAGAAAGAGAAGCCTTGTCGGGGAGCAAACAATCTATGAAAGCTAAGTTACCAAAGTTTGAGTAATTCAAAATTTTCAAATTTTTTAGTTGTCTTCCTTGAACAACCACACTTTGTATGGAAAACCTGTGCGCGGAGGAACCTACCCGTGGCTAGCCGCACCCTTACTTTGTTTCGAGCACGCTCAACGACTTAAGTGAGCTGCGACAAGTGTCGCGCCCTTACTTCGTTTTCGAGTTCGCTCAGCAATCTAAGTGTGCTGTGACTAGCTGCGGCAAGGTTTCTTGCCGGCAAAGGTATTGCCAGCAGGCTGCTAAGAGTCCAGCGCTCAGCGCTCGCGGCAAGGGTCCTTTGCCGGCAAGTTCCCTAAAAACGTAGGGTGGAATGCATACAAAGTGAAGGGACCAAAGCAAGGGAGATAACACTGCATTGGTTGCTCAACATAAGATTGTATATTACAAAGATAACTTGCCGCAATACTAACATATTCTTGTCCGTAACATGCTTTGCAGCGGCAAAGGAAGCAGAAAGAAAGGAATCTAATCTACGCGGTCGCCTCACGCCTCGTGATCTTGCCCACCTTGGCGACGATGTGGGCAACTTGCGCCTTCAATGCCTCCTGGTCAGCTTCGGGCGGCAAGGAGCGGAGGACATTGACGAGGTTGATGCCGGGGTTGCGGTAGACGATCTTCGACAGCACCCGCTCCATGGTGCCCATGCAGAGCCGGCGCGCCTCGTCGGCCAGCTGCTCGGGGATCTTCTCCCGCAGCCTCGCAAGCGCCGGCGCCACTCCCCTGAAGAACAGACTTAATTTGGCGCTGTGAGGGAGGTTCTTGTCGGGGGAGTACACGAGATGCTCCGCCCTCAACGCCATCATCTCCATGTCAATGTTGGCGGTGGAGGTGACGAGGTCTTCAGTCCACCGCTCCACCGTCTGCTGGAATTGGTTTTGCGAGACGGCGGTGCTTTCCAGCACGGCCCTCTCGGCCCGGAGATCATCCTTCAGCTTCGTCTCGCGGTCCCGGGCAGCGTCAAGCGAATTGGTCAGGGTGGACACCTTCAGCTCTAGGTCGGCAATGGAGTCCCTGGCATCAGTGAGCTCTTTACCCTTCTCGGAGAGGCGGATTTGCAGCTCCGAGTTGGTGTGGGCATCCTTCTCCTACTCCACGTTGAGCGCGGTGACCCTGTCTTCGCTTGCCTTCAAGAACAGCTCCAACTGCGACACTCTGGCCACCAGATCCTTCTTGGCGGTCTCTGCGGCAGCGGCAGCATCCCTCGCCTCCCGCAGAGCCCCACCAATAGCCTGCTCCCGGGCGGTAAGGTCGTCCTCGTGGCTGTCGAGGTCGACCTTCCGCTGGTTGAGCGCCCCTTCCCGCCGAGACAGCTCTTCGGCGGCCAGACGCTGCTGCTCCTCGACCTCGGCCTTTTCGAGGACGAATGCTTGCTGCGCCCCAGCAAGCTCCTCGCGCTCCTCCGCCAAGTTCCGGAGGGGCGCCTGGTTGGCGGCACGGAGCTCCGCGGCGCGCTTCTCCAAGTCAGCACCAGCCTTGGCAGCCAGAGCCTCCCGAGACTCCAACTTCGCCTGCCTGGCCCGGTACAAGGCCAGGAGCCGGCGAAGGAGCAGCTCCTCTTCAGGCTCGTCGCTGCTGCCGGGCGCATCTACAATCTTCAATCCGGCGGAGGCGAGGACCTCTCCGTCAAAGGTCTCTCCCTCCGCGGGTGCTCGAGACGAGGACGCCCACGGGACTTGAATAAAAACCCCGTTGGCGGCCTCCAAGTAGACACCCGACCGCTCCGCGGGGGCGGAAGGGTCGGCGGCCGGTGCAGCGTCCGGCGCTCCCGCAGCCTCCGGGCCAGCGGTACGGTCGCCGGTCCCTTCCCCAGCCACGGCGTCTGCGGTCGGGGCGGTCTCTTCAGCGGCGGGCTCGTCGGCTCCAGCCATACCCTCAGTGGCAGTGGCGTTGCCGCCGTCGCCGTGCACCTCCTCCTTAGAGGTGGCCTCTGTCTCCATCAGCTCTGGGGCAGGAGGATCTAGTGGAAGAAAAAGAAAAGAAAGAATCAAGCAAATATCCAAAAAAGACGAATTCGAGAAGAAGAAGTCACAAGGGTTACCTTCGCGGACTTCTTCGACGACGGGGTCCCTCGCCGGGGAATTCTCCCTTGGCGGCGGAGTAGTGGCCCCTGCTGGCGGAGGGCCGCCTGCACCCTCCCTTGGCGGGGTGCTCACCCTTGTCGGGCTGCTCACCCTTGGCGGGGTACCCGCCCTTGGCGGAGTGCCCGTCCTTGGCGGAGCGTTCTCCCTTGCCGGGGAGTTCATCCTTGGCGGGGAGGGTGGAGCAAGTGGCTCGTCGGGGGCGACCTCCTGGCGCTCCTGCGGCTGCGGCTCCACTTCTGCACAAGACAACAAGACATCAACCAAGATGATAACCTCAAGCGCACCCGTCAAGCAGAAAGATAAATACCAGACTTACGCTGGGGGCTGCGCTGGGGGCTGCTCCTCGGAGCAGCGGGCTGATCCGACAAGCTCGTCGTCGGCACGTCGCTTGTCGCCGCGACGGGCTCGTCGTCCTCGATATTGACCACAGGGATCTTGGCCCTCTTCGCCATCCACTGGGTCAAGGTCCTGCGAAGCAAAACAAAAGCAAGATCAGAACCAAGCAAGGAAAATCAAGACAAAATCAAAGAAACTAAAAGAATTGCAAGTACTTACTCCTCTTCCTCTTCGTCAGAGCTAAGGGCGGAGAATTCAAACTCCGCCTGGTGTGCTCCCGCGCGAGGAGCTGGAGGAGAAGACTCCCTCGGGCGCTTGGCGGGCTCCGGGGCTGTGGGCTGTGAAGACCCGGCCCCCGTCGTCGCCGAGGACCGAGGGGCAGAAGGAGCACCCGTTCCGCTCCGGGAAGATCCCCCTCCGCTTGGCGCTCGAGCACGGGGCGCCTCCTTGACGACTTCGCTCGTCTTGGTGGCGCGCGTCGCACGGCGCGTCGGCTGCTTTCGAGGCGCCTGTGGCCTCGCCGTCTCAGCTGCCTTGCGGAGGTGCTTCTTCGGATGCTGCGGAGGGCTTGGCGGAGGCGGAGAGTTCTCCGAGGATGAGGAGGCATCGTCGTCAAGATTCAGAGATCCACCAGAGTCTTCATCGGAATCTCCATACTCGGCGTCCTCCTCCTCCTCGGCAGGCCCGCTGGACTCAGTGCCATGCCCGGCGGCCTCGCTCCCCCCGGCAACCTCGCTCGTCCCGGCAAGCTTCACGGAAGGCTCCCCGGCAAACTCCTCGGGCGCAATCTTCAGCAGCTTGAGGATTTCCGCCTCCTCTGCTTGACTCACTGTGTCCGCGGCCTCTGCCTCGTCCACAGTGTATCCAAATTCGCCCGCAGCCGCAGCTGCGGCGGCCTCCTCCATCCTGGAGGCAATGTAAGCTACATCCCGGTCAGTAGTATCCCGGGTGAGGCCCTTCTTCTCCTTGGCGTTGCGGGGCTTCTCGACCAAGTTGTCGAAGAAGGTCTGCATGGTCTCCGCTGGAGGCTCCAGCCAAGTGGGGACGACGCCATAGGAGTCGCACTCGGGCATCATCGCGCGTATGGAATCGCGGGCAGTGCTGTTGCACAGCGGCACCACTCCCCGGGAAGGTTTGAACCACTCCGGGTGGGTGGTGTCATGCTTGAAGAGCTCCCGGACCATCCCCTTCAACTACAAGACGGTGAAATTGAAGTTCAACCCGGGGCGCAGCCTCATGATGTCCGCCGCGTTGTCGAATTCCCAGGCGGGCCTCTTCCTCTCCTGCAGAGGGGCGATGCAGCGGCGGAGGAAGTCAGCTCCAACTTCTCCCACAGTCAGATTGGCGACCCGGAGGCGGAGGATCCTAGTCAAGGCGATCTGCAACTTGCTGTCCTCCGGGGCCAAATCGCTCCAATCCTTGCCGCGCACTATTGGAGTTTTGTGCGGCGAGGTAAACTGCTCGGGCTTATCTTCCAGGACCCAGCACCAGTCGGCCCTCCACTCCTCCCACTTGCCGCGGAGCTCTCCTTTCAAGTACGCATCCTTCTTGTTCAACCTAAAGATCCAGGAGATGCCGCCGGAGAGCGGGGATCCGGAGTCTACTCTAGGCGTGAAGAAATGGCGGAAAAGAGCTACATTTGGGTGGACCCCAACATAGTTTTCGCACAGATGTGCGAAAACAGCCATCGTAAGGACGGCGTTGGGGGTGAAATCTAAGAGGTGGAGGCCGTAGGTGTTCATTACATCGCAAAAGAACTCTGAGTACGGAGGGCACAGACCACAATGGAAGAATGCGGCAAAGTAAAAGTACCCGCCGGGGAACATGTCGGCGGCGACGGCGGGGAGGACTCTGGTGCGGGGATGAGCTTTGGTCTCCCTCGCCCAGAACAAATAGTATTTGTCCCGCAGCTCCCTCGCGCCAAGCCTCGGCGCGAAGACCACGCACTTCCTCCACAAGGCTGCCAGCTTCGCCACCTGCTCGGACTTCTCCTTCTTGGCCTTGTCACTCTTCGCCTTGTCGCTCTTCGGAGCCATGGCGGGGGCGGCGAGGAAAGAGGCGAGGAGGTCGACGGTGCCGCGAATGCGGGAGATGGCGGAGGAAGGGAGGGGCTGGGCTCTCTGTCGACCTTTGGGAGGCAGAGGGCGACGGGGGTTTTCTGGAGAATCAAGGCGCAATAAAAACGATGAAGGGAACTGCCTCTGCTTCCTCTGCTTTTAAGGGGGAAGTGGGGGACGTTCCGCATTTCCCATTAAAGAACAGGCCACGATCTCTCCCACGACGCCGCAATCGACGCGTGCCGTTAGGGAGGGATGTGGTGGATACGGAAGGGGATACGGCTTGCCGTGGGCCGCGTGTGCCCGTGCACTGTCTTGGGCCTGGCCCAACAGCGCTCGGCACCGTGTGTGGCCCAGGCCAGGGGGCTCCTGTCGGTGTACTAAGATAGGGGTACCTTAGTACCCCAACTTGTGCACGGGCAGTAGCAGCTTCCCGTGGCAGGGCTTACCACGTGCTCGCCAAGAACCGTTCTGGTCCCTATGAAGCCATTCAAGAACAAAGTATACAAGTCAGAAGATCAAGGCCCCGGCAAGAGGAGCTTGCCGGGAAGGCCACACCAGGCTCAAGGTTATCACTTTAGCACAAGACCCTGGCAAGAGGAGCTTGCCAGGAAGGCCAAGGAACACATACCTCAAGAGATGTCTCGGCGCATCATGCGCCCCGGCAGGACCCGGAGAGCGACAAGCTTCTGGGCCCGGCAAGATCACGACCCCGGCAAGGTGCTTGCCGGGGAAACCTACGCTGTGTGCCCGCGCTCCAGCTCATCTGCCCACGCGTCGCCCTGGGGCCCTTCCAGGGGCACGTGGCAGACGGCTGTGTAGCCTGGGGGACACGGTGGCAAGCCACGGTGATGAGGCTACCGCCGTGGCGAACGGAGAAGCATGGACGGACGCTTTTGGGGGCGACAGCGACGGGCATTTAATGCCCTTGTCCCCCACTGTCAAAGTTAGGTGAATACCACTGTTCATATAATGTTCATGCACTGTTGCAACTACCACCAAATTTACACTTTTACCCTCCTCTACATTGACACCTGTCGGTGACCCCTTTGAGCTATAAAAGGAGGCCCATGCACAACGTAGAGGAGGTTCGATCCCAGAAACTCGCTCACTCTCTCGCTCGGTGTAGCTGGTACTGTAGATCTTCAAGCTCCCGAGCCCAAAAACTTAATACAACCAAGGCAGGAGTAGGGTTTTACGCGTCCGCGCGGCCCGAACCTGGGTAAACTGCCCGTGTGTGCTCCTCGATCTGCTCTCCGTGCTCCCTCCGCTTCCTTACCGCAACGTAGAAAGGGGCTCCGGTCCCATAGGTGCTCGTGGGAGGACTGTTTCCCCCGACACCGGCCTCTATGCCCTCTCCTTTATATACATGGGCAGGGGGGCACCCCAAAGACACAAAAGTTTCTCTTAGCTGTGTGCAATGCTCCCCTCCACAGATTACACCTCAGATCATATTGTCGTAGTTCTTAGGTGAATCCCTGCGCGATCTAATTCAGCATCACCGTCAACACACCGTCGTGCTACTGGAACTCTCCCTCGACCCTCTGTTGGATCAAGAGCTCATGGTACGTCATCGAGCTGAACGTGTGCTGAACTGGGAGGTGCCGTACGTTCGGTTCTTGATCGGTTGAATCGCGAAGACATTCGACTACATCAACCACGTTATTCTAACGCCTCCGCTTTTGGTCTACGAGGGTACGTAGACACACTCTTCCCGTCTCGTTGCTATGTATCTCCTAGATAGATCTTGCGTCTGCAGGAGCTCTAATCCTAGCGAGGCCCCACGAAGCAGACCACCGTCCCCGTCGCTAGAATGCCGTGCCGCCGGCCTTCGCCCGTGGTGTGCACACTACTCCGACAGGGGGCCACCACTGGGCATATGCATTCGACGGTGTGGAGTAAGATATCTCCTCTGTCCCCCCCCCCCTCTCATTTTTTGTCGATTCCATAGTGAAGGTTAGGTTTGTAAATCAAAATTGGTTCATTTTCCTAGTACTAAGTGTTCATCTGCCCTGTAAATTAGATTGTAGTGACATTACTATGCTCTGTTTAGGAGACAATATAGTAATAATTTTTTAGTTCAGTAGATAGTGCTATTACCATGCTCTGTTTAGTAGACAAATAGCTATGCACTTTTTTAGTGTCCATTTAGAGTTTATTTAAATTGCTATGCACTATTTATTTAGTAGACAATTCTAATTTTATTGTATGATTTAGTACAAAGTGTACTCATATTTTCAGTGTGTTCAAATTGGCACTAATGATGTTTGGGTTACTATGCACTGTTTATTTAGTAGACATTAGGGTCACAATTTGCTCTTATTTAAATTGGCATGCACTGTATATTTAAATTGAATTTAAGAGAGCCCAGAGCTGTAGTTTAAATAATTGGTATTTAAATTATATTTAAATTACTTTTGATGTTATTTAAATTGGCATGCACTGTTTAATTAATAAGTACAAGTATTGTTCCTTTTTGTAGCTTGTCTGATGATGTTTGGGAAGTTAGACTGCATTTTCATGATAGGATAACTTGGAAAGGACTATGTGTGTTTCAGACATCACTTTTTACAATCTGTTAGCACTCATAGAGAGAGCAGGATATGGAAGTAAAGACTACATGTATTATGTGAGGGATGCTGGGTTGGGAGTAGCTGGTTTGGAGGAGATATGTGATGATGACAAGGTGGATGAGATGCTAGATCACATTGCCAATAAAGATCAGAACATAGTAAACCCGACAATAGTTAGGGGTAGTGAGCCCAGACATGCAGATATAAACATAGGTTATGTTTGTGATCATCAAGTTCATATAGTCGATGTTGGAGAGAGCATTGTATATGAGGTGAATGATGTTGGGGTGGTGTACAAGTCACCATCCAAAGTATCAAAAAGAGATGCAATAGTTGAGGAGCCTGAACCAATCCAGTTTTTCTCCACACAGCAGAGCCACAATGTTGATATGGAGCAAGGCAATGAAGCAGATGTTGATATGGAGCAAGGCAATGGAGAAGATGTTGACATGGAGCAAGAGGAGTTAGAAAGAAGTATGGAGCTTAGAAGGAGATCAAAAATTCAGAGATTTAAGCAGCATCAGAAGAATGTTGAGAGGGTGCAGGAAATGAAAAGAAAACTTATTGTGCTACTAATTGAAGATGAATCTGACTTGGAGGAAGATGAGGATTTCATGGCTAGGATTGCTGAGCTAAGGAGGCAGAGAGAGGACCCACTCTTAAACTTTCAAGGTGACACTGTAGATGAACCTTATGAGTTACAAGAGGAAAATGCAGAGCAAGAGGGGCATGGAGATGATGAGGAACTTGAAAAGGAGGAGATACCACAGGAGTAAAAGAGGAAGAAGTTGAAAGTAAGAAAGGGGCCAACCACAAGATCGCATGCTAGTTTGGAGCAATAGTTTAAGGATGTTTGGGTACCATCAACTATCATAGTTCTCCTGTACTTTCGTCTTCTCCTCATCTTTCTTTGACAGCTCTGCCTTAAAGTTTCCCACTATAGTTTCCAGCTCTGCAATCTTCACATCAAGACATTCCTTCTACTCCTTTTCATTGTTCTCCTCGTTCTTCCATTTGCAATTATCAATCTATAAATTTTCCAATCTACTACCCGAGAGGGATTGACAACCCCTCTTATACGTCGGGTTGCAAGTATTTGTTATTTGTGTGCGGGTACCGTTTACATAGTATTGTGTGGTTCTCCTATTGGTTCTATAACCTTGATCTCATCACTGAGAGAAATACCTACCGTAGCTATGCTGCATCATCCCTTCCTCTTTGGGGAAATACCGACGTAGTTCAAGTGACATCACACTCCACCTTGGCAATATGTCATCTCTATCTTTGAGTCTCCATGCGCAAATTTTCATGTACATTGTACTTGAACCGTTGAACGAACTCCGCCGGCACATTCTTGACTTCACATGGCTCCACCAGCAACAGTAATTCCCCTTTTTCTCACTAATATACAAATCTCTCGCAAAAATTATGTTCTTATAGATTTTTATTTTGTGTTCCCAACTTCACGGAATTGTTGGAAACATGCCGTAGAGGTAATAATAAAGAGGTTATTATCGTATTTTCTTGTTCGTGATAAATTTTTATTTTCATATTATAATTATATTGACCGGAAACTTAAATACATGTGTGGATAAATAAACAGACACCGCGTCCATAGTGCGCCTCTAGTAGACTAGCTCGTTCACTAAAGATGGTTAAGGTTTCCTAAGCATATACATGAGTTGTCATTTAATAATGGGATCACATCATTAGAAGAATGTTGTGATGGACAGACCCAATGTAAGCTTAGCATTTGATTGTATAACTTAGTTTAATTGCTACACCTTTCTTCATGTCAATTATATGTTCCTTAAACCATGAGATCGTGCTACTCCGTAATACCGAAAGAATACTTTGTGTGTATCAAACGTCACTTCAGAGTTTGGTAATCATAAAGGTGCTCTATGGGTATCTCGAAAGGTATTTGTTGGGTTGCATGGATCGATACTAGAATTTTTCATTCTTGTGACGAAGATATATATCTGGTCCCTCTCGATAATATAACATCATGAATAGCTTGCGAGCATGTGAGTAATGAATTTAGTCATGGGGATCTTGTATTACTAAATGACTAAAGAGACTTGCCGGTAATGAGATTGAACTAGGTATGGTGATACGTCCAAAACGTATCTATAATTTCTACTTGCTCCATGCCTCTTTTGGGTGATATTGCTATGATATTTATACACTTCCATACACTTTTGATCATACTTGGACTAACCTATTAACTCGGTGCACCCCAGTGCCAGTTTCTGTTTTCAGCTGTTTTTGTATTTCAGGTTTTCACGTTACGAGAACTGCCAGGAAAAATCCAGAAAAATTATATAAAAAATCAGCATTCCAAAAACTACCGTGCGCTCGAAGGACAGCCGGGGGGGCCACCAGGGCTCCAGGCGCCCTGGCGGCGCCCCCCCCCC
>LR738710.1:810074347-810201257 GCA_902687465.1 Secale cereale | reverse complement strand
CCCCCCCCCCGGCGCGCCATGGTGCCTTGTGGGCATCTCCTGGCTCTTATGTCCTCCCACGAAGCTTCGGGGGTCTCTTTTGTTCCAAAAAATCGTCAAAAAGTTTCAGGTCATTCCAAGAACTTTTATTTATGCACAAAAATCAACACCATAGTAGTTCTGTAGAAAATAGTGTAAGTCTGGGTTAGTTCCATTCAAATAACACCGAAACCATATAATTTATTTGTGAACATGGCATCAATACTTCATAAATTATAGATACGTTGGAGACGTATGAGGATACAAAATGTGTTGACCAGCATTGAGTGAATAAATGATTTAGACAAGTTGAGCATGGAAAAACAAAACTTACGATCTCATCCTCTTCCGCATGCAATAGCCACCTTGCCTGTAGCTGAAGAACCACATGGCAAAACTTGGCGAACTTTTGTGGATAATGTACCAGTGATACGATAACGACCTCATATTGTGTGCTTGAATGATGCACATATCTTAGGGCGCAATATGTTTTCGGGCGTGAAACAATTCGTGCACTTGCGCCAGAAGGTCCCCCCTCTCCTACTACCTATGAATCTGCAAATACGGCCAACCACACATCGCACAGCAGCTCATCATCCATTGTCGAGTACCCCGCCATACTTCGTACTCTGAAAAAACAACATGGCATCAAAAATTAAGCTAAATGGCATCTGACCAAACACCTGTCAGGTGTGGTGTCCGCCATGGAGGTCATCGACCGAGGGGCTGAGTGTACCTCGGTACAAACTGCTTCAGGGTGGACAACACCGTCATAATGGCGAGCGGGCGCGTCGGTTCTGGTTGCGGACGTCGGACGATGCCTCTGTGGCGACCGGGAGGTACAACGAAGATGGCGAAGGTGGAGGGTGCGAATGCAAAGCAAGGAAGAGAAGGGGCATAGTGGAAGGAAATGGGACCAGGAAGGGGGATTTAGTGGGCCCTAGGTGTCGGAGTCCTACGTGACTGTTGTCCAGAGTCTGCACCCCCTCCCCCCACCTTGTCTCCACTTTGCGGGATAAAGTGCATCCGGACCACCCGACGGATCGATACACGACCGTGTTGGATGGCGAAACTCGTCTTGACCGCTCGATCCAGACATATGCGGGCGGTTTGAGGGTCGGCGGTGGAAACGCCCTAAGGGACCAAATGTCCACGATAAGTGACGAGGGACTAAATGTATACTTTGTGTAAACTGGGACCAAAAATACATTTTTCGCTTTTTATAACACGGTGAACGAACTGAAAATTTGGCTGAGGTATAGACACGACAATCTTGCCTCGTAGTAGGGAGGCATATGTCGTGCAGGACTCATATCTTACGGCAAATCCAACGCATGGACACATTTTGTCGGCTTTTGCCCATTTGGGGATGCTTGGGCAGAAATGACGGTCGAATGGGCGGACGTAAACTCATTTTGTCTCTGTCTGCTCGTCTGGACGCAAATCCACAATAGTGCTGACGCTCCACACGTCTGATTGGTGTCCGACCCTACCACATGCGTCAGCCACCCAACCACCTTCGCTGGTCCTTTTAAATACACATGTGTGGGGGCGGGAGGGATGGCCACAACGCCCACTCTTCTCCCTCCAACTGCCTCCCAGCCGCCCGATAGGTCAACCTTGGAAAGTGTCGGCGCCCACCATGGCTCAGTAGTGGACGCCTGTAGCACACGACTCGGCTCCTCCTAGGGGCGCCTCACCTTAACGGCGTCTGTTGGTGATGTTCCCCAGCACCAAGACCCGACAATTGTCTTGACCCGGCCAGAGAGACAAGAGGCTCCATGGGCCAGAGCCTTTGCCGGGTCATGGAGGACACAAGGAGGCCTAAGGCCTGGCAATATATTCTCCAGAAGGCCGGCTCATGAAGAGGCATGGTGGGCTATCTTACGAAGAAGACTTTGGAGGAAAGATGAGTATAGAGTTAGACTAGGATCTGGGTTGGTACTATGACCCGGAATCTCATGTAAATCTAGGGACTCGGCCCATTATATAAAGGGGAGTTCCTAGGACGAAAAGTCCAAGGGGGCAATCTCTCGAGAGTTTGATTAGCGAATCTACATCCTTGTAATCAAGATCTCCAGCAATATCAATCAAACAGGAAGTAGGTATTTACGAGGGGCCAAACCTGGGTAAACGCATATCCTTCGTTCCCAATAAACCCCGTTCAAGCAACCAACTACTTGCGATGGCCTCCAGACTTAGTCCTTTCACGAGGACATTTGCCGTGAAAAAACCATGACAACATCGGTTGAGCGCAACCGCATCTATGTTTCCGTCACCTACTGCTTGCACTATTGGGAGCACACCATCCACGTGATGCGGCCAAATGTGAACATGTCACACGGGTGGCATTTGAACCCGGATAGAATTGCAGTGCCGGATAGGATGCCTATCACATGCCACGTGCGGGGGGCGGGGATTTGTTGCCGTCGTGCTCAACTGCTGACAGAACCCCGTCACGGCCCGGCGTACACGATGGACTCCACATACTGGGACACGTGGTTCACCGACAAGCACGACCAACATCGTCGGTCCTGCTTCTCGGGTTGTGCGCCTCGCAGTGCCCTGTGCACTCCAGCACCATGGCGGGTGATCAAGGAGGCCGACGAGGCCTACAGGAAGGCCATCGAAGACTCTGAGCTCGAGGAGATTGCCAAGTGGCATGGCCTGCCACTGGCGCTGGCCGAATCAGCTAGAGTGCAGGTCGCCACGCCCGTGCCCCTGCTGGCGCCAGAGTCGGAGCACGAGCCATGGCCAATGGCGCCACTGGTGGGGCACTTGTGGTCGTTGACGTCCACGTTCCCATGCACGCCAGAATTGGTGCCACGCACAACCTAGTGGGTCGCAGTAGGAGGCCGAGTAACAACAGTTGGTGATGGAGGAGGCTGTGCAACAACCAAAACAATAGCAACCGGTGCAGCATGAGGCGCCATCGTATGCGCCGGCTACGGTGGCTCCGGCAGTAGTACCGTGACCGGTGCCGGTCTGCATCGACCTCACTGACGAGGATAACGGCAGCGGCCACTGGATTTAGGCTTAATTTATGTTTTTTACTTTTAATTCATGGATGAACATACTTTTTGACGACATTTTATATGTGTTTTTATTTTCTAAATTCGATCCAAATCTGAAATGCATCCATGCCATTGGGAACACCTATGGGTGGCGGACACGGACCGACTTTTTGGGTCCGGCTGACGGCATAAACAGACAAAAACCGAACAAATTGTGTGTCCGTTTGGGTCAGGAGGGCGATTGTAATGCAAACAACTATTTGTAGGTATTGTACACCCCATTCTCAAATTTCAAACAAAGATGATACTCCTATCTAGAGTACAGTAAATTTACATCCCATTTAACTAATCTACAATGCATGACTAATGACTGCACTATTACCTCACCAACTAGCTAATCAGACACGGGTCCCTTCTTGGGCGGATTTCTCCTTTTGCTCCTCAACCTACGGGGTATTAGCAACCGTTTCCAGTTAAGGCTGATAAATGCTAGAAAATCACACTGCTACAGATGAGAAGAGAACAAATTGCTCACTGATCAAGCATATGACGAGCGAGTGTATTACAACCCAACACAGTGTGGCACCGACTCGTCAGAACGGGTTCCAAGTCTGCGACATGCCGCCCTGCGGCATGTAGCCGTCCTCGACATTCCAGTCCGCCTGAGGGAACTCCGGCTTTAGGCCACCGCCGTTGCCTTGCACCATGTCACCTAGCAGGTCTCTGAAGCTCTTGAACGGCAATGGCGCCGCTGCGGGCCAGTGGTGCGCGGCCGGGAGAAGGAGGCCAGTGGAGTACTCTTGCTGCCTGTTGTAGCCGTCGGTAATCACAGCCATCGGGATGAGGCTAACGGCGTCGATAGGTGCTATGGGCAGCGACCCCGGCGCCACACCAAGGTCGCCGCTGAGGGAACCTGGTGACTCGTCGGCGGCTGGTTCTGGATCGGCGGTTGTGGTTTTGTAGAACACCCTGCACAGCACCCGGTCCTCCTGTTGCAATATTTCCATCTTAGCACTTATTGTTATCTCTAGATAATTGAAATTGATGACATCTATTGCCTGACTGACTTGGGGAAAAAATAAAACAACGTACTAGGTACTACTCCCTCCATCCGAAATTACTTGTCGCTCACTATTGATTTGTGACCGTAAGGAGTCATAATAGCCACATGTTCTTAACAGCCAACAGGCTGCTTGAATTTCAACTAGCAAACCAAATTGGCAACTTGGGACGCCATTGTCAAAACAAAATAAAAACTGTCAACTTGAGCTTCACCGCTGACAGAAAAAAGGAAGTCAAATTTGAAAGAAGGAAAAATGATAATGCGACGGTCAGATCCTTTCCAGAGCAGTATCATGTTGTTTAATGCCGCGCTGATGCATGGCGACGGCGGCAAGCGAACAACCTTGGACGCTGCCTTCACCAAACCTTGGAGCGACATGGTGGTGATATGTCATTACTACTGTGTGTGTACCATGTTTGCATTTCGATAACCTAGACTAGGTCGACAACAATGATTGCCTAGTGGCATGTTTAGTCGTCGTATGTATACGTAGTTTATCTTATCCAGATCGATGCAGCACGTATGTACCGTATCAATACAAAAGAAATATTTATCTGGCGGTCAAAATTAGCAATGTTCAACTATGCGCAACGGACGAAGAAGTTTCCTTTCTCTGCACGAACGGGAGTGAAATAATACAGTAAAAGATTAAGCCCAATCAGCGAGTGCATTCTCCCTATACGCCTCCCTCCCAAAGGGGAGCCGGATTCCGTTACTTGTCATAACGGGAAGAACGATAATAAACGAGTACTATTACTGTCTGATTCGACCTCAACTGTTTTTTATTACTGTCTGATTCCTCCATCCTGTTCCTAGTCACGCAAAACAAATGGTATCCGAGGTAGAGGTTCTCGAAACAAAATGGCTGGACAAACATGCACCTCATCCAAGCCGTTGATCATGCGTAAAGTGTAGAAGACTAGAGGTGGTATACCTCGAGGAGAGATGGCAGGGAGCCGTCGTGGGGGGCGGCGAGCTGACGGTGAACCGAGGGCGGCGGCCGGCCCTCGACGCGGAACTCGTGCATGACCCACTCGGTCTTGGTTCCCCTGGGGGCTCTCCCACGGTAGAAGACGAGCGTCTTGCGCATCCCGACGACCGCCGCCGCACCATCGCCGGTGATGACGCGGTCCTTGCCCGTGGCCTTCCAGTAGCCGGTGAGCGTGGCGCGGTTGGTGCGCTGCCCCGTCGCGTACTTGCGGTCGTGCCGGCTGAAGAAGTACCACTCCCTGCCGCCCACGCAGGCCGTGTCTGCGTGCATGCAACAATGGGTAAGAGACGATGATGGGGCTGGAAATGACTAAAATCAGCAGTATTGAACTGCGTATAATGGTTCTAGGTTAATGAAGTTCTGTGAATTGTACAAATAAAAAGCTAATTCATGAACTGAATATAAGGATTCTTGGATGACTAACATTAGCAGTATTCTCTTTCAAAGAAAAGAAATCTACTTTGCTTATCGGATACTATGAATAAATTCTAATGGAGTATGTAACACCAAGGTTTCGTGGTGTAGTTGGTTATCACGTCAGTCTAACACACTGAACTTGTGGCAGAGGTAGTCCAGCACGAGCTCGTGGTCCCTCGGGTGGAACCGGAACCCCGGCGGCAGCCTTGCCTCCACCATGCTCATCGAGCCGCTCATTTTGTCCTCCCGGAGGCTGAGAAACAGGCAGAAAAGAAAAAAGATTGGATAGACAGAGAAGAACGTGATGGGGCCGGGGCCGGGCCCGGTATTAAGGGCCAGTTCTCTTGCTAACTTTTCTGGGTTTCCAGAATAAGCTGGCCCCAACCCAGCTTATTCTAGAAGCCCAATCAATTTTTTCCTTTTAGAAGCCTAGTAATGAAGTCTTAACTAATAGGCTTTTAAAAAAATAATTTAATTTGGGCTTCTAGAATAAGCTGGATAGGAGTAGCTTATTTCAGCTTATTCTAGAAACTAGGAAAAGAACTGGCCCTAATAGAGGAGGAGATCTCGCTAGCCGTGGACCCATTGTGAGCATGTCACTAGGAAAGTAGAGTCTGACGCAACGACGATGGCCACTGTAGATGATGCAAATTCTTTTGAGCTAGTCCGTATGGTACAGAATTAGAAAATGCCCAGTGATTATTCATTGCCATTTTGGATGTTCCCTATCTCTCAGGTCTCGATCAAACAGTAACTGCCTACCAGGTGATACCACGGCCAGATACTCAGATTGATGGTCCATGGATCATCGCGTCGATCTTTTCTACCGGGCCGTGTGATTCCGTTCCCCCCTCTCCTAGCCATCGTCCTCCCTCTCATATGCCTCAGCCGCGCGGCGCGCCGGCGCCGGCGCCGCGAGGGCGCCCGCTTGCTGCCTCCGTCTCCGTGGGCACTCCCGGTCATAGGCCACCTCCACCACCTCGCGGGCGATCTGCCGCACCGCGCCATGCGCGACCTGGCGCGACGCCACGGCCAGCTCCTGCTGCTCCGCCTCGGCGAGCTCCCCGTCGTGGTCGCATCATCCGCGGACGCCGCGCGCGAGGTCATGGTGGCGCGCGACGTCGACTTCGCCACGCGCCCCATCAGCCGCATGCTCCGCATGTCTATTCCCGACGGAACAGAGGGGATCGCCTTCGCGCCGTACGGCGACAAGTTGCGGCAGATCCGCAAGATCTGCACCATCGAGCTGTTCAGCGCCCGGCGCGTCCAGTCCTTCCGGACCGTGCGCGAGGAGGAGGCCGGCCGCCTGCTCCTGGCGGTGGCAGTTGCGGCTGCGTCGTCTACCCCGGTGAACCTCAGCAAGCAGCTGTCGGCGTACGCCGCCGACTCGTCGGTGCGCGCCATCATGGGGAGCAGGTTCAAGGACCGGGACACGTTCCTGATGATTCTACAGCGCGGGATCAAGCTGTTCGCCGGGATGAGCTTGCCGGACCTCTACCCGTCGTCCCGCCTCGCGATGCTCGTCAGCCGGGTGCCGGGCCAGATGAAGCGGTACCGCGAAGAACGGGACGCGTTCATGGACGCCGCCGTCCGCGAGCACCGGGAGAACAGAGCGGCCGACGACGACAAGGAGGGCTTGCTCGACGTGCTCCTGAGGATCCAGCGGGAAGGCCACCTGCAGTTCCCCATGTCCATTGACAACATCAAGTCGGCCGTCGGGGTACGTAATGAAGCACCTGCCTCATGAAATCCACACATCTTCTTCCATGTAAAAAAAGTCATTCACGCATGTATCGGGTGCAGAAATCGTACAGGACTTGTTCGCCGGGGGGAGCGACACGTCGGCAACGACCCTGGAATGGACCATGGCCGAGCTCGTGAAGAACCCCAGAGTGATGGGGAAGGCGCAAGACGAGGTCCGGCGAGCCCTCGCCGGACAGCCCAAGGTAACAGAGGACTCCCTCGGCGGCCTGAGCTACATGCGCCTGGTGATCAAGGAGGTGCTCCGGCTGCACCCTCCGGCACCGCTGCTGCTGCCGCGGGAGTGCATGAACGACTGCCGGGTCCTGGGCTTCGACGTGCCCAAGGGGACCATGGTGCTCGTCAACGCCTGGGCCATCAGCAGGGACCCTGCCCACTGGGACGCCGCCGAGGAGTTCATGCCGGAGAGGTTCGAGCGCGGCGAGATCGACTTCAAGGGGGCGGACATGGAGTACACGCCGTTCGGGGCGGGCCGAAGGATGTGCCCCGGGATGTCGTTCGGCTTGGCCAACGTGGAGCTCGCGCTCGCCGGGCTGCTGTACCATTTCGACTGGGAGCTGCCGGGCGGGGCGGAGGCCGGGGAGCTCGACATGACGGAGAAGATGGGAGTCACCGTGCGGCTGCGCCGTGACCTTCTGCTTGTTCCGGTGGTCCGAGCGCCCTTACCACTAGACTAGTAGCTAGCCAGGTTCTGCTAATCGACACGTACTAGTAGGTGGTCACACTTTCTCAACAACAACAACAACAAGTAGGTGGTCACACGGTCGAGATGTAATTTTTCATTTGATTAATTCCATTCGTTTTGAATTATTTATTTTCCAAGTTGGGCAAAACGGCATCTGAATTTGAGTTTCACGAGTCGTTAAGAAAAATGGAACTGTATACTGGCAAACTACCTGAATGTTTTTTTGTCTAGGGGGCACATCTAGATGTATGTGCCCTAATTATTGCACATCTACATGACACAATAAAACATAAAAAGGAAAAAAAAGTAATATCACTGGAAGTCATAGAACTTGTGCTTGATGTTCAGTTTAGTGCTAAAACTTCAAAAATACGAAATTCCAGTCACTTAATTTGACTCAACGTGCACATACGGTCACAAAATACATATGTAGGCACATCCGTATTTATGGCCACGTGTAAGTGAGTGAAAGCACTCACATGACACATTTTTGCATTAAACACCATTGTATGTGTTTTTTTTTAAAGGAAACAACTGCATTGAATTTTTTTCACTAAATCCCCTCGCAATTTTTGTATGGGCGTTGCTACGCGTCCGCCGGACGATGTTTACATATTATCCGCCGCCTCGATGACCGCTAGATGCCCGAGCTGTTAGCCGTCCGATGGTGTTCGCGCCCTGCATGCCTACTGGTTACTTCCCGCGACAAACACTCTGTTACAGAGACAAGACTGCGTGTCCACTCGTTATTTCCCGCAACAAGCAATCTGTTGCAGAAACAAGACCACATGCCCACTCGTTACTTCTCGTAACAAACGCTCAGAAACAAGACCACATGCCTACTCGTTACTTCCCGCAACAAACGCACTGTTGCAGACCGCATGCCCACTCATAACTTCCCGCAATAAACACTTTGTTGCAGAAATAAAACCGCATGCCTACTCGTCACTTCCCGCAACAAACGTTCTGTTTCAGACCGCATGCTCACTCGTTACTTTCCGCAACAAACGCTCTGTTGCAGAAACAAGAACATATGCCCACTCGTTACCTCCCGCAACAAAAACTCGGTTGCAGAAACGAGAGAAATAACAGTGAGTGCCACCATCGCCACATCGGCCAGAAAAAATGGGGAAAGGGATCTCTGATCCATACCTGCTTGAGTCGTTGTCGGCCACCGCCGATCCCGAGCCAGTCGTCAACGCCACCGCGTTGGATAAGCCCCAGCCGTGTCCACCGCCCTTCCAAATCCAGTCACTCACACTCTCAGCCACACAAGCCCACGCTACTGCGGGATGAAACCCCCCTACTGTTATCCAGTTGCAAGAATTGCAGTCCTGAAGCAAGAGGTGAGTTGCAGAAAATGAACGCGCCTCCAACGAACACGGGAGTGCTCTTGACCGTCTGATAAAACATAGATCGGACGGTCACGGAGCTGGCGGACGGGCTTGCGTGATCGGCCGGCAGAAGGTAAGCTTTTCTCTTTTTGTATTGGCATAAAAGCGAACCCCTGTACTAAAAACCTAAGTCCGGCATGGAGCTGTCGGGTGATGAACCCACGAACTACTTTTAACATACGAGACAGCACAGCCACTCCACCGGATCACGTTCACTTCATTAATCGGAATTTCGGCTAACAAGTTAATATGTATTGAACGATGGCCCACAATATTATTTCAGAATAAAAATTAACACAAAAATAGTAGAATCAGGTCTTGTACCCACGACCAAGCCTAGAAAACAAGCCACAGAAAATTAACACTACAACGTGCACATTTAAATGAAAATGGATGACTAAGAAAATGTACTTTTTTTAGGGGGACTAAGAAAAATGTACAAGAATAACGGCGCTTCTGGAGCTGGAATGGGCTATGATCAGTGCAGCCCATTTTGCACCCCTTTTTTTTTAGAAATTTGTATATAGTATGGAATTATAATTTCAGTAATAAGAATAACCTCCAGATAATCACCAGTTGTAAATATTGTACATACAAACTAAATAATGTACTTTTAAAATTCTCCTTGTACTATTTTAAAAATATTTATATAATTAAAATAATATTTATGAATTATAAAAAATGTACCTGTGTAACTTTTTTCAGATTTTTTTAGCATTTAAAAATGTGTTTTCTGAGGTGGGTCCAGGTTCATCCATACACTTCCCTGTTGTCAGGAATACAAATAATAGCTGGTAAAGAAACTAGCCAACATGGCGCCCTATGTAAGTTTTATATGTATACTACTTCATTAGTAGTTGGCTCACCTTACAATCTCACAAAGCGTCTTGGGTCTCGTGCTAGAGCCGGCTACTAACCAAGAGCCCGCTTATCTTCTTTCTCCTCCTCTCTCTCCTCCAACTCATCCAAAATATAATATTTAAAGGCTTAAAGCCCGTCCACGTCATCCTATTGTACTTGCTCTTAACATACAATAACTCCAATAGGTTGTATATAATTTGTCCAATAGGATGTGAGATAATAAATAATGTGTTCTCTCATTCTACCTTAGAGCTTGTGCAAGGGGTGTTGGTTCATGTAGTACTCCCATGTGGCATACAATCTTCCTCTTTTTCCTCATTTATTGCATGACACATTATCAAAAATCATATGTGACAAAGTCTACCAACAACTATCTTACAATCATTGAAGATGCCCTTAGAACACATCTAGATGTGTTTTAGCAAAACCATTTTTTCAGAGAATTGTCAAGCTTTATTAATTGAAGTTCATACAAATAGGATCATGGGGTTGGCCCAGCCATATATGGCGGCCCCGGCCTAGTGAATGTGAAAACGTGGCCAGCATATGGGCTTCAACTTTGATGCTCGTCCTTCCAAGAAAAAGTTGTAGTAGAACTCCAACGCCCTCGACTTAATTTCGCTTATAATTTGACAATAACTTTTCGCATTGCCTTTCAAAATGCCATTTATTACATTCTTTGAATTCGAAGCAATCAACAACGAGCCTTATAACACGGCCACAGCCATCCTAAATAGTTCTACGAAACACGGCCCATGGTACGACCTAGATAGACTATTAATGAAGACGTCAGGATCAATCCATGGACGGTCAGGGAAGCAAAATCCTATTTCTCGATTGTAGTGTCAAATAAATACTCCCTTCGTGCCAAAATAAGTGTCTCAACTTTGTACTAACCTTAGTACAAAATTGTACTAAGCTTGAGGCACTTATTCTGGGACGGAGGGAGTAGTTGCCAAAACGGCCCAAGCAACCTACTTACATGGCTGGCCCATTGAACAGTTTTCAAACAAAAAAACATCTATTTTTTCTTCTTTTTCCCATTCTTTTGTTTTGTTTCCCTTTTCAATTTATGTATTTTCGGTTTTCTTCTTTCTCTTCTGGTATTTTCTTAAAAAAATTCCTCTTTTCTTTCTTTGTTTAAAATTATAACTTTCTACACATGATAACACAATGGAAGCGTTTCAGAACCTTTTTAACATGTTTTCAATGCATAATGAAAAAAGTTAGGGATTGTTTGAATTGTTACTATGTTTGCCTTATATTGTCATATTATTTTTTGCCACACTTGACTAACTTGAGTTACTCAAATTGTTAGTCACACTTTGGCTTGCCTAAGCGAATCTTACCACACTTTTTGTATCTATAACTTGTGGGGTTCACTGCTCATAAAAAAATCTTGCCTAAGGTGTAGCTAGAACCAAACACCCATCTAACTTAGTCAAACTTGTCTAAGGTGAGGTGTGACAAAGTGTGGCTAGAAACCATACAGCCCCTTATATGCACATCGAACATTAATTTAATAAACGACGGACATGTTTTATTACACGTAAACATTTTTTATACACTGCGGACATTTTTTCATATCCTCACATTATTATTATTTTTCTGTTTTTCAGTTCCTACTTCCTACCTGCGAACGGTAATCTAAAAAACTCCAAAATTAGATATAATACAAGTTGATTGGAAAAAGGTAATATTGGGCCACGCTCGGACGGCCCATATGAGCTTGACACACACTGTCTCCGGCTTCCTGCTTGCGCTGATGATGGAAGGCCAGCAGGGCCGATTGAGCACGCCATTCATGACCTCAACCTCATTAACTTCTTAGTAATTTCCAGCCTCTGTACATAGCTGTGTGTAACGCATGCATACGATCCCAGGTCCCGGCTTCACTGTACATAGCTGTGTCCACCTCGCTGCACCTATAAATACCACCGGTTCACTAGTCGGAAGCAGCAAGGCCCGACGAGACGACGCGTGCTTTCCACTTTCCAGAATGACAATCCAAAATAGTTCTAGCCTGGACGAGAGAAATCCAAAGGAGATGGTTGTCATCTACACTCCGCCGGGGATGCCGGGCCACCTGTTCCCCACCGTGGAGCTTGGCAAGCTACTCGTGGCGCAGGGCCTCGAGGTCACCGTCGTCTTCGACGGGGAGGAAGATGATGATAGTCATGGCGCCGGCGGCTCGTTCCTCGCAGGTATTGCGGCCGCCAACCCGTCGCTCTCCTTCCACTCTCTCCCCCGTGCCACGCTCCCCTCCGACGTGCGCGCCGGCGGGGGTGACGAGGATAAGATTGTCGAGCGCGCACGCGCCTCCATCCCCAGCCTCCGTGAGTTCCTACGCTCCGCCACCCCGGCCCCGGTCGCTCTCGTCATCGATTCCTTCTGCGGCGGCGCCCTTGGCGTCGGCGTCGATCTCGGCATTCCGACCTACTTCTTCCTCACCACTTGCACCGCCTGCCTCGCCTTCAGTCTCTACAAGCCAGAGCCAGTCATCCATGAGCAGACCACTCTCAGCTTCCGAGACCTCGCCGGTCACTTTGTTCGCGCCCCGGGAGTGCCGCCGATTCCGGTAGATCACCTCCCCGCGTTTCTCATGGATCAAGACAGCTTGAGCAGTAAGTTCTTCATGGAATTGCCCGAGCTGTATTGCAACTCGCAGGGCCTTATTGTCAACAGCTGCCGCTCCTTGGAGCCGCGCGCCACTGACGCCATCGTCTCCGGCCTCTGCGCGTACCGCGGACGGCAAACGCCCCCGTTGTACTGCATAGGGCCACTGATAAAGCCCGGGGAGGCTGGGACAGTGCGCCACGAGTGCCTCGCATGGCTCGATGGCCAGCCGAAGGCCAGTGTGGTATTTCTCTGTTTCGGCAGCCTGGGCCTGTTCAGCGCGGAGCAGATCAAGCAGATGGCGGCGGGGCTGGAGACGAGTGGGCAACGGTTCTTGTGGGTTGTCCGGCGCCCGCCGGGCGACGAGCACCAGCCGGCCGACGACCTCGACGCGCTCTTTCCAAAGGGCTTCCGGCACCGGACCAAGGAGAGGGGGCTGGTCGTCATGTCGTGGGCCCCGCAGGGGCAAGTGCTGGCGCACGGCGCGGTGGGCGGGTTCGTGACACACTGCGGATGGAACTCGGTGCTCGAGGCGGTCATGGCGGGCGTGCCGATGCTGGCGTGGCCTCTGTACGCCGAGCAGCGCATG
The DNA here is from genome assembly GCA_902687465.1 of Secale cereale. Taxonomy (NCBI): domain Eukaryota; kingdom Viridiplantae; phylum Streptophyta; class Magnoliopsida; order Poales; family Poaceae; genus Secale; species Secale cereale. The sequence goes on along the minus strand of LR738710.1, from coordinate 810,187,848 downwards.
AACAAGGTGTTCTTGGTCGAGGAGATGCGGCTGGCCGTGGCCATGGAAGGGTATGACAAAGAAATGGTGGACGCCCAGGAGGTGGCAGCGAAGGTGAGGTGGCTGATGGAGTCGGATGGTGGGCGGGAGCTCCGGCAGCGGGCGCAAGCGGCAATGCGGCAAGCGAAGGAGGCGCTGGACGATGCTGGTGAGTCCAGAACTGCGTTCCTGCACCTTGTCAGGCAGTTGAAAAACGCCGATGACAACGGAACTTATGGAAGCATCAATTGAAGTGTCATGTATGTGCGTGTATTGACCTTTGAAACGCTGCAAACAGCATATTGGTACTGTGTATATGTGTGTCTGCGTGAGAATTATTCCAGTTTTACTGTTCATGTAGAACTATTTATTTGAATTTTTATTGAATGTTCACTGCGTGCGGAATCAGTGGAGGACATAACTAAGTTATTCGGGTTGTGTGCGGTGGAAAACAGGTTCAGTTCAATATTTATTTGAGGTATAATCATCGGTGATACTTAAACTTGTCACCAATGTTCACTTTAGTGTCTATACTTGAAAAATACACCGAACTAGTTTTAGTACTTGGCACAAGTGTGCAAATACGTCTATGCATAGAATTCTCAACTTATTCGCACACTTAGCTAACATATTCAGGTGACAGAGAATGGTCGAAAGTTCAAGTTAGAAATCCTTTTATAGTAATCTAGCTAGCACATTATCATTGGCTTTTTCACGAGACTAGGTGATGAACATGTAGCAATGTACTCTTGGCCACATTTTAACACATTTTTAAAATCTTGTGATATCAATTTCAAATGCTAAGATGTATTTTTGTTTCAGTGAAACGAGCCTTTAACAAACAATTGCTTTGTTCATATGTGTTTTTCAAGATATGAAATTGATAGGACAAGATTTAACAGTATATCCAAAAGTAGACAAAAGAAACACTAAAAGGAAAAAAAAGGTTAAAAGCATCACCAAACCCAAGAAAAACTGAGAAGGCTCCCCTTTGTATATTTGGAATACCATCAAGTCATCATCAAGAACATATAAATTTAGTAGATAATTCCTCTTAAGACGTCCCTCGACATAGATTCGGGTACCTCCTATTTGATGCAAGTGCATGAATGCATCAAATTGGACGGTGACACACACAGACCATTGCGACTGGGTCGACCCATTTTAATGTAAGCTGTTGGAGCAAGCGATATATGTTTTTGGTCCGTTTTGACTACCCAGGATTTTTATGAATCTTGTTTTTGTCCTCCTTTTTCATTTGGTTTATAAAAAATACATGTTTTTTTATATTAACATCTTTGTAGAAAGGTGACGATTCTTTGAAGAAAAAAAATAGAACAATATTTGGGAAAACATTTTTTTGGAAAATTTCGATTTTTATGAAAAACAAGAAAAGAAAATCATAAACTTTATTTAGGTGTGAGAGCGTTTCAAACATTTGACATATATTTTTAAAATCTGTGGACAATTTTCTGAATAAAAACTTCCAAATTTTTAATTTTTTAAAAGAAAATTACAAGTAATTGTTGAAACGGTGGCCTATGTCGAAATAAAAAGTAAAAATAAGAAAGAAAAGGAAAAACTCAAAAGAACCTTCCCAAAAACTCCAGTGAACATGACCGGAACTTGTAGAAATTATGTATCTTGTAGAAATGAACATGACCGGAACCTTCCAAAGAAGTTCCTAGCATCTGAAAAACAATGTCTTGTAGAAATTAATCGGGGAAGGCCCATCCTACTGATTTCATGTGCGTTTGCGCGTCAATTTAACACAACAGACGTCAAATAAGAAACGCCAGATTCACCCTCGACTTTATTGAGCGGTAACAAGGTGTTCAACAAGGATAATAAGGAATGCAAGAATCCCCATCGGCTTCCTTTCGAAATATATGTGGTCCTATAGTATAAACTTCACCAACCAAGACTCACACTGCGTATAGAATTGTTAAGATTGTGTAGATGCAAACAATATCATTGATTTTATTATGATTTTTTCGTAATATTGTAATTAAAACAATTTGACCAACCTATCCATGTGTGAGAGAATGGTCAAAATTTCATGACATGAATCATTTTTTAGTGCTCTATCTACCACATTGTCGTTGGCGATTTTCGTAGTAGAGACTAGGTAATGAACATGTATCGATGTATTCTTCGCCTTTCAAACATTTTAATACAGTCTAGTGATATCAATTCAAATATGTGTTTTGCAAGATATGAAATTTTTATATGATTAGACTTTGAAAATATACAGAAGTAGACAACAAAAAACAGGTAAAGGAAAAAGGATTTTAAAACTGAAGAGACATCTCACACTAGTATATTTGAAAAAAAAAATGTCATCATCAAGGGCATATAAATTTAATAGGTAGTTCCTCTGAGACATCCCTCAACATAGGTTAGCGGGGACATCCTATTTGATGCAAGTGTGTTACTGTGTCAAATACGATAGTAACGTATACAGGCCATAGCGACAGAGCGACCGTTGCTACATTTTCGGTCCATTTTGGCTGCCAGGGTTTTTATTGCTTTTGTTTTTTCTAGTTTTTATTAGGTACAAAAACATGGATATATTTTTTAACGAAAATATATTTTTAGAGATGTTAACATTTTTTGAAAAACTGAGAGAAGTTTTAAAAAAAGTGATTTCTAAAACTGTTTTAGTAAAAAAATGAAAAAAAAAAAATGAGATTTAAGAACATTTCTAAAATTGGAAATGTTGTTACAAATTTGATGATATTTTTAAGATTGAACGTTTTCGTAAATTTCTAAACTTTTCTAATATTTTGGAAATATTATTTTTAACTATGAACTATTTTTAAATAAAATAATGAAAAGAAGAAAAAGAAGGACCTTCCCAAAATCTGGAGACGGGGTCTTGTAGAAACTAATTGCACTACTATATTCTAACGCTTTCGTGTGGGTCTGTGCGTAAATTTTGCGCAATAAGCATTCAATAGGGAATGCCAGATTCACTCTCGACTTAAGTGAGCTATAGGCCCTGTTTGGTTCAGCTTTTATCGAAGGATTCCGCTGCCGCGCTGCAGAATCTGAATCAAAGGGCGAACCCGGCAGAATCCGATTCCAGAAATCCGCTGTCAAAATCTGAACCAAAAGCGGAAGCAGCCTAGGACGTGCTTTTCCAAAATCTGATTCCGCTGCGGGCCAAAATCTGAAAAAAACTGTATCAGCTGGTTTACCAAATGACCTACATCTTTTTCACATCATATTTTCCAGAGCTGTTTTTCCACAGCAGATTTTCCACAACTGTTTTTAGAAATCCACAGCCGAACCAAACATGGCCATAAGAAGGTGCTCGAGATAGGTGGGAGCAGTGGCGGAGCTTCACGGGGGCCAACATGTGCGGTGCCCCCCACCCCCACCCCCCACCCCAGCTCAAACAAAAACTTGTGTATGTATCTTTGTATTAGACCATTTTTTCACTAATAATATGGGCCCCATGATTTTAGCCCAAGCTCCGCCACTAGGTGGGAGCACAATAATGGATACTGTATTCCCTTACTCTGTTGTTTTAACCATTTCTTCACTTGTTTCCTTTTAAAAAGTGTTATTATCTTCTTTGTGTACAATACTTTAAAAAGATCATTTCCATTTATATATTTCCTTAACTTCTATTTGGTGCTTTTCTATTACATTATTTTTAATTTTATTTATTCATATGATTATATATTATATAAAAATTCTTTTTTCTGCTGCAAAACACATGAAGATTTTTCAAGTAGGTGAGAAATATTTAGGTCGTTAATAAAAAAATTCTATATCTGTGAACATTTTGTTTTGAAAATAGTATTTTTCTAGTATATGTACACATTTTGACAATCATGAACGTTGTGTTTTGAAAGGCACAGGAAAATCTCAAATTAGAATGAAACATTTCCGTACAACCTGTTAACAGATTAAAAAAAATTTGTGATCCTAGGGAATAATTTTCCAGCGACATGACATTGTGTTAATTTGGTATACATACATATCTCACAATTTTTATGAACGAAATGAAAATTCACACGAAGGTCATCTTATTTGTCTATGATATTTATTATTAATGTATATAAAATAATCATATATTTAATTTGAAAAACGCGTCATATTTTTTGTAGAAAGTTGAAAAAAAAACATGTGCTAAAGGGCCTCACGAACACGGGCCAGTTTTAGCTTCTTTTTCTAGTGAAGCCTGCAAACACGCGTGTCTCGGTTGAACACGCTAGACTCTATCCGACACTCCTGCGGCTGAGTAATATCGTAAATGGCCCCTTGAACCACTAAAAAAAAGGCCCCTGCATGACGTGAACGAGCTAGTTAGAATTGATTTTTTTTTTTAGGATGCTAGTTAGATTTCTTGTGGTGAAATCATCAAGTCTTAGATTTGGCACTAGTACTCGCGTTTTTCTAAATTTATTTCTGTCTTTTTGATCTTGTATGTTCATTGGATGGAGATTTTTCCGTTGACTACGAGACGCGTACGGTGCGCGTAAATGCGTTTATAGAAGTGAATGTATGTGTGTTTGTATAAACATTTGCGTCTATACTGTGGTAAAAAAACCTTGGTTGTATCAAACATGTCTGCATCATGGCAAGAAATGTCAAGAGAAAGACAGCAGTTGTATCATCCGCAGAACTGGCGAGTGGGCGCACGGGGGTACACGACACGAGCACCCGTTGCTTTGTGCTTGACACGGACGGGACGGTTCTCTTCTCTCCGGTGGCTGCGCCTGCTCGCGCATATATAGAGTCGGGACCTGGAGGATTCCGCCACGCGACGAAAGTTGCGGACCGGGGTCCAGGCAGGTGCCCACAGCCGCACACGACACATCGCTACGGGTGGCCGGACTTGACAACGCCGACGTCACGCCACGCAGCTGCCGTGTCTGCACTTGGCCGCGGCCGGCCACGCTGATGCTGCCGCCGCGTCCTGCAGGGAGGGGGGAGTTCGTGACGGACCGATGTGCCTTCTCGATTGACTGAAGGTGGGCGGCAGGACAAGACGGTGGCGTACGAAGATGAGAAATACTAAAAAGAAGTGCAGTAGTACCAGCATGGATTGGCTCACGTAGCCGTGGATGCGGTAGCAGTTGACTGACGAGTTGTTGTTCGCTGTCGTGGTGTTGCATCGCCTTTGCCTCCGTCGCTGTTTGCGGTGGTGACGCGCGTTGCCTCGGTCTCGCTTTCTCGTGACCACATCACCTCATTGGCGTACGCGCAACCACTCTACTCTACCTAGACCGCTCCGACCCAACAGCCGCCAACGCCAACGCCAACGCCGTCGACGTGAAAGCGCCGGTGGCAGCGGCCAGCCTATAACTATATTTGTTGAAAGTGAATGGCAACTCCAACATCGTGCATCAAAATGGACGCATCAACCGCGAACAAACACGTCCGGACGTGTTGGGGGACGGTGTCATTCAACCCGGTGCACCAAATAAAAAAAAATGGATATGTGGTTCTTCATTAATAGTTGCATCTTTTTTACATAGCAAAAGGATTCAACCCTAGTATATTTCTTGTCGGAGTTTGCCTAGCCTTATACGTCGAGTCGATCATCGAGCTGGTGGATGTGAGATTGATGATCAAGCCACAATGTGCGAGCTCATGGTCGTTACAGGCCGGCATGAACGATGCGGTGGTGCCAATCCTGGCGTTAGTTGCATCCGCCAACTAATGTGTCACTTCCACCTCCGTCTCATTTGCGATCTTGTCAAAGAGTCGGTTGCGCTCCGTCTAAAGTTTTCGACCGATTCACCAAGAAGTATTTTGGTTGATTTTGGCGGATTGCATGCTACTAGGTTGGATCGGATGTTACCCTGCCACTACTCCTGGCGAATGATGCGGGCGTTGCGCTCAGACTCGAGCACCGTCTGCTGCTCATCCACGAACCCCAGATCCTCCACGGCCATGGTCGAGACGGCCTGATCGGACATCTGCTTGCCCTCGATATGGCCCTCCACCAGCCGGTGCTTCAAGAGAAGTTGTAGGTCATGTGTCTCCTGGTCCGCCATGACGATGTGGTGTAGTGCGTCTCCGCTTGTTTCATGGTGAACCCGACCACCGTCGCGGGCGCCTCCTCCTCCTCTTCCTCCGTCATGTCCGTCTCCTCATCCTCTGTCACTTCCATTGCCACGTCCTCCTCCTCTTCCTGCTCCTCCTAGCTCCACTAGGAGGCTCTCCGCCATAAAGCAAGCTGCGCGTCGGGCTTCCCAATGGTGCATGTCGGTGTCAAAATCGGCGGATCTCGGGTAGGGCGTCCCGAACTATGCGTCTGTGGATGGATGGTAACATGAGACAAGGGACACAGTGTTTACCCAGGTTCGGGCCCTCTCGATCGAGGTAAAACCCTACTCTTGCTTGATTGATCTTGATGAATATGATTGCAAGAGTTGATCTACCTCGAGATCGTAATGGCTAAATGATACGTCTCCAACGTATCTATAATTTTTGATTGTTCCATGCTATTATTTATGAAGTCTTGGATGTTTAATGGACTTTATCATTCACTTTTATATCATTTTTGGGACTAACCTACTAACCCAAAGGCCCAGTCCAGATTGTTGTTTTTTGCCTGTTTCAGGGATTTGCAGAAAAAGAATATCAAACGGAGTCCAAACGGAATAAAACCTTCACGAGAGATATTTTTGGAGAAAATCACGCACTTGGAGCTTGAGAAGCACGTCAGGGGATCAAGAGGTGGCCCACGAGGGTGGGGGCGCGCCCCCCTGCTTCATGGCCCCCTCGAGCGTCCCCCGGTGCCGTCCTTCTTCCAATATAAGTCTATGTACCCCAAAACCTCCGTGAACAGAGAGAAAACCCTAATTCCAACGCCGTACCTTCTGTTCCCGTGAAGATCCCATCTTGGAGCCTGTTCCGGAGCTCTACTAGAGGGGGATCCATCACGGAGTTCTTCATCATCATCATCATCGCCCTCACCATGAGTTCTGAGTAGTTTACCACAGACTTCGTGTCCATAGCTAGTATCTAGATGGCTTTTCTCTCTCTGGATCTCAATACAAAGTTCTCCTCGGTCTTCGAGGAGATCTATTCGATGTAATCTCTTTTTGCGGTGTGTTTGTCGAGATCCGATGAATTGTGAGTTTATGATCAAGGTTATCTATGAAAGATATTTGGTTCTTCTCTGAACGTTTTATGTGTGCTCATAATATCCTTGCAAGTCTCTTTGAATTATTGGTTTGGTTTGGCCTACTAGATCTACAGTTCTTGCAATGGGAGAAGTGCTTGGCTTTGGGTTCAATCTTGCGGTGTCCTTTCCCGGTGACAGTAGGGGCAACAAGGCACGTATTGTATTGTTGCCATCGAGGATAAAAATATGGGGTTTATATCATATTGCTTGAGTTTATCCCTCTACATCATGTCATCTTGCTTAAGGCGTTACTCTGTTCTTATGAACTCAATACACTAGATGCATGATGGATAGCGGTCGATGTGTGGAGTAATAGTACTAGATGCAGGCAGGAGTCGGTCTACTTGTCTCGGACGTGATGCCTATATACAATGATCATGCCTAGATAGTCTCATAATTATTCGCTTTTCTATCAATTGCTCGAGAGTAATTTGTTTACCCGACGTAGAATATCGCTATCATGAGAGAAGCCACTAGAGAAAACTATGGCCCCCGGGTCTATTCTCAACATATCAATCTACATCTACTTTACTTTTATTGCTTTTATTTGTTGTTCTTATAAACTAAAAATACCAAAAATATAAACTATCATCTCTATCAGATCTCACTTTCGTAAGTGACCGTAAAGGGATTGACAACCCCTTATCGCGTTGGCTGCAAAGTTCTTATTTGTTTGTGCAGGTGCGAGGGACTCGCGCGTGGTCTCCTACTGGATTGATACCTTGGTTGTCAAAAACGGAGGGAAATACTTACGCTACTGTGCTGCATCTCCCTTTCCTCTTCAAGGGAATACAACGAAAAGCTCAGGAAGTAGCACTAAACCCTAGAAGTCTAACCAGGGTGATAGCTATGACTCGGCTATTGTTGTTCAGCCTCTACGGACTAAACCCTCCAGTTTATATATGCGGCGGAGGACCCTAGGGTTTATACATGACCACCCTGCAGAGGAAGGAAAGATTACAACCGAACCTAAAACCTACCATAATACGAACACATGAGTCCTATCCGGATACGAGAGACGATCTTCAGCGATGATCTTCACGGCCCACTAGTCAGGCCCACAATGAGTTATCCGGCCACATGAGGACCCCTCAATCCAGGACTCCCTCATTAGCCCCTGAACTTGTTTTCAATGACGATGAATTCGGCTTCCGTATTGTCTTCGGCATTGCAAGGCGGGTTCCTTCTTCCGAACATATCGAGACACAATCTTCTGCAAAGAATGTACTGTGTCCGGCACTGCATGGTTAGTATAACCCTTAGCCTTGAGGGCAAGGCATCGAAAGAAAACGAATATTGTGTCTTTACTGACAACTTTTTGGTGAAGTGTCGCGTCCATCCCATTAACATATTGAGCCATTTTACTTGGTCGTAATTTCGCGTTTCGAGGTATAAGCCCACTGACACGTCTTATCAGAGCAGAGATCGTGCCCGCTTATTATGGGATCCTTATCAATGTGACGTGAGTATCCAAGCCGCGCATTACGTACGACCGCTTTGGGAATCGGTGAGGTTTATGGCTAAAGTGGGGGGATGTTCTATATTCACAACGTTATACAAGGATATCAATCCCTTCCATCAGCTCCACGTCTTCCTCAAGTCCGAGCTCTCCAATCTTCCTAGCCCCTACATCCTCATCTCTTGCGCCCGTAGCTCTCAGTTCCTCAACCACCACTTCCTTCCCCAGCAATGGCTAGATCCGGCGCCAGAGGCAAGTGGGAGGCTTCCATGGTTACTGAGAAGACCGTGGAGGATCTCCGGAGCGCGGGCTACCTCGCCGCCAACATCGCGCACCGAGTCCCCGCCCCGGATCAGGTGATTCCCGTCCCGGAGGTGTGTGAGAGAGTCGTGTTCTTCTCACACTTCGTTAGGGGACTAGGATTCCCTCTTCACCCCTTCGTACTGGGTCTACAGTTTTTCTACGGGCTGGATTTCCATGATCTAGCCCTGAATTCAATCATTCACATCTCCGCTTTCATAGTGGTGTGTGAAGCTTTCCTCCGCGTTCCCCCTCACTTCGGCTTATGTCTCAAGACCTTCAACGTGAAGCCGAAGGTGGTGGATGGGCAACATGCGGAGTGCGGGGGCGCTATGATAAGCAAGCTCCCGAATGCAACCTGGCCAAAGGGGTCGTTCGTGGAAACGAACATAGTTTGGCACCATGAGTGGTTCTATATCACCGAGCCCCGCGATGCCAAATGGGCGGCTGCGCCTGCTTTCAGATCTGGACCCCCGGAGAGGCTAACCTCCTGGACCGATAAGAGTCCGAACTGGGGGTCTCAGATTTAGGTGGCGGCACTCCAAGGCCGCATGTCCGGCATGATCACCAAAGGCTACCAACTCACAACTGTGGTTCAGGTAATGTTGGCCCGACTTGTCCTTCCTTGCCAACGCCGGGACTCCTCTCTATGGGAGTTCGATCCGGCAAGAGCCCGACCCTTGAAGCATCTATACGGCTCCACGCACGAAGAGATCTGGAAACACCTCTTCAAGAGCCAAAAGGAGTGGCCAGAGGAAACTGAGGACTCAGGCTACAGCACTGCGTTTACCGTAGTAGAGGTAATCAAAAACTCCGCCGAACATATATTCCCTCCTTATCTTAACGATAATAGGAATTGGAGTTTTTACGTGATATACAGAACTAGACGAAGAAGGCAGTTCAGATTAAGTGTCCGGCCCCTTTGCCAGAAGACCCAGCTACGCCTCAACTGTTGGCGATGCTGGTTCCGGCGCCGTACAAGGCACCGGACAAGAAGCCCAAGAAGAAGAGCAAGGAGGCCAAGATCGGACCCCGCCCCGCGGACGCGAAGTCCAAGGAGATCAACATCCTCTCCTCCGAAGAGGAGGAGGATGATGAAGAAGAAGAATCCCCCTCCCAGGGCAAGGGGAAGAAGAGGGCGGCCGCTGCTGATGCATGCAAGGCTGCACCCCGAAGGAGGCTAAACCTCCCCGCCCGTTCGGACTCATTGTCCGAACACAGCTTTGTGGTGAAGCCTAGGGAGAAGCCCCTAGCCGAAACATAAGTTGTTTGGATATATTAATTATTGCACCTTGTTCATTCATCATATTAATGATTTTTAAGTATTTCTCACCTGCTGACCTACAACCCTCCTCGAGCACACCCCAATGCCTCCTTATCGAAAGGGAACTCTCTACCGTCTGGAGAGACAAAAAGTGACCTGCTGGTCCAAGCTCCATCGCCCGTGGCCCACGAGTACACCGAAGTGACCTCCCAGTGTGCGTCTCCTCCTCAAGGAGATGGGGGCGGGGCAGGTGATAAGGCAACTGAGGGTAACACCTCGGCTGCCGCCCATGGAGACCGAAGAGGGGGGGACCAAACCATCCGGGGCCCCGCTGAATATTGATCCCAAGCCTAGTGCGGCTCTGAGGTCCGAAGACCAGACCCCCAAGGCGGGGGAGGATACAACTATTCCTACGGCGCCTAGTGTCAATCCGGAGGCGCCGGACCCTCTGGAGGGAGCACTAAAAAGTGCTTCCGTCGTGGAGGAGCACCGCACCATAATGGGTGCGGTTGATGAAGAAGATCCAGTCCGTCAAAGGCGGGCTGAATGAAGCCTTCAATAGCCTACTAACAGGCTTCGAGGTATGCAATGTAACGTTCTTTATGGAACTTTATTTATTTTATATGCACATATATAGCCAGTAGCCCCTGATGCTTTGTGTGATTCTGAACAGAATCGGACGAAGTATCCATAATATAGCATATTATAGAGCTAAACTGTATGCTTTTGCATTTGACCAGGCTTCACTAGTTGCGGCAACTGCACAAGCTGCATAAGTCGCCAAACTAAATCGGAAGCTCTCGGAGGCCAACGCGGAGCTCGACCGCGTCAACCAGTGTTTGGATGAGACGCAAAGTATGCGGATTTCAAAATTTGAGATGTCAAGAAGACTAATAATTTTATTTGATTATGAGTATGAACTCTTTGTGATATTCTGTATTAAACAGTTGGCTCCACTGAGCTCGAGGCTCTCAAGGGCGACCTCGCGAAGGCCAAGAAGGAGGCCGAGGCGAGCAAGGCAGCCGCTGAAAAAGCGGTTGCCGATCTAGAGGCCGAAAAGGCCGCATGCCAAAAGCACGAGGCTCGGGTGGCCGAAGTTGAAATTGAGCTCAACGATGCTATTCGTAAATGTGAGGCATTGGAAGAAAAGACTTCGGAACAAGCATCTGAGGTCATTGCGGCAGTCAAGGCTGCCCAGCTGGAGCGAAGCGAGTCGCACAGCGTCTGCGAGGAAATCAAGCAGGCACGGAAGATAGCATCTGGTAAGACTTTTCTCTTACATAGCATCTTCGGAGGGTAGAAGTACCTTGGGCTGACACGGTTATGGAGTTCTCCAGGCGTGTTTGCGGATCTCCCAAGGAGCAGTGCTGACGCCGCCCAATACTTCCGAGCCCGGGAGGGGAACAACACGGGGAAGCTGTTCTGGTCGTAGTTCTATGCGCCAAAACATCCGGTGCCCCTCAACGACCATATGAAGCAGCTGGTCGAGCTGCACAACATGGCGGGTTCGGCCATGAAGGACTTGATAGTCCGGTTGTGTCCCGCTGAGCCAATCCCAAGTAGCTACTTCGGATTGGCGAAGCGGCTCATCGAAGCGAGTCCGCGGGTCAACGCGTTCAAGTGTTTGGCCTGCATAGAGGGTGCTCGGATGGCCTTTGCCCGTGTGAAAATGCACTGGGCGAAGATGAAGGCGCAGGACATAGGCACTGCTGGCCCGCCCGAAGGCAAGGAGCACCGCAAGCCGGAGAGATACTTTGAGGACGTCATAGAAGGCACCCGCCTTGTAAAAGGCCAGTGCTCAAAGGATATTATCTTTGAGTAATTGTATCCGGTTGTAAAGACTTAAGCTTATAAACCGATGTATACATATATATATATATATTACGCTATTATGATGTGAGCGACTTTCGCCTCCTGTGCGGCCGTTTATTTAAATATGTTAGTTTCCAGTCGTCGGCTTCAGCCCCCATGTAAATATTACTGGGGTGTTCGGTCATATGCATAAACACTCTTTATCCAACGTCTTGGTCCATGTAGGACGTGTATGCGGAGCGAACCAGGCAATCCGACTATGCGGCTTTATTGCTTTCACTTAGCCATAGGAGTTTGACAAGTGGGACTAAGTACTAGCCCCTGGTGCGTATATGGTGTTTTCGAATTAAGGTATCCATTTGTACGCGGCTGGGCAAAGAACGAACCCTTCGTATAACACGGGGTAGATCTCTATCGATCGTAGTGTAACACTAAGTCACCGGATCGCAGACCTGATTCTCGCCTACCATGACAGTCAGTTTTCGGCTTTCTCTATTGAGGTACTTGACCGGACGAACCAGAAGTACAATCACAGTAGTTCTCCCTTTACACCCTAGCCAAACAATCGGCAACATAAGGGTAAGCATAGGAGCCGGGCAACCCAACTATTGACCCAAGACATGATTCGGAACTGATGCATATAAAGCAATATCCATGACACCGAACACTCCCTATAGGTGTTCAGACTTTTCAACATATACCGGGCCGAATACAGCCCGTGGTAATGGACCCATGGTGTCAAGGCACATGTGGCAATCTGACATGGGGAGAGAACACAGGTGGTGAGAGAATAAGACTCCAAACACAATATGAACCAAGCTGCTTCTATAATATCCTGTTCTAGTACGGCGAGTGATACGTCCAAAACGTATCTATAATTTCTGCTTGCTCCATGCCTCTTTTGTGTGATTTTGCTATGATATTTATGCACTTCCATACACTTTTGATCATATTTGGACTAACCTATTAACTCAGTGCACCACAGTGCTAGTTCCTGTTTTCTGCTGTTTTTCTATTTCAGGTTTCCCCCATATTAAAAGTGCCCTAAAAATTCCGGGAAAAATACAGGAAAAACCAGCGTATCGGGAGCTTCCGGAAAAACCAAGGCAGGGCCAGAGGGGAGCCTGGGGTGGCCCAGGCGGCCACCCGGCGCGGCCCCACCCCTGGCCGCGCCAGGGGGGCGCCTGGGGCCCCACCTCCGCCTCTGGTGACCCCCTTTGGCATATATATTGCACGCGTCCCGAAACCCTCGAGGACGGAACCCTTTTTCGCGATCTCATCTCTGTTCCGCCGCCGCCGCGCTTCCAAGATCGGGAGCACCAGGAGAACTCTTCACGGCACCCTGCCGGAGGGGAGAACCACCACCGGGAGCTTCTCCACCACCATGGACGCTTCCCGGATGAGTTGTGAGTAGTCCCCCTTGGACCATGGGTCCATGACCAGTAGCTATGTGATGTTCTCCTCCCCTCTTTGTTCTTCATCGATTAGACCTCGTGAGCTGCCCTACATGATCGAGGCACATATGTAATCTTTATGCTGTTGCTCTGCTGAGTTTGCTGGGATCCGATGGATTATGAGATTATGTTCAGATTGTGTGTGAGTAATATATTTGATTCACCTCTTTTATATTTATGTTCTTGAGTAATTCTTGCATGTTCTCCGTTGCTATTTATTGCTTTGGCCGAGTAGTAGGTAGTAACTCCAAGAGGGAACGTTATGCTTGATTGTGGGTTCATGCCCCTCGATGACTAGCTTGAGTGACAGAAACATGAGTCTAGGGGATGTGCTGTTGCCATAAGGGGGAAAACAACGGTGCTTGTACTTGCGGGTGCAAGGATTGTTTACTTTACGCAAAGTTCTTTTAATGCAGTTGTCTGTTGCTTTGAGTTTACACTTTGGGTGGGACTCGCAACTTAATACCAGCGAGATGTTCTGGATAGATATCTCAAGGTGGATGATTAGTAGTAGATGCAGATGGATTTTGGTCTACTTGCCTTGGCGTACCGCCCATGCTTTAGAGCCTCTACCTTTCTTTGCAGCATAGTTAGCATTGGTTTGCGCACATAATCCTGTCAATTGCCCAGCTGTAATTTGTTTACCTCGCTTAGCTGTTTTATCATCTTTTGGGAGAGAGACATCACTAGTGAACATCATGGGACCCCGGTCCATATTACCATCACTGATCACACCCGCTATTTACTTCCGGTTCTTATTTCCTAGTTGCAGTCATACCTATCACTATTATCTCTTGCGTTTGATCCTTTGTAAACGACAAGGCCGGAGGGATTGACAACCTCTCTATACTCGTTGGGAGCAAAGTTATTTGTATCTGTGTGCATGTCCTGTCAAGCAAAAGTTTCTGGCACTATTGACACCTTCTTGTCGACCCTCGGAGTCTCACGGGATTCTATCCTTGGTATCTTTGCCAAGGGAAATTTGCCGCTACGCTACATCTCAAACCTTCCACTTGGGGTAACCAATGAGGGGCGAGAAGACATCAAGCAAGTTTCTGGCACCGTTGCCGGGGACTCCACTCTTCAAGATAGGGGAGTTGCACGCTATCTTTTATCTTTGCTTTTTAGTCTTGTTAGTTTACCTTTCAGTTTTTGCTTTAGTTTCCTTTACCAAAAATCACAAAAATAGTTATCATGCTTGCTGCTGCTATGGGTTCCACCGAGAACACCAAGTTGTGTGACTTCACTAGTCATAACAACGATGACTTTATCTGCACGCCTATTACTACACCTGCCACTTCAGCACCCTCTTATGAAATTAAACCTGCTTTACTGAACCTAGTTATGAAAGATCAATTCTCCGGTGCTGGAGATGATGCTGCTTTACACTTAAATAATTTTGTTGAGCTCTGTGATATGCAAAAGTACCAAGAAATAGATGGTGATATTGTTAAGCTTAAGCTTTTTCCTTTCTCCTTGAGAGGAGGAGCTAAAATCTGGTTTCAATCCTTGCCTAGAAATAGTATAGATTCTTGGGACAAGTGCAAGGATGCCTTTATTGGGAAGTACTATCCCCCTGCTAAAATTATCCAACTAAGGAGTAACATAATGAATTTTAAACAATTGGATAATGAACACGTTGCCCAAGCTTGGGAACGCATGAAATCTCTTGTCAAGAACTGCCCCACTCATGGTTTGACTACTTGGATGGTTATCCAAACTTTTTATGCAGGCTTGAACTTTACCTCGCGGAACTTGTTAGATTCGGCCGCGGGAGGAACCTTTATGTCAACTACACTTGGTGCTGCCACGAAGCTTCTCGATGAGATGATGACCAATTATTCCCAATGGCACACCGAACGCGCTCCAACAGGTAGGAAGGTAAACTCTGTCGAGGAGATTTCCTCCCTAAATGAAAAAGTTGACTTGATCATGTCTCTACTTTCCAAGCAATCTCCTATTGATCCTCGTGATGTTCCTTTAAATTCTTTGATTGCTCAAGATCAAGTAGATGTGAACTTTATCTCTAGAAACAATTTCAATAACAATGCTTATAGGAGTAATTTTGGTAGCAACCCTAGACCGTTCCCCTCTAATTCCTATGGGAACAACAATGCTTATCCTAACACCAAGAACTCCACTTCTGAACTAGAGATTATGCTTAAAGACTTTATCACTACCCAAAAAACCTTCAATAAGAGTGTAGAAGAAAAACTAGCCAAACTAGATAATCTCTCTTCGAAGGTAGACAATTTAGCCCATGAGGTAGAATTGCTTAAAATTAGAACTTCCCCTCTTGAGGAGAGGAAGACCACTCCTATGAATGCTATTCAAGTGCAAATTAATGAAAACATTAGGATGATGGCTAAACTTAAAGAGAGATGGGCTAGAGAAAAGGAGGAAGAAGATAGAATTAAGAGCCTTCCTACCCACCACACTATTGCTACTATCCAAGTTGTTGAGGATATCCAAACTCTTAGCACCCAATGCACTCCTGGTCCGATTGGACCTATTAATGGTGATGCTATGACCTCAACCATAGAAACTCCTATAACCATAGAAGCTACCAAACAAGTGAGCCTAAAGGACACCACTACCACTTTACTTGATAGTAGTGACCTTGATTTTGATAATTGCACCCTTTCTGAAGTTATTGATTTTCTTCACAAGATGTCTAGAGATCCCCACACTAGCACGCTTAACCTTGCCTTCACGGAGCATATCACTAATGCTCTTATCAAAGCTAGGGAGGAGAAGCTTAGGGTAGAAGCCTCCATACCTAGAAAGCTAGAAGATGGTTGGGATCCTATGATTAATATTAAGTTGAATAACTTCTCTTGCTATGCTTTATGTGATGTTGGAGCTAGTACCTCCGTTATGCCCCCAAAAAAAAATATGATATGCTTAAATTGAAATCTTTTGATCCTTGTTCTTTTGGTGTTCGTCTTGTTGATTCTTCCATAAAGAAACCTTTGGGGAGGATCGACGATGTTCTTATCATTGTCAATGACAATTATGTTCCCGTTGATTTTACTATTATGGATATTGAATGTGAACCTTCGTGTCCAATTATTTTGGGACGTCCTTTTCTTCGCACCGTTGGTGCTATCATTGACATGAAAGAGGGGAATATAAAATTCCAATTCCCTCTCAAGAAAGGGATGGAACACTTCCCTGGAAAGAAGATTAAGTTGCCTTTTGAGTCCGTTATATGGGCTAGCTATTCTTTTACTCTTGATAAAACTTGATCTTCTCCTTTTGCATTATGCCTATCTTAAAGGCATAAAAGAAAGCGCTTTTGGGAGGCAGCCCACAACGAATAAAATTTTATTTTGCTTTTGTTGTGTCTTGATGTTTGTTACTACAGTAGCATCATCATTGTATCTTTTCTTTTCAGCTTTCTTCCAAGTTTAGACTCTGATTGCAAGAAAGTTCAAAAGTTGTGACGTGCTGTCCAGGAAACAGATTATGTCCTTGGATAGAAAAATTCGTATAAAATCACCAGATCATCTTTTTGGTCTGAGTTTTTTCGACAGCGTGCTCTATACAATTGGCTTTCGGGCGTCTGTTCTGAGTTTTTTGATTTGAGTTGCAGAAGTGCCCCGAAAAAATTATTTACTTCCTGCTGGTCTGTTTTTCACAGATTCTGTCTAGTTTTGCCTTTTCTTCGTTTTGCAAACCTTGAGCTTGCTTTTTCTTTGCAAAAACCTTTTGGCAATCTTGAGAAACAGTAGCTCTTCAATATTATCCTTATTTCCAGCAAGGAAAAGTTATTTTATTATGGGTACTAACCTCGCTAATCAGATTATGATGAGTTATGTATGAAGGGAGTTTTCAAGTGTGCGAGGGAAGATGATAAAAAGATTCAGGAGTGTCAAACGCTCAAGCTTGGGGATGCCCCCATGCACCCCCAAGAAATATTCAAGAAGACTCAAGCGTCTAAGCTTGGGGATGCCCCCGTGCATCCCCTTCTCCATCAACAATTATCAGTTCGTCTTTCGTTCCACTATATTTTAATCACTTCATGCGTTATGTGCTATGCTTGGAGCGTCTTGCTTTTAGTTTCCTTTTTAGTTTTATTTAGCTTTGCTTGCTGTTCATAACGAGTTAGAACCCAGCTTTCTTTGTGTGGGAGAGAAACACGCTCCACTTCAACCTAGAACACAACATAGGATTTTCATGCTTATCTTTGTTGTGTGTGTTCTTTGTCTTTCAATAAGCTACTATCATGTTTAGCTCTTAGTTTTCATGCTTTTCTTTTTAAAGAGCTTTTGTTTAGTTGGTTGTTGTACTCTCTAGAGTTTTCATGTTTATCTTGTTAGGAGAGTTTGTCTGTTGCACTGAGTTGTGTGTCTTAACTTAAAGTAGGTAATTGAGGTTGCTATTTAATTTTAGTAGTAACTTGCAATAGTTTTGAGGTATTGCCATGAGTAATGTCTGAACTTTTGGTGTCAAGAGCTTTAGCCTATTAGTGATAGATGTCGTATTTTGGGCAATCCGTGTTTATTTTCGAAAACCTACAAAATAGTTGAGAACTTTAGCTACTAAATGAATCACTAATCTTTGGAGGGATCGAATATTAGAGTACACTCACGTACCATGGGTCGAGGATGCGCAAGGGTAACCAAACCCCCATACACACCTCCTCGGGGTACTTGTCTCTTTGTGAACCTCCTAATTAGATTGAGAGTTACCGATAATAAGTGCATGACTTCTTCGGACTAATGTGAGTATTCGAAGGTTGACACTTCCACCTAACCATATTTTTCTAGCCTCTTCGGTACCGTGCATTGCCCTTTCTCACCTCGAGAGTTGGCGCATACTTCGCCGGTGCATCCAAATCCTTGGCACGATACGCTCTGTCATCATAAGCTTCATTATATCCTTCCTCAAAACAGCCACCATACCTACCTATTAAGGCATTTCCATAGCCTTTCCGAGATACATTGCCATGCAACATCCATCTTCTCATGACTTGATCTTCATGTCATACATGATTTTTGCTTGATCGATGAGCCGCATGCTAGTTGGGCCTTGCCCTAATCATTGCTACATGACGCGCTAGTATCATTGCATATCCTGCTACACTGGCAGAGGCATACATTTGCATACATCATGATAGTTTCATTTTCTTTATGTTGAGTACTTTTGTAAAGTGTGAAAGATCTTCTATACTTCTTGTAATACATAGAGTGTTGCCCCTAAGTGAGAAAAAGATCCCAAAGAGGACAAAATCAAAAGATCCCAAAGAGGACAAATGAGAGATGAATAGAAAGAGCCATTGAGGCCACACAAAAAAAAGAGAAAAAGAAATAAAAAGAGAGAAGGGGGCACACTACTATTTCTTTTGAGAGATCCACACTCGTACTCCATCTTATACCTTGTGCTCCATAGAGATTATCATTTATGCATATAGCTATGTGGGGACCTTCACACTATAGAACTTGGCTTGTATATTCCAATGATGAGCCTCCTCAAAAGAGCTCTAGGTCTTCTTGAGCAAGCAAGTTGGATGCACCCCCACTAGTTCCATTGGAGAGCTTACCTTAGCTCATATGTGCATCCGTTGCATGGCAATCCCTACTCCTCACATCATATCTATCATTTGGCTTTCTCTCGCCGATGATTGTCCTCATTGATGTGAGCCTTTCACACCTTTTTTGTCTTCCCCCTCTATCATTTCTCTCTTTGCCATCCTAAGTGTCAACTTTCTTGCTTACGCTCATCCATTGCATGAGTGCTCAAAATATCGAAAGGGAGTGGATCATTTTGACTTGTACCTGGCTGACGGTCTGGGGATGAGTCAAGATAAGATTCCAAAGAAGACCAAGTGTGAAACTTTAGTAGATTAAGTTCTCAACAATACAAAAACTATGTTTTACTCTCTCATATATCCCTATCTCCTTTCTTGCACGCAAACACCATTCGGAGACATTCGAGTCACGGACAGCGAGAGCTCTTGCACCTTTATGTTCTTATGTTGCTTGTTACAATGCTAATATAGACTCTTGTTTGTTATGACTTGAATTGGATTACATGCCTTGATTGCTTTACTTAAAAGTTCTTATATGGTTGATAGCATGTCACCACAGAAATTATGCTTGTTATCATTTACCTACTCGAGGACGAGCAGGAATTAAGCTTGGGGATGTTGATACGTCCAAAACGTATCTATAATTTATCCTTGCTCCATGCCTCTTTTGTGTGATATTGCTATGATATTTATGCACTTCCATACACTTTTGATCATATTTGGACTAACCTATTAACTCAGTGCACCACAGTGCCAGTTCCTGTTTTCTGCTGTTTTTCTATTTCAGGTTTCCCCCATATTAAAAGTGCCCTAAAAATTCCGGGAAAAATACAGGAAAAATCAGCGTATCGGGAGCTTCCGGAAAAACCAAGGCAGGGCCAGAGGGGAGCCTGGGGTGGCCCAGGCGGCCACCCGGCGCGGCCCCACCCCTGGCCGCGCCAGGGGGGCGCCTGGGGCCCCACCTCCGCCTCTGGTGACCCCCTTGGCATATATATTGCACGCGTCCCGAAACCCTCGAGGACGGAACCCTTTTTCGCGATCTCATCTCTGTTCCGCCGCCGCCGCGCTTCCAAGATCGGGAGCACCAGGAGAACTCTTCCCGGCACCCTGCCGGAGGGGAGAACCACCACCGGGAGCTTCTCCACCACCATGGACGCTTCCCGGATGAGTTGTGAGTAGTCCCCCTTGGACCATGGGTCCATGACCAGTAGCTATGTGATGTTCTCCTCCCCTCTTTGTTCTTCATCGATTAGACCTCGTGAGCTGCCCTACATGATCGAGGCACATATGTAATCTTTATGCTGTTGCTCTGCTGAGTTTGCTGGGATCCGATGGATTATGAGATTATGTTCAGATTGTGTGTGAGTAATATATTTGATTCACCTCTTTTATATTTATGTTCTTGAGTAATTCTTGCATGTTCTCCGTTGCTATTTATTGCTTTGGCCGAGTAGTAGGTAGTACTCCAAGAGGGAACGTTATGCATGATTGTGGGTTCATGCCCCTCGATGACTAGCTTGAGTGACAGAAACATGAGTCTAGGGGATGTGCTGTTGCCACAAGGGGGAAAACAACGGTGCTTGTACTTGCGGGTGCAAGGATTGTTTACTTTACGCAAAGTTCTTTTAATGCAGTTGTCTGTTGCTTTGAGTTTACACTTTGGGTGGGACTCGCAACTTAATACCAGCGAGATGTTCTGGATAGATATCTCAAGGTAGATGATTAGTAGTAGATGCAGATGGATTTCGGTCTACTTGCCTTGGCGTACCGCCCATGCTTTTGAGCCTCTACCTTTCTTTGCAGCATAGTTAGCATTGGTTTGCGCACATAATCCTGTCAATTGCCCAGCTGTAATTTGTTTACCTCGCTTAGCTGTTTTATCGTCTTTTGGGAGAGAGACATCACTAGTGAACATCATGGGACCCCGGTCCATATTACCATCACTGATCACACCCGCTATTTACTTCCTGTTCTTATTTCCTAGTTGCAGTCATACCTATCACTATTATCTCTTGCGTTTGATCCTTTGTAAACGACAAGGCCGGAGGGATTGACAACCTCTCTGTACTCGTTGGGAGCAAAGTTATTTGTATTTGTGTGCAGGTCCTGTCAAGCAAAAGTTTCTGGCGCTATTGACACCTTCTTGTCGACCCTCGGAGTCTCACGGGATTCGATCCTTGGTATCTTTGCCAAGGGAAATTTGCCGCTACGCTACATCTCAAACCTTCCACTTGGGGTAACCAACGATGGGCGAGAAGACATCAGCGAGCCGTATACTTACAGATAATGTCGATAACTTTCTTGGACATTTTACATGCCAGAAAAGTATAAACAAAAAGTATAAAAGGTTTACACAGGGTCTTAATCTAAAAAGAAACCTTAGCGCGGGTCCCTGCTGCCCGTCTGTGCCGTTTCTCTCCTTTGTGATGTGTCCTTGAAGGAGGAAGTGTGATGGCCATCTGTAAAAAAAACAAAAAGATAAAACCTGGAAAAAGAATCCGGTGTGGCCGTAAACAAAGCTGGTTCTTTTAATGAACCTTGAAAGATAATTTTAGAGTCCGAATAGGGTCGAGCCGAACTATGGACTATTTGTATGCAGTGCGCTCCCAACGTCGCCCAAGGAATTTTAAGGGCATAATTGTCTACACGAGGTACGTATGCTACCACCTTATGGGGCAGTCGATGGGGGCGTAGCTGCTAATCGAGTTCAGGTTCATCTGAGCTTCCGTACCGAGGCGTAAGCCGGACACGTTCAGCTGTATCCGCGATCTTAACGACCGATGAGCTGTTCGGCTTGAATAGGCCGTTTTGGACTTCGGCTGCTAGGGCCGCAATGTCCTCCTCCGTACAGAGAGAGCCCGCCATATTTCCATTGACCGTGATGACGCCACGTGGTCCAGGCATTTTGAGCTTTAAATAAGCATAATGCGGGACTGCGGGCAAATGCCGTTCTTCCGAGTAGTGCATGATAGCCACTTCAGAACGGAGCTATGTCGAAGATTAGCTCTTCTCTTTGAAAGTTATCGGGAGAGCCGAATACGACCTCCAATGTTAAAGAGCTCGTGCAGCGGGCTTCTACGCCCGATATAACTCCTTTAAAGGTTGTGCTGCTTGGCTTGATTCTTGACGGGTCTATCCCTATCTTGCGGACATTGTACTGGTATATCAGATTGAGACTGCTGCTGCTGTCCATAAGGACTCGAGTGAGATGGTATCCATCGATTTTCGGATCGAGCACTAGGGCAGCCGAACCTCCATGACGGATACTAGTCGGATGATCCCTACGATCAAAGGTGATCGGACAGGCCGACCATGAGTTGAATTTGGAGACAACAGGCTCAACGGCATAGACATCTCGGAGTGCGAGCTTGCGCTCCCTCTTTGGGATATGAGTGACATAGATCATGTTCACTGTTTTGATCTCCGGTGGAAATTTCTTCTGTCCCCCTGTGTTCGACTGACGAGGTGCATCCTCGTCTTCGCTCCGGGTCCCTTTCCCTTGTGTTTGGTGTTGAGCTTGACGGCCTTCTTGAAGGCCCAACAACTACGGTTGGTATGGTTCACAGGTTTAGCCGGGGTGCCATGGATCTGGTAGGGCCTGTCTAATATTTTGTCCAGGCTAGATGGACTATCTTTGTTGCCTTTAAATGACTTCTTCCATTGACCGGGTCTGGAGCCATTGAATCCGGCGTTTAACGTTGTATCATCTAGGCTTCCAGCATTATTTCGACGTTTGTTTTTGTTACGTCGTGGCTTTCCATTGTCATCCCTGACTTCGGATGTGCCAGGGTCATTGGTGCTACTACGAGCTAACCAGTTGTCCTCGCCCGCGCAAAAACGGGTCATCAGTGTAGTTAGGGCTGTCATTGTCCTCGGCTTTGCCTGGCCGATGTGTCTAGCTAGCCATTCGTCCTAGACACTGTGCTTGAAGACCGCTAAGGCTTCGGCGTCCGGACAGTCGACGATTTGATTCTTCTTAGTGAGAGACCGATTCCAAAGCTTACAGGCTGACTCCCTGGGTTGCTGGATTATGTGACTTAGATCGTCAGCATCCAGGGGTCGGACATAGGTCCCTTGAAAATTGGCCCGAAAAGCATCCTCAAGTTCTTCCCAACTTCCAATGGAGTTTTCTAGGAGGCTGTTCAGCCAGTGCCGAGCTGGTCCTTTCAGCTTGAGGGGTAAGTATTTGACGGCGTGAAGATCATCTCCACAAGCCATGTGGATGTGAAGAATAAAGTCTTCTATCCAGACAACATGATCCGTCGTTCCATCATACGCCTCGATATTTACGGGTTTAAACCCTTCTAGAAATTCGTGATACAGTACCTCATCGGTGAAGCACAGAGGGTGTGCGGCACCCCTGTATTTTGCTATGTCGTGGTGTAGGTCCAACGGTTGTGATGTCCGGTATTGGCTCCGAACTGGTATATGACCGACATATTTGGCTTGATAATCACCGTCCCGTGCGGGAGCACGGTCCCTGGATCCATAGATGGATCTGGTCTTGCCAGCCTTTTTGTCCAGGTTCTCACGTAGATCGTGTTTCTGGCCCTGAGCCGCGGCCTCCTTTCCTTTACGGGGAGGGGGTGCGGGCTTATGTACACCGTTGCTAGCCACTCTGTCCCGTCCATGAGGTGGTCGGTCTGGCTTATCGGCGGTATTGTTCTTCAGCGGTATAGGCGCAATAGCCTCGTCGTCGAATTCGGGCAGCAGTTTGCGCTTAGGATAGCCCTTTGTTTGGCGATTGCAGCCATATTTTTCCTTAGCGTCTAGCACTTCATTCCATTTATCGTTGAGCGTATCCTGTGCGGCTTTAAGCCGCCGCCGCTGCTTTTTCAGGCTCCTTGCGGTGGAAATAAGCCTCTGATGGGCCTCGAACCCCTCGTTGGTTACCCCAAGTGGAAGGTGTAAGATGCAGTAAGTAGAAGTGTTTTCCCTTAGCAAAGATGGCAAGGATCGAATCCCCAGAGACTCCTAGGTTCAACAAGTAGGTGTCAATTGCTACGGCGCCAGATTAGTAGCAATCAACGTGGACCTGCACACAGATACAAATAACTTTGCTCCCAACGAGTACAGAGAGGTTGTCAATCCCTCCGGCCTTGTAGTTCACAAAGGGTTAAAAGCAATGATAGTAGTGATAGATAGTTTTTGCAATAGTAAATAATAACGGAAAGTAAATAGTGGATGTGATCAATGATGGTAATATGGACCGGAGTCTCATGATGTTCACTAGTAAAGTCTCTCTCCCAAAAGACGATAAAACAGCTATGTGAGGTAAACAAATTACAGCTGGGCAATTGACAGGACCACGAACGCAAACCAATGCTGACTACATTGCAAGAAAGGTTGAGGTTCAAAGCATGGGCGGTACGCCAAAGTAAGTAGACCAAAATCCATCAATATCTACTACTAATCATCCACCTTGAGATATCTATCCAGAACATCTCGCTGGTATTAAGTTGCGAGTCCCACCCATAGTGTAAACTCAATGCAACAGACAACTGCATTAAAAGAACTTTGCGTAAAGTAAACAATCCTTGCACCCGCGGGCACAAGCACCGTTGTTTTCCCCCTTGTGGCAACAGCACATCCCCTAGACTCATGTTTCTATCACTCAAGCTAGTCATCGAGGGGCATGAACCCACAATCGAGCATAACGTTCCCTCTTGGAGTCACTACCTATTACTCGGCCAAAGCAATAAATAACAACGGAGAACATGCCAGAATTACTTATGAACTAAAATATAAAAGAGGTGAATCAAATATATTACTCAAGATCAATCTGAACATAATCTCATAATCCATCGGATCCCAGCAAACTCAACATAGCAACAACATAAGGATTATATAGGTGCCTCGATCATGTAGGGCAGCTCACGAGGACTAATTAGGGAAGCACAAGAACGGGAGGAGAACATCACATAGCTACTGGTCATGGACTCATGGTCCAAGGGAGACTACTCACGAGTCATCCGGGAGGCGTCCATGATGGTGGAGAAGCTCCCGGTGGTGATCCTCCCCTCCGGCAGGGTGCCGGGAAGAGTTCTCCTGGTGATCCCGATCTTGGAAGCGGCGGCGGCGGCGGAACAGAGATGGGATCGCGAAAAGAGTTCTTTTTCTGAGGGTTTCGGAGGGTCCTTTAAATATATGCCAAAGTAGGGCATCGGGGAGCCTCGGGGGGCCCAGGCGCCCCCCCGGTGCGGCCCAGGGGGGGCGCGCCGCCAGGGCGCCTGGAGTCCTGGTGGCCCCCCCCAGGCTGCCCTTCGGACGCAGTGTTGTTTCCGGAACGCTGATTTTTTATATAATTTTTCTGGATTTTTCTGGGCAGTTCTCGAAACGTGAAAACCTGAAATACAAAAACAGCCGAAAACAGAAACTGGCACTGGGGTGCACTGGATTAGTAAGTAAGTCCAAATATGATCAAAAGTGTATGGAAGTGTATGAATATCATAGCAATATCACCCAAAAGTGGCATGGAGCAAGCAAAAATTATAGATACGTTTTGGACGTATCAACATCTCCAAGCTTAATTCCTGCTCGTCCTCGAGTAGGTAAATGATAACAAGAATAATTTCTGTGGTGACATGCTATTAACCATAAGGGACTTTTTCATAGTCATATGACAAAAGCTTACTGAGACAATGATTCTATAGTAATTAAGTTGTCTCAAGAGAAAATCACAAATGACTGAAAGTTTTACAACATGAAACTGAAACATCAAAAAGATTTGCAATGAACATGATGTGCAAATATGATAAAGTGATATCTAGCTTGCCCCCTTTAGTGATGCAAAACATAAATGCAGGGGCACCTTCAAGGTTTAAGTGATGACTAGATACAATGATTTCAGAATAAACGATATCACAATCATGCAAAAGACAATGCTACTTTGGGACAATGCACATTACACTCAGAATGACAATCATGCTCTCAGTAGTTGGTGCTTCAACATAAAAGTAAAAGAATGGTTAAGTGCTAGAGCTTTTTATTTTGAAAACATGGAAGCAATTGTGTCAACGGTAGTAGTACTTCATATGTGTCATGCATAAAACATCCTATAAGTTGCAAGCCTCATGCATCGAATACCAATAGTGCTCGCTCCTTGTCCTAATTAGCTCGGATTCCCATGGGTTATCATTGCATTGCATATGTTTCAACCAAGTGTCACAAAGGGGTACCTCTATGCCACCTGTACAAAGGTCCAAGGAGATAAATCGCATTCGATTTCTCGTTTTTGATAGATCTCAACTTGAGGACATCCATACCGGGACAACAAAGAAAATAGATGATGGACTCCTCTTTAATGCATAAGCATATTCTCATGAGAGATTGAGGATTAAGGTCCAAGCTAAAACTTCCACCATGATGCATGGCTTTGGTTGGCGGCCCAATGTTCTTCTCTAACAATATGCATATTAATTCAACCCACGGCAAATCACCCTTACTTCAGACAAGACGAACATGCATAGCAACTCACATGATATTCAACGAAAGTGTGACAGTTGATGGCGTCCCCAGAAACATGGTTACCGCTCAGCAAACAACTTATAAGAAATAAGATACATAAGCAACATATTCTTTACCACAATAGTTTTTAGGCTACTTTCCCATGAGCTATGTATTGCATGGTTAGTTTGCTTAGTACAGGTGGAGGTTAGCAAAAAGACTGGGAGCGACCAACTAAGAGAGCAATCACGGTCATAATCATGCAGAGCGACAAAGCAATATTGAATCAGACATGGAAGTTATATCGCTACTCAGAAATAAAAGATCATCAAGACTTGACAGACTTTCTTTACAGTCTTGAATATGCATGAGCATACGCCAAGTCAATCAAAATAATTTCTCGAAGGAAGATATTACTAAACCATACCACATCATAGGCAAACAAACCAAGTTGGTACTCCAATAACACATTGGGAACCCCCCAGCTATTTGAGATTAACCATAAGAAAACCTGAACTACTAAGCACCATCATGCAAGTAGCATCTTTATCATAGACACATTAACCAATGCAACAGAAGCAAACTCTCTTAATAAGGTGAGCATGATAATTAAAGAGAGTTCAAGCAACCAACTAAATAAAAGCTCTTGAAAAGATAAGCATGAATACTAAGAGCTGAGCACGATAGTAGCTATTAAAAGACAAAGAACACACACAGCATAGATAGACATGAAAATTCTATGTTATGTTCTAGGTAGAAGTGGAGCGTGTTTCTCTCCCACATAAAGGAATGCTGGGTTCCGACTCGTTATGAAAAACTAAAAAGAAAACTAAAAGCAAGACGCTCCAAGCATAGCACATAACACATGAAGTGATAAAAATATAGCGAAACGGAAGACGAACTGATAATGTTGATGGAGAAGGGGATGCACGGGGGCATCCCCAAGATTAGACGCTTGAGTCTCCTTGAATATTTCTTGGGGGTGCACGGGGGCATCCCCAAGCTTGAGCGCTTGACACTCCTGAATCTTTTTATCATCTTCCCTCGCACACTTGAAAACTCCCTTCATACATAACTCATCATAATCTGATTAGCGAGGTTAGTACCCTTAATAAAATAATTATACCTTGCTGGAAATAAGGATATTCTTGAAGTTCTACTGTTTCTCAAGATTGCCAAAAGGTTTTTGCAAAGAAAAAGCAAGTTCTTGATTTGCAAAGTGAAGGAAAGGTAAAACAGGACAGAATCTGTGAAAAACAGAACAGCAGGCAGTAATTGATCTGTTCGGGATACTTCTGCAACTCAAATCAAAAAACTCAGAACTGACGCGCGAAAGAAAATTATATAGAGAACGCTGTCGAAAAAATTCAGACTAAAAAGATGATCTGGTGATTTTATACGAATTACTCTATCCAAGGACAGAATCTGTTTCCTGGACAGCACCTCACAACTTTTAAACTTTCTAGCAATCGGAGGCTATACTTGGCACAAATATGAAAAGAAAAGATACAATGATGATGCTACAGTAGTAAACAACATCAAGACACAACAAAAGCAAAAAATTTATTCATGTGGGCTGCCTCCCAAAAGCGCTTTCTTTTATGCCTTTAAGCTAGGCATAATGCATAGATCAAGTTGTATCAATATTAAAAGAATAACTAGCCCGTACAACGGACTCAAAAGGTAACTTGATCTTCTTACGAGGGAAGTGTTCCATCCCTTTCTTGAGAGGAAACTGAAATTTTATATTACCCTCTTTCATGTCAATGACAGCACCAACGGTGCGCAAAAAGGGACGTCCCAAAATAATTGGACATGAAGGATCACATTCAATATCCATAATAGTGAAATCAACGGGCACATAATTATCATTGACAACAATAAGAACATCGTCGATCCTCCCCAAAGGTTTCTTTATGGAAGAATCAACGAGAACATTACCAAAAGAACAAGAATCAAAAGGTTTCAATTTAAGCATATCATATAGTCTTTTGGGCATAATAGAAGTACTAGCTAAAATATCACATAAAGCATAGCATGAGAAGTTGTTTATCTTAATTTTAATCATAGAATCCCAACCATCTTCTAGCTTTCTAGGTATGGAGGCTTCTACTCTAAGTTTCTCCTCCCTAGCTTTGATGAGAGCATTAGTGACATGCTCTGTGAAGGCAAGATTAAGCGTGCTAGTGTTGGGATCTTTAGCCATTCCTTGTAGAAAGGCGACAACTTCTGAAATACTACAATTATCAAAATCAATTTTATCATTAGTGGGCAGAATTGCAGTGTCATCCTCTTTGTTTAATTCGCTCTCTATTATAAGAGTTTGAACATCTTCCCAAGTTTGGGGAAGCTTAGGAGCAATTTTAAACTGAGGCTCATACTTTTTTCCTGGAAGACCATGCCATGGGCATAACTCTCCGTCAAAACTAGTATAATCACAAGGTTTATTACTTTTGTAAATCCCGACAGTGGTAATTGGGGTAATGGAAGAAGGGGTGTACTCCTCCCATTTAGTGTTTTTGGTAGAACCCATAATAGCAAGCAAGCAAGATAACTATTTTTGTGATTTTCGATAAAAAGGAACTAAAGCAAAAATGAAAGGTAAACTAACAAGACTAAAAAACAAAGGTAAAAGATAGCATGCAACTCCCCTATCCTGAAGAGTGGAGTCCCCGGCAACGGCGCCAGAAAATACTCCTTGATGGGCCTCGAACCCCTCGTTGGTTACCCCAAGTGGAAGGTGTAAGATGCAGTAAGTAGAAGTGTTTTCCCTTAGCAAAGATGGCAAGGATCGAATCCCCAGAGACTCCTAGGTTCAACAAGTAGGTGTCAATTGCTACGGCGCCAGATTAGTAGCAATCAACGTGGACCTGCACACAGATACAAATAACTTTGCTCCCAACGAGTACAGAGAGGTTGTCAATCCCTCCGGCCTTGTAGTTCACAAAGGGTTAAAAGCAATGATAGTAGTGATAGATAGTTTTTGCAATAGTAAATAATAACGGAAAGTAAATAGTGGATGTGATCAATGATGGTAATATGGACCGGAGTCTCATGATGTTCACTAGTAAAGTCTCTCTCCCAAAAGACGATAAAACAGCTATGTGAGGTAAACAAATTACAGCCGGGCAATTGACAGGACCACGAACGCAAACCAATGCTGACTACATTGCAAGAAAGGTTGAGGTTCAAAGCATGGGCGGTACGCCAAAGTAAGTAGACCGAAATCCATCAATATCTACTACTAATCATCCACCTTGAGATATCTATCCAGAACATCTTGCTGGTATTAAGTTGCGAGTCCCACCCATAGTGTAAACTCAATGCAACAGACAACTGCATTAAAAGAACTTTGCGTAAAGTAAACAATCCTTGCACCCGCGGGCACAAGCACCGTTGTTTTCCCCCTTGTGGCAATAGCACATCCCCTAGACTCATGTTTCTGTCACTCAAGCTAGTCATCGAGGGGCATGAACCCACAATCGAGCATAACGTTCCCTCTTGGAGTCACTACCTATTACTCGGCCAAAGCAATAAATAACAACGGAGAACATGCAAGAATTACTTATGAACTAAAATATAAAAGAGGTGAATCAAATATATTACTCAAGATCAATCTGAACATAATCTCATAATCCATCGGATCCCAGCAAACTCAACATAGCAACAGCATAAGGATTACATAGGTGCCTCGATCATGTAGGGCAGCTCACGAGGACTAATTAGGGAAGCACAAGAACGGGAGGAGAACATCACATAGGTACTGGTCATGGACTCATGGTCCAAGGGAGACTACTCACGAGTCATCCGGGAGGCGTCCATGGTGGTGGAGAAGCTCCCGGTGGTGATCCTCCCCTCCGGCAGGGTGCCGGGAAGAGTTCTCCTGGTGCTCTCGATCTAGGAAGCGGCGGCGGCGGCGGAACAGAGATGGGATCGCGAAAAGAGTTCTTTTTCTGAGGGTTTCGGAGAGTCCTTTAAATATATGCCAAAGTAGGGCATCGGGGGAGCCTCGGGGGGCCCAGGCGCCCCCCCGGCGCGGCCCAGGGGGGGCGCGCCGCCAGGGCGCCTGGAGCCCTGGTGGCCCCCCCAGGCTGCCCTTCGGACGCAGTGTTGTTTCCGGATTCTGGATTTTTCTGGGCAGTTCTCGAAACGTGAAAACCTGAAATACAAAAACAGCCGAAAACAGAAACTGGCACTGGGGTGCACTGGATTAGTAAGTTAGTCCAAATATGATCAAAAGTGTATGGAAGTGTATGAATATCATAGCAATATCACCCAAAAGTGGCATGGAGCAAGCAGAAATTATAGATACGTTTTGGACGTATCAGCCTCCGATGGAAGCGCTCTTATTCTAAGGGTTCTTCTCCGACGATGAATTCGTCGTCGCCCATGCTAACATCCTCTTAGGAGACATGTTGATAATTGTTGTCTTCGCCATCGTTGTGATCAGACAGCGGTCCCGGACTGTGTTCGCCGTCCTTTCGCTCGTTTTGCTCCATCGCTGGACCTGTGGGGTCATCGGCTTTGTCCGGATTATCACCGTCGTTAGTGACAGTGTTGCTATCTTTCCCTTTACAGGATCGAGCTCGGCGCTTCAGACGCCGACGCTTGGGAGGTTCATCGACATGCTTATCCTTTTGGGGATCATCATCGCCGTCGTCCTCCTTCTCCTTAGGTGTGTCCACCATATATACATCGTATGAGGACGTAGTCGTCCATCGCCCGGTTGCGGGCAGGTTTTGGTCTAGATCTGCTTCGGCTTCGAGGTCCATCCCTTCGAAGTCTTCGGAAGTGTAGTCAAGTAGATCGGTTAAATCTTCGATCGTGGCTACCAAGTGGGGTTGGGAGGGAAGCGAAATTCGCCCTCATCAGCCTCCAGTTCAAACTGGATATAATTCGGCTGTGAGTCCCCTGCTAAGGAGAGGGATTTTAATGAGTTTAGCACATCGCCTAAAGGTGAGTGCCGGAAGATATCTGTGGAGCTGAATTCAACGATAGGCGCCTGATCAAGCTCGAAGGACGCAGATGCACATGGTTCGGAACCTGTAGCCGGAGACGAGTCCGAAGTTTCGGTAACACAGATCCCGCTCAAGGTTGGGTTTGTATGCGGCTCCAGCGCCGCTGAGTCTGCGGCTTCTGTGGCGGGGTTGAGCTTTCCGTCCTCGGGTGACGCGATCTGCTCCGGATCTAGGGCCAGAGCAGTTACAGGTGTTATCCCTTGGATGTGGTCCGATGACAGATTTAGGTCATGTTCATCGTGGTGGCAGGGAGCGGTCGCCATGGGCTCGAATGCGCCGAAGATCAAATCTCTGCGGATATCAGCAACGTAGTTCAAGCTTCCAAACCTGACCTGATGGCCAGAGGCGTAGCTCTCAACCTGCTCGAGGTGGCCTTCTGTGTTGGCACGGAGCGTGAAGCCGTCGAACACAAAAAAGCTGGCCGGGAGGGAAGATCTTCTCGGCGGTGGTGTCGTTGTTGTTGACGAAGCGATCCATCGGTCCTTCGGTCGACGACATAGTCGAACTCTCAATGAAAGCACCAATGTCGGT
Organism: Secale cereale; assembly: GCA_902687465.1. Taxonomy (NCBI): domain Eukaryota; kingdom Viridiplantae; phylum Streptophyta; class Magnoliopsida; order Poales; family Poaceae; genus Secale; species Secale cereale. Next base: position 810,155,863 of record LR738710.1, on the reverse strand, counting down.
GTCAAAACCGGCGGATCTCGGGTAGGCGGTCTCAAACTATGCGTCTATGGATCGATGGTAACAGGAGACAAGGGACACAGTGTTTATCCAGGTTCGGGCCCTCTCGATCGAGGTAAAACCATAGTCCTGCTTGATTGATCTTGATGAATATGATTACAAGAGTTGATCTACCTCGAGATCGTAATGGCTAAACCCTAGAAGTCTAACCAGGGTGAATGTATGACTCGGCTATTGTTGTTCAGCCTTTACGGTCTAAACCCTCCAGTTTATATATGCACTGGAGGGCCCTAGGGTTTATACATGACCACCTTGTAGAGGATGGAAAGATTACACCCGAACTTAAAACCTGCCATTATACGCACACATGAGTCCTATCCGGATATGAGACGATCTTCAGCGATGATCTTCATGGCCCACCAGTCCGGCCCACAACGAGTTATCCGACCACATGAGGACCCCTCAATCCATGACCCCCTCAGTGCACTCGACCGCCTTTTCGTGGACGCACCGCATGGACGAGCTCTTCTACAATCCATAATGGATCACGACCATGCTTGCGACAATTGAAGAGGAAGGGAGGGAAGTGTGGTGCGCCGGTGGCTCGGACGTCAAAGCGAGATGGGGCTCCAAGGTCGTAGGGTTTGTGCCATGATCGGCGGTCTTTAAATAGCAGTGGGCGCCAGAACAGGTGAAGAGAAGACTTTAATGTGTTCGGGCGGAGATGGCTTCTCGCTCGTCGCGATGGCGAGAATGCCAGGCAGGTGGATGGACTTGTTCGACTGCATCATGGACGATTTGATGGATGGTATTGGAATTTTCATCCAAAAGGACCACCATCGCGATACCGTCCATCAAATCGTCCATAATGCACATCGCGAGCGGAGATAGCTTCTAATTTGTGGGATTTTGAACTCGTTCGACTGTGTCATGGACGATTTGATGGACGGTATTGGAATTTTTGTCCAAACGGACCACCTCCCGAGTCAAATTTCCAAAGGTGGTCTTTTCTGGCAATTCGACTCGGCATGTGGTCTTTTTGTTCAGAAACTGACGGTATTCGACACAACATGAACTCTTGTGCAAGGAAATTGGATTTAAGCGAATCGCAAGCTTGTAGGAACGCAAAAAAAAAAGAAAAAAAAAAGAAAAACTAAACCTGCTCAGCCTTTGGGGATAGGAGCATGAGAAGCATTGGAGCCCTAAACCATCACGTCCCTGAGATCCATATGTACCATTTTTAGTACAAAGTTGGGTCATCTATTTTGAAACGAATGGAATACAATATACGTCAAAATGTTATCAATTCAGTACCATGCCATATTGCCATCCACATATAACTTCTTTTAAAAACTCCAAATGCAGGCTTGTCAGTTGCACACATGTGTACACTATACAACAAATTTAAGAGGCTTTTGAATTGTAGTAGTAGCACCACAGGTGGGAAGGTGGGGGCAGCAGAGCACGGATCACGGACCCAGTTCGCTTTCCTGCCACCACCGGCAGGCGGCCGCAGCGGCAGGGCAGTCACTGCGCCCTATTCTATTGTACTGTCGGGGACAGCAAGATAAATTTCAAAACTTTGATGTCCCGTTGCTCCAACAGTTGCGATTCGACCCTACGTCCTCGATTTCCAGATTTCAAAAGTACCACCGGCGTCCTGATCCGATTTCACGCCGATCTTCAGCTTGAAGCAAAGCTAGCCGGGTTTTGGTTGGAACCGAGGTGTTCTTCTGTTCATGAGTACAGTAATTTTTTACATCCACACTCTGAAGACAACAGTTCAGAGTAACTCCAGATCTGCACGAGGTCTCTGAAATTCGAGAGATCTAGTTCTAAACAATGGGGGTGGCGGTATGTTACAAAAAAACTGAAAAAACAAGGTGAAAAATACAAGGAAGGATCCGCGACAGGAGGAATCTCATGCGTTATTTCCAGCATGGCCACCACCTAATCCTGCGGATCTCTCAGCATCATCGCCAGCTTCTCCGGCCTGTTCCTCCGGCCGCCGCCCGCGGGGTCGGCCTTCTTCTCCTTGGCCGGCGAACCTGGGAAGAACAGGTGCCCGAACCCGAACACGTTGATCACCGGATCCACGCGCACGTTGGTTGAGTACGATCTCTCCATGCCCCTCGGCCGCGGCCGCCGTAGGCCGCCGATGCTCGCCGCGGCGGGCGTGCTCGAGCACCGCTCCAGGCCCCGGAAGACAACGCGCCCGGACGCGCTGACGCGCGGGCTTTCGGCGGCTATCGCGGGGCGCCATGGCCGCGCGGGGCCGCGCGGATGCCACGGCGGGCGGGAGTTCCTGCCGGAGTCCGAGGAAGAGGCCGAGGACGACGACGAGGCCCGGGTCAGATGCGGGTGCGCGCACGGCTGCTGTTGCCGCTGCTTCGGGGGCGCGGCCGCGGCGGCGCCGTTCCTGCAGTCGCCGGCGTGTTTCTTGGACATGAGGTGAAGCAGGCTCGCCACCGGCGCAGATCGCGTCCGCAGGGGGGGTCGCGACGGCGCCGGCGGGCGGCGCGCGTTCTTGCCGGAGTCGCACGAGGAGGCCGACGAGGACGAGGAGGAGTCGCGCGAGAGCAGCGGCCGCGAATGCGCCTCCCGACGCCCCAGAGACGCTGCTTCCGCGCGAGCCTTGGTCTCGCCGGCTTTGGGCTTCTTCGTCACGAGGAGGAGGAGATCACGCCACCGCCGCCCAGCGCACCGCGGCGCGCGGGGAGACACGGGCTCCGAGGGAGGCTCCTCCACGCACGGGCACGGCGGAGCCGAGCAGGTCGAGGTGGGATTCAGCAGCGGGAGGAGAGGCACGAGCTTTCCGTCCGAGAAGAGCTCATCGGCGGCGGAGAGCGCGGCAACCGCCGCGGGGATGCGGAACTCGAAGTCGCCGTCGCCGTCTCCCGCGTCCACCGGAGGTGCCGGCAAGGGCGCGATGGATGCGTGGAACGAGAAGAGATCCGGCGAGGGCACTGCGGCGACGGCGGCGGCCATTAGCGGCGTCGGTGGAGCATTAACGCTGGAGGTGGTTGCCGTCGGTGCGGTGGTGTGTCTGCGGGAGGGAGAGAGGGAGGAGGGAGTTGTTTAACTTCGTCGTCGCCGTGTCAACGAGCTGCAGCGTATATAAGCGGGTCGTTTTTGGGTTACCGGGTCTGAAACGAACGAAGGAGGCTCTGGGCCCGGGAAGAGGGTATACGAGGCAGGCAACCGATGTGCAGTACGTGTGCCGACGTCGGCTCATGTCTTGGCGATATGGGAGAGTGGTTGACCAAAACCTGTTTCTACTCTGTATTTCATTTAGAGAAAAACTATTCCTCCGATTTTTCATATTAATATAGGACAAATTTTGTACAATGCTTATTAAATCAGCGACAATTAATATGATTAGGAAGGAGTACAATTGTGCAACCGCGCGGGCCTCACTTTTTTCTTGAAAAAACTGGAAGAACATGAAAATTATGTATGTCATGGAGACATCTAAAGGTGATACTTTTATTTATGGTAAATATTCAATGATTATATATTTTATACTTAATACTTATATGCGATATCTTATAAAAATATAGTAGTATACTACTACCTCTGTCCCATAATATAAGAACGTTTTTGGCACTACACTAGTATCAAAAACGTTCTTATATTATGGGACGGAGGGAGTAGTATGTATATTGATCTTTAATAAATTGCCAATATATCTTATGTATTTAAAACATGCATATGTTAAGTATTATATATGCATTAATGTCACATTTTAGGGTCTACATTACCTAAGTGTTTCTATGAAAAAAGTCGTACGCAATCTTTTTGTTCGAAAAATCATTTATCACATGACTCTTTCTTATGCTAGCATATATTGTATGTGCCAATATTAAATATTAAATTACACACAACCAAATGAAAGATACAGATAGCATTAATTGGCGGCACTATATCTTTTCTTATTTGGTGTTGTTTTGTTGCACAAGCGATGTGATTTGTTTTTCTTATTTTCAAAAAGGTAAAAAAAATAAATAGTCCATATTAGTCCTACAACATCAGAGACATCATCTTACCTCTCAATATGTGATGGTAATATTGTTGTTGGATTATACACAAAATGAACTATCCATATGTTCTATTTTATGGGCCTCGGCCCACTAAATTTATATCTTGGTCCAGTTAAAATTGTAAAATTTAGTTGCATGGCTACTCGAGTAGAAGAATCACCAACATATAAGGTGAGATGTTTGTCTAAAAAAAAGAGCGCTGCTATACACACGAAGTATTCCGGACGACCCGTGGACGACGCTACACATCAAGCTGTTTATGCGTTAGAGCAAAAGCAGAGAACGCCGTTCATTCATGCATCGTGTGGGGTTCGGCCGGCAAGTGTTGTCCGTCCAGTAGTTTCGAAGAAAAAAAAGGTGAGATGTTCTACTACTTCGTGTAGCATGTGAAAAGAAAGCAACAATACGTGCACTCACTCACCCACTCACTTTATCGTCACACCAGACCATGGAACGCGGGCACATCATGTTTCGTGAATTAACTTCGAGTTCGGGCCAATATTATGCGCCTTGCTGGAAGAATTAAATTTTGCATGGTAGTGCAGTGCCTAACTCAGGTGTACATGCCCATGCTTGAGCTCATTGTTGACACATTTTCTAGTTGTAGAGGGTTCTTCCATCACGTGTTGAAAGAATAGCGTCGAAGAATCTGAAATATGCGGCAACCCTTGCCAAGTCTTGGGTCTTAAACTTGGGACGGGCTTATTCCATCACAATGAATGTAACGACCTATGCCACGCTTAGTTCACCTCACTCGTCCTCTCTATGAAAAGGAAATACATATGAGAGAGCCTATGCATAACAGAGACAGAACATTAAAAACACACACACTTTGGCCTAGTTCTTCTCGGGCAGCCCATCTCAACGACTGTGCGCATAACCTTTCGAAAAAGCAGGCCTCCAAAACCATGTCCCTTAAAACCTGCACTAGATGAGCGGTGATAAGGTTTTTGAGGGGCGTCTCGCCATGATTGCTCGCTCAAGTACGACTACATGGTAGACTCATGTCCGCCTGCTTCGACTACTCCTTGTACGATGGATGGACGACCAATTGGACTTCACCACCATGGCACCATGGCTGAAGACGTTGTTGCACGGGAGTTTCCAGTGAACACATACGTTTTGAACCTCTCTACATTGACATGTGTCTTTTGTCCAAACATGTATATGCTACTCCCTCCGTTCCTAAATATTTGTCTTTCTAAGCATTTCAACAAATGACTATATACGAAGCAAAATGAGTGAATCTACACTCTAAAACATGTCTACATACATCCGTATATTCTAACAATTTGAAATGTCTAGAAAGACAAATATTTGGGAACGGAGGGAGTAGATGTTTCTAATCTGTCGTATGTGATAATGCTACGCATGATTAAACTTAAAACAGAATGTTCACGGGCGTGTCAAAAATAAACCCCCCAAAAATGAAGCATGTTATTATTTCGAGGGGAAAAAAGTCTTGTCTATATTTGCAAAAAAAAAAGAGACTCTTATCGATATGGCTTTGGACGTTTTACGGGAGTGATCATGTGATGTGATGGAGTGGCAGAGCATGCAAAGGCAGACATTCTAGTCTCGCTTGATCATAGACAGGAATCACGCACGAGATTTGGTCGGCCGGGTGAGATCGACCTCGTTCTTTCAAAAGATGCATAGCATCCAATGGCGAATGCACTAATGAGTTCGTGCACATATTAATTGTAGTTGCCCTTTTCACTATACATGCACGAATTGTAAGATCGGCTACGGAGTTGTACAAATCTAGTGGAGTATCACGGCCGGGAGAAGATGGCAGCATTGATACACGCTGACACACATATTGAACGAAGAAGCTCTTTCAGTGAAATCCTTCGTGTACGCACGATGCGGCCGTGTCGCCGTACAGCGTTGAAGACGCGCAGGCTTGCCTCTGCACGTAATGTAGAGGTCGAAGGGCACAGCGTCACGGAACAGTTGCAAGCCAAGAAAAATGGTCGTTTTTTCTAAACTGGGTTTGGATTTATTTTAAAAAGAACATCTTATCTGGCGACCGTTCGGTGGGGCGGGGTGACATTTACGAACATTTTCATCACATTTTCTGAGATAAAGACTCAAATTGTCATACTCCACGAAAATGTCATGTTGCTCTGGAGAAATTCCCATCCCCTAACAACTAAAACTGACAGCAAAAACGTTCGAAATACCACCCTCTCCTATCGGACGGTCGCTACTCGCTAGATAAGATTTCCGGAAAACAAAGGTTCGGAAATAGGCGCGGAAAGGGGTGGAAGAAATGGTTCAAAAATTAATATCAAATTGATCAAAAGGTGCTGCCAAGTTGGGTTGGTTATGCGGGCGACTCTAGTATTCATTTATCGAGCTAGGGGTTCAAGTTCAACTATTTTGTTCATGGTCCGGTCATGGCTCCCGGGCGTGTCAAGGAGGAGCGGTTCTCTTTGCCACCCCGACCTGTCAAGGAGGAGCGGTTCTCTCCGCCGCCCCGCATGTCAAGGAGGTGCGCCGCTCGCTGCCACCCAGGCGCGTCAAGGAGGAGCGTCGCTTGCTACCGCACGTGCCCAATGTGACCGCGGAGGCGTGTGGTCACCTTCGCCACTACCTTTGCGGCGTCGGCTCTTCATCGTCTTGGCACGCCCTAACGGCGTATGAGTACGCCGACAAGGAGCGTCGGCGGCGGGATAGATGCAACACGGCTCGTCGGTCGAAATTCTCGGACTCTAACATTCCGCCTACCCACATCGCGGTGGACCCGGGGCTGACGTGCGCCTGGGCCCTGGACCGCTTCGTGACGACGGTGGAGACGAGCAAGTGGCGTCTCGGCCACTTCGACAAGAGATGACCAAGTTCGGCAAGGAGTGGTCTATCAGCGAGATCGCCGTCGCCAACGCCGCCTCCTCCAACGCGCGCCACCTTCTCCGCCCACTCATGTCGTCGATGGTTGTGGCCACACTGCGCACAATGTAGAAGGAAGCAGAGAGGATCATCCGCGAGCGTCACGCGGTCACTGGGAAACCCGTCGCAACGCCGCCACCTTCCGCCGCTCGAAGCCCGACGACGACTACTTCGATGCCGAATCGGGAGACGATGACGGAGGAGGAGCCGTCGGCCAGCCCGACATGGCATACGAGGTCACCGTCAAGTATAGGGTAGTTTAGGATTTTCATTTTAAGTTTTTTTAGTTCATCGGACGAAATATCTTTTGGTTTTATGTATAAATTATTCTAGTTTAAATGAAATCCGTCGTACTTATATAAAATCCGTCATGTTTGAACGAATTTCATCCGATTGGTTCCAATTTTTATGAAAATGTATGCGGGCAGCGTCCGATGGCGATCTTCCGCATCGGTATGCGTGACTGGCCATATCCGCCCACGCCCCAGAGGTTGGCTACGGAGTTGCACAAATCTAGTGGAGTATCACGGCCGAGAGAAGATTGATACACACACACATTAACCTAAGAAGCTTTTCCAGCGAATCTTTCGTGTACGCACGATGCAGTCGTGTGGCCGTAGAGCGTTTAAAGACGCAGGTTTGCCTCTGCACGTACTATAGGGGTCGTAGGGGACAGCGTCACGGTACAGTTGCACGGCAAGCAAAATGGCCGTCTTTTCGAACTGGGTTCGGAAATTCAATTAAAATCACTTGATCAAGTGCTGCCAAGTTGGGTTGGTTATGCGGGCGATTGTAGTATGTACTCCATCCGTTTCATAATATAAGACCTTTTTTGACTTTAGTGTAATGTCAAAAAACGTTTACATTATGAGACGGAGGGGATACTATTCATTAATCGAGCTATATAGAGCGTTAATCCAGTCTGATGTGTCAGATCTGGAAGATGAATATACCTCTTAAGAATAAAATCTTCCCATAGTATCTTCGTCGTGGAGTTATTTTTACTACCTCCGTCTAGGTGAATAAGTCATTCACGTAGTTCTAGGTCATCGATTTGAGCAATTAAATATGTGTTATATGTCATAAAAAATATATCACTAGATTTCTACACGGATGTAGTTTCTAAATATATATATTTTTATCACATATCATACATATTTAGAGAGTTAAATCGTCGATCTAGAACTACGTGAATGACTTATTCACCGAGACGGAGGTAGTACTAAAGATAACCTTATTAAGATGAATTGGCATGAAAGTCCACAATGTGTCTTTTGTCACCATGATGAGATAATAAAACATTTATTCTTCCAATGCAAATTGGCTCGTTCTATATGATCAGTCATCCAAATAGCTTCTGGCTTGTATCCTCCTTGTAATGTTGCTAATGTATTTGGCAATTGGTTACATGGGATTGATCACAAGTTTATAACTCTTCTCAGGGTGGGAGCGCTTGCCGTTATTTGGTCGCTTTGGCCATGTAGAAATGATAAAGTGTTTAATGATAAAAGTACTTCTCGGACGCAGGTTACCTACAGATGTACTGGGACTCTTCGTTTATGGTCCTCTCTACAACGCGTGGAGAACCGCGACCTGTTTACGGAGATGTGTACACGATTAGAGGCTACGGCGAGGGATACTTTTATTCAACATGGGTGGCAGCATGATCTTAGGATTGCCCCCCCCCCCCCTCACTTTAGGCGTTACACGGACTCTACATGTCCCTTTGCATTCCGCCTTATTTATTTATTTTTTATTATGTGAGACTTTTTTTTGCTGTGTGCATCTTAGTTATGCAGAGGCCGAGTGTAATGCTTAAACTTTTTAAGTAATAAAGCGTCCCTTTTCGAAAATTCATTAATCGAGCTAGGGTTCAAGTTCGACTATTCAGTTCGTGGTTCGGCCTGGCGCTCTCTTTGGCACCTTTGATTTGCTCGAAGACAAAGGGAAACGAATCTAGCAGTACATGTCGACCGGCTCACCGATCAAACCATACGTACCGAACCTATGATACTCTGCCTTTTGTTTGCGGGTCCCAAACCTACGATACCTGTCATGAGGAACTTGCAGGAGTAGAGAAATGCAATGCCTCCTTCCCGGGTTTTCTAACAATATCTTCTCTTCTTGTCACACAGTTGGTATAAGCATCCCGAGACTAGTTTACATAACACAAGGCCGTGCGTTATCCCAAGATTGACTTTTCCCAACAGAAAGTCGTTAACAAGAAGGAAAACGAGAAGCTGTTCACTCCTCAGTGAACATATACTGTATGATTTTCTTCGTCGGCGGCGCGTTTACTACGCAGTTCCATAGTCGCATTGGTTATGTGTCAGTTCTCGTGTATTTCTTGGTCGTTTACACATGCGGAAGGCACGTCCTGTGACCGCTTACGTGGCGGGCATTGACGCCAGTACGTACAGAGACGAAACGTGCTCTGTTGTTCAACTTGAGCGGTCACCACCACAAGGAGTCAAGGAGGCGGAAGAAAGGGTCGAACATCAAAATCAATTGATCAAGAAGGTGCTCCCCAAGTTGGCTTTGGTTATGCAAATCTAGTGTTATAATCTAGCTAGGGATGAGCTATTAAACTCACTGATTTCATGGTTTGGCACTCTCTTTGGCCTACTCCTGGCGCAAGCGCCTTTAACAATAGTATTATGCCCAAAGACAAAGGGAAACTGAAGAATCTAGCTGTATATGTGGACTTGTTTTTTGTTGCAGGAAAGCTGTATATGCGCCACCTATAAATTAAAATGTCACGTAGAACTAGCAGCAGGAGTAGGGAAATGCGATGCCTCCTTCCCAGCTCCTTCAATAATATCTCCTCTTCTTATCATAGAGTTTGTTCAGCATCTCTTCTCTCAGGATTAACATACCACAAAGATGCCGGCCGCTGCATTATTTGTACTTTTTCAGAACAAAAGTTCGTTAACCGGTGAACGGTTCGGCCGACTCCGATAGTGTCCGGTAGCTGTAGTACTTGCGTGATCGAACATGAATTCGTCTGGTTGCTAAGAAAACGCCACAGTACGACCGTGTTCTTTACAGGTTCAGATGAGCAGTCACGGACAGACGACGGTGCGCTCCAACAAAAACCCACTCCTCCGCGCATCAACAGCCGCCAAACTTTCCTCACCGGCCGCGCATGTGACGGCTACGAGCGAAGATGCGCGGACGGTTCGGCCTGGCTGGCCCTCCTCTCCTTCTTTCCCCCGCCGTCCCGGGGGGAGGGAGGGAACAGACCGAGCTTTTCTAGGCCGCCTCCAGCACGGCCTAGCTCGCTAGCTAACCCAGCTTTTAACAACAACAACTAAAGCCGGCTCTCATCTTGCTCTACGTCTGTGATAATTTCGTAAAGAAAAAGCACTATGATGCTGCTCTCATGGAGAATGTTGGCTTGGCGGACAGGGGCAGCACGAAAGGCGCCCGGTGCGGCGCCAATCATTCCCACCAGAGCGTTTGTGTCCCTCAAAAGCAGCGAGCTGGCTGGCTATCATCGGCTGTGTGCGTAGTGAGTGAACCACTGATCAACCATCACCCCCTTTCGTTCATCATTCTCGCTTGGACGGAACGGCAGATCATGGTAGTGATCATAGGTTGATGCCTTTGAGAGGAACGCATGGCATGGTGCGGTGGAGTGTCCATAACTGTAGGGCTGCAAGCGAGGCATTATGTTTGTACGCGATGTACGGGTGGCACCCCTGCGGGCACTAACTGGTCTGTTGCGAGAGCTCCGTCAATCAACTTTATTCAACTACTGAAAAAGTCTGCTAGGTAAACTCTTCCCTCCGGACTTCAATGCCGAGCCCGTGGATTCGTCTCCCCTCTGCCCGCTGCTCCGACGGCCGGTGGTGGGGAGGGGAATCCCGGTGCCCCTGCTCTGGTTAGTAGTTTAGGTTATGTTTTCTTTTCGATAAGTGTTTAGGACTCATCTAGATGAGATATAATTTGGTCTTATTCGTCTGAAAAACAAAAAACAGATACAAATAGTACTACAACCCACGTCAGCACACACGCATCTTATAATATCAATCCAATGGCTGTAAAGGTGAATGAGACATAACTAAAATTCAGCTAGATTAGTTCTAGCAAAGCCTTTTTTTGTCCTTGCAGTTGCGGCGCTCGGGCGGACAGCGGCGCTACATCTTTAAGTTTATCTTTCGGACTGTGATCCTTTTTGAATTCGTTCATCTGGATGTAGTCGATAGAGTTACGACGTAGATTCTTATCGTCTTTTGGGATGATGAGGTTAGGGTTTCAAGTCATGTGACGAGATAAGATGTCAGGTACTTCAGATCTATGCAAGGGTTCAACGACGACGACTGCGGCTCCAGGACACTAGTTGGTCTGTTGCGAGAGCTCCATGACCCAACAACTGGAAAAGTCGGCTAGGTAAACTCTCCCCTCTACCCTAAAAAAAACTCCCCTTCAGACTTCACCGGCGAGTCCATGGATTCGTTTTCCCTCTGCCTGCCACTCCGGTGACCGGTGGCAAAGTGGGGAATCCATGTGCCTACGCACCGATTAGTACATTAGGTTAGGGATTTTAGTCTTCGCAGTTGCGGGGCTCGAGCGGATGGCGGCGCTACTTCTTTGAGTTTATCTTTTGGGCTACGGTCCTCCTCGAGTTCGTCCGTCTGGATGTAGTCAACAAAGTTCCGGGATAGATTCCTGCCATTTCTCTGGGACGATGAGGTGTAGGTTTCATCTCATGTGACGAGATTTGGTGTCAGGTGCTTCAGATCTATGGAAAGGTGCAACGGCGACGACTACGACTCCAGAGACCGGTCCTTAGGAGCACGTGCACGAAAACTTTCCGGCTGTCACAACATGATGAAGCCAGCCCCGATAGGGGAGCGACGACAGCGGCGTGTCGGCGGCTCGTTCTTGCAAAAGCCAGCAGTAGACATATGCCTATTTTTTTCTTCGAGATAAAGATATATGCCTTAGCTATCACCGATGATTTGGGCTCTTGGGCCTTCACTATTAGCAAAACTTTATATGGGCCTTTATTGAGAGATCATACTCACTGCCTTCCACGGTGACGAATAGGGGTCAAATCCCTCGAAGCTTCACATAGCCGGCTAATTGAAATGGCCCATTCACACTTTTGTATACAAAAAAAAAAATGAGAAATGCAAATTTTCATTTGGTAGCAGTTTTAAAATATTATTATAAAATACACTTAGTAAAAAGTTGTCAGATATTCATGATTTTAAATAGATGTTTATGACTTAAAGGCTCATACATATAAAGTTTGTGTATTGCAAAGTAAAGTCTGCACGTACTTGTAAATAGATGTTCATCGGTTCAAAATCAAATGTTCATACATTTAAAAGTAATGTTCACGTATCTTGCAAAATATGTTTAAACATTACAAAACAAAATAATAATATGTATGAAAATAAATATTTGTGACCTCAAAACTAATTAAACATGTACTCAAAGGACAACGAAATATAAAAGAAAACACCAAAAAGAAACAAAAACATGAGATAAAAAGAAAAGAAAATAATAGAAAAAATAAAAGAAAAAAGGAAGCTTGGACCCATGGCCCGCTTTAGTGCCCACCCCATTATCCTTGTGCTTAAGTAAAATGTCCCCCTTGTCTCGAAAAAAGAGAGTAAAATGTCCCCCATAACCTTCACTTAACACGAATAACAAGGTTCAAGGCTAATTTCCCCCTGAAAAATGCGTGTTCGTAGCCGGTTGCTAGCATATTTCATGGGGAAATCCTATATGGCGCCTTAGGCGCTGAAGTTAGTACGTTTTGCAAACCCGCGCACACCCTCTCCACTCCACTAGTTCCTATATGGGCCGGCCAAAGTAGTTTTCTCCGACCGGTTCAGATTCCGGAGTGATTTTCTGGTGTTTTTTCTTCCACGATTTTCTCTCTGTTTTTGCACCATTTTCCTTTTCCTTTTTTTTTCAAATGTCTGAACTTTCTCAAATTAGTGAACCTTTCTCCGATTTGTGAACTTTTTCTCAAATTTATGAACCTTTTAAATTCTTGCTCACTTTTTAGTGCACCTTTTCAATTTTTCATGAACATTTTTCAAACCCGTGAACCTTTTCCATGTTTTGCTCATTTGTTTAGTAATATTTCTTCAAAATTGATGAACATTTATTTTCGAATTTGTTATTTTTTTAAAACAAATGATGAATTGTTTCATAATCAATCAACATTTTCAATTTGGTGTTTTTTAAAATGGATAATTTTCTTAAAAAAATGATAAATTTTTATATATTTGAACTTATTATCAAATTTTTTAAATCAAGAAACTTTATCAAATTTGTGAACTTTTTTGCAAAATGGATGAACTTTGTTTTCAAAAAGGAAGAACCTTTTCAAATTTGTGCATTTTTTTCAAAATTGATGAATTGTTTTTCACATTTGAGAAGTATGCAGTAAACAAGGTTAAACGGTAAATGAATGACCGAACTAGCGATTTTTTTAGCGGAACCGATCGAGCGAGCAATCTTACCGTCAACTGATCGAGCGAAGCGATGCCCATACTAATGGACCGGCCCAAGAGACCGCGCGTGCGAGCGCCGGTACGGCAATGAGCGCTTGAAGCGTTGACTAGGAGCTTCCCATTTCATGTTACACCATAAAATCCTCAATTAGAAGCAAGGAAATATGTAGTGATGCACCTTCACATGGTACGATGCTAGTGATGCATAACCTAGGCCTGTGCCAATGCTAGTTTCTTAGCGCGGTTTCATAGGCATTTTGCTTATGTGGCATACTATTTAATGAAGAAAGAGAGTGAGGTTGTAGCTTAGCTAAGCTACAACACTTGCACGTGGCCATAGACAAAAAAAGTGTTTAGCCCAATCACATGCATGCATGAGGACTAAATCATTAATTAAGATACAACACATAAAAGACAATGCATTGTACTACTTGTTTCTTAATCTTTTAATGCTTCTATGATACTCCCTCCGTCCTTTAAAGAGTGTACTTCCAACATTATTGGAGAGTCAAACTATCTCAAAGTTTGACTGAGTTTTTGCAAAAAATACATCAATATTTGTGAACCAAATAGGTATATGATGAAACTATATCTTATAATGGATCCAATGATACTAATTTGGTGGCATAAATGTTGGTGTATTATTGTATAAATACGGTCAAATATAAAAATGTTTGACTTTCCAACAAAGTTGGAAGTACACTCTTCAAAGGACGGAGGGAGTAACGTGCTTAGATACAATGCATTGGCACATGCCTTAGCCACGAAAAAGTAACTGAAAATTTCAATTAATGCCAACAACATCATTAATACAATCCGTATTTACCACACCCAAAGTTCAAAGTCAAAATCTGATCTAAACTTGAAAAGACAAAACAAAAACATCATTGTAAGGCCCTGTTCGGCAACTTTCCACGGAGCAAAGTGCGGTTCTAACCGCTCCATAAATTATAACTGCATGCCACTCCGCTCCGAAGCAGAGCTGCAGAGCAGAGGGATGCCGAACATGCCGTAAATAGACCAAATAAACTAGTATGAGACTTATGCTCTATTTGGATTGGGTGTAATTATTGTGTGTTCTCCGGTAGTTAGCTCAACAATTACACACAATCTAGACATGCCCATTCAAAAAAAAAAACTTTCCCATGGGGAAAGAAACACTCAATTTTTCATCCTACAAAAATGCGGGGCGGATGCGATGTGGCAAGCAACCTCAAAACAAATAATGTTAAAAGAAAAAGAATTGATTATCTTTTATGTTTGCATCAAGATAATCCACACAACCATAAGGGGTTAAAAAAACGTAAACCATTACATTTTTTGCGGGGTAAACCATTACATTTGAAGTGCAAGATGCGTCCACTATCCACATAGCGGTGATATTATTTTTTGAACACACATCGGTGATTTCTCATAACTCGATTATATATCGGTAGCACGGTAGCATTATGATATGGTCGTGAGTCGCGAATGATATCCTTTTGTTCCGAATTTACTGAGCCCATAGGTATATAGTTTTGAATTTGTTGAGCTGAACCAATTATTTTCTTTTGAATATGTTGAGCCTAGTCAGCACCACTGATAAGTACCCGTACCGAAGAGCCACACGAGTACTCCCTCCGTTCCATAATAGATGACCCAACTTTGTACTAAATTAGTATAAAGTTGGGTCATCTATTTTGGAACGGAGGGAGTACACGACAAGGTTACAAGAAACAACTTACAAAGCTTCTCCAGTTATCTTATCTGACGGAGTGACGGGTGCACAAATGGAGGTGCCGTTTGCCAAAACCCTCTCCACAAAGAATAAACCCATTTTTATATGCAAATCCGAATGGTCAACCCGGTGAATAACCCTGACGTGTTCCCACGGTTAGCTCACCAGTTGGATCATCGATCGGCCGATTCGTCGCGAATTTGCACGTGTGACATTTCCTGCATGGGAAGGGGCCTCACGTTACAGATGGCGCCAAGCTTCAATCTCCGTCAGGTGCTCAGGTTCAACGAATGCCAGCTCAGATCACTTGGGCGCGCGCTACAAATGATTAAGTTTCCAATCTTATCTTAAGCCGCCGAGGAAGGAAGTTTCCTTCGGGTCCTTCGTTTACCATAGCACGCAATGTGCTTATGCATAGCATAGTGGAGTGCCTTGGCACACGGGGCAGTAACAGTGTCATCTTCAGATGAAAACGGTAGTCTTGGCAGTATTTGCAGCATCCTTGCCCGCTGACAAATTGTATGGGGAACTCTTATCAGAATATCTTAAACCGTCGAGGAAGGAAGTTTCAGACATGCCATATACAAATGAAAGAATATCGCCGAGCGATCTGTATTATATCTACTCCTGTGTTCATTTTTATAAGACGTTTTACATATGCCAGCTGTCTAAAACATGTTATAAAAAAGAACCGAGGGAGTAGAAAGAACTAAGCACCTACGCAAAGTCTAGGACTTCAACCAGATGAACAGGTGATAGGATCTGGGATCCTACCAAGTCTAGCTTGTAGGTTGTAGGGGTGGAAGGAGGTTTGGCGAGGAGGAAGACTGAGGTCGCCGGCGCTGGGGCTCCGTCGTCATGTGTGCGTGAGAGAGGTAGGGAGCAGGACGCAGCGGCTAGGGTTAGGTCTCCCAGCTCCCTTCAGTAAGCCGAGCAAATATGATTGCTTTTGTTTAACTTTAAACGAGTTTTTACATGAGTTTATATAATCTCCAAATACGATAACTGGGCTAAGCCCCTAATAACGATAAAATAACTGGGCCAGGCCCCTAACTGCCTGGACTGTAGTATATGCCGGTCATAACATCTCTCCCCGCCTGCACAAACAACTCGTCCTCGAGCTGGAAGGCGGGGAAGCGCTTGCGGAACTTCTCGAGGTGATCAACGGGCGCCAAGCATCTCCGCGTCAATTGGGGCGGGCAGGTCGCCGAGCTCAGCGACGGCGGTGTCCTCCTCAATGTAGTCCGCAACCTCCAGGTAGAAGAGTCGCGAGCAGACGTGGCCGGGCACGTAGGGCACGTCGCAGTTGAAGCACAACCCTTGGCGGCGACGCTCGAGTTGCTTAGCTGGGGTGAGCCGGCAGAAAGGGCACGCCGCGGTCGCGGCGAGGGGCGCCGCGGAACCCTCAGCTGGCTGACCCTGCACGGGAACTTCCGGCCAGGGTGGCTGCCCAGCGGCCCGGGACGGTGACGCCTGCTGGATGGCCACCGCGAGGCGCTCGAAAGCGCGTGCATAGTACATGGCCGTCTGGAGGTCATGTGGCCCGCGCATCTCCACGTCCACGCGGATGTGGTCCGGTAGGCCGCCGACAAAGAGCTCGGCCCGCTGACGAGCCGAAACATCGGAGGCGTGGCACGCCAGTGCCTGAAAGTGGTCGGCGAAGTCTTCCACTGAGATGAGGAACGGAAGGCGCCCAAGCTCCACCAGACGGCTCCCGCGTATAGGCGGACCGAAGCGCAAGAGGCACATATCATGGAAACGCTCCCATGGTGGCATGCCACCCACGTCCTCCTCGAGGGCGTAATACCACGTCTGGGCGACGCCTCATAGATGATAGGAGGCGATCCAAGTGCGGTCGGACGCGAGCGTGCGCTGCCCCCTGAAAAATTGATTCGCATTGGTTGAGCCTCAGGGGGTCGACGGTGCCGTCATAGGCCGCGAACTCCAACTTGGAGAATCTCGGCGGTGGCTGGGCGTGGACGACGGGCGGAAATGTGTCATCCGCGCGGAACAGCGAGGGCGACGACGCCGAGTGTGCAGGTTGCAGAGTACCGCCATGGAAAAGGGGTCCGTCCACACCATCGTAGGGACTAGCGGCACCCGAGGACCCGCCGAACTGCATGGTCGGGGGCAGCGCCGGAGGTGACAACACGTGCGGCTGTCCTGAGGCCATCGTGTGGATCGGCTCGATGGACCCGGCGAGCCAGGCCGGTAGCGGAGATGGCGACGGCGGGAAACAGACCTATTGGATGGGCACCCCGGGCGCCGTCGACGGAAGGCCCGTTCCCGAGATCGCCGGTGGTGGCGGCGGCGGCTGCTGCTGCGGCAGTGGCATGATGGATGCGACGAAGGTCGCAGGTGGTGGCGGCTGCCACGGGAGCTGCTGCAGCCCCGTGATGGTGGTGACGGGGGTGGGCGGCTGCAGCCCATAGTGCCCCGCGAGGAAGGTGCGGATGCCCTGGACAGCCTGAGTCAGGTCCCGGAGCGCCGCCGTCATCTCCTCCGGGATGAGCACGGCGGGGGGCGGGCGCGGGTGGCGTCCAGGCGGCGGAGGAGACCGGCTCGGTCAGGGACGGCACGCTGGCCGCGGTGGTCATCGGCGACGAAGAGGCGATCGACAGCGGGAGGGAGGGGGTGGGCGGTGGCGCGGACATGATCGAGCCTGAGACACCTGATACCAGATTGATAGGATCTGGGATCCTACCAGGTGTAGCTCGTAGGTTGTAGGGGTGGAAGGGGGCTTGGCGAGGAGGAAGGCGAGGTCGCCGACGCTTGGGCGCCGTCGTCACGTGTGAGAGAGAGGGAGGGAGGGAGCAGGACGCGGCGGCTAGGGTTAGGTCTCCCGGCTCCCTTCAGGAAGCCGAGCAAATATGATTGCTTCTGCTAACTTTAAACGAGTCCTTCCATGAGTTTATATAATATGCAAATACGATAACTGGGCTAAGCCTCTGATAACAATAAGATAACTGACCAGGCCCCTAACTGGGTTGTAGTATATGCCGGTCATAACAACAACAACAGGTCCCCTCACAGGAACCAAACCAGCTGAGTTATGCTCACTTGCTCAGTTTACAAAATAAACACGACTCGACTGCAACCCTAACCGCCTATCTGCTAACTGCAGCTAGAAGTATTCCTCTCCCAAAAGTCATTCGGGCAGGACGTGCTGTCTCGACTTCTGATGTTGCAATTCTACAAAGGAGGGTGGTCCTTCTATCATCTAAACAAATCCTATATAAAACTAGCTATGAGATGCTAGATCCTAGTGTCCCGTTTCCTCCATTTTTCTTTTGCTTTTGGTAGCTATAGATGTGAGGGGCTGGGGTCTGCCTGTCTTGCCTCACTGCTTCCGTTAACCTCACACGCTGATTGGGTGCTTGCCACACTATGACTGCTCTGCTTCCCACTTGAAATTGTTTGAGGAATTCAGATCATTTGCCTACGGGGGAGCTGGTAACCACGCCGACGGCCTCTCACGGAGATCTTGGCCTTACGTGTTTGACATGGCCTTTTGCTCAGGTGTATCCATCGCTCACGCTCCTGCTTGCATATGCATCTCCTCCTGCGGCCGCAGGTTCATTATTAATGCTCAGTAGATCTCCTTACCTGAAAAGGACCGAGATGACTATCTCCTGAGAAGAGTGGACAGCCTGTACCACTACTGCTTATCAGAAGTCGAGACAGCAGCAGCTGATTTTGTTCGGTTCAGAGAGTAGACTTTTTTCTTTTCTTAAAGTCTACTTTTCTTCCTGGAGTTTGTATTCAGAGTTCAGACTTGACTAAGATCCATGCCACTGTAGTACTGTACGGTGCCCTGCATCTCTAGAATCGGGCAAAAGGGTGTGTAGAGAAATAGAATACTGATTCGTTAGACAAGAACAAACAGTTATCGTTTTACCCCCTTGTCACTGAACTGAAAAGGACGTGCACATAGCTACAGAGAGAGCTGAAAAGGGGTATGTGCGATGGACTTGTCAACTGCCGACTGCCGACGGCCACAACAGTAGGCGCCATTTCTTCACCTTCTCCTCCACCGGGAATTTACCAAAACAAGGAGGAAAAGGCGTTGGTTCACTTGTTAGAACTCATTTCTTTCAGCTGCAAAGTCGATGCCGATCGATGGGCACCTACTGAAAGTGAAAACCAACTTGCGCCATCTCTTTTTGAGGGAGGTTTTGTCACCATCTTTTTCTTTGCCATCTTTAACTCGACCAATCATGTATCCTTTACGCAGTCGGCGGTTGCCGGACGTAAAAAAGTCTTTGACATGGTCTCACAAGTCACTGTAACACAGTAACAAAAGGTCTTCTGCTTGAACCGGGTGTCTGCCACTGCCAGTGCCAGGGGATGGGAGCGATGGCCAAGAACACGCAAACGATCTACCGGTTGGTCGTCCGGTGTTTGTCAGAGGTCACAAGACAGTGTTAGTTCGGCAGTTTTGGATTAGCCCTCTGACCGAGGATACCCCATTCTTGGCTTGACAATTGACATGTTCGTGGAGCACGAAGATCGCCGTCGCCGTATTGGCGGTCGCCGTCGGTTTTATCAGAAGTTTCTGAGAGCTCGGGCGGAAGCAGACGGCCCGATAGATCGACGCGATGATCCATGGACCATCAATCTGAGTATCTGGCCGTGGTCTCACCTGGTAGGCAGTTACTGTTTGATCGAGACCTGAGAGATAGGGAACATCCAAAATGGCAATGAATAATCACTGGGCATTTTCTAATTCTGTACCATACGGACTAGTTCAAAAGAATTTGCATCATCTACAGTGGCCATCTTCGTTGCGTCAGACTCTACTTTCGTGGTGACATGCTCACAAGGGCCCCATGGCTAGCGAGATCTCCTCCTCTATTAATACCGGGCCCGGCCCCGGCCCCATCGCGTTCTTCTCTATCTATCCAATCTTTTTTCTTTTCTGCCTGTTTCTCAGCCTGTGGGAGGACAAAATGAGCAGCTCGATGAGCATGGTGGAGGCAAGGCTGCCGCCGGGGTTCCGGTTCCACCCGAGGGACCACGAGCTCGTGCTGGACTACCTCTGCCACAAGCTCTCCGGCAGCGGTGGCCGCGGCGGCGGCGTGGACATGGTCGACGTCGACCTCAACAAGTGCGAGCCATGGCAGCTTCCAGGTACGAGCCCTCCCTTCTATCATGCACAAGCAGAACGGAAACATTCAGTTTTGAAGGGCAAAAAAAAGGGAGAAAAATGATGGCTTCGCCCGGAGACCTTCAGTGTGTTAGACTGACGTGATAACCAACTACACCACGAAACCTTGGTGCTACATGGTCGATTAGAGGTTATTCATAGTATCCGAGAAGCAAAGTAGATTTGTTTTCTTGGAAAGAGAATACTGCTAATGTTAGTCATCCAAGAATCCTTATATTTCAGTTCATGAATTAGTTTTTCTTTTCTTTTTACAACTCACACAACTTCATTAACCTAGAACCATTATACGCAGTTCAATACTGCTGATTTTAGTCATTTCCAGCCCCATCATCGTCTCTTACCCATTGTTGCATGCACGCAGACACGGCCCGCGTCGGCGGCAAGGAGTGGTACTTCTTCAGCCGGCACGACCGCAAGTACGCGACGGGGCAGCGCACCAACCGCGCCACGCTCACCGGCTACTGGAAGGCCACGGGCAAGGACCGCGTCATCACAGGCGACGACGCGGCGGCGGTCGTCGGGATGCGCAAGACGCTCGTCTTCTACCGTGGGAGAGCCCCCAGGGGAACCAAGACCGAGTGGGTCATGCACGAGTTCCGCGTCGAGGGTCACCCGCCGCGCTCGGTTCACCGTCAGCTCGCCGACCATCCCCATCCCTCGCCGCCGCCTCTCCTCGAGGTATACCACCTCTAGTCTTCTACACTTTACGCATGATCAACGGCTTGGATGAGGTGCATGTTTGTCCAGCCATTTTAATTTGTTCTGAGAACCTCCACCTCGGATACCATCTGTTTTGCGTGACTAGGAACAGGATGGAGGAATCAGACAGCAATAAAAAACAGTTGAGGTCGAATCATACAGTAATAGTACTCGTTGATTATCGTTCTTCCCGTTATGACAAGTTAATGGAATCCGGCTCCCCTTTGGGAGGGAGGCGTATAGGGAGAATGCACTCGCTGATTGGGCTTAATCTTTTACTGTATTATTTCACTCCCGTTCGTGCAGAGAAAGGAAACTTCGTCCGTTGCACATAGTTGAACATTGCTAATTTTGACCGCCAGATAAATACTGTATTTCTTTTGTATTGATTCTGTACGTACGTGCTGCGTCGATCAGGATAAGATAAACTACGTATACATACGACGACTAAACATGCCACTAGGCAATCATTGTTGTCGACCTAGTCTAGGTTATCGAAATGCCAACATGGTACACACATAGTAGTATGACATATCACCACCATGTCGCTCCAAGGTTTGGTGAAGGCAGCGTCCAAGGTTGTTCGCTTGCCGCCGTCGGCATGCATCAGCGCGGCATTAAACAACATGATACTGCTCTGGAAAGGATCTGACCGTCGCATTATCATTTTTCCTTCTTTCAAATTTGACTTCCTTTTTTCTGTCAGCGGTGAAGCTCAAGTTGACGGTTTTTATTTTATTTTGACATTGGCATCCCAAGTTGCCAATTTGGTTTGCTAGTTGAAATTTAAGTAGCCTCTTGGCTGTTAAGAACATGTGGCTATTATGACTCCTTACGGTCACAAATCAATAGTGTATTTCACCCGAAAAAAATAAAAAAATTAATAGTGTATTTCACGAAAGAAAAAAAAGAATTTGTAGTACTACCTCCGTCCCCAATTACCTAGATACATCCATTTGAACGACAAGTAATTCCGGATCAAGGAGTAGTACCTAGTACTTTGTTCTACTTTTTTCCATGTCAGTCAGGCAATAGATGTCGATCAATTTCAATTATCTAGAGATAACAATAAGTGCTAAGATGGAAATATTGCAACAGGAGGACTGGGTGCTGTGCAGGGTGTTCTACAAAACCACAACCGCCGATCCAGGACCGGCCGCCGACGAGTCACCAGGTTCCCTCAGCGGCGACCTTGGTGTGGCGCCGGCGTCGCTGCCCATAGCACCTATCGACGCCGTTAGCCTCATCCCGATGGCTATGATTACCGACGGCTACAACGGGCAGCAAGAGTACTCCACTGGCCTCCTTCTCCCGGCCGCGCACCACTGGCCCGCAGCGCCATTGCCGTTCAAGAGCTTCAGAGACCTGCTAGGTGACATGGTGCAAGGCAACGGCGGTGGCCTAAAGCCGGAGTTCCCTCAGGCGGACTGGAACGTCGAGGACGGCTACATGCCGCAGGGCGGCATGTCGCAGACTTGGAACCCGTTCTGACGAGTCGGTGCCACACTGTGTTGGGTTGTAATACACTCGCTCGTCATATGCTTGATCAGTGAGCAATTTGTTCTCTTCTCATCTGTAGCAGTGTGATTTTCTAGCATTTATCAGCCTTAGTGCAGTCGTTAGTCATGCATTGTATAGATTAGTTAAATGGGATGTAAATTTACTGTACTCTAGATAGGAGTATCATCTTTGTTCGAAATTTGAAAATGGGGTGTACAATACCTACAAATAGTTGTCCCAACGGCATGTATGCATTTCAGATTTGGACCGAATTTAGAAAATAAAAACACATATAAAATGTCGTCAAAAAAGTCGGTTCGTCCATGAATTAAAAGTAAAAAAACATAAATTAAGCCTAAATCCAGTGGCCGCTGCCGTTGTCCTCGTCAGTGAGGTCGATGCAGACCGGCACCGGTCACGGTACTACTGCCGGAGCCACCGTAGCCAGCGCATACGATGGTGCCTCATGCTGCACCGGTTCATGTTGCTTCGGTTGTTGCGCAGCCTCCTCCACCGCAAACTGTTGTTGCTCGGTCAACTCTGGCGTGCATGGGAACATGGACGTCAACGACCACAAGTGCCCCACCAGTGGCGCCATTGGCCATGGCTCGTGCTCCGACTCGGGCGCCAGCAGGGGCATGGGCGTGGCGACCTGCACTCTGGCTGCTTCGGCCAGCGCCAGCGGCAGGCCATGCCACTTGGCAATCTCCTCGAGCTCAGAGTCTTCGATGGCCCTCCCGTAGGCCTCCTCGTCGTCCTCCTTGATCATGGGCCATGGTGCTGGAGTGCACAGGGCACTGCAAGGCGCACAACCCGAGAAGCACGACCGACGACGTTGGTCGTGCTTGTTGGTGAACCACGTGTCCCATTTTGTGGAGTCCACCGTGTACGCCTAGCCGTGACAGGATTCTGTCAGCAGTTGAGCGCAATGGCAACAAATCCCCGCCCCCCGCACATGGCATGTGACAGGCATCCTATCCGGCACTGCAATCCTATCTGGGTTCAAATGCCACCCGTGCGACATGTTCACATTTGGCCACATCACGTGGATGGTGTGCTCCCAATAGTGCAAGCACCAGGTGACGGAAACGTAGATGCGGTTGCACTCAACCGATGTTGTTGTGGTTTTTTCACGGCAGATGTCCTCGTGAAAGGACTAAGTCTGGAGGCCATCGCAACTAGTTGGTTGCTTGAACGGGGTTGATTGAGAACGAAGGGTATCCGTTTACCCAGGTTTGGCCCCTCGTAAATACCTACTTCTTATTTGATTGATATTGCTGGAGATCTTGATTACAAGGATGTGGATTCGCTAATCAAACTCTCGAGAGATTGCCCCCTTGGACTTTTCGTCCTAGGAACTCCCCTTTACATGAGATTCCGGGTCGTACTACCAACCCAGATCCTAGTCTAACTCTATACTCATCTTTCCTCCCGAGTTAAGGATTCTTCCATTTGAGTCTTCTTCATAAGATGGCCCACCATGCCTCTTCATGAGCCGGCCTTCTGGAGAATATATTGCCAGGCCTTAGGCCGGCAAAGGCTCTGGCCCATGGAGCCTCTTGCCTCTCTGGCCGGGTCAAGACAATCGTCGGGTCTTGGTGCTGGGGAACATCACCAACAGACGCCGTCAAGGTGAAGGCCGCCTCGTGACGGCGCCCCCAGGAGGAGCCGGGTCATGCGCTACAGGCGTCCACTACTGAGCCATGGTGGGCGCCGACACTTTCTAAGGTTGACCTATCGGGCGGCTGGGAGGCAGTTGGAGGGAGAAGAGTGGGCGTTGTGGCCACCCCTACCGCCCCCGCACGTTTGTATTTAAAAGGACCAGCGGAGGTGGTTGGGTGGCTCACGCATGTGGTAGGGTCGGACGCTGATGGGCCTCGAACCCCTCGTTGGTTACCCCAAGTGGAAGGTGTAAGATGCAGTAAGTAGAAGTGTTTTCCCCTAGCAAAGATGCCAAGGATCGAATCCCCAGAGACTCCTAGGTTCAACAGGTAGGTGTCAACTGCTAACGGCGCAATTAGCAATCAACGTGGACCTGCACACAGATACAAATAACTTTGCTCCCAACGAGTACAGAGAGGTTGTCAATCCCTCCGGCCTTGTAGTTCACAAAGGGTTAAAAGCAATATGATAGTAGTGATAGATATTGTTTTGCAATAGTAAATAAAATAGCGGAAAGTAAATAGTGTATGTGATCAATGATGGTAATATGGACTGGAGTCTCATGATGTTCACTAGTGATGTCTCTCTCCCAAAAGACAATAAAACAACTATGTGAGGTAACAAATTACAGCTGGGCAATTGACAGGACCACGAACGCAAACCAATGCTGACTACATTGCAAGAAAGGTTGAGGTTCAAAGCATGGGCGGTACGCCAAAGTAAGTAGACCGAAATCCATCAATATCTACTACTAATCATCCACCTTGAGATATCTATCCAGAACATCTCGCTGGTATTAAGTTGCGAGTCCCACCCATAGTGTAAACTCAATGCAACAGACAACTGCATTAAAAGAACTTTGCGTAAAGTAAACAATCCTTGCACCCGCGGGCACAAGCACCGTTGTTTTCCCCCTTGTGGCAACAGCACATCCCCTAGACTCATGTTTCTGTCACTCAAGCTAGTCATCGAGGGGCATGAACCCACAATCGAGCATGACGTTCCCTCTTGGAGTCACTACCTACTACTTGGCCAAAGCAATAAATAACAACGGAGAACATGCAAGAATTACTTATGAACTAAAATATAAAAGAGGTGAATCAAATATATTACTCAAGATCAATCTGAACATAATCTCATAATCCATCGGATCCCAGCAAACTCAACATAGCAACAGCATAAGGATTACATAGGTGCCTCGATCATGTAGGGCAGCTCACGAGGACTAATTAGTGAAGCACAAGAACGGGAGGAGAACATCACATAGCTACTGGTCATGGACTCATGGTCCAAGGGAGACTACTCACGAGTCATCCGGGAGGCGTCCATGGTGGTGGAGAAGCTCCCGGTGGTGATCCTCCCCTCCGACAGGGTGCCGGGAAGAGTTCTCCTGGTGCTCCCGATCTTGGAAGCGGCGGCGGCGGCGGAACAGAGATGGGATCGCGAAAAGAAGTCCTGTTCTGAGGGTTTCGGGGAACCCTTTAAATATATGCCAAAGTAGGGCACCGGGGGAGCCTCGGGGGGCCCAGGCGCCCCCCCGGCGCGGCCCGGGGGGGGGGCCCACAGGGCGCCTGGAGCCCCTGTGCCCCCCCCAGGCTGCCCTTCGGACGCAGTGTTGTTTCCGTATCACTGATTTTTTATATAATTTTTCTGGATTTTTCTGGGCAGTTATCGAAACGTGAAAACCTGAAATACAAAAACAGCCGAAAACAGAAACTGGCACTGGGTTGCACTGGATTAGTAAGTTAGTCCAAATATGATCAAAAGTGTATGGAAGTGTATGAATATCATAGCAATATCAGCCAAAAGTGGCATGGAGCAAGCAGAAATTATAGATACGTTTTGGACGTATCAACATCCCCAAGCTTAATTCCTACTCGTCCTCGAGTAGGTAAATGATAACAAGAATAATTTCTGTGGTGACATGCTATTAACCATATAGGACTTTCTCATAGTCATATGACAAAAGCTTACTGAGACAATGATTCTATAGTAATTAAGTTGCCTCAAGAGAAAATCACAAATGACTGAAAGTTTTACAACATGAAACTGAAACATCAAAAAGATTTGCAATGAACATGATGTGCAAATATGATAAAGTGATATCTAGCTTGCCCCCTTTAGTGATGCAAAACATAAATGCAAGGGCACCTTCAATGTTTAAGTGATGACTAGATACAATCATTTCAGAATAAACGATATCACAATCATGCAAAAGACAATGCTACTTTGGGACAATGCACATTACACTCAGAATGACAATCATGCTCTCAGTAGTTGGTGCTTGAAGTGCTAGAGCTTTTTATTTTGAAACATGGAAGCAATTGTGTCAACGGTAGTAGTACTTCATATGTGTCATGCATAAAACATCCTATAAGTTGCAAGCCTCATGCATCGAATACTAATAGTGCTCGCTCCTTGTCCTAATTAGCTCGGATCCCCATGGGTTATCATTGGATTGCATATGTTTTAACCAAGTGTCATAAAGGGGTACCTCTATGCCAGCTGTACAAAGGTCCAAGGAGATAGATCGCATTTGATTTCTCGTTTTTGATAGATCTCAACTTGAGGACATCCATACCGGGACAACATAGAAAATAGATGATGGACTCCTCTATAATGCATAAGCATATTCTCATGAGAGATTGAGGGTTAAGGTCCAAGCTAAAACTTCCACCATGATGCATGGCTTTGGTTGGCGGCTCAATGTTCTTCTCTAACAATATGCATATTAATTCAACCCACGGTAAATCACCCTTACTTCAGACAAGACGAACATGCATAGCAACTCACATGATATTCAACAAAAGTGTGACAGTTGATGGCGTCCCCAGAAACATGGTTACCGCTCAGCAAGCAACTCATAAGAAATAAGATACATAGGCAACATATTCTTTACCACAATAGTTTTTAGGCTACTTTCCCATGAGCTATGTATTGCATGGTTAATTTACTTAGTGCAGGTGGAGGTTAGCAAAAGACTGGGAGCGACCAACTAAGAGAGCAATGACGGTCATAATCATGCAGAGCGACAAAGCAATATTGAATCAGGCATGGTAGTTATATCGCTACTCAGAAACAAAAGATCATCAAGGCTTGACAGACTTTCTTTACAGTCTTGAATATGCGTGAGCATACGCCAAGTCAATCAAAATAAATTCTCGAAGGAAGATACTACTAAACCATACCACATCATAGGCAAACAAACCAAGTTGGTACTCCAATAACACATTGGGAACCCCCCAGCTATTTGAGATTAACCATAAGAAAACCTGAACTACTAAGCACCATCATGAAAGTAGCATCTTTATCATAGACACATTAACCCATGCAACGGAAGCAAACTCTCTTAATAAGGTGATCATGGTAATTAAAAAGAGTTCAAGCAACCAACTAAATAAAAGCTCTTGAAAAGATAAGCATGAATACTAAGAGCAAAGCACGATAGTAGCTATTTAAAGACAAAGAACACACACAGCATAGATAGACATGAAAATTCTATGTTATGTTCTAGGTAGAGGTGGAGCGTGTTTCTCTCCCACATAAAGGAATGCTGAGTTCCGACTCGTTACGAAAAACTAAAAGGAAAACTAAAAGCAAGACGCTCCAAGCATAGCACATAACACATGAAGTGATAAAAATATAGCGGAACGAAAGACGAACTGATAATGTTGATGGAGAGGGGGATGCACGGGGGGCATCCCCAAGCTTAGACGCTTGAGTCTCCTTGAATATTTCTTGGGGGTGCACGGGGGCATCCCCAAGCTTGAGCGCTTGACACTCCTGAATCTTTTTATCATCTTCCCTCGCACACTTGAAAACTCCCTTCATACATAACTCATCATAATCTGATTAGCGAGGTTAGTACCCTTAATAAAATAATTATACCTTGCTGGAAATAAGGATATTCTTGAAGTCTACTGTTTCTCAAGATTGCCAAAAGGTTTTTGCAAAGAAAAAGCAAGTTCTCAATTTGCAAAGTGAAGGTAAGGCAAAACATGACAGAATCTGTGAAAAACAGAACATCAGGCAGTAATTGACATGTTCGGGATACTTTTGCAACTCAAATCAAAAAACTCAGAACTGACGCACGAAAGACAATTATATAGAGAACGCTGTCGAAATAATTCAGACCAAAAAGATGATCTGGTGATTTTATACGAATTTGTCTATCCAAGGACATAATCTGTTTCCTGGACAGCACCTCACAACTTTTGAACTTTCTAGCAATCAGAGGCTATACTTGGCACAAATATGAAAAGTAAAGATACAATGATGATGCTACAACAGTAAACAACATCAAGACACAACAAAAGCAAAATTTTTATTCATGTGGGCTGCCTCCCAAAAGCGCTTTCTTTTATGCCTTTAAGCTAGGCATAATGCATAGATCAAGTTTTATCAAGAGTAAAGGAATAACTAGCCCGTACAACGGACTCAAAAGGTAACTTGACCTTCTTACGAGGGAAGTGTTCCATCCCTTTCTTGAGAGGAAACTGAAATTTTATATTACCCTCTTTCATGTCAATGACAGCACCAACGGTGCGCAAAAAGGGACGTCCCAAAATAATTGGTCACGAAGGATCACATTCAATATCCATAATAGTGAAATCAACGGGCACATAATTATCATTGACAACAATAAGAACATCGTCGATCCTCCCCAAAGGTTTCTTTATGGAAGAATCAACGAGACGAACTCCAAAAGAACAAGAATCATAAGGTTTCAATTTAAGCATATCATATATCCTTTTGGGCATAACAGAGGTACTAGCACCAACATCACATAATGCATAACAAGAGAAGTCATTCAAATAAATTTTTATCATAGGATCCCAACCATCTTCTAGCTTTCTAGGTATGGAAGCTTCTACTCTAAGTTTCTCCTCCCTAGCTTTGATGAGAGCATTAGTGATATGCTCTGTGAAGGCAAGGTTAAGTGTGCTAGTGCGGGGATCTCTAGACATTTTGTGAAGGAAATCAATAACTTCGGTAAGAGCGCAATTATCAAAATCAAGGTCACGAGCATCAAGTAAAGTGGTAGCGGTGTCCTTAAGGCTCACCTGGTTGGTAGTTTCTATAGCATCACCACTAATAGGTCCATTGGGACCAGGAGTACATTGGGTGCTAAGAGTGTGAACATTCTCAATAACTTGGATAGTAGCAACAGTGTGGTGGGTAGGAAGGCTCTTAATTCTTTCCTCTTCCTCCCTTTCTCTAGCCCATCTTTCTTTAAGCTTAGCCATCATCCTAATATTTTAATTAATTTGTACTTGAGTAGCATTAATAGGGATGACTTCCCTCTCCTTAAGTGGAGAAGTTTCAATTTTTAGCAATTTTAACTCATTGGCTAAGTGGTCTACCTTAAAAGAAAGGTCATCTAGTTTATGTAGTTTCTCTTCTACATTCTTATTAAAGGCTTTTTGGGTAGTGATGAAATCTCTAAGCATGGTCTATAGTTCAGTATTGGAGTTCTTGGTACTAGGATAAGCATTGTTGTTCCCATAAGAGTTAGAGGGGAACGGTCTAGAATTGTTACCAAAGTTACTCCTATAAGCATCGTTGTTAAAATTGTTTCTAGAGATAAAGTTAACATCTACTTGTTCTTGAGCAATCAAAGAATTTAAAGGAACATCACGAGGATCAACAGTAGATTGCTTCGAAAGTAGAGACATGATCAAGTCAACTTTTTCATTGAGGGAGGAAATCTCCTCGACAGAGTTTACCTTCCTACCTGTTGGAGTGCGCTCGGTGTGCCATTGGGAATAGTTAGTCATCATCTCATCGAGAAGCTTTGTGGCAGCACCAAGTGTAGTTGACATAAAGGTTCCTCCCGCGGCCGAATCTAACAAGTTCCGCGAGGTAAAGTTCAAGCCTGCATAGAAAGTTTGGATAACCATCCAAGTAGTCAAACCGTGAGTAGGGCAGTTTTTGATAAGAGACTTCATTCGTTCCCAAGCTTGGGCAACGTGTTCATTATCCAATTGTTTAAAATTCATGATGTTACTTCTAAGTTGGATAATTTTAGCAGGTGGATAGTATTTTCCGATAAAAGCATCTTTGCACTTGTCCCATGAATCTATTCTATTTCTAGGCAAAGACTGAAACCAAATATTAGCTCGTCCTCTCAAAGAGAAAGGAAAAAGCTTAAGCTTAACAATATTACCATCTATTTCTTGGTACTTTTGCATATCACAAAGTTCTACAAAGTTGTTCAAGTGTAAAGCAGCATCATCTCCAGCACCGGAGAATTGTTCTCTCATGACTAAGTTAAGTAAAGCAGGTTTAATTTCATATGAAGGTGCTGAAGTGGCAGGTGTAGTGATAGGTGTGCTGATAAAGTCATCGTTGTTGTGACTAGTGAAGTCACACAACTTGGTGTTCTCAGTGGAACCCATAGTAGCAAGCAAGCAAGATAACTATTTTTTTGATTTTCGATAAAAAGGAACTAAAGCAAATATGAAAGGTAAACTAACAAGACTAATAAGCAAAGGTAAAAGATAGCATGCAACTCCCCTATCCTGAAGAGTGGAGTCCCCGGCAACGGCGCCAGAAAATACTCCTTGATGGGCCTCGAACCCCTCGTTGGTTACCCCAAGTGGAAGGTGTAAGATGCAGTAAGTAGAAGTGTTTTCCCCTAGCAAAGATGCCAAGGATCGAATCCCCAGAGACTCCTAGGTTCAACAGGTAGGTGTCAACTGCTAACGGCACAATTAGCAATCAACGTGGACCTGCACACAGATACAAATAACTTTGCTCCCAACGAGTACAGAGAGGTTGTCAATCCCTCCGACCTTGTAGTTCACAAAGGGTTAAAAGCAATATGATAGTAGTGATAGATATTGTTTTGCAATAGTAAATAAAATAGCGGAAAGTAAATAGTGTATGTGATCAATGATGGTAATATGGACCGGAGTCTCATGATGTTCACTAGTGATGTCTCTCTCCCAAAAGACGATAAAACAACTATGTGAGGTAACAAATTACAGCTAGGCAATTGACAGGACCACGAACGCAAACCAATGCTGACTACATTGCAAGAAAGGTTGAGGTTCAAAGCATGGGCGATACGCCAAAGTAAGTAGACCGAAATCCATCAATATCTACTACTAATCATCCACCTTGAGATATCTATCCAGAACATCTCGCTGGTATTAAGTTGCGAGTCCCACCCATAGTGTAAACTCAATGCAACAGACAACTGCATTAAAAGAACTTTGCGTAAAGTAAAAAATCCTTGCACCCGCGGGCACAAGCACCGTTGTTTTCCCCCTTGTGGCAACAGCACATCCCCTAGACTCATGTTTCTGTCACTCAAGCTAGTCATCGAGGGGCATGAACCCACAATCGAGCATAACGTTCCCTCTTGGAGTCACTACCTATTACTCGGCCAAAGCAATAAATAACAACGGAGAACATGCAAGAATTACTTATGAACTAAAATATAAAAGAGGTGAATCAAATATATTACTCAAGATCAATCTGAACATAATCTCATAATCCATCGGATCCCAGCAAACTCAACATAGCAACAGCATAAGGATTACATAGGTGCCTCGATCATGTAGGGCAGCTCACGAGGACTAATTAGTGAAGCACAAGAACGGGAGGAGAACATCACATAGCTACTGGTCATGGACTCATGGTCCAAGGGAGACTACTCACGAGTCATCCGGGAGGCGTCCATGGTGGTGGAGAAGCTCCCGGTGGTGATCCTCCCCTCCGGCAGGGTGCCGGGAAGAGTTCTCCTGGTGCTCCCGATCTTGGAAGCGGCGGTGGCGGCGGAACAGAGATGGGATCGCGAAAAGAAGTCATGTTCTGAGGGTTTCAGGGAACCCTTTAAATATATGCCAAAGTAGGGCACCGGGGGAGCCTCGGGGGGCCCAGGCGCCCCCCCCCCCCCCGGCGCGGCCCAGGGGGGGGGGCCGCGCCCACAGGGCCTGGAGCCCCTGTGCCCCCCCAGGCTGCCATTCGGACGCAGTGTTGTTTCCGTATCGCTGATTTTTTATATATTTTTTCTGGATTTTTCTGGGCAGTTCTCGAAACGTGAAAACCTGAAATACAAAAACAGCCGAAAACAGAAACTGGCACTTGGGTGCACTGGATTAGTAAGTTAGTCCAAATATGATCAAAAGTGTATGGAAGTGTATGAATATCATAGCAATATCACCCAAAAGTGGCA
This sequence comes from Secale cereale, assembly GCA_902687465.1. Lineage (NCBI taxonomy): Eukaryota > Viridiplantae > Streptophyta > Magnoliopsida > Poales > Poaceae > Secale > Secale cereale. Next base: position 810,123,531 of record LR738710.1, on the reverse strand, counting down.
TGGAGCAAGCAGAAATTATAGATACGTTTTGGACGTATCAGACGCCAAGTGAACGTGTGGCGCGTGAGTACTATGGTGGATTTGCGTCCACATAGACAGAGACAAAATGGGTTTACGTCCACGCATTGGGCTGTCATTTCTGCCCAAGCATCCTCAAATGGGCAAAACCCGACAAAATGTGTCCATGCATTGGATTAGCCGCCCGTAAGAGATGAGTCCTGCACGACATATGCCTCCCTACTACGAGCCAAGATTGTCGTGTCTATACCTCAGCCAAAATTTCAGTTCGTTCACCATGTTATAAAAACAAAAAAAATACATTTTTTGTCCCAGTTTACACAAAGTATACATTTAGTCCCTCGTCACTTATCGGTGACATTTGGTCCCTTAGGGCATTACCATCGCCGATCCTCAAACCGCACGCATATGTCTGGACCGAGCGGTCAAGACGAGGTTTGCCATACAACGCGGTCGTGTATCGATCCGCCGGGTGGTCCGGACGCACTTTATCCCGCAAAGTGGAGACAGGGTGGGGGGAGGGGGTGCAGACTCTGGACAACAGTCACGTAGGACTCCGACACCTGAGGCCCACTAAATCCCTTCTCCCGGTCCCATTTCCTTCCACTATGCCCCTTCTCTTCCTTGCTTTGCATTCGCACCCTCCACCTTCGCTATCTTCGTTGTGCCTCCCGGTTGCCACAGAGGCATTGTCCGACATCCTCAACCAGCACTGACGCGACCGCTCGCCATTATGACGGTGTTGTCCACCCTGAAGCAGTTTGTACCGAGGTACACTCAGCCCCTCGGCCGGCGACCTCCATGGCGGACACCACGCCTGGCAGGTGTTCGGTCAAATGCCATTTAGCTTAATTTTTTATGCCATGTTGTTTTTTCAGTGTACGAAGTATGGCGGGGTACTCGACAATGGAGGATGAGTTGTTGTGCGATGTGTGGTTGCCCGTGTTTGCAGATTCATAGGCAGTAGGAGAGGGGGGGGGCCTTCTGGCGCAAGTGCACGAATGGTTTCACGCACGAAAACACATTGCGCCCTAAGATATGTGCATCATTCAAGAACACTATATGAGGTCGTTATCGTATCGCCGGTACATTATCCAGACCAGTGTCGCCAACTTTTGCCATGTGGTTCTTCCGCTGCATGCAAGGTGACTATTGCATGCGGAAGAGGATGAGATCGTAAGTTTTGTTTTTCCATGTTCAACTTGTCTAAATCATTATTCACTCAATGCTGGTCAACACATTTTGTATCCTCATACGTCTCCAACGTATCTATAATTTACGAAGTATTGATGCCATGTTCACAAAAAAAATTGTATGGTTTCGGTATGATTTGAATGGAACTAATCCGGACTGACGTTGTTTTCAGCAGAACTACTATGGTGTTGTTTTTGTGCAGAAATAAAGGTTCTTGGAATGAGCTGAAACTTTTTGACGATTTCTTTTGGAACAAAAGAGACACCCGAAGCTTCGTGGGAGGACAGAAGAGCCAGGAGGTGCCCACAATGCACCATGGCGCGCCCAAGGGGGTAATGGTGTCGTGGTGGCTCGTGGGCCCATCTTCACATGAGATCGACGCCAAAAAAATCCTAGAAATAAATAAACCACCAGAAATAACCCTAGAACTTGGACTCCATTGCCGCAAGCCTTTGTACCTTATAAATATCATCTGGAGCCCTATTCCGGCACCCTGCCGAAAGGGGAAATCATCACCGAAGGCCATCTTCATCATCCCAGCGGTCTCCATGATGAGGAGAGAGTAGTTCACTGCTACCTCTTGAGCTTGCGTTGTATTCCCTCGAAGAGGAAAGGGAGATGCAACACAATAGCGCAAGTATTTCCCTCAGTTTTTGAGAACCAAGGTATCAATCCAGTAGGAGACAATGCGCCAGTCCCTCGCACCTGCACAAACAAATAAGAACTTTGCAGCCAACGCGATAAGGGGTTGTCAATCCCTTTACGGTCACTTACGATAGTGAGATCTGATAGAGATGATAGATAATGTTTTGGTATTTTTAGTTTAATAAAACAACAAATAAACAGCGGTGATAGAAATTGACGGGAAAGTAATATGATAGAGATAGACCCGGGGGCCATAGTTTTCTCTAATGGCTTCTCTCATGATAGCGGTATTCTACGGCGGGTAAACAAATTACTGTCGAGCAATTGATAGAAAAGCGAATAATTATGAGACTATGTAAACATGATCATTGTATATAGGCATCACGTCCGAGACAAGTACACCGACTCCTGCCTGCATCTACTACTATTACTCCACACATCGACCGCTATCCAACATGCATCTAGTGTATTGAGTTCATACAAACAGAGTAACACCTTAAGCAAGATGACATGATGTAGAGGGATAAACTCAAGCAATATGATGAAAACCCCATCTTTTTATCCTCGATGGCAACAATACAATACGTGCCTTGCTGCCCCTACTGTCACTGGGAAAGGACACCGCAAGATTGAACCCAAAGCCAAGCACTTCTCCCATTGCAAGAACCATAGATCTAGTAGGCCAAACCAAACCGATAATTCGAAGATACTTGCAAGGATATTATGAGCACACATAAAAAGTTCAGAGAAGAACCAAATATCTTTCATAGATAATCTTGATCATAAACTCACAATTCATCGGATCTCGACAAACACACCGCAAAAAGAGATTACATCAAATATATCTCCTCGAAGACCGAGGAGAACTTTGTATTGAGATCCGGAGAGAGAGAAGAAGCCATCTAGATACTAGCTATGGACCCGAAGGTCTAAGGTAAACTACTCACAACTCATGGTGAGGGCGATGATGATGATGATGAAGGCCTCCGTGATGGATCCCCCTCCCGGAACAGGCTCCAAGATGGGATCTCCACGGGAATAGCAGCTACAGCGATGAAATTAGGGTTTTCTCTCTGCGTATGGAGTTTTTGGGGTACGTAGGTATATATAGGAGTAAGAGGGGCAGCAGGGTCCATAGGGGCTGCCCTCGAGGCAGGGGGGCACGCCCTGGGAAGGGGGGCGCGCCCCCACCCTCGAGGGTGGCCCTTCTGTCTCCTGGCTTGGCCTTGAAGTCTATCGTGCGTGATTTCCTCCAAAAATATCTCCTGCGAAGGTTTCATTCCGTTTGGACTCCATTTGATATTCCTTTTCTGCAAAACCCTGAAATAGGCAAAAAACAACAATCTGGACTGGGCCTTTGGGTTAGTAGGTTAGTCCCAAAAATGATATAAAAGTGAATGATAAAGCCCATTAAACATCCAAGACTTCATAAATAATAGCATGGAACAATAAAAAATTATAGATACGTTGGAGACGTATCAAGCATCCCCAAGCTTAATTCCTGCTCGTCCTCGAGTAGGTTAATGATAAAGAAAGAATTTTTGATGTGGAATGCTAACCAATATAGTTTTTCAATGTAATTCTCTTAATTGTGGCATGAATGTTCAGATCTGAAAGATTCAAGACAAAAGTCTATATTGACATAAGAAATAACAATACTTCAAGCAATACTAACAAAGCAAGCACGTCTTCTCAAAATACTATGGCTAAAGAAAGTTATCCCTACAAAATCATATAGTGTTGGCTATGCTCCCTTATTATCACACTAAATATTCATATCATGCACAACCCCTATTTCAGCCTAGCATTTGTTTTCATGCTCTATCTTTTCAAACCTTTCAACTTTCACGCAATACATGAGCGTGAGCCATGGACATAGCACTATGGGTGGAATAGAGGTGGTTGTGGAGAAGACAAAAAGGAGGGAGATAGTCTCACATCGACTAGGCGTATCAATGGGCTATGGAGATGCCCATCAATAGATATCAATGTGAGTGAGTAGGGATTGCCATGCAACGGATGCACTAGAGCTAAATATGAATGAAAGCTCAACAAAAGAAACTAGTGGGTGTGCATCCAACTTGCTTGCTCACGAAGACCTAGGGCATTTGAGGAAGGCCATTGTTGGAATATACAAGCCAAGTTCTATAATGAAAATTCCCACTAGTATATGAAAGTGACTAAACATGAGACTCTCTACAATGAAGAACAGGGTGCTACTTTGAAGCACAAGTGTGGAAAAAGATAGTAGCAATTGTCCCTTTTTCTTTTCTTTTTTTGTCTTCTTTTTTCCTTTTTTTCTTCTTTTTTTCTTTGGCCTTTCTCTTTTTTCCTTTTTTTTTGCGGAGGGGCTTTATAGATTCAGCCTTTCCTCCCATGGGACAATGCTCAAAAAATGATGACCATCACACTTTCATTACAACACAAGATTACAACTCGATACTACAACAACAAAGTATGACTCTATATGAATGCCTCCGGCGGTGTACCGGTATGTGCAATGAAACAAGAGTGACATGTATAAAAATATTATGCATGGTGGCCTTGCCACGAATACGATGTCAACTACATGATCATGCATGGCAATATGACAATATGATGCGTGTCATATAAACAGAACGGTGGAAAGTTGCATGGCAATATATCTCGGAATGGCTATGGAAATGCCATGGTAGGTAGATATGGTGGCTGTTTTGAGGAAGGAAATATAGTGGGTTTATGGCACCGGCGAAAGTTGCGCGGTACAAGAGAAGCTAGCAATGGTGGAAGGGTGAGAGTGCGTATAATTCATGGACTCAACATTAGTCATAAGAACTCATATACTTATTGAAAAAATCTACGAGTCATCAAAACAAAGCAATCAACGCATGCCCCTAGGGGGGAGGTTGGTAGGAGTTAACCATCGCGCGCCCCCGACCTCCACACAAAGGTTGACACTCTACAAATACCTCATGCTTTAACTTAGTCACATAACGGTTCACCATACGTGCATGCTACGGGAATCACCAACCTTAACACAAATATTTCTCAATTTCAGAATTAATCCACTAGCATGACTCTTATATCACTATCCTCATGTCTCAAAACAATTATCAAGCATCCAACATCTCTTTCTATTCAATGCACTTGATGTGATTTTTTTTACTACATTGACATTGGATGTTTATCATGTGAAGACTAGTTTCTTTAGCCTAAACACTTTACCATGCTGTTTTAATAGACTCTCAAATAAATCTAAGTGAAGCATGAGAGTTCAACAATTTCTACAAAATATTACCATCACCGTGCTCTAAAAGATATAAGTGAAGCACTAGAGCAAAAACTATTCAACTCAAAAGATATAAGTGAAGCACATAGAGTGTTCTAATAATTTCTAGGGCATATTTAACTCGCTTAAATAGGTGTGTCCAGCAAGGATGATTGTGTCAAACTAACAAGCAAAGACTCAAATTATACAAGACGCTCCAAGCAAAACACATAGCATGTTGCGAATAAAAATATAGCTCCAAGTATAGTTATCGATGGATGAAGACGAAAGAGGGGATGCCTTCCCGGGGCATCCCCAAGCTTAGGCTTTTGATTATCTTGAATTTACTTGGGGTGCCATGGGCATCCCCAAGCTTAGGCCTTTGCTACTCCTTGTTCCATAGTCCATCAAAGCAATACTCAAAACTTGAAAACTTCACAACACAAAACTTAGACAAAAATTCTCGCGAGCTCCGTTAGTAAGAGAAAGCAAATCACCATTAAAAGGTACATCAAGGAATTCATACTTTGTTTATATTGGTGTTAAACCTACTGTACTCCAAGTTTTCTATGATTCATATCCTACAATATTACTCATAGATGCATCGGAATAAGCAAACAACACACGAAAAACAGAATCTGTCAAAAACAGAACAGTCTGTAGTAATCTGCTGGGTTCGCCTACTTCTGGAACTCCAAAAAATTCAAACTAAACTGGTAAATTTGCGCAATTTGTCTAAGAATCAGCAGCAAAAAGAATCAACTAAAAATCACGCTCCAGTAAAATCTGAAGACTACTTTAGCGAGCGCTAACGATTCTGTTTTTCACTGCAAGATCAAATAAACTTCACACAAGTCTTACCAAAGGTTCTACTTGGCACAAACACTAAACAAAATATGAAAACACATCTAATCAGAGGCTAGATGCAATATTTATTTCATAACAGCAACAAAAGCAAAAAACATAAAATTGGGTTGCCTCCCAACAAGCGCTATCGTTTTACGCCCCTAGCTAGGCACGATACAAGATAGATCTAGGTATTGCCATCTTTGGAAGGCAATCCATAAGTGGCTCTCATGATAGATTCATATGGTAATTTGAATTTATTTCTAGGAAAGTGTTCCATGCCTTTCCTTAACGGAAATTGGAATCTAATATTTCCTTCCTTCATGTCAATAATTGCACCAATCGTTCTAAGGAAAGGTCTACCAGGAATAATAGGACATGAAGGATTGCAATATATGTCAAGCACAATAAAATCTACGGGCACATAATTCCTATTGGCAACAATAAGAACATCTTTAATTCTTCCCATAGGTTTCTTAATAGTGGAATCCGCAAGATGCAAATTTAAAGAACAATCATCAAGCTCATGGAATCCTAGCAAATCACACAAAATTTTCGGGATAGTGGAAACACTAGCACCCAAATCACACAAAGCATAGCATTCATGATCTTTTATTTTTATTTTGATAGTAGGTTCCCATTCATCATAAATCTTTCTAGGTATAGAAACTTCCAACTCAATTTTTTCTTCATAAGATTGCATCAAAGCATCAACTATATGTTTAGTGAAAGCTTTATTTTGACTATAAGCATGCGGAGAATTTAGCACGGATTGCATCAAGGAAATACAATCAATCAAAGAGCAATTATCATAATTGAATACCTTGATATCAAATGTAGTGGGTTCATCACTATGCAAAGTTTTGATTTCTTCAATCCCACTTTTAACAATTTTAGCATCAAGATCTAAAAACTCCGAATCATTGGGACACCTTAAAGCAGAATCATCTCCAATCCTATTCTCATCAAGATTAATACTAGAAAACAAGGATCTAATAGGAGACACATCAATAACTTTGAGATCTTCATCTTTATTTTCACTATAAATAGAAGAACACGATCTAATATAATCTTCTCTTTTAGCACGCATTCTAGCGGTTCTTTCTTTGCATTCATCAACGGAAATTCTCATGGCTTTGAGAGACTCATTGATGTCATGCTTAGGTGGGATAGATCTAAGTTTCAAAGAATCAACATCAAGAGTAATTCTATCCACACTTCTAGCTAATTCATCAACTTTAAGCAATTTCTCTTCAAGCATAGCATTGAAATTCTTTTGCGAGATCATAAACTCCTTAACACTAGTTTCAAATTCAGAAGGCATCTTTCCATAAGAGTTGTTGTAGGAATTACCAAAATTATTAGAGGAATTACTAGGAAAAGCCTAGGATTAAAATTACCTCTATAAGCATTGTTACCAAAATTATTCCTACCAACAAAATTCACATCCAAAGATTCATTGTTATTCTCAATCAAAGTGGATAAATGCATATCATTAGGATCAGAAGAAGCACTCTTAGCAGCAAACAATTTCATAAGTTCATCCATCTTTCCACTCAAAACACTAATTTCTTCGATAGCATGCACCTTTTTACTAGTAGATCTTTCAGTGTGCCATTGAGAATAATTAACCATAATATTATCTAGGAGTTTGGTAGCTTCTCCTAAGGTAGTTTCCATGAAAGTGCCTCCGACGGCTGAATCTAAAAGATTTCTAGAAGCAAAATTCAAGCCAGCATAAAAGTTCTGAATAATTATCCATAGATTCAAACCATGTGTAGGGCAATTACGTATCATTAATTTCATTCTCTCTCAAGCTTGTGCAACATGCTCATGACCTAGTTGCTTAAAATTCATAATATCGTTTTTAAGAGAGATGTTCTTAGTAGGAGGGAAATACTTAGAGATGAAAGCATCTTTGCACTTATTCCACGAATCAATACTATTTCAAGGCAAAGAGGAAAACGAAGTTTTAGCACGATCTGTAAGTGAAAACGGAAATAACTTCAATTTAACAATATCGTTATCCGTATCCCTTTTCTTTTGCATATCACACAAATCAACAAAGTTGTTTAGATGGGTAGCGCCATCTTCACTAGGAAGGCCGGAGAATTGATGTTTCATGACAAGATTCAACAAAGCAGCATTGATCTCACAAGATTCAACATCGGTAATAGGAGCAATCGGAGTGCTAATAAAATCATTGTTGTTGGTATTCTAAAAGTCACACAATTTGGTATTGTTCTGAACCATAGTGACAAGCAAGAATTCCAACACACACAAGCAAACAAGAAGCAAGCGAACGAAAAACACACGACGGAAGAAGGGCAAATAAAACGGCAAAGGTGAAGTGGGAGAGAGGAAAAAGAGAGGCAAATAAATGTAATGCGAAGGATAAGGGTTTGTGTTAAATTGTGATCCAAATTCTAGTACCGTATTGGACAAGACGTAGTACATACGGTGTGGGCCTTTGCGTTGGTACTGACGCGTACGAGTACAACTCGTTTACTTGTCCTCCAAGGACTCTTATGTATTGCCCTCAATATATACCCCATGTAGTCGCACCTAAGACGGCCTGTCGTCTCGTTCTTGTAATACTCCTCCTCATAGTGATTGCGCCTTCGTGCATCCGTGGTTCTCTCCCGCAAGGGTTTCCACGTAAAAATCCGTGTCTCTCTGTCTCGTTTATTCTCGTTATTATCTAACAAGTGGTATACAGAGCTGAGGTTGCAGATACGAGATTTTTTGAGATCGTGATATTAGGTTTTGTGCACGGCGGCAGCGTACGTCTGGGCGATCTGTGGAATCCAAGTAGAGATCGATTTTCAATACTGCAGTCGCACATCACCGAGTCCGACCGCAAATTCTGTTCGCTGCTGCTGCTCCCTAATTACAGGCTTCAAGCCCCGAGGTAATCTACCTCCGCCGTGTCATCCAGAGTTCCGCTGAGTAGTTGGTGCTACTCGTTCAAGTCCCGAGGCAATTGGTTGGGAGGCCACTCCACGTACTGCTCAAGTCCAGAGGGTATCACACACGAATCCACTTTGGATCACAAGGATCAAGTCTCGTGGAGTAAACTTGATTTGATCTGCTTCTAGTACTACTACACGTGAGGCAAGTACTAGTTCAGTTTTTTGTACGGCTGTTCGTCTGCCTCTGCTACATCCACACCCTAAGCTATCAGGTGCTATCTAATCTTGTTCCGTTTGATTCACATATTAATTCTGTTAAGAATTTTTCTACCGGCTTGTACTACTTTGTGTACATAGTTTTTATCGACTCATGGCTTCCATGAAGTACGATCTTCCGCTGCTGGACCGTGACACAAGGTTTACCCTATGGCAAGTCAAGATGCGGGCGTTGTTGGCACAAGCCGACTATGATGATGCACTGGATAGTTTTGGGAAGGACTGAATTTAGGACTGGACTGCTGATGAGAAAAGAAGGGATCGTAAGGCTTTGTCACAAATTCAACTCCATTTGCATAATAATATTTTGCAGGAAGTTCTGAGCGAGAAAACTGCCGCCGCTCTATGGTTAAAGCTGGAAAGCATTTGCATGACAAAAGATCTTACCAGCAAGATGCATCTGAAGCAAAATTATTCCTGCACAGGTTACCCGAGGGAGGTAATGTTTTGAATCATATTTCAGAATTTAAAGAGATCATATCCGATCTAGCTGCAATGGAGGTTAAGTATGAAGAGGAAGATACCGCTTTAATGTTACTTTGTTCACTGCCAAGTTCTTATACCAATTTTAGAGACACCATATTATATAGTCGTGATACTCGCACACTTAATGAAGTTTATGAAGCTTTGAACTCTAAGGAGAAGATGAAATTAATGGTGCCTCATGATGTTTCGAGTTCATCCCAAGCCGAGGGATTATCCGTTCGTGGCAAGACAAAGGAGAAGAACTCCAATAATGGAAACAGAGGCAAAAGTAAGAACAGACACAGGGGCCGGTCGCAATCCAGAGACAAGAAGTATTGTAGATATTGCAAGAGAGACGGGCATGACATCTCTGAGTGTTTCAAGTTGCAGAACAAGGAAAAGAGAAAAGGTAATAAACAAGGTGAAAATTTTGCTAACGTTGCTTGTGATGATAGTTCCGATGATGCTCTTGTCGTTACTGCTGGATGTGATGAGACCAATGATGAGTGGGTACTTGACACTGCATGTACTTTTCATATGTGCCCACATAGAGATTGGTTTACTACTTTTGATTCCACTACTGCTGCTGGTTCCGTTTTGGGTTTTGATAATTCACCATGCAAGATTGAAGGCACAGGTTCCGTTCGAATCAAGATGTTTGATGGCACAATCAGAACTTTGACAGATGTTCGGTATATTCCGAGGATGAAGAGAAATCTTATCTCTGTGAGTGCCCTTGATGCAAAGGGATACAAGTACTCAGGTGGAGATGGTGTTTTGAAGGTCACCAGAGGTTCCCTTATTGTGATGAAAGGTGCTTAAGTTCGACCAATGGTCTTTATTACCTTCGAGGTTCTACCGTTTCAGGTAACGCTACTTCAGTTATTTCAAAGAATTCTGATTGTGATGCTGATAACCTTTGGCATATGCGTCTTGGACATATGAGTGAACTTGGTTTGGCAGAGTTAAATAAGAGAGGTCTTCTTAAAGGATACGAAACTGGTAAATTGAAATTTTGTGAGCATTGTATCTTCGGCAAGCACAAAAGGGTTAAGTTCAATACTTCGACTCATACAATTGAAGGTATTCTTGATTATGTGCATTCTGATTTATGGGGACCATCTCGCAAGAAGTCATTAGGTGGTTCTAGTTACATGCTGACTATAATTGATGATTATTCAAGAAAAGTTTGGCCTTATTTATTGAAGCATAAATGGCAAGCATTCTCAGCATTTAAGGAGTGGAAGATTATGATTGAAAGACAAACTGAAAAGAAGGTAAAAATACTTCGCACTGATAATGGTATGGAATTCTGTTCTAAGCAATTTAAGAATTATTGCAAGTCTGAAGGCATTGTCAGACACTACACTGTTCCTTATACTCCTCAACAAAACGGTGTTGCTGAGCGTATGAATAGAACCATTATTTCCAGAGCCCGTTGCATGTTGTCTAATGCAAGTTTGCATAAGCGTTTTTGGGCTGAGGCCGCTTCCATTGCTTGTTATCTCATTAACCGTTCACCATCTATTTCTCTTAATAAGAAAACTCCAATTGAGGTATGGTCTGGTTCACCTGCTGATTATTCACAGTTGAGAGTTTTTGGTTGCACTGCTTATGCTCATGTTGATAATGGAAAATTGGAGCCTAGGGCTGTTAAGTGCATCTTTCTTGGTTATAAGTCTGGTGTTAAAGGTTTTAAATTGTGGAATCCTGAAAGCCAGAAGGTTGTTATTAGCAGAAATGTTATCTTTAATGAATCTGCTATGTTACATGATGTTTCATCTACTAATGTTCCTGTTGAGAGTGAACAGCAGGCTACTATTCAGCATCCTACTGTTCAGGTGGAGCATGTTATTGATTCAGGTGATACATCTGGTAATGAAATTGTTGATGCACATGATGAACCCGTCGTTGATGATGAACATGTCACTCCCACTCCAAATCAGCCTATTGTTCCACCCGGTTGGAATCTTGCACGTGACAGAGTTAGGCGGGGTATTGATAAACCTAAAAGGTTAATTGAAGAGTGCAATATTGTTTCTTTTGCTTTATCTGTTGCAGAGGAAATTGAAGGTAATGCTGAGCCTTCTTCATATTCCGAGGCTATTATTTCTAGTGATAGTAATAAATGGATGACCGCTATGCATGATGAGATGGAATCACTTGAAAAGAATGGCACTTGGGATTTAGTAAAATTACCTAGAGAGAAGAAACCTATTCGTTGTAAGTGGGTTTTCAAGAGGAAAGAAGGTGTTTCTCCTAATGACGAGACAAGATATAAAGCAAGGTTAGTTGCTAAAGGTTATAGTCAGATTCCAGGTATTGACTATAACGAAGTCTTTTCTCCTGTTGTGAAGCATAGCTCTATTCGCACTTTACTCAGTATTGTTGTCATGCATGATTTTGAGCTTGAACAATTGGATGTTAAAACCGTATTCTTACATGGAGAATTAGAAGAGGATATTTATATGGAACAACCTGAAGGTTTTGTTATTCCTGGAAAAGAAAAGCTTGTCTGCAAGTTAAAGAAATCTCTTTATGGATTGAAGCAATCCCCTAGACAGTGGTATAAGAGATTTGACACCTTTATGCTCTCTCAAGATTTCAAAAGGTCTAATTATGATAGTTGTGTTTATTTGAAAACTGTCAAAGGTTCAACTATTTATTTGCTCCTTTATGTTGATAATATGCTAATTGCTGCAAAGAGTATGTCAAATATTAATGAACTAAAGAAGCAATTGAGTAATGAATTTGAGATGAAGGATTTGGGTGCAGCAAAGAAAATTCTTGGCATGGAAATATCCAGAGATAGACCAGCTGGAAAAGTATATCTAAGTCAGAGAGGATATATTGATAAAGTTCTTCGTCGTTTTAATATGCATAATGCCAAGCCAGTAAGTACTCCGTTAGCTGCACACTTCAAATTATCATCAGCTTTATGTCCTAAGTCAGATGCAGATATTGAGTACATGTCTAGAGTTCCCTATTCGAGTGCAGTTGGTTCACTTATGTATGCCATGGTTTGTTCCCGTCCGGATTTATCATATGCATTGAGTGTTGTCAGTAGATACATGGCTAATCCTGGAAAAGAGCATTGGAAAGCAGTTCAGTGGATTTTCAGATACCTGCGAGGTACTTCTAATGCTTGTTTACAGTTTGGGAAAACTTGAGATGGACTTGTTGGTTTTGTTGATTCTGATTTTGCTGGTGATTTGGATAAGAGAAGATCACTCACAGGTTATGTTTTCACCATTGGTGGTTGTGTTGTGAGTTGGAGAGCAACTTTGCAGTCTATTGTGGCTTGTTCCACTACTGATGCCGAGTATATGGCTATTTCTGAGGCATGCAAAGAAGCTATCTGGTTGAGAGGTTTGTACACTGAGCTTTGTGGAGATTTATTTTGCCCTACCGTATTTAGTGACAGTCAAAGTGCTATATATCTTACAAAGAATCCAATGTATCATGAGAGGACAAAGCACATTGATGTCAGATTTCATTATATTCGAGATGTTGTTGCTGAAGGCAATTTGAAGGTATGCAAGATAAGTACTCATGATAATCCTGCTGATATGATGACAAAGCCAGTTCCTACCAATAAGTTTGAGCTTTGCTCAGACTTAGTTGGTATTTCTCACTAGTCCTATGGACTTTGACGCACAAGGTGTTTAGGCTGATTTGGATGGAGTTATTCACTTTCTTCGACTACTGGAGGGAATTTGGCTCAAGGTGGAGATTGTTAAATTATGATCCAAATTCTAGTACCGTATTGGACTAGACGTAGTACATACGGTGTGGGCCTTTGCGTTGGTACCGACGCGTACGAGTGCAACTCGTTTACTTGTCCTCCAAGGACTCTTATGTATTGCCTCAATATATACCCCATGTAGCCGCACCTAAGACGGCCTGTCATCTCGTGCTTGTAATACTCCTCCTCATAGTGATTGCGCCTTCGTGCGTCCGTGGTTTTCTCCCGCAAGGGTTTCCACGTAAAAATCCGTGTCTCTCTGTCTCGTTGGGGCACTCTTTGAAATTCTACTACAAAACTTATTCTTGATGTTGTTTTATGCATATTGAATAATCAACTCACGGATACTTGTGGTGACATCGGAGTATCGAGGTGACAATAGAGTTGGTTGATGTGTATCATGTGGTGCTATTTTAGTATGGCTGTTTGTGACACTTATAGGAATGGATCAATAGATTGATCAGAAAAGATAACTTTGAGGTGGTTTCGTACCCTACAAAAAATTCCCTCTTATGTTCTCTGCTAGATAATAACTTTGGAGTGATTCTTTCTCGCACGCTAAGGGATTGTTATATGATTCAATTATGTTAGCGCTGTTGAGAGATTGCACTAGTGAAAGTATGAACCTTAGGCCTTGTTTTCAAGCATTGCAATACTGTTTGTGCTCTGTTTTATCACTTTCTACCTTGCTATTTTTATATTTCATATTAAAAAAACCTATATCTACTATCCATACTACACTTGTATCACCATCTCTTCATCGAACTAGTGCACCTATATAATTTGCCATTGTATTGTGTATGTTGGGGACACAAGAGATTTTTGTATTTGATTGCGGAGTTGTTTGAGAGAGACCATCTTCATCCTACGCCTCTCACAGATTGATAAACATTAGGTCACCCACTTGAGGGAAAATTGCTACTTGTCCTACAAAACTCTGTGCTTGGATGGCCAACACGAGTCTACAAGAATAAGTTGTGTAGTAGACATCAAGATCTTTCCTGGCGGCGTTGCCGGGGAGGTGAGTGCTTGAAGGTATATCTTTAGATCTTGTAATTGAATCTTTTAGTTTCTTGTTTTATCACTGGTTTAGTTTATAAGAGAAAACAAAAAATGGAAGTGGGGTTGCCTCATATTATTCATCTTTAATGTCTTTCTTGAAAATGATGGGTTGGAAAATTGTGCTCATTTGATAGAAGAAGAATTCAATAAAATATTTGGTATAAATTCCATGAATGATGAGCATGATTGCAATGTTGCTAGTATTTTAATACCCATGATGCTAGTATTGACTCCGGACCATTTCGGAGCTCACCGTGATGTCGTGGATCTCATACGAGACTCCGAACAATATTCGGTCTCACCACTATGTATATCCCAATACTACTCTAGCGTTACCGAACGTTAAGTATGTGACCCTACGGGTTTGGGAACATGCATACATGACCAAGACAGCTATCCAATCAATAATCAATAGCGGACCCAGATCTTTATCGGTTTGAACCACGATGTCGATTATTCAGTTAATCCTGCATACCATTCCCTTTTGTCCAGCGATATGTTACTTACCCCAGATTCAATCGTTTGTATCACCATACCTAGTTCAATCTCATTATCGACAAGTCTCTTTAGTCATTTAATAATACAAGATCACCATGGCTAAACTCATTAGTCACATGCTTGCAAGCTATTCATGATGTTATATTACCGAGAGGGACCAGAGATATATCTCCATCACAAGAGTGACAAATTCTAGTATCGATCCATGCAACCCAACAAATACCTTTCGAGATACCCATAGAGCACCTTTATGATCACCAAATTACAAAGTGACGTTTGATACACACAAAGTATTCTTTCGGTATTACGGAGTAGCACAATCTCATGGTTTAAGGAACATATACTTGACATGAAGAAAGGTGTCGCAATTAAACTAAGTTATACGATCAAATGCTAAGCTTACGTTGCGTCTGTCCATCACAACATTCTTCTAATGATGTGATCCCATTATTAAATGACAACTCATGTCTATGCTTAGGAAACCTTAACCATCTTTAGTGAACGAGCTAGTCTACTAGAGGCTCACTATGGACGCGGTGTCTGTTTATTTATCCACACATGTATTTAAGTTTCCGGTCAATATAATTATAATATGAAAATAAACATTTATCATGAACAAGAAAATACAATAGTAACCACTTTATTATTACCTCTACGACATGTTTCCAACAATTCCGTGAAGTTGGGAACACGAAATAAAAATCTATAAGAACATGATTTTCGTGAGAGCTTTGACTATCATGGAGAAAAAAGGGAATTACTGTTGCTGGTGGAGCCATGTGAAGTCAAGAAAGTGCCAGCGGAGTTCATTCAATGGTTCAAGTACAATGTACATGAAAATTTGTGCATGGAGACTCGAAGATGGAGATAACATATTTGCCAAGGTGGAGTGTGATGTCGCTTGAACTACGTCGGTATTTCCCCATAGAGGAAGGGATGATGCAGCACATCTACGGTAGGTATTTCCCTCAGTGATGAGATCAAGGTTATCGAACCAGTAGGAGAACCACGCAACACTATGTAGACGGTACATGCACACAAATAACAAATACTTGCAACCCGACGTATAAGAGGGGTTGTCAATCCCTCCCGGGTAGTAGATTGGTAAATAGATAGAGTGATAATTGCAAATGGAAGAATGAGGAGAACAATGAAAAGGAGCAGAAGGAATGTCTTGATGTGAAGATTGCAGAGCTGGAAAGTGTAGTGGGAAACTTTAAGGCAGATCTGTCAAAGAAAGAGGAGGAGAAGAAGAAAGTACATGAGAACTATGATAGTTGATGTTACCCAAACATCCTCAAACTGTTGCTCCAAACTAGAATGCGATCTTGTGGTTGGCCTCTTTCTTACTTTCAACTTCTTCCTCTTTTGCTCCTGTGGTAGCACCTCCTTTTCAAGTTCCTCATCATCTCCATTCTCCTCTTGCTCTGCATTTTCCTCTTGTAACTCATAAGGTTCATCTACATCAGTGTGACCTTCAAAGTGTAAGAGTGGGTCCTATCTCTGCCTCCTTAGCTCAGCCATCCTAGCCACGAAATCCTCATCTTCCTCCAAGTCAGAGTCATCTTTAGTTAGTAGCACAGGAAGTTTTCTTTTCACTTCCTGCACCCTCTCAACATTCTTCTGATGCTGCTTAAATCTCTGAATTTTTGATCTCCTTCTAAGCTCCATACTTCTTTCTAACTCCTCTTGCTCCATGTCAACATCTGCTCCATTGCCTTGCTCCATATCAACATCTGCTTCATTGCCTTGCTCTATATCAACATTGTGGCTCTGCTGTGTGGAGAAAAACTGGATTGATTCAGGCTCCACAACTACTGCATCTCTTTTTGATACTTTGGATGGTGACTTGTACACCACCCCAACATCATTCACCTCATATACAATGCTCTCTCCAACATTGGCTATAGGAACTTGCTGAACACAAACATAACCTATGTTTATATCTGCAGGTCTGGGCTCACTACCCCTAACTATTGTCGGGTTTACTATGTTCTGATCTTTATTGGCAATGTGATCCAGCATCTCATCCACCTTGTCATCATCACATATCTCCTCCAAACCAGCTACTCCCAGCCCAGCATCCCTCACATAATACATGTAGTCTTTACTTCCATATCCTGCTCTCTCTATGAGTGCTAATAAATTGTAAAAAAGTGATGTTTGAAACACACATAGTCCTTTCCAAGTTATCCCTATCATGAAAATGCAGTCTAACTTCCCAAACATCATCAGACAAGCTACGAAAAGGAACAATACTTGTACTTATTAATTAAACATTGCATGCTAATTTAAATAACAACAAAAGTAATTTAAATATAATTTAAATACCAATTATTTAAACTACACCTCTAGGCTCTCTTAAATACAAATTTAAATATACAGTGCATGCCAATTTAAATAAGAGCAAATTGTGACCCTAATGTCTACTAAATAAACAGTGCATAGTAACCCGAACATCATCAGTGCCAATTTGAACACACTGAAAATATGAGTACACTTTGTACTAAATCATACAATAAAATTAGCATTGTCTACTAAATAAACGGTGCATAGCAATTTAAATAAACTCTAAATGGATACTAAAAAGTGCATAGCTATTTGTTTACTAAACAGAGCATGGTAATAGCACTGTCTACTGAACTTTTTTTTACTGTATTGTCTCCTAAACAGAGCATAGTAATCACTACAATCTAATTTACAGGGCAGATGAACAATTAGTACTAGGAAAATGAACCAATTTTGATTTACACACCTAACCTTAACTATGGAATCGACAGAAAATGAGGGGGTGGGGGGGGCAGAGGAGATATCTTACTCCACACGCCGAATGCAGATGCCCAGTGGTGGCTCTCCGTCAGAGTAGCCTTGTGACGCCCCCGATTTGACCGTACACTAATCATGCACGCAAATATGTACGACCAAGATCAGGGACTCACGGGAAGATATCACAACACAACTCTTAACACAAATTAAAATAATACAAGCTTCATATTACAAGCCAGGGGCCTCGAGGGCTTGAATACAGAAGCTCGAAAGCAATAGAGTTAGGGAAGCAACAATATCTGAGTACATACATAAGTTAAACAAGTTTTGCCTTAAGAAGGCTAGCACAAACATCAACGATCGAAGAGGCAAGGCCTCCTGCCTGGGACCTCCTAACTGCTCCTGATCGTCAGCTGTCTCCAAGTAGTAGTAGGCTCCGTCGGGGTAGTAGTAGTAGTCGATTGGGGTGGCATTTGGCTCCTCGGATCCGCCATGTGGTTTCAACAACCAGAAAGAAGGAAGAAGGGGGAAAAGGGGGAGCAAAGCAACCGTGAGTACTCATCCAAAGTACTCGCAAGCATTAGATCTATACTGAGTATGCATCAGTATCAAAGGACTAAGTTGTATATGTGGACTGAACTGCAGAAAGCTAGAAGAGGAGGGGAAAAGCCTAGCCTATCAAAGACTAGCATCTTCAACCATCTTTTGGAAAGCACCATCTTGCAGCAGTAGAAGGAAATACAGAATAGCAGTTTATATTTAACAATCATGTTGTAGTATTAACGGCCTAGAGATCCTTCCTTGACTCCCTGCGATAAAGTAATCTCGCAGCCAACATATCCATCACATATCTCAAGTATCCATTTCTAGTTATAATAGATCAAGATATAAGACTGGACGTCTGTTACCGTGGACACGGCTATTCGAATAGTTAACTTCCCTGCAGGGGTGCACCACATTACCCTCACGCTCGATCATCTCTGGCCGGGCACACCTTTTAGGGTCAATGCCCGACCTCGGAAGATCAACACGTCGCAGCCCTACCTAGGCTCAGCAGGGAGGTCCCCGTCGGTCTACATCCTAAGCGCTCCGGGGTCATGGGCCATCGCCCGTTGCACTCGGGTCGTTGCGCATAGGGTGAATAGCAGTACTGCCTCGGATGGCCAGCATGATCTGACCGTGCCGCAATACTGAACTCGACGTCTGACAAAGCTTCGACTGATACCACGACGCCGAGGCCCATATCTATTCTCGCATGGCGGTTAGTGCGTAAAGGCTAGAGGCCAACTCAGAACAAATACCCAAATATGTTAGTGCATTATTGACAGAAGTGACGGTTGTCAGGACAAGTCCGGAGCTATCACCCCTCCTGGGTGATACTGCTAAATAGCCAGCCGCCACCGTAACAACTCCCGCGGGTGCTCACTGGGCCCGCCCGCCTTTCACAAAGGTCTCAAGTAAGTCAAGGTAACCGTGTGTCCAATCATCAAGGGGAAAACCCCGAGGAATCACCCTCGACAAATTCCACTCGATGTGTCCGTCAAGGCGAACTATGAGGGATCATCCTCGAGGTTCACACTTGAGGGGTTGCATGACAGAGTCGTATCGGGAATGGTGAAATAGGAATCACCCTCGATGACCATGACCGAATAGCTACACTACAGAGTTATCATCAGGAGTGCGTTACGAGGTCTCCCCCTCGGCACTCGATAGTATCTCTACAGAGTCGAGCAACAAAGGGGGTGTGATGTGATGTGAGGCGTCGAGCTCTGGTTGTCGACCATGTTGCTCGGGTCATCGATGATGAAGCAGGGGCAACAAGGACAAGATGGGGTCACTGATGGATCACTATCCAACCTTTACTAAGCAGTTTAGGATAAGCAGGTAGGTAACAATAGCAGGTACAAAAACATGCTATGCATCAGAATAGGAGCAAACAATAGCAGTAGCAAAATCTAATGCAAGCATGAGAGAGAATGGAATGGGTGATATCGGGATGATCAAAGGGGAGGGGGGCCTTGCCAGGAAGCTCCGCTGAAAGGGTCTGATCGTCAGAGGTGTAGTCGTACTCGGCGGCAGCGTCTGTCTCGGAGTCTACCGGAGAGAAGAGGGGGAAGAAACAATAAATATAAAGCAAACAGTTGCATGCCAAGGCGGGTAAGCGGTGCTAGGGGTGTTCTAACGTAGTACTACGCGATACCGGTGGAGGGGTAAAACATCCGGGAAAGCATTCCCGATGTTAGACATTTTCGGACAAACGAACCAGAGGGGGATTGTTCCATGTTCGCCATGATAGGGATTTGTGGCGGACGAACGGACCGCGTAACCGAATTCGTCTCGTCGTTCTGAGCAACTTGATCGACGACCAGAGCCCGACGCCTCACATCACATCACACCCCCTTTGTTGCTCGACTCTGCAGAGATACTATCAAGTGCCGAGGGTGAGACCTCGTAACGCACTCCTGATGATAACTCTGTAGTGTAGCTATTCGGTCGTGGTCATCGAGGGTGATTCCTGCTACTTCTCGAGCTTGCGTTGTATTCCCTCGAAGAGGAAAGGGAGATGCAGCACAGTAGCGTAAGTATTTCCCTCCGTTTTTGAGAACCAAGGTATCAATCCAGTAGGAGACCACGCGCGAGTCCCTCGCAACTGCACAAACAAATAAGAACTTCGCAGCCAACGTGATAAGGGGTTGTCAATCCGTTTACGGTCACTTACGAAAGTGAGATCTGATAGAGATGATAGTTTGATATTTTTGGTATTTTTTATTATAAGAACAAAAAGTAAAAGCGGAAAACTAAAGTAGGTGTAGATTGATATGTTGAGAATAGACCCAGGGGCCATAGTGTTCTCTAGTGGCTTCTCTCATGATAGCGATATTCTACGGCGGGTAAACAAATTACTATCGAGCAACTGATAGAAAAGCGAATAATTATGAGACTATCTAGGCATGATCATTATATATAGTCATCACGTCCGAGACAAGTAGACCGAAACGATTCTGCATCTACTACTATTACTTCACACATGGACCGCTATCCAGCATGCATCTAGTGTATTGAGTTCATAAGAACAGAGTAACGCCTTAAGCAAGATGACATGATATAGAGGGATAAACTCAAGCAATATGACATAAACCCCATCTTTTTATCCTCGATGGCAACAATACAATACATGCCTTGCTGCCCCTACTGTTACTGGGAAAGGACACCGCAAGATTGAACCCAAAGCCAATCACTTCTCCCATTTCAAGAACTATAGATCTAGTAGGCCAAACCAAACCAATAATTCGAAGAGACTTGCAAGGATATTATAATCATACATAAAGAGTTCAGAGAAGAACCAAATATTTCTCATAGATAATCTTGATCATAAACCCACAATTCATCGGATCTCGACAAACACACCGCAAAAAGAGATTACATCGAATATATCTCCTCGAAGACCGAGGAGAACTTTGTATTGAGATCCAAAGAGAGAGAAGAAGCCATCTAGATACTAGCTATGGACCCGAAGGTCTATGGTAAACTACTCATAACTCATGGTGAGGCGATGATGATGATGTAGAAGCACTCTGTGGAAGATCCCCCCTCCGGCGGAGCTCCGGAACAGGCCCCAAGATGGGATCTCACGGGAACAAAAGGTTGCGGAAGTGGAACTAGGGTTTTCTCTATTGTTATGATGGTTTCGGGGTACGTAGGCATATATAGGAGGAAGGAGGGCACCAGGGGCCATACGTGGGACCCATGAGGCAGGGGCGCGCCCTAGGGGGGGGGCGCCCCCACCCTCGTGGGCACCACGTAAGCCCTACTACGTGGTTCTCAAGCCTCCCGTGCGTGATTTTCTCCAAAAATATCTTTCCCGAAGCTTTCATTCCGTTTGGACTCCGTTTGATATCCTTTTTTCTGTAAAACCCTGAAATGGGCAAAAAACAACAATCTAGACTGGGGCTTTGGGTTAGTAGGTTAGTCCAAAAAATAATATAAAAGTGTATGACAAAGCCCGTTAAACATCCAAAACATCATAAATAATAGCATGGAACAATAAAAAATTATAGATACGTTGGAGACGTATCAATTCCTCTTTCACCATTCCCGATACGACTCTGTCATGCAATCCCTCAAGTGTGAACCTCGAGGGTGATTCTTGCTACTTCTTGAGCTTGCATTGTATTTCCTCGAAGAGGAAAGGGAGATGCAACACAGTAGCGTAAGTATTTCCATCAGTTTTTGAGAACCAAGGTATCAATCGAGTAGGAGACCACGCGCGAGTCCCTCGCACCTGCACAAACAAATAAGAACTTCGCAGCCAATGCGATAAGGGGTTGTCAATCCCTTTACGGTCACTTACGAAAGTGAGATCTGATAGAGATGATAGTTTATAATTTTAGTATTTTTTTGTTTATAAGAACAAAAAGTAAAAGCGGAAAATGTAAAGTAAGTGTAGATTAATAAGTTGAGAATAGACCCGGGGGCCATAGTGTTCTCTAGTGGCTTCTCTCATGATAGCGATATTCTACGGCGGGTAAACAAATTACTTTCGAGCAATTGATAGAAAAGCGAATAATTATGAGACTATCTAGGCATGATCATTATATATAGGCATCACGTCCGAGACAAGTAGACCGTAACGATTCTGCATCTACTACTATTACTCCACACATCGACCGCTATCCAGCATGCATCTAGTGTATTGAGTTCATAAGAACAGAGTAACGCCTTAAGCAAGATGACATGATATAGAGGGATAAACTCAAGCAATATAATATAAACCCCATCTTTTTATCCTCGATGGCAACAATACAATACGTGACTTGCTGCCCCTACTGTCACTGGGAAAGGACACCGCAAGATTGAACCCAAAGCCAAGCACTTCTCCCATTGCAAGAACTATAGATCTAGTAGGCCAAACCAAACCAATAATTCGAAGAGACTTGCAAGGATATTATAATCATACATAAAGAGTTCAGAAAAGAACCAAATATTTCTCGTCGATAATCTTGATCATAAACCCACAATTCATCGGATCTCGACAAACACACCACAAAAAGAGATTACATTGAATAGATCTCATCAAAGACCGAGGAGAACTTTGTATTGAGATCCAGAGAGAGAGAGAGAGAAGAAGCCATATAGATACCAGATATGGACCCGAAGGTCTGTGGTAAATTACTCACATCTCATGGTGAGGCGATGATGATGATGTAGAAGCACTCCATGGTAGAGCCCACCTCCGGCGGAGCTCCGGAACAGGCCCCAAGATGGGATCTCACGGGAACAGAAGGTTACGACGGTGGAACTAGGGTTTTTTCTTCTCCTCTGATGGTTTCGGGGTACGTAGGCTTATATAGGGGGAAGGAGGGCACCGGGGGCCTTACGTGGGACCCACGAGGCAGGGGGCGCGCCCTAGGGGGGGCGCCCTCCACCCATGTGGGCACCACGTGACCCCTACTCTGTGGTTCTCAAGTCTCCCGTGCGTGATTTTCTCCAAAAATTTCTCTCCCGAAGATTTCATTCCGTTTGGACTCCGTTTGATATCCCTTTTCTGTAAAACCCTGAAACAGGCAGAAAACAACAATCTGGACTCGGCCTTTGGGTTAGTAGGTTAGTCCCAAAAATAATATAAAAGTGTATGACAAAGGCCATTAAACATCCAAAAAATCATAAATAATAGCATGGAACAATAAAAATTATAGATACGTTGGAGACGTATCAAGCATCCCCAAGCTTAATTCCTGCTCGTCCTCGAGTAGGTAAATGATAAAAACAGAATTTTTGATGTGGAATGCTAACCAACATAGTTTTTCAATGTAATTCTCTCTATTGTGGCAAGAATGTGTAGATCTGAAAGATTCAAGACAAAAGTCTATATTGACATAAGAAATAATAATACTTCAAGCATACTAACAAAGCAATCATGTCTTCTCAAAATACTATGGCTAAAGAAAGTTATCCCTACAAAATCATATAGTCTGGCTATGCTCCCTCTTCATCACACAAAATATTCATATCATGCACAACCCCGATTTCAGCCAAGCACTTGTTATCATACTCTATTCTTTCAAACCTTTCAACTTTCACGCAATACATGAGCGTGAGCCATGGACATAGCACTATGGGTGGAATGGAGAGGTGGTTGTGGAGAAGACAAATAGGAGGGAGATAGTATCACATCAACTAGGCGTATCAACGGGCTATGGAGATGCCCATCAATAGATATCAATGTGAGTGAGTAGGGATTGCCATGCAACGGATGCACTAGAGGTAAATATGTATGAAAGCTCAACAAAACAAACTAGTGGGTGTGCATCCAACTTGCTTGCTCACGAAGACCTACGACATTTGAGGAAGCCCATCGTTGGAATATACACGCCAAGTTCTATAATGAAAAGGCCCACTAGTATATGAAAGTGACTAAGTATGAGACTCTCTATCATGAAGAACATGGTGCTACTTTGAAGCACTAGTGTGGAAAAAGATAGTAGCAATTGTCCCTTTTTCTTTTATTTCTTTAGTTTTTTCTCTTTTTTTGGGCCTTTTTTTTCTCTTTGGCCTTTTTTGTGTGGAGGGGCTTTATTGATTTAGCCTTTCCTCCCATGGGACAATGCTCTAATAATGATGATCATCACACTTTCATTAAAACTCGATATTACAACTCGATACTAGAACAAAGTATGACTCTATATGAATGCCTCCGGCGGTGTACCGGGATGTCCAATGAATCAAGAGTGACATGTATGAAAAATTATGCATGGTGGCCTTGCCACAAATACGGTGTCAACTACATGATCATGCATGGCAATATGACAATATGATGCGTGTCATATGAACGGAACTGTAGAAAGTTGCATGGAAATATATCTCGGAATGGCTATGGAAATGCCATGATAGGTAGGTATGGTGGCTGTTTTGAGGAATAATATGGTGGTTGTTTTGAGGAAGGATATATGGTGGGTGTATAGTACCGACGAAAGTTGCGCGATACAAGAGATGCTAGTAATGGTGGAAGGGTGAGAGTGCGTATAATCCATGGACTCAACATTAGTCATAAGAACTCATATACTTATTGCAAAAATCTACGAGTCATCAAAACAAAGCATTCAACGCATGCTCCTATGGGGGAGGTTGTTAGGAGTTAACCATCGCGCGCCCCCGACCTCCACACAAAGGTTGACACTTTACAAATACCTCATGCTCTAACTTCGTCACATAGCGATTCACCATACATGCATGCTACGGGAATCACTAACCTTAACACAAGCATTTCTCAATTTCAAAATAACTCTACTAGCATGACTCTAATATCACTATCCTCATATCTCAAAACAATTATCGAGCATCCAACTTCTCATCATATTCAATGCACTTAGTGTGAAAGTTTTTGCTACATTGATATTGGATGTCTATCATGTGAAGTCTAGTTTTATAGCCTAAACACATTACCATTCTGTTTTAATAGACTCTCAAAAGGATATAAGTGTAGCATGAGAGTTCAACAATTTTCAAAATATTATCACCACCGTCCTCTAAAAGATATAAGTGAAGTACTAGAGCAAAAACTATTCAACTCAAAAAATATAAGTGAAGCACATAGAGTGTTCTAACAATTCCTAGGCCATATTTAACTCTCTCAAATAGGTGTGTCCAGCAAGGATAATTGTGGCAAACTAACAAGCAAAGACTCAAATTATACAAGACGCTCCAAGCAAAACACATATCATGTGGTGAATAAAAATATAGCTCCGAGTATATTTACCGATGGATGAAGACGAAAGAGGGGATGCCTTCCCGGGGCATTGATACGTCCAAAACGTATCTATAATTTCTGCTTGCTCCATGCCTCTTTTGGGTGATATTGCTATGATATTCGTACACTTCCATACACTTTTGATCATATTTGGACTAACCTACTAATCCAGTGCACCCCAGTGCCAGTTTCTATTTTCGGCTGTTTTTGTATTTCAGGTTTTCACATTACGAGAACTGTCAGGAAAAATCCAGAAAAATTATATAAAAAATCAGCGTTCCAGAACCTACCTTGCGCCCGAAGTACAGCCGGGGGGGGGCACCAGGGCCCCAGGCGCCCTGGCGGCGCGCCCCCCCTGGGCCGCGCCGGGGGGGCGCCTGGGCCCCCTGAGCCCCGTCTGGTGCCCCCCTTTGGCATATATTTAGAGCGTCCTTCGAAACCCTCGGGAAGGGAACTCTTTTTCGCGATCTCATCTCTGTTCCGCCGCCGCCGCCGCTTCCAAGATCGGGAGCACGAGGAGAACTCTTCCCGGCACCCTGCCGGAGGGGAGGATCACCATCGGGAGCCTCTCCACCACCATGGACGCCTCCCGGATGAGTTGTGAGTAGTCTCCCTTGGACCATGGGTCCATGACCAGTAGCTATGTGATGTTCTCCTCCCGTTCTTGTGCTTCACTAATTAGTCCTCGTGAGCTGCCCTACATGATCGAGGCACATATGTAATCCTTATGCTGTTGCTATGATGAGTTTGCTGGGATCCGATGGATTATGAGGTTATGTTTAGATTGTGATTGAGTAATATATTTGATCTACCTCTTTTATATTTATGTTCATAAGTAATTCTTGCATGTTCTCCGTTGTTATTTATTGCTTTGGCCAAGTAGTAGGTAGTGACTCCAAGAGGGAACGTTATGCTTGATTGTGGGTTCATGCCCCTCGATGACTAGCTTGAGTGACAGAAACATGAGTCTAGGGGATGTGCTGTTGCCACAAGGGGGAAAACAACAGTGCTTGTGCCCGCGGGTGCAAGGATTGTTTACTTTACGCAAAGTTCTTTTAATGCAGTTGTCTGTTGCTTTGAGTTTACACTATGGGTGGGGCTCGCAACTTAATACCAGCGAGATGTTCTGGATAGATATCTCAAGGTGGATGATTAGTAGTAGATATTGATGGATTTCGGTCTACTTACTTTGGCGTACCGCCCATGCTTTGAACCTCAACCTTTCTTGCAATGTAGTCAGCATTGGTTTGCGTTCGTGGTCCTATCAATTGCCCAGCTGTAATTCGTTTACCTCACATAGCTGTTTTATCGTCTTTTGGGAGAGAGACATCACTAGTGAACATCATGAGACTCCGGTCCATATTACCATCATTGATCACATCCGCTATTTACTTTTCGCTTTTATTTACTATTGCAAACATTATCTATCACTACTATCATTTGTGTTTAATCCTTTGTGAACTACAAGGCCGGAGGGATTGACAACCTCTCTGTACTCGTTGGGAGCAAAGTTATTTGTATCTGTGTGCAGGTCCACGTTGATTGCTAATATCTGGCGCCGTTAGCAGTTGACACCTACTTGTTGAACCTAGGAGTCTCTGGGGATTCGATCCTTGGCATCTTTGCTAAGGGAAAAACTTCCACAACACTGCATCTCACACCTTCCACTTGGGGTAACCAATGAGGGGTTAGAGGCCCATCAAGGAGTTTTTCTGGCGCCGTTGCCGGGGACTCCACTCTTCAGGATAGGGGAGTTGCATGCTATCTTTTACCTTTGCTTTTTAGTCTTGTTAGTTTACCTTTCATTTTTGCTTTAGTACCTTTTATCGAAAATCACAAAAATAGTTATCTTGCTTGCTTGCTACTATGGGTTCCACCGAGAACACCAAGTTGTGTGACTTCACTAGTCACAACAACGATGACTTTATCAGCACACCAATCACTACACCTGCCACTTCAGCACCTTCATATGAAATTAAACCTGCTTTACTGAACTTAGTCATGAAAGATCAATTCTTCGGTGCTGGAGATGATGCTGCTTTACACTTAAACAACTTTGTTGAACTTTGTGATATGCAAAAGTACCACGAAATAGATGGTAATATTCTTAAGCTTAAGATTTTTCCTTTCTCCTTGAGAGGAGGAGCTAAAATTTGGTTTCAGTCTTTGCCTAGAAATAGCATAGATTCTTGGGACAAGTGCAAAGATGCTTTTATTGGAAAATACTATCCACCTGCTACAATTATCCAACTGAGAAGTAACATAATGAATTTTAAACAATTGTATAATGAGCACGTTGCCCAAGCTTGGGAACGTATGAAATCTCTTATCAAGAACTGCCCTACTCATGGTTTGACTACTTGGATGGTTATCCAAATTTTTTATGCAGGCTTGAACTTTACCTCGCGGAACTTGTTAGATTCGGCCGCGGGAGGAACTTTTATGTCAACTACACTTGGTGCTATCATTGACATGAAAGAGGGTAATATAAAATTCCAGTTTCCTCTCAAGAAAGGGATGGGACACTTCCCTCGTAAGAAGATCAAGTTACCTTTTGAGTCCGTTGTACGGGCTAGCTATTCTTTTACTCTTGATAAAACTTGATCTATATGCATTATGCCTAGCTTAAAGGCATAAAAGAAAGCGCTTTTGGGAGCCAGCCCACATGAATAAATTTTTATATTTTGCTTATGTTGTGTCTTGACGTTGTTTACTACAATAGCATCATCATTGTATCTTTGCTTTTCATATTTGTGCCAAGTATAGCCTCTGATTGCTAGAAAATTCAAAAGTTGTGAGGTGCTGTCCAGGAAACAGATTCTGTCCTTGGATCGAAAAATTCGTATAAAATCACCAGATCATCTTTTTGGTCTGAATTGTTTCGACAGCGTTCTCTATATAATTGTCTTTCGTGCGTCTGTTCTGAGTTTTTTGATTTGAGTTTCAGAAGTGCCCCGAACAAATCATTTACTACCTGCTGTTCTGTTTTTCACAGATTCTGTCCTGTTTTGCCTTTCCTTCATTTTGCAAACCAAGAGCTTGCTTTTTCTTTGCAAAAACCTTTTGGCAATCTTGAGAAACAGTAGACCTTCAAGAATATCTTTATTTCCAGCAAGGAACAATTATTTTATTAAGGGTACTAACCTCGCTAATCAGATTATGATGAGTTATGTATGAAGGGAGTTTTCAAGTGTGCGAGGGAAGATGATAAAAAGATTCAGGAGTGTCAACCGCTCAAGCTTGGGGATGCCCCCGTGCACCCCCAAGAAATATTCAAGGAGACTCAAGCGTCTAAGCTTGGGGATGCCCCCGTGCATCCCCTTCTCCATCAACATTATCAGTTCGTCTTTCGTTCCGCTATATTTTAATCACTTCATGTGTTATGTGCTATGCTTGGAGCGTCTTGCTTTTAGTTTTCTTTTTAGTTTTTCATAACGAGTCGGAACTCAGCTTTCTTTATGTGGGAGAGAAACACGCTCCACTTCTACCTAGAACATAACATAGAATTTTCATGTCTATCTTTGCTGTGTGTGTTCTTTGTCTTTTAATAGCTACTATCATGCTCTGCTCTTAGTATTCATGCTTATCTTTTTCAAAGAGCTTTTGTTTAGTTGGTTGCTTGAACTCTCTTTAATTATCATGCTTATCGTATTAAGAGAGTTTTCTTCCGTTGCATTGGTTGATATGTCTATGATAAAGATGCTACGTGCATAATGGCGCTTAGTAGTTCAGGTTTTCTTATGGTTAGTCTCAAATAGCTGGGGGATTCCCAATGTGTTATTGGAGTACCAACTTGATTTGTTTGCCTATGATGTGGTATGGTTTAGTAATATCTTCCTTCGATAGTTTATTTTGATTGACTTGGCGTATGCTCACGCATATTTAAGACTGTAAAGAAAGTCTGTCAAGCCTTGATGATCTTTTATTTCTGAGTAGCGATATAACTACCATGCCTGATTCGATGTTGCTTTGTCGCTCGGCATGATTATGACCATCATTGCTCTCTTAGTTGGTCGCTCCCAGTCTTTTGCTAACCTCCACCTGTACTAAGCAGACTAACTTTGCAATACATAGCTCATGGGAAAGTAGCTTAAAAAATATTGTGGTAAAGAATATGTTGCTGATGTATCTTATTTCTTATAAGTTGCTTGCTGAGCGGTAACCATGTTTCTGGGGACGCCATCAACTGTTACACTTTTGTTGAATATCATGTGAGTTGCTATGCATGTTCGTCTTGTCTGAAATAAGGGTGATTTGCCATGGGTTGAATGAGTATGCATATTGTTAGAGAAGAACATTGGGCCGCCAACCAAAGCCATGTATCATTGTGGAAGTTTTAGCTTGGACATTAATCCTCAATCTCTTATGAGAATATGCTTAAGCATTAAAGAGGAGTCCATCATCTATTTTCTATGTTGTCCCGGTATGGATGTCCTCAAGTTGAGATCTATCAAAAACGAGAAATCAAATGCGATTTATCTCCTTGA
Organism: Secale cereale; assembly: GCA_902687465.1. NCBI lineage: Eukaryota > Viridiplantae > Streptophyta > Magnoliopsida > Poales > Poaceae > Secale > Secale cereale. The sequence goes on along the minus strand of LR738710.1, from coordinate 810,093,623 downwards.
ACCTTTGTACAGGTGGCATAGAGGTACCCCTTTGTGACACTTGGTTGAAACATATGTAATGCAATGATAACCCATGGAAAGTCGAGCTAATTAGGACAAGGTGCGAGCACTATTGGTATTCGATGCATGAGGCTTGCAACTTATAGGATGTCTTATGCATGACACATATGAAGTACTACTACCGTTGACCAAATTGCTTCTATGTTTTCAAAAAAAAAGCTCTAGCACATAACCATTCTTTTACTTTTATGTTGAGTCTCCACCTTCTTTCTTCAAGCACCAACTACTAAGAGCATGATTGTCATTCTAAGTGTAATGTGCATTGTTCCAAAGTAGCATTGTCTTTTGCATGATTGTGATATCGTTTATTTTGAAATCATTGTATCTAGTCATCACTTAAACCTTGAAGGTGCCCCTGCATTTATGTTTTGCGTCACTAAAGGGGGCAAGATAGATATCACTTTATCATATTTGCACACCATGTTCATTGCAAATCTTTTTGATGTTTCAGTTTCATATTGTAAAACTTTCAGTCCTTTGTGATTTTCTCATGAGGCAACTTAATTACTATAGAATCATTGTCTCAGTAAGCTTTTGTCATATGACTATAAAAAGTCCTATATGGTTAATAGCATGTCACCATAGAAATTATTCTTGTTAACATTTACCTACTCGAGGACGAGCAGGAATTAAGCTTGGGGATGTTGATAAGTCCAAAACGTATCTATAATTTCTGCTTGCTCCATGCCTCTTTTGGGTGATATTGCTATGATATTCATACAGTTCCATACACTTTTGATCATATTTGGACTAACCTACTAATCTAGTGCACCCCAGTGCCAGTTTCTGTTTTCGGCTGTTTTTGTATTTCAGGTTTTCACATTACGAGAACTGTCAGGAAAAATCCAGAAAAATTATATAAAAAATCAGTGTTCCAGAACCTACCTTGCGCCCGAAGTACAGCCGGGGGGGCCACCAGGGCCCCAGGCGCCCTGGGGCGCGCCCCCCTGGGCCGCGCCGGGGGGCGCCTGGGCCCCCTGAGCCCCGTCTGGTGCCCTCCTTTGGCATATATTTAGAGCGTCCTTCGAAACCCTCGGGACGGGAACTCTTTTACACGATCTCATCTCTGTTCCACCGCCGCCGCCGCTTCCAAGATCGGGAGCACCAGGAGAACTCTTCCCGGCACCCTGCCGGAGGGGAGGATCACCATCGGGAACCTCTTCACCACCATGGACGCCTCCCGGATGAGTTGTGAGTAGTCTCCCTTGGACCATGGGTCCATGACCAGTAGCTATGTGATGTTCTCCTCCCGTTCTTGTGCTTCACTAATTAGTCCTCGTGAGCTACCCTACATGATCGAGGCACATATGTAATCCTTATGCTATTGCTATGATGAGTTTGCTGGGATCCGATGGATTATGAGGTTATGTTCAGATTGTGATTGAGTAATATATTTGATCTACCTCTTTTATATTTATGTTCATAAGTAATTCTTGCATGTTCTCCGTTGTTATTTATTGCTTTGGCCAAGTAGTAGGTAGTGACTCCAAGAGGGAACGTTATGCTTGATTGTGGGTTCATGCCCCTCGATGACTAGCTTGAGTGACAGAAACATGAGTCTAGGGGATGTGCTGTTGCCACAAGGGGGAAAACAACGGTGCTTGTGCCCGCGGGTGCAAGGATTGTTTACTTTATGCAAAGTTCTTTTAATGCAGTTGTCTGTTGCTTTGAGTTTACACTATGGGTGGGGCTCGCAACTTAATACCAGCGAGATGTTCTGGATAGATATCTCAAGGTGGATGATTGGTAGTAGATATTTATGGATTTCGGTCTACTTACTTTGGCGTACCGCCCATGCTTTGAACCTCAACCTTTCTTGCAATGTAGTCAGCATTGGTTTGCGTTCGTGATCCTGTCAATTGCCCAGCTGTAATTCGTTTACCTCACATAGCTGTTTTATCGTCTTTTGGGAGAGAGACATCACTAGTGAACATCACGAGACTCCGGTCCATATTACCATCATTGATCACATCCGCTATTTACTTTTTTCTTTTATTTACTATTGCAAACATTATCTATCACTACTATCATTTGCGTTTAATCCTTTGTGAACTACAAGGCCGGAGGGATTGACAACCTCTCTGTACTCGTTGGGAGCAAAGTTATTTCTATCTGTGTGCAGGTCCACATTGATTGCTAATATCTGGCGGCGTTAGCAGTTGACACCTACTTGTTGAACCTAGGAGTCTCTGGGGATTCGATCCTTGGCATCTTTGCTAAGGGAAAAACTTCCACAACACTGCATCTCACACCTTCCACTTGGGGTAACCAACGAGGGGTTAGAGGCCCATCAGGCATCCCCAAGCTTAGGCTTTTGGTTGTCCTTGAATTTTACCTTGGGGTATCATGGGCATCGCCAAGTTTAGGCTCTTGCCACTCTTTGTTCCATAGTCCATCAAAGCAATACTCAAAACTTGAAAACTTCACAACACAAAACTTAGACAAAAATCTCGTGAGCTCCGTTAGTATAAGAAAGCAAACCACTACTCAAAGGTACTGCAATGAATTCATTATTTGTTTATATTTGTGTTAAACCTACTGTATTCCAACTTCTCTATGGTTCATACTTCCCAATACTACTCATAGATGCATTGAAATAAGCAAACAAGACACGAAAAACAGAATCTGTCAAAAACAGAACAGTCTGTAGTAATCTGCAGGTTTCACATATTTCTGTAACTCCAAAGAATTCAAACTAAATTGGTAAACGTGAGGAATTTGTCTATTAATTATCTGCCAAAATAATCAACTAAATAGCACGCTCCAGTAAAATCTGCTGACCATTCTAGCGAGCGCTAACGATTATGTTTTTCACAACAAGATCACATAAACTTCACACAAGTCTTTCCAAAGGTTCTAGTTGGCACAAACACTAATTAAAACACAAAACCACATCTAAACAGAAGCTAGATGCAATATTTATTCCTAAACAGAAGCAAAAACAATATATAAAATTGGGTTGCCTCGCAACAAGCTCTTTCTCTATAGCCATTAAGATAGGCTTGAGAATTCAATGATGCTCACATGAAAGACAAGGATTGAAGCACAAAGAGAGCATAATAAGACATGTGACAAACACATCTATGTCTAACATACTTCCTATGCATAGGCCTCTTATAGGAAAACAAATTACCAAGACAAGCAAGATCTAGCATATGCAAGGAAGGAGAAAGAAACAATAGCAATCTCAACATAACGAGAGGTAATTTAGTAACATGAAAATTTATACAACCATATTTCCCTCTCTCATAATAATTGCATGTAGGATCATGATCAAATTCAACAAAATAGTTATCACATAACATATTCTCAACACGATCCACATGCATGCAAAGTTGACACTCTTCCAAAATAGTGGGATTAACATTAACTAAAGTCATGACCTCTCCAAACCCACTTTTATCAAAAATTTCATAAGATTGAACATTCTCCAAATATGTGGGATATAGAGTTGACACTCTTCCAAACCTACTTTCAATATCATTGCAAACACTATTTTCAATCTTATATTCATCACGGGGCTTAAAAAAATTTCAAGATCATAAGAAGAATCACCGCAATCATGATCATTGCAACAAGTAGTAGTCATAGCAAAACTAGCATCCCCAAGCTTGAGGTTTTGCATATCATTAACACAATTGACATTAATAGAATTTATAATAACATCATTGCAATCATGCTTTTTATTTAACAAGATATAATGAATCACTTTTTCTTTTAACAATTCCTCACAATTTTCAGATTCATGAATTTCAAGCAAAACCCCATAAAGATAATCTAGTGCACGCAGCTCACTAGCAATAGGTTCAACATAATTGGATCTCTTAAAGAGATTAGCAAGTGGATGAGGATCCATAATTTAGCAAGCGAAGATGCAAGCTAATTGAGGGCACATAACAACACAAGCAAACAAGAGGCACGCGAACGACAAACACACGGCAAAAGAATGGCGAATAAAACGGCAAGGGTGAAATGGGGGAGAGGAAAACGAGAGGCAAAAAAATGTAATGCCAAGGATAAGGGTTTGTGATAGGTACTTGGTATATGACTTTTGCGTAAGCCTCCCCGGTAACGGCGCCAGAAATTCTACTTGCTACTTCTTGAGCTTGCGTTGTATTCCCTCGAAGAAGAAATGGAGATGCATCATAGTAGCATAAGTATTTCCCTCAGTTTTTGAGAACCAAGGTATCAATCCAGTAAGAGACCACGCGCGAGTCCCTCGTACCTGCACAAACAAATAAGAACTTCACAGCCAATGCGATAACGGGTTGTCAATCCCTATACGGTCACTTACGAGAGTGAGATCTGATAGTTTATATTTTCGGTATTTTTTGTTTATAAGAACAGAAAGTAAAAGCGGAAAAAGTAAAGTAGGTGTAGATTAATAAGTTGAGAATAGACCCGGGGGCCATAGTGTTCTCTAGTGGCTTCTCTCATGATAGCGATATTCTACGGCGGGTAAACAAATTACTGTCGAGCAATTGATATAAAAGCGAATAATTATGAGACTATCTAGGCAAGATCATTATATATAGGCATCACGTCCGGGACAAGTAGACCGAAACGATTCTGCATCTACTACTATTACTCCACACATCGACCGCTATCCAGCATGCATCTAGTGTATTGAGTTCCTAAGAACAGAGTAACGCGTTAAGCGAGATGACATGATGTAGAGGGATAAACTCAGGCAATATGGTATAAACCCCATCTTTTTATCCTCGATGGCAACAATACAATACGTGACTTGCTGCCCCTACTATCACTGGGAAAGGACACCGCAAGATTGAACCCAAAGCCAAGCACTTCTCCCATTGCAAGAACTATAGATCTAGTAGGCCAAACCAAACCAATAATTCGAAGAGACTTGCAAGGATATTATAATCGTACATAAAGAGTTCAGAAAAGAACCAAATATTTCTCATAAATAATCTTGATCATAAACCCACAATTCATCGGATCTCGACAAACACACCGCAAAAAGAGATTACATCGAATAGATCTCCTCAAAGATCGAGGATAACTTTGTATTGAGATTCAGAGAGAGAGAGAGAAGAAGCCATCTAGATACTAGCTATGGACCCGAAGGTCTGTGGTAAACTAATCACAACTCATGGTGAGGCGATGATGATGATGTAGAAGCACTCCGTGGTAGATCCCCCCTCCGGCGGAGCTCCGGAACAGGCCCCAAGATGGGATCTCACGGGAACAGAAGGTTACGGTGGTGGAACTAGGGTTTTTTCTTCTCCTCTGATGGTTTCAGGGTACGTAGGCGTATATAGGAGGAAGGACGGCACCGGGGGCCTTACGTGGGACCCACGAGGCAGGGGGCGCGCCCTAGGGGGGGCCACCCTCGTGGGCACCACGTGGCCCCTACTCCGTGGTTCTCAAGTCTCCCGTGCGTGATTTCCTCCAAAAATATCTCTCCCGAAGGTTTCATTCCGTTTGGACTCCGTTTGATATCCCTTTTTCTGTAGAACCCTGAAACAGGAAAAAAACAGCAATCTGGGCCTTTGGGTTAGTAGGTTAGTCCCAAAAATAATATAAAAGTGTATGACAAAGCCCATTAAACATCCAAAACATCATAAATAATAGCATGGAACAATAAAAAATTATAGATATGTTGGAGATGTATCAGTGATCCGGAGTGCAACGGGCGATGGCCCATGACCCCGGAGCGCTTAGAATGTAGACCGGTGTGGACCTTTCTGCTGAGCCTAGGTAGGGCTGCGACGTGTTGATCTTCCGAGGCCGGGTATTGACCCCGAAAAGGTGTGTCCGACCAGAGATGATCGAGCGTGAGGGTAACGTGGTGCACCCCTGCAGGGAAGTTAACTATTCGAATAGCCGTTTCCACGCCAACGGACGTTCAGTCTTATATCCTGGTCTATTATAACTAGAAATGGATAATTGAGATATGTGAGGATATGTTGGCTGCAAGATTACTTTCTCGCAGGGAGTCGAGGAAGGATCTCTAGGCCGTTAATACTACAACATGATTGTTAAATATAAACTGCTATTCTGTATTTCCTTCTACTGTTGCAAGATGGTGCTTTCCAGAAGATGCTTAAAGATGCTAGTTTTCGATAGGCTAGGCTTTTCCCCTCCTCTTCTGGCTTTCTGCAGTTCAGTCCACATATACAGCTTACTCCTTTGATACTAATGCATACTCAGTATAGATCTGATGCTTGCGAGTACTTTGGATGAGTACTCACGGTTGCTTTGCTCCCCATTTCCCCCCTTCTTCCTTCTTTCTGGTTGTTGCAACCAGATGGCGGATCCGAGGAGCCAAATGCCACCCCAGCCGACTACTACTACTACCCCGACGGAGCCTACTACTATGTGGAGGCAGCTGACGACCAGGAGTAGTTAGGAGGTCCCAGGTAGGAGGCCTTGCCTCTTCGACCGTTGATGTTTGTGCTAGCCTTCTTAAGGCAAAACTTGTTTAACTTATGTCTGCACTCAGATATTGTTGCTTCCGCTAACTCTGTTGCTTTCGAGCTTCTGTATTCGAGCCCTCGAGGCCCCTGGCTTGTAATATGAAGCTTGTATTATTTTAATTTGTGTCTATAGTTGTGTTGTGATATCTTCACGTGGGTCCCTGATCTTGGTCGTACACATTTGCGTCACTACAAGAGATTAGGCCTACTATGACGGGCCCAAGAATGTCATCGAATATCCAACAACGTCATAAAATACCCCTTGGTGACATTTTATGTGCGTCACAAGCATCGTCACGGAATCCCCGTCACAGATTCCTCGTAGTGACGGCACGTAGAGTAAACGTCACTGAAAATGGGACCTTCAGTGACGTTTTCTACAACGTCGTCGAATTGGCATTTCTATGACGGCCGATAAATGTCACATGTTAGATGAAAATATGCCATAGTCTACCATATTCAATGACAGAAAAACGTCACAATTTTTTCATAATTATATACTACATTGATTAAACTAGCATCACTAATTTCATTATTCATTAATATGACATCATTAGGTTATATTAAAGTTATTTCCAATTTGAATTACAATGAATTATCATATCCAATATTTCCAAATGCATACCACAATAAGTAATTAATTCACATAAAATCGCATCATATAAATAATTTAGAGCCACATCACATTAAAATTGTAATATAAGACAAATCAAAATATAAATTATATCATCTTAGTCAAATCATCCTCTAAATAGAAACTATAGTAAAAAATAACATGGATTCACAAGTTGGCACTCACAATAATATACAACTTGCAAAGTCATATTTAGATAACTAAAAGACCACGAAAGTGTTTCCCAATGCCCTTCATGCACCATCAGGTTTGGATTGGGACTACTAAGTTGCTGGAGCCCTTAAGTGAAAACCAATCAATGTATCCATTTTTTTGCTTATTTTGCAAGGCTTTCACTCTTGTCTTGTTGGCTCTTATTCACAGCTTCAAATTATTGTTGCTTATTGTCAATCTCTTCAAGTGCTCTCTCTTGTGCTTCAAGTCTCATGATCAACTCCTCCCGCTGCCTATAAATTAACGAAACACAACAACATTGCATATTTAATACATGAATACAAAAAAGCCAATAAGGTATAAGAGTAGCACTAAGATGCTTACAATCTACTCCCTCCGTAAACTAATATAAGAGCGTTTAGAATACTGAAATAGTGATCTAAACGCTCTTATATTAGTTTACAGAGGGAGTATCAAATTATGAATCTAAAATAGAAAAACACTTTATTAAATGTCTAAGTAAACATGCAAATGGGCCAATGAAGCATTAAACCTACAAATAAGTTATAATGGTTAAAAACATGCATAACCAAGAGCTAGAGTTATAATGGTTAGAGAACATGTAACTGGTGCATCCCTTAGCTTAGAATACGCCTCACCCCGCATTTATGTTCCACAAAGAATGTTCTCCTTTCCCTCTCACTCTCCAAAACTAGTGGCGCGATTGTAGTACCTGAAGCTACAAAAGAGATGACATGGTGGAACTAAATGAATTATACAAGTGCCATGGCACAAACACTAACTTAACGAATTCTACTTAAACTTGTTTGGAACTGGACCTTAGACAATGTAACCATTTTACATGTGTGTATGTACTTTCCAAAAGCACACAATAATGAAATAAAGCAGCTAACTTGGAATGCAAATACAGGTTTGTCTTTTGATTGATGGTATTCATAGAAGTAACAAAATATATTGTGTAAAATAGTATTGTAAACAAGAAGCGCTATTAATAGGCATTTCACATAATATTGTATTAAAAGCAAAATTAAGATTTCGACGCATTAGGTTCTAGCAAATGTCCCCAGCAGCATGCAAGATGAAGCCAGGAAGCTAAGAAAATAACATCAGAAAATTCATAAGAGAAATGAAACAAAACTTAAGACTACTATAAATGATACACAATTACTTTAAATGAAAGATTAGCAAGCCAGTAATGATAGCAAAGATTTACTAGTACATTATCAAGCTACTTACTTAATCAAGCAATTAATTTCATGGCAATGTGATAAACAAATAATATAAGAAACAAGGTCTCCTTACAAATTAGAGCATCTCCGAGTACAGTGCTTGGATCAAATCCCAACCGCTTCCTCATGCACTTCAGCCCGCTGAAACAGATTTCATCTAATTAGCCTACCACACACATAACCAAGGGGTACAAACGCGGCATTCACATATATGTTCCGTGTTAGCAAAAAAATTGCCAATTATATCCCCTATAGGTGCTACTCATGTTTGTTGTACTGATGCTAACTGGAAAAAACAAGCTATTGCATATTTCAGTTGAAGAAACATCAATTGTTATGTAAGTGTTGATAAGCTGCAGGTGCCAATGTTGGGCTTAATCTCCAAAGGACACAGACTAATAGATGCATGGGGAAATACGTCCAAACTACACCAAGAAACATTTTGGTCACCTTGGGTTTCAGACTCCTCATCAACGATGCCAACTTTGAACTTGCGAAATCCCACACGCACTGAACATGTCCACCCCCTGCACAACGAGAAAGCATCATTGACGAGAAAGCATCATTGATTTCCTGCTCAAACATTTCATTGGAGAGAATGAGAGGAGGAGCACCACAACAATGCACCTGGATGGGAGAAGCCTACAAAATGCCTGCGACCTTGGCCTCGTCGGGGAAATAGAGAAGGGCAGCATGGTCACGAGGAGGATGCAGCGGGCGTGGAAGAGGAGCGCCACGGGTGATGGATCCAGGCAGGACCCGCTCAGTTGTATGCGAAGTGGAAGAACTGGAAGAAGAGATCGGCGTGGTTGGCGGCAGTGGCGGCAAAGATTACGCCATGGACGAGCAGCACCGAGAGCATCGATAGCATCACGCGCACGGAGTTCTCCCGGTGGGTCGTCTGCTTGCCTCAGAAGATCACGTGGAGAATTGTCTCGTGCAGGGGCTGATCCTCCTGGGCGCAACTGCCTACGGCGTCGGTGGCGCCTGTTCCACCACTGGCGCTGCAGCGGCTTCCTCCGAGGTCTCGATGGCGACGGCGGCGGTGGTTGTTGCGTTGATGGTGGGGGCGGCGGAGGTGGACGGTATTGGGAGCGTGGGGGCTGCTGGAGAGGAGCGGCGGAGGGATGCGAAGATTGGATCGGATCGGGATGGAGAAAGGAAGAGGACGGCGCGAGATGATATAGGGATTAGGGTGGATCGTTGTGTAGTTAAATGGGCTTCGTCCTGAAAGTTTTGCCACCCGGCCTATTATCTTAAAATTTCCGTTCTTTGCATGTAGGAGGGCAAATCGATTCTGTGCTTAATTAAACTGGTGGGTATGTCACGCTTTTGTCCCGAAAATAAAATGAGGGTTAGACTCATACCATGTATGTGTAAATTTTTATAAATAAAGTTAAAGGTATGAGGGGTACCCCTCTTTTCATAAAAAAATTAACATACAATGTACTGTACGTGTATAATCTGCTCAAAAAATTAGAAACATTGGATTATTTTACTCCTCTACATGTGGCTTAGACATAAATAAGAATGTTCGTAGTGCAAAAATAGCAAAAAATACCATAAAATCAAAATGATCGCCTTTGAAATACTAAGTTGCTGATGTCACCTGAAAAAAAGAAATCCTGATGTAAGCCGTATATAGTCCTACGACATGATAAAGATCTGTTCGCACAGCTTAGATCAATGCGTGAACTCTACCCTATTGGAAAACCCTGTAGGTAAGACCATGCTGGACATTGCGATTTCAAACTCCTCTTTCCGAACTAACTCCAATCCAATCTCTCATTACTTTTTGATTAGGACAAGACAACTAGAGCACTATATTGCCCTATCCATCAGCTCACGAACACCACCGATGAGATTTTTTCGGCCACTATTTTTGTAGTATTACACCGAGAAAATGATTATGTCGCACAATATACTCTGAAGAAATTATCATGGGTCCTATGTGTGGGCCACATAGAGAAACCCACATAAAATCCTCCTACCGAATTCTTCCCGTCCAATCTCTTATTTCCCTCTTTGAGATGGAATGAAATAACTGCAGCGGCATATTCATCAGCTCACGACACCACCAATAAGTTTTCTCTCTCGCCACTACTTATTCATTGGATTGAAAAAAAAATAACATCGCCCAATAACCTATGAGAAACTACGGTGGGTGAAACTATGAACATTGACACATGGGTCCCATAAAAGACACTGGCATGTGGGTTCTACTATGCAATAACCCGTGAAGAAGCTATGGCAGGTCCCACTACTAGTAGTTACATGGCAAAAAATGAGCGTCACACATTTGTAATAATCGGTGACTCTAGCAGGTTCGTCATGAAAATTACCAAAACGTCATATAAATTGGTAGCTAGGTGGCGCTTAGCAGCCCAAGCGATTCAATGACGTTAACCGTCACAGATTTATGGTAATAAGTGACACGACCTCCAAACTATCACACATTAGATACTTATGTGACGTTATCAACCACCGTCACGAGGATTTTCGTCATAGTATCTCATTTTTCTTGTAGTGGTGCATGATTAGTGTACGGTCAAATCGGGGGCGTCACAAGCCTGCACAGCACGGGCGAGAGAGCCGGCGGCACGATACTCCAGCGACGGGGACGGTGGTCTGCTCTACGAGGCATGGCTAGGGTTAGAGCTCCCGCAGACGCAAGATCTATCTAGGAGATGCATAGCAACGAGACACAAAGAGTGTGTCTACGTACCCTCATAGACTTTAGAATAATGCGATTGATGCAGTCGAATGTCTTCGGGATTTAACCAATCAAGCACCAAACATACGGCACCTCCGAGTTCAGCACACGTTCAACTTGATGACGTCCCACGAGCTCTTGACGCAACAGAGGGTCGAGGGAGAGTTCCAGCAGCACGACGGCGTATTGACGGTGATGGTGAAGTACATCGCGCAGGGCTTCGCCTAAGCACTACGGCAATATGATCTGAGGTATAATATGTGGAGGGGGGCACCGCACACGGCGAAGAGAAACTTCTGTGTCTTTGGGGTGCCCCCTGCCCACGTATATAAAGGCGGGGGGAGAGAGGCTGGCGGCCAGGAGGGGAGCGCCATGGGGGGGGGGTCCTACTTGTACTCCTAGTCCAAGTAGGATCCCCCCTTTTCCTTTCTTCCACCAGAGGGAAAAGGAAGGAGAGGGAGAGGGAAAGGGAAGGGGGGCGCCACCCCCTCCTCCTTGTCCTATTCGGACTCCCTAGGATGGGGGTGCGCGGCCACCCCCCGTGGGTTTCCCTCTCTGTCCCTTAGGCCCATGTTGGCCCAACACTTCCCCGGGGTTTCCCGGTAACCCCTCGGTACTCCGGAAATATACCCGAATTACTCAGAACCATTCCGATGTCTGAATATAACCTTCCAATATATGAATCTTTATCTCTCGACCATTTCGAGACTCCTCGTCATGTCTGTGATCTCATCCGAGACTCCGAACAAACTTCGGTCACCTACAACTCATAACTCATAATACAAATCGTCATCGAACGTTAAGCGTGCGGACCCTACGGGTTCGAGAACTATGTAGACATGACTGAGACACTTCTCCGCTCAATAACAAATAACGGAACCTGGATGCTCATATTGGCTCCCACATATTCTATGAAGATCTTTATCGGTCAAACCATAATGACAACATATGTTATTCCCTTTGTCATCGGTATGTTACTTGCCCGAGATTCGATCATCGGTATCTTCATACCTAGTTCAATCTCATTACCGGCAAGTCTCTTCACTCGTTCCGTAGTAGATCATCTCGTGACTAACTCATTAGTCATTTGCTTGCAAGGCTTATTATGATGTGTATTACCGAGAGGGCCCAGAGATACCTCTCCGACACTCGGGGTGACAAATCCAAATCTCGATTCATGCCAACCCAACAAGACAACTTCAGAGATACCTGTAGAGCATCTTTATAATCACCCAATTACGTTGTGACGTTTGATAGCACACAAGGCATTCCTCCGGTGTCCGGGAGTTGCATAATCTCATAGTCGGAGGAATATGTATTTGACATGAAGAAAGTAGTAGCGCTGAAATTGAACGATCAATACGCTAAGATAACGGATGGGTCATGTTCATCACATCATTCTCCTAATGATCTGATCCCATTAATCAAATGACAACACATGTCTATGGTTAGGAAACACAACCATCTTTGATTAACGAGCTAGTCTAGTATAGGCTTACTAGGGACACTGTGTATTGTCTATGTATTCACAAATGTATCAAGTATCCGGTTAATACAATTCTAGCATAAATAAAATACATTTATCATGATATAAGGAAATATAAATAACAACATTATTATTGCCTCTAGGGCATATTTCCTTCATCGGGTGGCTTTGAATCTCCGCCGCCAAGCAACCCTCCTGCACCGTCGCTGCCTCCGCCATCCACTCCGCCGGCGGCATCCAGGCTCACCGTTGGCATGAGAGAGAGAGAGAGAGAGAGAGAGAGAGAGAGAGAGAGAGAGAGAGAGAGAGAGAGCAGAGAGAGAGAGAGAGAGAGCAGAGCGCGCGGTCGCGGGGATGGTGGGGAAATTTCCTGATGCGGGAGAGGTGCCGATTCGATCGGGTGTTGACCTAGCGGGGGCGTCGATGGGCACTAACACGGCGTCAGCTCGCGGCCATTAGCCACGTCGACGAGACATGATCCCACCTGTCATATTAGTGCTTAAATTGACCGAATCGAAGGATTGGTGGTTTTTGCAAAACATTAGGAAAAAAATCAGTATTTTCTGGAGCAAAAACGTAAAAGAATGTTTGCTACAAACCTAAGCTGAAATGTGGTGGTTTTCTGCAATTCAGTCTCTCCAATATACATCATATGTTGGAGTTGCTATTTTACATCTCCATTTTGCATCATCTGCTGAAGTTGGCACTTTTTTAGAGATGCAAAAAACACTTATTCAAGATGTAGAATTTTACATCTTCTGTTTTATATCTCTAAGTTTGCATCTTCTATTGAAGATGCTCTTATATCATGAAAGGCTACGCATGGGACACTGTGCTGGGTGGTCGTGGAGTATTCGTCCTAGGGGGTGTTTGGTTCCAGGGACTTTTTTGTGTTGGGACTAGAAAAAGTCCCTAGCAAACCAAACAGGGTGGGACTTTTTTGAGACTTTTTGCTAAAAGTCCTTACAAGTACCTCATTGAGAGGCAAACACCACCCTAGTCAGAGCAATGTGTACTCCCTCCATTCCACAATGTAGTGCTTCCTCTATCCTCGTGCTTGAACTTTGACCGTAAATTTAACCAACGAGACCGTCTGCGGCGGAAGCAAAAGTTATACCAATGAATTCGTATTCAAAAGAAGTTTTCAATCATGTAATTTTTTCTCCCGCCGCAGTCGGTCTCGTGGGTTAAATTTATGGTCAAAGTTGGACCTCGGGAAGCGCGGGCGCACTACATTTCGGAATGGAGGGAGTACTAAATTTTGTCAGGTGTAGCCATGTAGGGATGTGCCCTGCTGCAGTAGAAAAGGCGGCATCAAAGACAAGCAGTATCAAACAAACCAGGTATGACAATGAACAAACGCACACATGCGTTATCACACACATGGAACAGAAGGCACTGGTATTCCGATCATGCATATGCATCCAGCTGAATGTTGATGCTATAGATAATAGTACCATGGGATACTTTTATTTTTCTACATAAACTCAGAATGAAATAGGGTGCAGAGTCACATGTTCCTCAAACTTCAGCTAGAACTACAGCAGTGAATAAAAGTGAAGGAACAGATCAAAGTTCAAAGCCCACGCAGGGGAGCAACATCACCAAGAAGATCAGGCTCTCCACCGGTTCTTCAGAGCTTAGATGTTGCAGATCTCCTTCAGCGTTGATTTGATCACCTCTGGAGGTAGCATGGTTGAAGCCATCACACCATCAGCCCGCGGCATGCAGCTGCATGCAGCTGGAGAAGGACACATTTTTTAAAACTAGATATCTTGTCTGCAACTCTCAGATCTCTATCTGCGATCTTCTCCTCTGCATTTTGTCACGCGTCCTCGTTTGGGACGAGGGTCAGAACCAACCCACGGTGGCAGCTCGGCATCAGAACAAGCTTGTCATAGTCGCAATTGGGGTACTTCCGCTTATAGTTATATTCATACCCATACATCTTAAACCCAACTTCCTGATCCCCGATCGTGATGATGCTGCTCCGTTTGTAATCGTTCATCTTGCATACAAAACGATTCGATCTCCTCTGCAGTGATTTATGTGAAGCTCGGTAGGCGCCGCCGAACTCCCCCAACTTTTCGTTCCACAAGCCATCGTAAGTCCAACTATCGTGAGGCGATGCATCAGCCCATCCGTCGGGGAGAGGGAACGGCAGGTCCCTGTCGTCGTCCCAGGACATGTCGCCGTCGAACACGACGTTCTCCGCACTGCTCAGCGCCGCGATGGCGTGCTCCGCCTGCGTGTAGCGCTCCATGCAGTGCATCGGTTCCGGCGGGCAGGGGCACTCGAGCTGCGTCGTGGCGATGCAGATGGGCTTCATCGTCGCCGACCCCGGGCTTGGGTTGATGCCGGCCTCTAGGTAGCTCTTTCCCGAGGCCGTAGTGGCGAACTTCCAGCACGCGTAGTTCTCCAGAGGAATCTTGCTCAGCTGTGACAAACGCCATACACGTGTAATTTATTTTGCATCAGACATAGCATGACGAGCAAGCCGGTAGTGAACCAAAGAACGAAAGAAGTACCATCATGCAGAAGTTCTTCTCTTTTTGTTGTTCCTGGGAGATGGGTGAAGAATGGTAATGTTTCCACCAGATGGAGCTCTGGAAAATCTTGAGAATGTATGGCAGGATTTCCTGGGCAAGTCAAACAACTGTCAGACAAGTGATGAATTTAAGCACACGAACCCCAAAAAAAAACATTTGCCGATCTTGGGTCTTACCTGGAAGAAAATGACATCCGGTGAATGCTTATAGACGAGATCGCTGATGGCCTGCATCCTTTTGTACAGCACGACATCCTCACGGGACCAGACGTTGTAAGTCACGAACTTGATCTCCTTCTTGGGATCCTTCAAATGAATTCCAAACATCACAAAGTAAGATGGAACAGCACGAAGCTCCTCTAAAGTGGTAGTAGCCAATAATAACCGGAGGCAACAGAGGACACAGATAACCAAATTTCGGAAACCTTACCTTAACCATATTACAGAAACCTTACTTTAAACATTTGGACCAGCAACTCAAGATATCACCATATTTAAGTTACAATACTAATACAAAACTAGTGCCCGTAAATGTGGCGAATGATGGATCGTGTTACCATTTCTCCCAGCCGGATGGTTTGGAGGCGATGCGCACCTGCACCGGAACCTTTGCCTGTGAATGATGATCTTAGCTTGATATAAACCTAGCGTTAGACCAAAGATCATATATATATAGAGTGCTAGTAGTTGGGCGAAACAGTTACAGCCAGTCCTAGTTTAAATACATGCAGGGAAACGAAGAGGCACCTCGTAGTACTGATTACTACTGGACTATCAAAACGAAGGGTCCTGCGGAATGTGAATGGTCATCTCTGAAGAGTCTGAAATGGACGTGCCCGGGTGCATGTAATTTTTCGATAAAGGGTGGATTTTATTGACTCAAAATGAAGCATCAAGAGGATACAAGCACTATGAGCACACACCCGGCCTCTGCATAGCTAGGATGCACACAGCCAACACACACACACACACACACACACACAAAAAAAAAAAAAACGCCGGTAACTAGCAAAGTCATATACGACCAAAGCTATGTGTAGGCGAGGAAAAAAAAATATCCAAAGTGATCAAATCCGTGATCGGCAAACTATAGCAATAACCATATCCGCACCAATCATCTCATTACTCCACTCGAACGACGAAATTCTCCAACAGCAACGCCCTCAAGAGGGAAGCGACACTGACGCAGTCGCCGTCACCGGATCCAACCATCAAGGTCAGAATCTAGGTTTTCACCCTGAAGAACCAGTCAGAGCTTATCCGAGCAATGCCTTCAAGAAGGTTACGACGCAAAATAAAAACGTCGCCACTGCCAGGTATAACCAACAGGGGTCAGACCAAGGCTTTCACCCCGGAGCTCAAGACCGAGTGCACATATATAGCACCATCCTCGAAGTCACTCGTGTGTTGTCGCCACCATTTTTCCGCGATCCCAGCAGCTACATGCGATGTGCGACCGCCGCTACTGCACCACCATCCCTCTGCGTCAAGCCTTCAACCATAGTTTGTATCTCACCGCTGAAGTCAACCATCAGATCTAAAAAGATGAACACTCTCTGAAGACCTTGCGGTGACCACTGCCGTCGTGGAGCCGTAGGAGGTTGCTGTAGCATAGTGCAGGCACCACCGTCCGGCCGACCAGATCTTGATCACC
The DNA here is from genome assembly GCA_902687465.1 of Secale cereale. Lineage (NCBI taxonomy): Eukaryota > Viridiplantae > Streptophyta > Magnoliopsida > Poales > Poaceae > Secale > Secale cereale. The sequence continues at coordinate 810,076,685 of LR738710.1, read as the reverse complement.
ACACCGCCATCTGAGGCCAATGAACCCACCTTGATACAAGCAAACCCTGCCGTATGCAGCCGAGCTGGGGAAGCCAGATCTGATAGAACCCGATCCAGCCATCCTACACAGCCAAGCATAGGATCGGCCAGGCGCGCACATCCATGGGCTGGAGAAGCCACTTGCTCGTAGCAGCCAAGGCCGCCACAAGAGGCAGCAACGCACGAGAAGGCCAATCTCCGATGCACTCGAGATGACAGGCATGGATCTGACGCCACCACCACCCAGCACACCAGCCGCGCTCGAGCGACAAACTGCACGGCGCGCGGACGAGAAGACGGGCCACCGGCCCGGCCTTGCCGGAACTGAGCAACCGCGCCAAAACGTCGCCGCCGCCGTCACTGAGGTGGGCTCCGCTGTGCCCGAGTCCACCCCACGACGCGAGCAAGATCCCCGCCGCCGCCGTCGGCCGCAGCGGCTTCGCCCCGCAGCTTCCTCCGGCGGCGGCGGAGAGAAGAGGAAGCTTTTTGTGTGTGGCGGCGCTAGGTTTTCAGTCCGCCCGAGTAGCCCGCACAGGAGCGACGCGGGGGCCTTTTTTTTCTCCTAACAATAACAGAGACATTGGATCGGAATCCTAACTCCTAAGAACTAGCGGAGTAGTAACAGTTCAGAGCTAACTATAACGAGAAATGATATTCATACTGTGTATGGATCCATCGTCGGTCGTTAATTTAAAATTTGTGCTATTTTGCTGCTTTTTGTCAAAGTTTGTCATGCTTCAGAGTAATACATCGGAGCAGGGTCTTCTCATGTTTGAAACAAGTGCATTTGTCGGACATAAAAATATTGAAAGGTCATACAAAAAAATGTATGGCATAAATTGAAAGGATACACCCACGTTGATCTGCAAGTCCTGCGGAAACTGATGCACGAAAAAAGATTCATCAGAATGACATTCACACATCATGTGGATACATACAACACTGTACAATTTTGGATCTAGTGTGGACAAAATCTTGGTTAAGTTGGTTATACGGGAATAAGACTTGGAGAAATATCAATAAAACCGGTATTGATTTTTAATCTTGTCTGTAAAAGATCGACACATTGTAGCAAAGCAGATAAAATCTGATGGAAGCAACATGAGCACATATATAAGACTTGGAGTAGCAAAAATACATTGTTCATTTTTTTGTGAGTGATTATGTTGAATTTATCACGTCCCATGGATTCACCATAGATTGTTTAAATGGAATTTTTCAAATGCAGTAATTTTATTGAGTTATGGATATCACATATGTTTCCAGATGGGTGCGGTTTATATTACTTGGGAATAATCGTGCGCGTTACAACTGCCAAGAAGTGAGTCTGACATGGCATAACGTATTACGAGCCACGCTAGGGAGGGTGAGATCTAACTAATATTTGATTTTATAAATATGTACTTAGAAAACTAAAAACATCGACGTTGGACAAAAGATCGGCTCATACATAACATGTAATGTGGCCTCCATTGACTGAGAATTAGCTATTTCTTTGTAGGTTTTACAATTATTTTCATACGTATCAAAAAAATGTTTGTTGTGTTCTACCAACTTATTCATCTAGAGACAAAATTATAGTGTTTGTTTTTAGAGTTAAGATAATACTCCCTCCGATCCGAATTAATTGACGCGGCCTCTTGAGAATGTGCAAATGTTGCATGGACCTCAACGTCAGATTGCAGAACCCGGACGTTGAGTAAGAACTCAGATCTTCTCATGACGGTGCTAAAACATCATGAATTAAGTGGTCAATATGAGTACTTTGTATTCTAAACCTGGGCTGGCTTGGTCCCCCTCGCGCAATTGTATTTATCGTGAATTAATTGCCAAAAATTGCCAGACTACCATCTCTTCTAGGAACCCTTTTCACTTCATAGTCTCGAAAACTCGAGCTGCTCGCGTAGGGTATCATGTATGAATTCTAAATTCATATTTGGTGGGACTACTTAATGCATATTCGACTTACCACTTCCTTCTTCCCATTCTCATCATCATCCTTTATGTACACACTACAATCTTGTGACCCTAACGGTTTTGTCTTCTTTACTTCTAATGGTTTGGCATTGCGACCACGCATCTCTCAGTGTCACACCTTCTTTCTTCGATACCCGAAGTCACTCCTACCTAGCCAGGACACCTCGATCATGGCCCAGTGGAAACTGTGTTTCCAAAGATAGGTCTTGCAAAACGGTGGTTAAAAGTTGGCTAGACATTGTGTTGGAAGGTGGAATTTTTTCCTTTTGAAATTCTAGAATCTTAGTTGAAAGTTAGACTTATAGAAAATAAAAGAAACATAATTGGGTGGGGGGGGGGGG
>LR738710.1:809985112-810074218 GCA_902687465.1 Secale cereale | reverse complement strand
GGGGGGGATAGGAGCAGCTGGAGCGCCTATTCAGCGCTTAAGGCGCACCTAAATGGATCTTGCGGGCCGCGGGCCATAGAGCAGTTCGCACGCTGGCTACTGCTCGCTCATGTCCTTTTTTTCTCGCTCGCTCACTTTGTTTTTGTCTGGCTCGCTTCCTGGTTCATGGAAAAAAAGACTATGGTTTTCTTATAGATTTGAAAAATACACTAATTTTAAAAAGATGTTCAAGGGTTTATAAAGTACATGAATTTCAAAATGTTTTCATAATTTATTTATTAATGGATTTGAAAGTGTACACACGTTGTTATAGTACAAGAATTAGAAAAAATAGCGAGTACAAAAATATTCCCAACTTAAAAAATTTCACAAATTTTAAAACTTATCATTGGGATAATACTTTATTATCGAACTACAAAAATGTTCCAAAAAATTAAAAAGTGTTAGTGAATTCAAAAGTGTATGCAATTTGTAAAACATATTCAAAGAATTAAAATGTTCACGGACAGAAAAACCTATCGGTTATAAAAATATTTACTTTTAGAAAAAGTTCATGCTTTCACAAAAATGAAAAACAATGACAAACCGAATGAAATAGAAAATTAAAAATAAAAATAAATAGAAAAAACTGTAGGACAGAAGACATTAGCCCAACAGCAAATAGCGAATTCCGGTGTAGCATTCTCTACTTGAGCTAGCTATGTCACCAACCCGGCGATCTGTTCTTCGTCCTTGTAATTGTGACGACGTAATGAGAGCTCCTATTCGGCGCCTGGTGCGCCACTTGGGGTTGCTGGTGCTCGCATGCGATGCATAGCAGCCCGGCCCAGCCAACACAAAGTTGGTCGCTCATTCCAATCCCTCGCTAATATTGTCAACACAAAACTTGCTCACTCGTTTCAGTCGCTCAGACGGGAGATCTCGCCATTTAACTCGCTGGTTGTTCACCGTTGACGTTTGGAATAGTTCATAAATTTTGAAAGAACATGAATTTAATAACAGTTTAAAAATGAAAAAAAACATTAAAATCAAGAATTTGAAACATTCACAAAAAATGAAAAATAACATGACTTTGACAAACAAGATCACATCTTCAAAAAAAATCATGGTTTCAAAACTAGTTCAGAAAACTGAAAAATTTCACGAGTTGAAAAAAAGTTTGCATGATAAAAAAAGTGCATGGATTTGAAAAAAGTTCACTAGGTCAAAAAAAGTTCACATATTTGAAATTAGTTCATGAACTCAAAAAAATTTAAGAGTTCAAAAAAAGTTCACGGTTTTTTTTAAACCTTGAATTTGAAAAATGTCATGGATTAAAAATGCAAAAAAGGAACAAAGTTCACAATTTTTCAAAAAAGTTCACGAATTTAAAGAAATGTTCAAGAACCTATAAAGTTTGCAAATTTGAAAAAAGATCAAGTCTACCCGTTTATGAGATAGCCAAAAAATCTAAGTTATGCTCCCTATTACAATCTGTAATGAATAAATGTTTAGCGAAGTCACAAAAACCTCTACTATTATAAAACATGCCATTCATTAGGACTTATGACCCTTTTTCGAAATGGGAGGCTTTAGATTTTACGTCTGAATGCTATAAGTTCATGCCAAGTTCATCCAAGCCTATGCTGAAACCTCTCCCACTCCATGAGCCAGTAGGTGACCAACTATTGTGGCATGCAGCTCCTCCTCATGTAGATGAGAGGGAATATTATTGCAAGATACAAATGGAGTAACCATTAACCGGGCATACTCCATATGTCGCAAAACATTAGTCGAAACCAAAATTTCCTTCTCATTTCTACCTGGTGGTTCCCACTGTAGAATGTACCGGCACTGGGTCAAAGAGGCCTGCTAGGTGAGAGCCTTTCATAGGATGTACTAACACCAACATTATTAAAGTTTGAAACAATTGTAGTAGAGAGACATAAAAAGGTTTTAGATGATGACATTATACCTATATTGTTGAGGTTATGTACCGCCTTACGCCGCATTGCCTTGGCCAAGGAGTCTATATCCATCCTCCCATCGTCGATAACCGTATGTCGGTTGTTTCGGCAATAGGTAGTCACAACGAAGTAGGGTTGCCGCGCGATCTTAGCTGTCCGTATAAGGGATTAGAGTGGAGTAGAAACCCCCTCCCCGACAACATCAAAAGTCAGCGCGAGAGACGACGTCGCCGCGGTCGGTGTATAGGTAGCCGATGAAGTAGGAACTACGAGCGACACATCCGGCACCACCTGTCGGTTTTAAAACAGGTTGATCTCAGGTAGGGGTGACGAGCTTTGGATGTCGGGTCGATAGGTAACAGGAGACTAAGTGGACAACATTTACCCAGGTTTGGGCCCTCTTGGAGAGGTCAAACCCTATGTCCTGCTTTGATTCTATTGATGATGAAGTATCGAGTACACGCTTGATCTACCTCGAGATAAGATGTTGTGTTCTAAAACTAAGGCAGATGATTGTGATCCTCCTTTTCTCTATGGACTGAACCCTCCGGCTTATATAGACACCGGGGTAGCTAGTGTTACATATGGTCAGTTGCCAACTAGGGATAAGCATGCCGACGGGTGAAGTAGTCCTTGAAGTACACGTTGATACATCAATTTTGCATCATGTTTTCCTACTGTTGTTTATGATGTTTTCATGCATAATAATGACTTTTGGAGTAATTCTAATGTCTTTTCTCTCATAATATGCAAGGTTTATATCAAGAGGGAGAATACCGGCAGCTGGAAATCTGGACCTAAAAAAGAAACGTCAGGCTACCTATTGTGCACAACTCCGAATGAGCTGAAACTTCACGAGGATTTTTTATGGAATATATAAGAATTATTGGTGCAAATAACTACCAGCGGGGCCCCACTAGGTGGGCACAACCCACCTGGGCGCGCTGAGTAGCCCAGGCGCGCCCTGATGGGTTGTGCCCTCCTTGGTGTTGGAAATATGCCCTAGAGGTAATAAGAAAATGGTTATTATTATGTTTCCTTGTTCATGATAATTGTCTATTATTCATGCTTTAATTGTATTATCCAGAAATCGTAATACATGTGTGAATACATAGAACACAACATGTCCCTAGTGAGCCTCTAGTTGACTAGCTCGTTGATCAATAGATGGTTCCGGTTTCCTGACCATGGACATTGAATGTCATTGATAACGGGATCACATCATTAGGAGAATGATGTGCTGGACAAGACCCAATCCTAAGCATAGCACAAGATCGTGTAGTTCGTCTGCTAAAGCTTTTCCAATGTCAAGTATCTTTTCCTTAGACCATGAGATTGTGCAACTCCCGGATACCGTAGGGGTACTTTGGGTGTGCCAAACTGTTGGAAATATGCCCTAGAGGCAATAATAAAAGGATTATTATTATATTTCCTTGTTCATGATAATTGTCTGTTATTCATGCTTGAATTGTATTGTACGGAAACAGCGATACATGTGTGAATACATAGACCACAACGTGTCCCTGGTGAGCCTCTAGTTACTAGCTCATTGATCAACAGATGGTCACGGTTTCCTGACCATGAACATTGGATGTCATTGATAACGGGATCACATCATTAGGAGAATGATGTGATGGACAAGACCCAATCCTAAGCCTAGCACAAGATCGTGTAGTTTGTAATGCTTAATCTTTTCCAGTGTCAAGTATCTGTTCCTTAGACCATGAGGTTGTGCAACTCCCGGATACCGTAGGAATACTTTGGGTGTGCCAAACGTCACAACGTAACTGGGTGGCTATAAAGGTACGCAACGGGTATCTCCGAAAGTGTGTGTTGAGTTGGTACGAACCGAGACTGGGATTTGTCACTCCGTATGACGGAGAGGTATCTCTGGGCCCACTCGGTAAGACATCATCATAATGAGCTCAAAGTGACTAAGGAGTTATTCACGGGATGATGGATTACGGAACGAGTAAAGAGACTTGCCATGACGAGATTGAACAAGGCATCGGTATACCGACGATCGAATCTCGGGCAAGTACCGTGCCGATAGACAAAGGGAATTACATACGGGATTAAGTGAATCCTAGACATCGTGGTTCATCCGATGAGATCATCGAGGAACACTTGGGAACCAACATGGGTATCCAGATCCCTCTGTTGGTTATTGACCGGAGAGTCATCTCGGTCATGTCTACGTGTCTCCCGAACCCGTAGGGTCTACACACTTAAGGTTCGGTGACGCTAGGGTTGTAGAGATATATGCACACGGAAACCCGAATGTTGTTCGGAGTCCCGGATGAGATCCCGGACGTCACGAGGAGTTCTGGAATGGTTCGGAGGTAAAGAATAATATATAGGAAGTCCAGTTTCGGCCATCGGGAGTGTTCCGGGGGTCACTGGTAGTGTACCGGGACCACCGGAAGGGTCCCGGGGGTCCACCGGGTGGGGCCACCCATCCCGGAGGGCCCCGTGGGCCATAGGGGGAGGGCGACCAGCCCTTAGTGGGCTGGCGCACCCCCATGGGCCACCCCCCATGCGCCTAGGTTTGAAACCCTAGGGGTGGGGGCGCCCCCTAGGCTTGGGGGGCAAGCCACCCCCCTTGGCCGCCGCCCCCCTAGGAGATTGGATCTCCTAGGGCCGGTGGCACCCCTGGCCCCCTATATATAGTGGGGGGAGAGAGGGCAGCCGCACCTCAGCCCCTGGCGCCTCTCCCCCCGTTACATCTCCTACTCCTCCCGCAGGGTCTCGGCGAAGCCCTGCAGCTTTTCCCGTTGCATCCACCACCACGCCGTCGTGCTGCTGGATCTCCATCGACCTCTTCTCCCCCTTCTTGCTGGATCAAGAAGGAGGAGACGTTGCTGTATCGTACGTGTGTTGAACGCGGAGGTGCCGTCCGTTCGGTGCTGGGATCATCGGTGACGAGGATCACGACGAGTACGACTCCATCATCCACGTTCCTTCGAACGCTTCCGCTCGCGATCTACAAAGGGTATGTAGATGCACTCCTTTATGCTCGTTGCTAGATGACTCCTTAGATTGATCTTGGTGAAATGTAGGAAATTTTTTGAATTCTGCTACGTTCCCCAACAGTGGCATCTGAGCTAGGTCTTTGCGTAGCATCTTGCACGAGTAGAACACAAACAAGTTGTGGGCGTTGATTTTGTTCAATTCTCTTGCCGCTACTAGTCCAATCTTGATTCGGTGGCATTGTGGGATGAAGCGGCCCGGACCGACCTTACAGGTATGCTTACGTGAGACTGGTTCCACCGACAGACATGCACTAGTTGCATATATAAGGTGGCTGACGGGTGTCTGTCTCTCCCACTTTAGTCGGATCGGATTCGATGAAAAGGGTCCTTATGAAGGGTAAATAGAAATTGGCATATCACATTGTGGTTTTGGCGTAGGTAAGAAACGTTCTTGCTAGAAACCTATAAAAGGCACGTAAAAACTTGCAACAACAATTAGAGGACGTCTAACTTGTTCTTGCACCATGTGCTATGTGATGTGATATGGGCAAGAAGATGTGATGAATGATATATGTGATGTATGAGATTGATCATGTTCTTGTAATAGGGAATCACGACTTGCATGTCGATGAAAATGACAACCGACAGGAGCCATAGGAGTTGTCTTAATTATTGTATGACCTGCGTGTCACTGAATAACGTCATGTAATTACTTTACTTTATTGCTAAACGTTAGCCGTAGTAGTAGAAGTAATAGTTGGCGAGACGACTTCATGAAGACACAATGATGGAGATCATGGTGTCATGCCGGTGACAAAGATGATCATGGTGCCCCGAAGATGGAGATCAAAGGAGCAAAATGATATTGGCCATATCATGTCACTCTATTTGATTGCATGTGATGTTTATCATGTTTATGCATCTTGTTTACTTAGAACGATGGTAGTAAATAAGATGATCTCTCACTAAAATTTCAAGAATTGTGTTCCCCCTAACTGTGCACCGTTGCTAAGGATCATTGTTCCGAAGCACCACGTGATGATCGGGTGTGATAGGCTCTAACGTTCGCATACGACGGGTGTAAGCCAGATTAACACACGCAAAATACTTAGGGTTCACTTGACGAGCCTAGCATGTACAGACATGGCCTCGGAACACGGAAGACCGAAACGTCGAACATGAGTCGTATAGAAGATACGATCAACATGAAGATGTTCACCGTTGATGACTAGTCCGTGTCACGTGATGATCGGACACGGGCTAGTCGATTCGGATCATGTATTACTTAGATGACTAGAGAGATGTCAATCTGAGTGGGAGTTCATTAAATTTGATTAGTTGAACTTAATTGTCATGAACTTAGTCTAAATTCTTTACAATATGTCTTGTAGATCAAATGGCCCACGCTCATGTTACCCTCAACTTCAACGCGTTCCTAGAGAAAACCAAGCTGAAAGACGATGGTAGCAACTATACGGATTGGGTCCGTAACATGAGGATCATCCTCATAGCTGCCAAGGAAACTTATGTCCTAGAAGCACCTCTAGGTGACGCTCCCGCCCCGGCAAACCAATATGTTATGAATGCTTGGCAGTCGCGTTGTGATGATTACTCCCTGGTTCAGTGCGGCATGCTCTATAGCTTAGAATCAGGGCTCCAAAAGCGTTTTGAGCCCCACAGAGCATATGAGATGTTCCAAGAGCTGAAAATGGTTTCTAGACTCATGCCCGAGTTGAGAGATATGATGTCTCAAACGCATTCTACAGCTGTAAGATGGAGGAAAATAGTTCTGTCAGCGAGCACATACTCAAGTTGTCTGGGTTGCACAACCGCTTGTCTCAGTTGGGAACGAATCTCCCAGACGAAGCGGTCGTTGACAGAATCCTTCAGTCGCTCCCACCTAGCTACAAGAGCTTCGTGTTGAACTTCAATATGCAAGGGATGGAGAAGTCCATTCCCGAGGTATATTCAATGCTGAAATCAGAGGAGGTGGAGATCAAGAAAGAGCATCAAGTGTTGATGGTGAATCAAACCACTGAGTTCAAGAAGGGCAAGGGCAAGAAGAACTTCAAGAAGGACGGTGTCGTGGAATTAGCACGATAGATGTCCGGTTTAGAGGACTTAGGTGTGGAGCCATCGTGCGGGTTAGCTTGAAGAGGTTAAAGTACACAAAGGACACAAGGGGTTTATACTAGTTCGGCCCCTTTGATGAAGGTAAAAGCCTACGTCTAGTTTGGTTTGGTATTGCTTGGGCGTCGATGAACAGGGAGCGGATTGCTTGCCTGTGTCTCGACGGTTTGTTGCGTGTCCTTGAACCATCGCTGGGTCGTTCCTTTATATAGGAGGCAATGCCCGGTCTGGTTTACAGAGTCCCGAGGCCGGCTCATAATCGTGTCCGCCTCGGTCTCTACTCTTTCTTCCTTGTACCTCAAGTTACATGAGAGGACGGTTTATAAACTGTGAACTTTACACATGGGCCCTAAGCCTCCATGGGTCGTAACCTCTACTGAGCTTATAACAACACAGCTACATTACCGTAATCCGGATCTCCCTAGCCGGTTTATACCTGCTAGTAATATCCCTGACATTAGGCTCCAGAGTGATTGAACTTGTTCATGTCAGTCTTCTAAATCTTGCATAAACTTCCTCCTTGTATCTTCTCTGCTTTGTAAACCGGCTATGACGTCATCTCCGGAAATCATCTCAATCTGTCGTGACATCACCTCCGCATTTATTGCTCACAGCTGTTTGTTATCTTTGTTTTAAAGGCTATCCCGAAAATCGAGGCAACAGTGGAATCTTTATCCAATCTCTGACCTCCTTGATTCCCGCGCTTACCGTTTTACCTCTCCAGTCTTTATAAATACCGCTGAGCCTTATTTTTTTTCCTTCCTTCCGCTCTTCTTCTTCCTCCGTCGCCCGAAGCTCCGCCGCTGCCTTCGAGCTCATCGCCGTCGTCCAGTCAGGCCGCTGCATCACCCTGAAACGCGTCCAGAATATTCCACCGCCGTCCCTTTCCTTCTCAGGTATTCCTTTCCTCTCGCTGCAGATCTCTAATCTAGGGTTCCTCCATGGCTTCCGCTATTAGACCTCGAAGCTTTGCTGTTCATCTTGTAGGTTATATCTGCAGTAGATTCAAACCCTGGATTTGTTTCGAACGCGCCCCTGTTCCGTAGTTTAAACTTAGATTCGGACCTTTAAATTCGCCCCCTAGATTCATTTGACCTGTAAAAATCCTTCGTAATTCTTCCTGTGATAGACTTGCGTATATTTCATCTTTTTCTTACCGCTCAGATCCATTTTTATTTTAACCTTCTGTAGAAACCTGTTTCTTCATCTTGATAGATCTGTAAGTTACTCACCGGTTTAACCAATCACATACTTCTTGCAAAGAATTAACCATGAGCCCGACGGTTTAGCCTCTTCTTTTTTTAGTTACCGTAAACCGGTAGCAGTTCGTTTCGCATCTGCTTCCGGGTTGCCAATGCCATTAGTCCCCTGTCTAAACCGTCGATATAATTTGATAATACACTCCGGTTCATGCTTCAGGACTGAATAATCCGGATTTTGCACTTGTACTTTTTTCAGCGTTTTCCTTTTGCTCACATGGCTGCCAAGCAGTTCGTTTCTTGCAACCGGGTTCCTTCCCGCATTACGAAAGAGGACTTAACCAATGCTGCTTCAATTGGTATTCTAGGCCCCCAAGCAGTTCTGAAATGGCGGGCCCCAGGGGATGAGTGTCCTCCTACCCCCAAAGAAGGAGAAGTTATCGTTTTCTTTGATCATCTGGCCCGGGGTTTTAGCCCTCCCGGTTCAAAGTTTTTCCGGGATGTGCTGGCCGCTTTTCAGCTCCATCCTCAAGACATAGGTCCAAACTCTATATCAAACGTCTGCAACTTCCAAGTCTTCTCCGAAGTATACCTTCAAGAAGAACCGTCAGTGGATTTGTTCCGGGACTTCTTCCACTTAAACCGGTGGATAGAGTTTACTGCCGGACCACATCAAGAGCTGGGCGGTGTCAGCATTCAGAAGAGAAGAGATGTGGTCTTCCCTCATGCTGCTCTTCATACACACCCCAAGGACTGGAACCAATCCTGGTTCTACTGCAAAGATACCTCCCCTGAAGGAGAAAACCCTCTGCCGGGTTACCGTGAACATCGTCTTCCCGAGGATCATCCCCTACCACAGCGCCTCAGCTCCTCAGAACGAGCCCGGTTTGCCCCTTAGCTTGCGAAGCTTAAAGCCTTTATGGCCAACGGTTTGAGTGGAGTCGATTTCGTTCGCTGTTGGCTTGCCTGGAGTATCCTTCCTCTGAGCCGGCGCTTCGGTCTGATGTATGAGTATACCGGAAAGACGGATGACCCTCAACGCCACATCGACATAATGCTTCTTGAAAAGGAAGTTACTGAATCCGCCAAGAAAATGCTCAACATCTCTCTGGAAGAATGTAGCCAAACCGGATTGGCTCCATACTATGAGAAGAACAAACTGCCAGCAATGAGTTTTTCTAACCTCTTCTATTTATTTCTAATCCGTCCATATCCATTATCTTCTATTTATCTTTCATCTTCTGCACAGGCCAACGATCCTTTTTGGAAAAGAAAACCTCAGGACAAGTCAGGTAAACAGCCACGCCGAAAGACATGCGTTGTCAAGAAGAAGAAGGCAGCCGCTGGCTGCGGTTCACATCTTGAGGAGGATGATCCGGATTCTGACGTATGAGATGATCCTGATATGTTTTGATCTCTCTTTACCCAAATCTATGTTAACAGTGTCTTTCCACAGGATTTGGCTGAAGGAAATAAAGCGGCAGAAATTGAGGTAATCTCTCTTTCTTCAGATTCTGAACCGCCAGTGCCCAAAATTCGTCGGGCATTTCGGAAGTACCCTTTTTCTCATCCTTACGCTCAACTGGACCCTAAATTTGTTTTGAAGAAGCAGCAGCATGAAGCACGCCGGACTACACGCCATAGTGGCCATGTAGTAGAATCTTCCGGAATATCTCTCACTCCGGCTCGCAGGCGCCGCTTTGAGGTTTTACTTTTTCCAACTCTTCTCCATCCAAAGGCCGGACTTATACGCAAACCGCTTAAACCGTCTGATCCTAACTATCTGGAGACATCTTTGTCATCCTCTGGTGAATCGACTGCCACGCAGGTCCCTGTATTGAAGACTGTGCCAGGGTAAGTCCCTTTCCACATCCGGTTTATATTTGCATTTATTCCTTGATAATTCTTATCGTTCCTTTAATTTCTTTCAGCAAGCCCAAGACTAGCAAAAAGGCGAAGGCCACCAAAGCGACTGCGGAGACTGCTACTGCTGATCCAGCAGCAGATCCGGATGAGGTCATCCCTCCAGAGAGCGATCCGACAGTTCAGCTTGATGATCCTGCTCCCATGGACCATGATGATATTGCTGCTCCTGAAGATACAAATGTAGAAAATGTCGTTGAACCGGCGAGTCCTGTCTGGGTTAGCCCTCCTCGGACTAACCCGGCTCCTGCTAATCCGGCTCCTACTGCTGCCCCTTCGCAGCCAACCACTGCTTCTATTCCAGATGTTCAGATAACCGGGACAGGCTTTACTGCTCCTGCTGAGCCTATCATCTTGGCCAAGCACACTGCTAAAGCGGAGAAGTTTCAACAAGAGAAGGGCAAGTGGAGCACGGATTTGTCCAGCTATGCTGAATTGAGTGCCCAGGAACTTTATTCCGGGTATTTGAACCGGCTTCATACCAGCCGCGATTATGAATTGGGCTTGGTGAATATGATGAAGGATAAATACGAGGTACCCTCCTTCACTTATCTTTGTTTTGCCTTCTTTATATTTCTGTCTATGTCATAGTAGCCCCCAAGTTCCGGTTTAGCTTCATTGTAGGTGAACCGGTACTTCCAAATGCACGAAAATGAACTTACATTAGCCCCCAAGTGCCAGGGGCATAACTTGTTTTATGTGCCTGGGACTTGTCTGAATCTTTCTTTGGATACTTCAACTGCCCATTAGCCCCCAAGTGTCAAGCGGATAACTTGCTTATGTGCTCCAGACTTGTCTTAATTGCCATCTACTCCACTTGATTTTCTTGTAGGCTGACTTGACCCGGAGGGCTGCAGAAGTAACTGAGCTCCGGAATAGACTTGCTGTCACTGAAACTGCTTCTGCCAAGGCCAAAGATGAGCTGGCGCTGAGCTTAACCAATGCTGAAAAATTGAAAAAGGATTTTGAAGCGGATCGGACAGCCTGGGAGGTGCATAGGAATGCTCTTGAAAAAAGAGCAAAGGATGCTGAAGAGGCCCTTAACCCGGTGACGCAAGAGCTGACCGGTTTAAGGCAGCAAATAGAGCTTATGACCTCTGCTATTTTTGGTAAGTACTTAACTTGCATATGCTTTCATCTCTGCAATCTTTATTCTGCTCCGGCTTAACTGTAATAACCATATGCAGGGTGACGCATCACCCACCTTGGGGATGATATCTGGAAGAAACTCAAGGCCTCTTATACTCTGGTTGAGCAGCTGTATTCCGGCGCTCAAAGAATTATAAGTGCGATGTCCCATTATAAAGCGGCCCCCACTACTATCCAAGGTACTTTGGAGAAGCTTTCTATATTGCCTGTACGCTTGGAAGAAGTGAAGAAATCTGCTGCACGAGCCGGTTCTCTTGTAGCGCTTACCAGAGCCAAGGCATGGGTTCCGGACTTTGATCCGGAGGAAGCTATGAACGGGTACCCCAGCAACAAGGAGGATGGATCTGCCTTCTCTGGCAAGGACCTTCGCGCTTTAACTAAGGAAATGTGCCTCTTGCCAGCAAGCTTGCTGATGAAGCGGAGCTGACCAGGTATCATCCGGCATACGACTTAGAGAATGAGCGGGTGGACCGGCCGGTTTATGACAACGAGAATCTAATCCCCCCAGTGCGCGCCCATACTTTCGCCCCAGATGTTGATCCGTCCGATCTCATTACTGAGGAGATGTACTTCCGTGCATTATCCAAGATCAACTGGCGCGTTCCTGCTTTTCAGCCGCTTCAAGAAGACGAAGAAGCTCCGGAACAAGCCGACCCTCAGCCTTCGCAGCAGGAAGAAGAAGCATAAGCCGCTCAGTTTAATTCTTAGCTGCTGTAATCTTTTGTTGGGAAAAACTTTAATCTGTTCAGGCTTGCAGTGCCTTGTAATAGGACAGCTCGAAACATTTTCCGTCTTAATCCGGATGTCACAGCTTTGATTTGGCATCTACCAATTTTAATTCCTTGTCTGCTATTGTTGATCCTTTATATTACCTGTATCTGCATAGACAACGCTAAGAAAATGTCCTGGCGGTTTACCACCGGACAGATTATATTGCTCTCATAGGCATATATATTTGAACGAGTATCTGCTTTTATACCCCAAAAAATACTTTCATACCTTTAGTTAAGCATGCTTGACATCCCTAATCCGGTGGATATTGCAGATTCTGATGAGGCTCTTGGCCCTGTTGGAGTCTGCCCAACGATTGTTCCGGGTTATAGTAATCACCGGTTTAAATCATGCTGGTGCTCTGTGACCCAGACTTTGCAAATATGTGGTCAACTTTGAAGTTGCCCAGTTCCGGATCAAAAAACCATAGAAAATTTTGAAAAAAAAAATCACAAAACACAATTTGCAAATAAGACCATGTAGTCGAGGCTTTTTACGAGCTGCCAGGCTCCATATGTGCCAATCAATGGGTGCGACCCAAAGGGCTATGATTTTTTCTTTTGCCATCAAAGGATGTACTCCAAGGGGCAAGAACTGTTTCTTTTGCCATCAAAGGATGTACTCCAAGGGACAAGAACTTTTTCTTTTGCCATCAAAGGATGTATCAACCAAGGGGCAAGAATTTTTGCATTTGCCATCAAAGGAAGTACTCCTAGGGACAAGAACATTTTTTCTTTTGCCATCAAAGGATGTATCAACCAAGGGGCAAGAATTTTTGCATTTGCCATCAAAGGAAGTACTCCTAGGGACAAGAACATTTTTTCTTTTGCCATCAAAGGATGTATCAACCAATGGGCAAGAATTTTTGCATTTGCCATCAAAGGAAGTACTCCTAGGGACAAGAACATTTTTTTTCTTTTGCCATCAAAGGATGTATCAACCAAGGGGCAAGAATTTTTGCATTTGCCATCAAAGAAAGTACTCCTATGGACAAGAACATTTTTTTTCTTTTGCCATCAAAGGATGTATCAACCAAGGGGCAAGAATTTTTGCATTTGCCATCAAAGGAAGTACTCCTAGGGACAAGAACATTGTTTGCCAATCGATGGATGTAATCCAAAGGGCGCTGATGTGAAGATAATCATGTAAACCGGATCAGAAGAGATTTAAGCAAGGATTCACATGTGATCCGTAGCCCCCTAGTGATCCTGGAGGTAGGGTTCCTATGAAGGAGTTTGCACTTGAAAGGCAAGTCCTGTTTGGTCCCTTATAGCATTGTCCTGCATAACAAAATAGTCTGTTTGAAGTATCTGTATTAACTTTCATAAGACACTTATTTAGAAGAAAAAAGGCTGATCCCCCGGTTTACCGAGGGTGCCAGTCTATTTATTAATCATAATATATATAGGATACATAAAGCGAAGCTCATGGCTCAGGTGTAGTAAGGCCGCAGGAGGGCAATGTTCCATGGCCTCTTCGTCTCTTCTTCTGATGTCCGCGAGTCTTTGTGTTCTCGAACGTCCACCAGGTAGTATGAACCGTTATGTAGGTTCTTGCTGACCACAAAGGGCCCTTCCCAAGGTGGGGATAGCTTGTGCATGTCTGTCTGGTCCTGGATGAGCCGGAGTACCAAGTCCCCCTCCTGGAACGTCCTGGTTTTAACCCGGCGGCTGTGATATATGCGCAGGTCCTGCTGATAAATCGCGGATCATGCTGCTGCTATGTCAC
Source organism: Secale cereale (assembly GCA_902687465.1). Classification (NCBI taxonomy): domain Eukaryota; kingdom Viridiplantae; phylum Streptophyta; class Magnoliopsida; order Poales; family Poaceae; genus Secale; species Secale cereale. Next base: position 810,060,400 of record LR738710.1, on the reverse strand, counting down.
GCTCTTCATCTAGCCGGTCCAAACTGTCCTGTCTTGCCTGCTCATTGGCCGCTTCAACATAAGCTGTCACCCGTGGTGAGTCGTGGCGGATATCACTTGGAAGAACCGCTTCAGCACCGTACACCATGAAGAAAGGTGTGTAGCCTGTGGACCTGTTCGGCGTAGTATTGATGCTCCAGAGGACAGAAGGTAACTCCTCAACCCAGCACCCTGGTGTTCTTTGCAAGGGAGTCATAAGCCGGGGCTTGATACCTCGCAAAATCTCTTGATTGGCCCTTTCAGCTTGACCATTGGATTGAGGGTGAGCTACAGAAGACACATCTAGGCGAATATGCTCCCTTTGACAAAACTCTTCCATCTCTCATTTAGATAGACTGGTGCCATTGTCAGTGATAATGCTGTGTGGAAAGCCAAACCGGAAAATTACCTTCTTGATGAATTTAACCGCAGTTGCCGCATCACACTTGCTCATAGGCTCTGCCTCAATCCATTTTGTAAACTTATCCACTGCAACCAACAGGTGAGTTTTTTGATCTTGGGATCGTTTAAAAAGTCCAACCATATCAAGCCCCCAAGTCACAAATGGCCAAGTGATTGGAATCATCCACAGCTCCTGTGCCGGAACAAGAGCACGTCGTGAAAACTTCTGACAAGCATCGCATTTCCGGACCAGATCCTCCGCATCAGCATGGGCTGTCAACCAGTAGAACCCATGACGGAAAGCTTTAGCTACCAAGGATTTTGAACCGGCGTGATGACCACAATCCCCTTCATGAATCTCTCGAAGAATGTCACAGCCTTCTTCGGATGATACACACCGTTGAAACGCTCCAGAAACGCTGTGGTGATGAAGTTCCCCATTTACAATTGTCATGGACTTGGACCGCCGGATTATCTGCCTCGCTTCAACCTCATCATCTGGCAACTCTCCTCGGCTCAGGTACGCCAAATAAGGGAGCGTCCAATCCGGAATAACATGAAGTGCCGCAACCAGCTGCGCTTCCGGATCAGGAACAGCCGAATCTTCCTTTGATGGTACCTGAAATGACGGACTGTGTAGCTCGTCCAAAAAGGTATTCGATGGCACCGGTTTACGTTGAGAACCCAGCCGGCTTAGAGCATCGGCTGCTTCATTCTTCCGCCGATCTATGTGATCCACCTGATATCCTTTGAAATATCCTGCAACTGCTTCAACTTCTCGTATGTAAGCCGCCATGAGAGGGTCTTTAGAGTCCCACTTACCGGATACTTGTTGTGCCACTAAGTCAGAATCACCAAAACATTTGACCCGGCTTAAGTTCATCTCCTTAGCCATCCGCAGGCCATGAAGTAGTGCCTCATATTCGGCCGCATTATTAGTGCAAGGAAACATTAGGCGGAGGACATAACAAAATTTGTCACCTCGCGGGGAAGTTAACACAACTCCAACCCCCGAGCCTTCTAATTGCCTTGAACCGTCAAAGTTAATAGTCCAGTATGTCTACTGTGGTTGGGTGAACCGGCGTTGTTTGACGGGTATCCTCGCGGGCAGTAGGTCTGACCCGGTTTACTGCCTCCTGGGCGTGCGCCTCTGCCCCCGCCGGATTATCTTGCCTGTGACGGTGACGTCTCCGCTCGCTGCTAGACACCTCCGGTTCATCCCAATGCCTAGTATAACTCATGCTGTGACGGGGTGTTGAATGAAGTATCTCCCTGCTGTAGGAGTACGCCTGCTGCTGTGTCAACGTTGTGTCTAGAAATTCCTTGACCCTGCGTGGTTCCGCCGCCACGGGAGATGTTCCCTCAATGGGTAAAGCGGCCAGCCGTGAAGCCGCAGCGACAATGTTATCCAAGGGATTTGAATAATGGCCAGGAGGAGTGGGGACGTGTGGCGTGGGCACAACCCGACGATTTTGGTCTGCGGTTGGTTGTTGAACCGGTGCGCCTGTTGCTGGGGCTCCCCTCCGGTTTACTTCTAGATTATTGCTGGCTCCCGCTCCTGGCGTGCCAAAGAGATTCATCGCCTCATAGACCGGTGGTAGACGAGTCTGATACCATCTGTTCCTTACTTCCTGCGCAGAGACCTGATCCATCCTGAGCCGAAAAGCTTGGGAATCCAACTCTGCTTGCCTTGTTACCATTGCGGCCTTCTCTGCGTCTAGATCCCGCCTGGCTTGCTCGATCCGACCCTTTAATTGGAGGATCTCTGCATCATGTTGCGCCTTGTTAGCAGGAGCCACCTCTGTTGTTGCTCGGGCTGTCAACTCCTCAATCAAGGTGGATAGAGCGTCAGATGGAGAGGGGGCTTGGTTGCTCGCCCCTACACCAGCTACCTCTGCTGTGAACACCTCGGTCACCGTGGGCTGCTGCGCAGATTGTGATCCGGCCATAAAGACAGCCACCCGGTTTGGCGGATCAAAGGGGTCCGGAATACTGTCACCATCGGATACACCCCCGGATCGACCGTCCCGCAACAGATACAAAGATTCGGTCTCTCCAGATGAAGATTCATCATCGGAGTAGACAACTGTCTCGCCACCAGAAACCGATCCGTCCTCGGCTTGGACTCCATGTATTGCTCCAACAAAAACATGCTTCATGGAGGGCTGAATCCGGGCCGATCTCGCACGCTGAGCCGGCTCGACGATGTTGGGGAAGACGTCCGGCTCAGGTCCCGGTTCACCAATCTTGCCAATGAAGACGTGGATGCCGCCGAAGGGGACCCGGTACCCGTATTCGATTGAATCGGCCTCAGGGCCCCAGCCTGCATCATCGATGTAAATCCGGCCACGGTGACTCTTGGTCATCCGGCCGACCGCGTAACCCTTGAGTCCTTCAAAGCTGCCCTTCAAGAACTCGAAACCATCGTGCGACAGCCCCACGGTGGGCGCCAACTGTCATGGAATTAGCACGACAGATGTCCGGTTTAGAGGACTTAGGTGTGGAGCCATCGCGCGGGTTAGCTTGAAGAGGTTAAAGTACACAAAGGACACAAGGGGTTTATACTAGTTCGGCCCCTTCGATGAAGGTAAAAGCCTACGTCTATTTTGGTTTGGTATTGCTTGGGCGTCAATGAACAGGGAGCGGATTGCTTGCCTGTGTCTCGACGGTTTGTTGCCTGTCCTTGAACCGTCGCCGGGTCGTTCCTTTATATAGGAGGCAACGCCCGGTCCGGTTTACAGAGTCCCGAAGCCGGATCATAATCGTGTCCGCCTCGGTCTCTACTCTTTCTTCCTTGTACCTCAAGTTACATGATAGGACGGTTTATAAACCGTAAACTTTACACATGGGCCCTAAGCCTCCATGGGCCGTAACCTCTACTGAGCTTATAACAACACAACTACATTACCGTAATCCGGATCTTCCTAGCCGGTTTATACCTGCTAGTAATATCCCTGACAGACGGCAAAGTAGTTGTCGCGCCCGGTAAGCCTGTTACCAGGAAGAAGCCAAAGTATGGACCCAAGCCTGAGACTGAGTGCTTTTATTGCAAGGGAACGGGTCACTGGAAGCGGAACAGCCCCAAATATTTAGCAGACAAGAAGGCCGGCAATGTCAAAGGTATATGTGATATACATGTTATTGATGTGTACCTTACCAGCGCTCGTAGTAGCTCCTGGGTATTTGATACCAGTGCAGTTGCTCACATTTGTAACTCAAAGCAGGAGCTGCGGAATAAATGGAGACTGGCGAAGGACGAGGTGACGATGCGCGTCGGGAATGGTTCCAAGGTCGATGTGATCGCCGTCGGCACGCTACCTCTACATCTACCCTCGGGATTAGTTTTAAACCTTAATAATTGTTATTTAGTACCAGCTTTGAGCGTGAACATTTTATGTGGATCTCGTTTGATGCGAGATGGCTACTCATTTAAATCCGAGAATAATGGTTGTTCTATTTATTTGAGAGATATGTTTTATGGTCATGCCCCGCTGGTCATTGGTTTATTTTTGAGGAATCTCGAACGTGATGATTCACATATTCATAGTGTGAATGCCAAAAGATGTAAAGTTGACAATGATAGTCCCACATACTTGTTGCATTGCCGCCTTGGTCATATTGGTGTCGAACGTATGAAGAAGCTCCATGCAGATGGACTTCTAGAGTCTCTTCATTATGAATCATTTGACACGTGCGTACCATGCCTCTTAGGCAAGATGACGAAGACTCTGTTCTCCGGAACAATGGAGCGAGCGACCAACTTATTGGAAATCATACATACCGATGTGTGTGGTCCAATGAGTGTTGAAGCTTGCGGAGGCTATCGTTATGTTCTCACCCTCACAGATGACTTGAGTAGATATGGGTATGTCTACTTGATGAAACACAAGTCTGAGACCTTTGAAAAGTTCAAAGAATTACAGAATGAGGTTGAGAATCAACGTGACAGAAAAATAAAGTTCTTACGATCGGATCGTGGGGGTGAATATTTAAGTCATGAATTTGGCACGCACCTAAGGAACTGTGGAATTGTTTCACAATTGTCACCGCCCGGAACACCTCAGCGTAATGGTGTATCCGAACGTCGAAATCGTACTCTGTTGGACATGGTGCGATCTATGATGTCTCTCACCGACTTACCGCTATCTTTTTGGGGTTATGCTTTAGAGACTGCCGCATTCACTTTAAATAGGGCTCCATCGAAATCCGTTGAGACGATACCATATGAAATTTGGTTTGGGAAGAAACCTAAGCTGTCGTTTCTGAAAGTTTGGGGTTGCGATGCTTATATCAAGAAACTTCAACGTGAAAAGCTCGAACCCAAATCGGAAAAATGCGTCTTCATAGGATACCCAAAGGAAACGATTGGGTACACCTTCTACCTCAGATCCGAAGGCAAGGTCTTTGTTGCAAAGAATGGATCCTTTCTGGAGAAAGAGTTTATCTCGAAAGAAGTGAGTGGGAGGAAAGTAGAACTTGATGAGGTGACAGTCACCCCTCCCGAACCGGAAAGTAGTGCAGCGCAGGAAATTGTTCCTGAGGTGCCTGCACCGACAAGGGAGGAAGTTAATGATAATGATCATGAAGAAACAGATCAAGTTACTACTGAACTTTGAAGGTCCACAAGGACACGTTCCGCACCAGAGTGCTACGTTAACCCTGTCATGGAAATAATGTTGTTAGACAACGGTGAACCTTCGAACTATGAAGAAGCGATGGCGGGCCTTGATTCCAATAAATGGCTTGAAGCCATGAAATCCGAGATAGGATCCATGTATGAAAACAAAGTATGGACTTTGGTGGACTTACCTGATGAGAGTCACGCCATAGAAAATAAATGGATTAAGAAGAAGACAGACGCGGATGGTAATGTGACCATCTATAAGGCTCGGCTTGTCGCTAAGGGTTATCGACAAGTTCAAGGGATTGACTACGACGAGACCTTCTCTCCCGTAGCGATGCTAAAGTCCGTCCGAATCATGTTAGCAATTGCCGCATTCTATGATTATGAGATATGGCAGATGGACATCAAAACGACATTCCTTAATGGCTTCCTCAAGGAAGAGCTGTATATGATGCAGCCGGAAGGTTTTGTCGATCCACAGAATGCTAACAAGGTATGCAAGCTCCAGGGCTCGATCTACGGGCTAGTGCAAGCATCTCGGAGTTGGAATATTCGCTTTAATGATGTGATCAAAGCGTTTGGCTTTATACAGACTTGGGGAGAAGCATGTATCTACAAGAAAGTGAGTGGGAGCTCTGTAGCATTTCTCATATTATATGTGGATGACATACTGCTGATGGGAAATGATATAGAATTCTTGGAGAGCATAAAGGCCTACTTGAATAAGAGTTTTTCAATGAAGGACCTTGGAGAAGCTGCTTACATATTAGGCATCAAAATCTATAGAGATAGATCAAGACGCCTCATTGGTCTTTCACAAAGCACATACCTTGACAAGATATTGAATAAGTTCAATATGGATCAGTCCAAGAAGGGGTTCTTGCCTGTTTTGCAAGGTATGAGATTGAGCACGGCTCAGTCCCCGACCATGGCAGAACATAGAGAAAAGATGAGTGTCATCCCCTATGCCTCAGCCATAGGTTCTATTATGTATGCCATGCTGTGTACCAGACCTGATGTGAACCTTGCCATAAGTTTGGTAGGGAGGTACCAAAGTGGTCCCGGTATGGAGCACTGGACAGCGGTCAAGAACATCCTGAAGTACCTGAAGAGGACTAAGGATATGTTTCTCGTTTATGGAGGTGACGAAGAGCTCATTGTAAAGGGTTACGTCGATGCTAGCTTCGACACAGATCTGGATGACTCCAGGTCACAAACCGGATACGTGTATATTTTGAATGGTGGAGCAGTCAGCTGGTGCAGTTGCAAGCAGAGCGTCGTGGCGCATTCTACATGTGAAGCGGAGTACATAGTTGCTTGCGAAGCAGCGCAAGAAGGAGTCTGGATGAAGGAGTTCATCACCGACCTAGGAGTCATTCCAAGCGCGTCAAGCCCGATGACTCTCTTCTGTGACAACACTGGAGCCATTGCCATTGCCAAGGAGCCCAGGTTTCACAAGAAGACCAAGCACATCAAGCGCCGTTTCAACTCCATCCGGAATTATGTTCAAGATGGAGACATAGATATTTTTAAGTGCATACGGATCTGAATGTCGCAGATCCGTTGACTAAACCTCTTCCACGGGCAAAACATGATTAACACCAGAACTTTATGGGTGTTCGATTCATCACAATGTAACTAGATTATTTACTCTAGTGCAAGTGGGAGACTGTTGGAAATATGCCCTAGAGGCAATAATAAAAGGATTATTATTATATTTCCTTGTTCATGATAATTGTCTGTTATTCATGCTTGAATTGTATTGTACGGAAACAGCGATACATGTGTGAATACATAGACCACAACGTGTCCCTGGTGAGCCTCTAGTTACTAGCTCGTTGGTCAACAGATGGTCACGGTATCCTGACCATAGACATTGGATGTCATTGATAACGGGATCACATCATTAGGAGAATGATGTGATGGACAAGACCCAATCCTAAGCCTAGCACAAGATCGTGTAGTTCGTAATGCTTAAGCTTTTCCAGTGTCAAGTATCTGTTCCTTAGACCATGAGGTTGTGCAACTCCTGGATACCGTAGGAATACTTTGAGTGTGCCAAACGTCACAACGTAACTGGGTGGCTATAAAGGTACGCAACGGGTATCTCCGAAAGTGTCTGTTGAGTTGGTACGAACCGAGACTGGGATTTGTCACTCCGTATGACGGAGAGGTATCTCTGGGCCCACTCGGTAAGACATCATCATAATGAGCTCAAAGTGACTAAGGAGTTAGTCACGGGATGATGGATTACGGAACGAGTAAAGAGACTTGCCATGATGAGATTGAACAAGGTATCGGTATACCGACGATCGAATCTCGGGCAAGTACCGTGCCGAGAGACAAAGGGAATTACATACGGGATTAAGTGAATCCTTGACATCGTGGTTCATCCGATGAGATCATCGAGGAACACGTGGGAACCAACATGGGTATCCAGATCCCGCTGTTGGTTATTGACCGGAGAGTCATCTCGGTCATGTCTACGTGTCTCCCGAACCCGTAGGGTCTACACACTTAAGGTTCGGTGACGCTAGGGTCGTAGAGATATATGCACACGAAAACCCGAATGTTGTTCGGAGTCCCGGATGAGATCCCGGACGTCACGAGGAGTTCCGAAATGGTCCGGAGGTAAAGAATAATATATAGGAAGTCCAGTTTCGGCCAACGGGAGAGTTCCGGGGGTCACCGGTAGTGTACCGGGACCACCGGAAGGGTCCCGGGGGTCCACCGGGTGGGGCCACCCATCTCGGAGGTCCCCGTGGGCCGTAGGGGGAGGGGGACCAGCCCTTAGTGGGCTGACGCACCCCCCATGGGCCACCCCCATGCACCTAGGGTTGAAACCCTAGGGGTGGGGGCGCCCCTAGGCTTGGGGGGCAAGCCACCCCCCTTGGCCGCCGCCCCCCTAGGAGATTGGATCTCCTAGGGCCGACGCCCCACCCCCCCGGGCCCCCTATATATAGTGGGGGAGAGAGGGCAGCCGCACCTCAGCCCCTGGCGCCTCTCCCCCCGTTACATCTCCTACTCCTCCCGCAGGGTCTCGGCGAAGCCCTGCAGCTTTTCCCGTTGCATCCACCACCACGCCGTCGTGCTGCTGGATCCCCATCAACCTCTTCTCCCCCTTCTTGCTGGATCAGGAAGGAGGAGACATCGTTGTACCGTACGTGTGTTGAACGCGGAGGTGCCGTCCATTCGGCGCTGGGATGATCGGTGACGAGGATCACGACGAGTACGACTCCATCATCCACGTTCCTTCGAACGCTTCCTCTCACAATCTACAAAAGGTATGTAGATGCACTCCTTTATGCTCGTTGCTAGATGACTCCTTAGATTGATCTTGGTGAAACGTAGGAAATTTTTTGAATTCTGCTACGTTCCCCAACACAAACGTCACAACGTAACTAGATGGCTATAAAGGTACACTACGGGCACCCCCGAAAGCATCTATTGGGTTGGCACGAATCGAGACTGGAATTTGTCACGCCGTATGACGGAGAGGTATCTCAGGGCCCATTCGGTAAGACATCATCGTAATGAGCTCTATGTGACTAAGGAGTTGGTCACGGGATGATATGTGTTGGAAATATGCCCTAGAGGAAATATAAAATGGTTATTATTATATTTCCTTGTTCATGATAATTGTCAATTATTCATGCTTTAAATGTATTATCCGGAAATTGTAATGCATGTGTGAATACATAGATCACAACATGTCCCTAGTGAGCCTCTAGTTGACTAGCTCGTTGATCAATAGATGGTTATGGTTTCCTGACCATGGACATTGAATGTCATTGATAACGGGATCACATCATTAGGAGAATGATGTGATGGACAAGACCCAATCCTAAGCCTAGCACAAGACCGTGTAGTTCGTATGCTAAACTTTTTCCAATGTCAAGTATCCTTTCCTTAGACCATGAGATTGTGTAACTCCCGGATACCGTAGGGGTACTTTGTGTGTGCCAAACGTCACAACGTAACTGGGTGGCTATAAAGGTACACTACGGATATCCCCGAAAGTATCTGTTGGGTTGGCACAAATCGAGACTGGGATTTGTCACTCCGTATGACGGAGAGGTATCTCTGGGCCCACTCGATAAGACATCATTGTAATGAGCTCAATGTGACTAAGGGGTTGGTCACGGGATGATGTGTTGCGGAACAAGTAAAGAGACTTGCCATAACGAGATTGAACAAGGTATCGGTATACCGACGATCGAATCTCGGGCAAGTACTATACCGGTAGACAAAGGGAATCGTATACGGGATTGATTGAATCCTTGACATCGTGATTCATCCGATGAGATCATAGTGGAACATGTGTGATCCAACATGGGTATCCAGATCCCGCTGTTGGTTATTGGCCGGAGAGATGTCTCGGTCATGTCTGCATGGTTCCCGAACCCGTAGGGTCTACACACTTAAGGTTCGATGATGCCTAGGGTTATAGGGAATGTGTATACATGGTTACCGAATGTTGTTCGGAATCCCGAATGAGATCTCGGACGTCACGAGGAGTTCCGGAATGGTCCGGAGGTAAAGATTTATATATGGGAAGTCATGTTTTGGTCGCCGGAGTGATTTCGGGGTCACCGGTATTGTACCGGGACCACCGGAAGGTGGCCGGGGGTCTACCGGATGGGGCCACCTACCTCGGTGGACCAAGTGGACCAAGTAAGGGGGAACCAGCCCCTGGTGGGCTGGTGCGCCCCCCAAGGGCCCAAGGCGCCTAGGGTTAAGAAACCCTAGGGGGTGGGGGCGCCCCACTTGCTTGGGGGGCAAGTCCCCCCACCTGACCGCCGCCCCCCTCTAAATCAGATCTAGGGGGGCGCCCCCTCTCCCTGGCCCCTATATATATGTGGGGGTGGGAGGGGCAGCCGCACCCCAAGTTATGGCGCAGCATTTCCCTCTCCAAAGTCCTCCTCCTCTCCCGCGGTGCTTGGCGAAGCCCTGCAGGATTGCCACGCTCCTCCACCACCACCACGTCGTCGTGTTGCTGCTGGACGGAGTCTTCCCCAACCTCTCCTTCTCTCCTTGCTGGATAAAGGCGCGGGAAACGTCACCGGGCTGCGCGTGTGTTGAACGCGGAGGCACCGTTGTTCGGTGCTTAGATCGGATTCGGCCGCGATCTGAATTGCTTCGTGTACGACTCCACCGACCGCGTTCTTGCAACGCTTCCGCATCGCGATCTTCAAAGGTATGAAGATGCACTCCCCTCTCGTTGCTAGTAAACTCCACGGATAGATCTTGGTGATGCATACATTTTTTTTGAATTTCTGCAACGATCCCAACAGTGGCATCATGAGCTAGGTCTATGCGTAGTTACTTTGCACGAGTAGAACACAAGATTGTTGTGGGCGTAGATCATCTCAATTTACTTGCCGCTACTAGTCTTATCTTGATTCGGCGACATCATGGGATGAAGCGGCCCGGACCGACCTTACACGTACGCTTACGTGAGACAGGTTCCACCGACTGACATGCACTAGTTGCATAAGGTGGCTAGTGGGTGTCTGTCTCTCCCACTTTAGTCGGATCGGATTCGATGAAAAGGGTCCTTATGAAGGGTAAATAGAAATTGGCATATCACGTTGTGGTTTTGGTGTAGGTAAGAAACATTCTTGCTAGAAACCTATAGCAACCACGTAAAAACTTGCAACAACAATTAGAGGACGACGTCTAACTTGTTCTTGCAGCATGTGCCGTGTGATGTGATATGGCCAAAAGGATGTGATGAATGATATATGTGATGTATGAGATTGATGATGTTCTTGTAATAGGAATCACGACTTGCATGTCGATGAGTATGACAACCGGCAGGAGCCATAGGAGTTGTCTTATTTTACTGTATGACCTGCGTGTCATTGAAAACGCCATGTAATTACTTTACTTTATTGCTAACCGTTAGCCATAGTAGTAGAAGTAACGTTTGGCGAGACAACTTCATGAAGACACGATGATGGAGATCATGATGATGGAGATCATGGTGTCATGCCGGTGACAATGATGATCATGGAGCCCCAAAGATGAAGATCAAAAGGAGGAAAATGATATTGGCCATATCATGTCATTATTTGATTGCATGTGATGTTTATCATGTTTTACATCTTATTTGCTTAGAACGACGGTAGCATAAATAAGATGATCTCTCACTAAAAATTCCAAGAATTGTGTTCCCCCTAACTGTGCATCGTTGCTAAGGTTCGTTGTTCCGAAGCACCACATGATGATCGGGTGTGATAAGCTCTAACGTTCGCATACAACAGGTGTAAGGCAGATTTACACTTAGGGTTGACTTGACGAGCCTAGCATGTACAGACATGGCCTCGAAACACGGAAGACCGAAAGGTCGAACATGAGTCGTATAGAAGATACGATCAACATGAAGATGTTCACCGTTGATGACTAGTCCGTCTCACGTGATGATCGGACATGGCCTAGTCGCTTCGGATCATGTATCACTTACATGACTAGAGAGATGCATGTCTGAGTGGGAGTAAATTAAATTTGTTTACATGAACTTAATTATCATGAACATAGTCTAAAATCTTTACAATATGTCTTGTAGATCAAATGACCCACGCTAATGTTGCCCTCAACTTCAACGCGTTCCTAGAGAAAACCAAGCTGAAAGACGATGGTAGAAACTATACGGATTGGGTCCGTAACTTGAGGATCATCCTCATAGCTGCCAAGAAAGCATATTTCCTTGAAGCACCGCTAGGTAATGCACCCATTTTCCCAGCAACTCAAGACGTTATGAATGACTGGCAGCCGCGTAGTGATGATTACTCCCTAGTTCAGTGCGGCATGCTTTACAGCTTAGAATCGGGGCTCCAAAAGCATTTTGAGCAGCACGGAGCATATGAGATGTTCCAAGAGCTGAAAATGGTTTTCCAAGTTCATGCCCGAGTCAAGAGATATGAAGTCTCCGACAAGTTCTACAGTTGTAAGATGGAGGAGAATAGTTCTGTCAGCGAACATATACTCAAAATGTCTGGGTTGCACAACTGCTTGTCTCAGTTGGGAATTAATCTCCCAGATGACGCGGTCGTTGACAGAATCCTTCAATCACTCCCACCTAGCTACAAGAGTTTCGTGATGAACTTCAATATGCAAGGGATGGAGAAGTACATTCCCGAGGTATATTCAATGCTGAAATCAGTGGAGGTGGAGATCAAAAAGGAACATCAAGTGTTGATGGTGAATAAAACCACTAAGTTCAAGAAAGGCAAGGATAAGAAGAACTTCAAGAAGGACGGCAAAGGAGTTGTCGCGCCCGGTAAGCCAGTTGCCGGGAAGAAGCCAGAGAATGGACCCAAGCCTGAGACTGAGTGCTTTTATTACAAGACTGGAAGCGGGATTGCCCCAAATACTTAGAGGATAAGAAGGCCGGCACCGTCAAAGGTATATGTGATATACATGTTATTGATGTGTACCTTACCAGCACTCGTAGTAGCTCCTGGGTATTTGATACCGGTGCAGTTGCTCGTAGTAGCTCCTGAGTTTCGGAGAGCAAATTCTTGAAGCTACTCAAAGGATTGAACAACGCCTGGCCAGCATTGAACAGTCTCAGGAGAGCTTAGAGAGGATTGTTGACGAGAAGATCCACGCTCTGGACGTGAAGCTGACTGAAATACAAGTGACCATCAACAAGCTTGAGGCAGACATTGAGGAAGCAAAGCAGGACAAGGCAGAGCTTATGCATGATGACTTAGTCCAGGATTCTCATCGACAGACTGCTCCGGTTCCCAAAGGATCCCGATCAGCTGCTATTCCAGTGACTGACACCAGGACTACAGCTTCAGCACCTCCCACAGTTCCAGCAGATACTCCAGCTCCAGCTCTAGTGTCCACTCCTCCAGCACAGACATCAGCTGAAGTCTTCGCCGATGCTGTCATATCTACTCCGACATCAACCCAGACGGGAGCCGCCAGCAGAGTCCACAGTGACGCTTAGCTCTATCCTTTTTCGAACTTTTTGGTAACTTGTTGCCAAAGGGGGAGAAATTGTATAGATCATAGGGCTTCGAGAGAGAGAGAGTGCTCTTTCGTTCTTTTGCGGTTTCTTTGAGATACTTTTGGTTTTCGAGACTTTCAGTGTGCTTGATACTCCGTTTGATGCTACCTTAATGAGTGCTTAGTCGTACTATGCTTTAATGTGTGCTTAATGCTTATCATATGCCATTCCTATCTCGTATGACTATTTACTCATGTCTTGGTGATTGGGTGCATGCTATTCATTCTTATCATTTTGTGCGCTCCACCAAGATGTATGTGACATGGAAGAGTGACCCATGATCCTAATCGATTGTGCATTTGCATTCAAACGCAAATCTTAAATAATGCACAAATTTAGGGGGAGCTCTTGCTTATCACATACTTCTCAAAGCGACGATATTATTCATTGATTATATCCTTTGTCGAAGCTTTGATCTATATGTTGTCATCAATTACCAAAAAGGGGGAGATTGAAAGTGCAACTAATCCCCGGGTGGTTTTGGCAATTAATAACAACATATATATCATTGAACTAATAGTTACTTGAAGATCATTTCAGAGAAGTTCAGTGATATGGGTATGGCAAGGACTGAAGAAGTGGACCCCTCAAAATGCTAAGGCAAGCATTGGCAAAAGCTCAAGACTCCATTTTTGGTTTAGTGATCCAAGATCACATTGAGTCCATAGGAAAAGCCAATACTATTAAAAGGGGATGAGGTTATGATGATGATCTGGTTGCTCAAGTGCTTAGTGATACATCTCCTAAACTATCAGCAACTTTCACTACCATATACACTCATAAGTAATCTCGGTCCCACCGATATTCCAAACTCAGTCACACCGAGATGAACCACCTCAGCCATAAAGCCAAACCCTAGAAAACTCGGATATTCCGATTCTGAAATCGGTTTCACCGAAACATGAGTTGCCAAGCTTCTGTAACCTTCTGTCATCAAATCGGTGTCACCGAGATGATGAAGTCGGTCCCACCGAAACTGGCATGCTCTTGTCATTTGCACGAATCGGACTAACCGAGATTGTATATTCGGTCCCACCGAAAACCCCAACGTTCACATTATTTGAACTTTTGGTCTCACCGAGTTGTCCACTTCGTTCCCACCGAGATTGCTCAAATGTGTGTGTAACGGTTGGATTTTGTGTGGAGGCTATTTATACCCCTCCACCCCCTCTTCATTCGTGGAGAGAGCCATCAGAAAGAACTACCACTCCTACCTTACATTTCTGAGAAGAGAACTACCTATCCTTGTGTTGAGATCAAGTTGCTCCACTCCCACCATATGAAGCTTGATCTCTAACCTTCCCAAGTTTCTTTCCACTCAATCCTTTCTTCCACCACAGCCAAATCAGTGAGGAGAGTTGAGTGTTGGGGAGATTATCATTTGAAGCACAAGAGCAAGGAGTTCATCATCATCTACAACATCTATTACCTTTTGGAGGGTGGTGCCTCCTAGATTGGTTAGGTGTCGCTTGGGAGCCTCCGTCATCGAGATGTGGAGTTGAACCAAGAAGTTTGTAAGGGCAAGGAGATCGCCTACTTCGTGAAGATCTACCCTGAGTAAGGCTAGCCCTCCGTGGGCGTAGGCCATGATGGAATAGACAAGGTTGCTTCTTCGTGGACCCTTCGTGGGTGGAGCCCTCCGTGGACTCGCGCAGCCGTTACCCTTCGTGGGTTGAAGTCTCCATCAACGTGGATGTACGATAGCACCACCTATCGGAACCACGGGAAAAATCATTGCGTCTCCAAATTGCGTTTGATCTTCTCCACCTCTCTTTACTACATGTGCAATTTACTTTCCGCTGCCTATACTCTAGAATTGCATGTGTAGGGTGATGCTTGACTTGATCATAATTGTGAATCTGCCAAAAACTGTTCTTTGTCAAAAGGCAGAATTTTTATATTTACAAGTAGTCTAATCACCCCCCCCCCTCTAGACATACTTTCGATCCTACAAGTGGTATCAGAGCTTTGGTCTCCATTGTATTGGTTTCCATTGCATTGGACTCCATAAGCTTGGTTTCACAACCTAGGAGAGTATGGCGTCTAGTGAGGGAAATTTTCGTAGAGGTCCTTACTTTGATGGTACAAATTTTGCTAGTTGGAAGCATAAAATGAAAATGCATATTCTTGGTCATAACCCAGCCGCATGGGGCATTATTTGTGTTGGTATGCAAGGTGAATTCTTCGAGGAAGGAAAAGTTCCGGATCACGAAGCTACACCAGAAGAGTTGCGGATGTTGCAAAACAATGCTCAAGCTTGTGACATTCTCTTCAATGCCTTGTGTCCCGAGGAGTTCAACAAAATCAGCCGTCTTGAAAATGCAAAAGAGATTTGGGATACTTTGGTTGAAATGCACAAAGGTACTGAGTCCGTGAAGGAATCAAAGCTAGATATTCTTCAAGGTCAACTTGACAAGTTCAAGATGAAGGATGGTGAAGGAGTCGCTGAAATGTACTCTAGGCTTGCTCTCATCACAAATGAGATTGCCGGCTTAGGAAGCGAAGAAATGACCGACCGATTCATCATCAAGAAGATCCTCAGAGCTTTGGATGGAAAGTATGACACCGTGTGCACTTTGATCCAAATGATGCCAAACTACAAGACTCTCAAGCCAACCGAAGTCATTGGAAGAATTGTTGCTCATGAGATGACACTTAAGGATAAGGAAGAGCTTCACAACAAGTCGAGTGGTGCTTACAAAGCTACAAGTGATGCTCCCACAACCTCAAGTGACAAGTTAGTTTCCAATGAAGAGATAAGCCTAATTGTTAAGAACTTCAACAAATTCTACAAGAATAGAGGCAAAGAGAGAAGCTCAAAGTCTAGATCATATGATGAAAAGAGATCTTCTAGTCGTGATCGAAACTGCTACAATTGTGGAAGACCCGGACACTTCTCAAATGAGTGTACGGCTCCCCACAAGAGAAGAGAAGAATCTCCAAGAAGAAGAAGTTCAAGAGATGAGTCACCTCGGAAAGAGAGAAGGAGTAGAGATGATCGTTATGAACGAAGACCCTCTCGGAGAAGCAAGGATTCGGAGAGGAAAGACAAGTCATCAAGGAGCTACACAAGAAGAAAGCATCAAGCTCATGTAGGTGAATGGGTCTCCGGCTCCGACTCCGACAATCAATCCGATGGAAGCTATCACTCCGACTCCGACTACAGTCAAGATGAAGGTGTTGCCGGTCTTGCTCTCGTATCCTCCAACTCCAACTCCTACGACTTATTTGATTCACCAAATGAGGGAATTGGAAGATGCTTCATGGCTAAAGGCCCCAAGGTATCACACCCTGAATTCATTGACTTCAATAGTGATGAGGATGACTTGCTTTGTGAAGATGAGCTCTTGCATGATAAATCCAGTGAGCCTAGTAACGATGAAAATTCTAGTAGTCTTTATAGTCGAGAAGAGTCGAATGACAATGCTATGAAGGAGATTGAGCGTCTAACTAAAGAACTAAACATTCTTAAGTTAGCTCATGAAACAACTCAAGAAGATCATAGAGAGCTCCTAAGATCTCATGAGAAGCTACGCTTCGAGAAGCTCACTCTAGAGCAAGAACATGAGTTTCTAAAAGCAATCAATGACGATCTTCGAAAGAAGAGTTCTTCATATCTTGCCAAACGACTTCTCTTGTCTAATTTCTTGCCACCCATTAAGACTAAGCATGACAAGCATAAGAAAGATTCTTCCTCTAGTAGTAACAATAACCATGCTAAATCCAATGTTGTTGCTTCTAGTAGTTCTCTTGATTCCACTAACAATGTTTCAAGCCAAGTTACACTTGAGCAAGAGAATAGTCTATTGAAAGGGATCATAGAGAAAGGTGTCTACAAGAGCCTTGCCGGAAGCAAGAACTTTGAGGAAATTGTTCGCAAGCAAGGAAGGCACCGGAAGAATCAAGGAATTGGTTTCGAGCGAAAGTTCAACGCCGAAGGTGTTGAGTGGGAAGAAGGTCAATATGCTACTCCACAGTTTGTTCCTCAAAAAGGAGAAGTATGATCCTACTTCTTCCAATGTGGAACAAGCTCAAGATGACCTTCCACCACAAGACCACAAGCTAAAAGCCAAGGACAAGCTTCAAGAGGAGATTGATGCATTTGTTGAAGCACCTCAAGCCATGGTCAAGTGGGTTCCCAAGGAAACGTCAAGTTCTACTTCGTCAAGCTCAACTACAACCCCAAGGATTCCCATCAAGATGATGTGGATCCCGAAGAAGAAGAACTAGAAGGTTCTTGAGGGTGACTCCGCCAACATACTTCACTCACATTCATTTTTGGCAAAGAACTTGTGCAATCAACTTCCACATCATGCACTAGTTCATGGAGTCACAAACCCTCTTGTTGGTAAGTCAAGGGACAAGGTAATCATTGCTTTCATGGACATCATCTATTGTGAACTTCAATCTATGTCCATGGATATCCTTGTTTGTTCCTTGTGGGACTAACCCATGTAGGTATTGAAAGTGCCCGAATCCAAAGGATAGCTCCCAACTCTTGATGATCTCCATCAACATTGAGCATCCACATCTTCAACATCTACATGAAGTCTTCTACGACAACCCAAGGTTAGTTTGACCCTTTAAAAGGGGTTCTCACATCTAGGGGGAGCTTTGCTCTAAAAAATTGAGCTAAAGCATCTTCAAATGATGTGAACACATCAATGCTTTATGTAAAAGTGGTAACCCCACTTGTGTTTAAACGATGAGTATGACCTATGATCAAATGTTCTCATTTGGCTCCTAAGTCAAAATACTCATATAAAGATGACCTAGTCATCGACAAATTGTGTGTTAGTTGCTAAAGTTTTGGTTGTGCATGTTTGACACATATTTCACTTGCTATCTTATTGTGTGAGCATGTTGGATGCATGATTTCATCCATTCGAGGACATCCATTTGTTGTTTTGGTCGTTTTGATTTTTCTGACCAAATGAATGGACAAGAATGCCTAAGTACCTCCCCTAGCTATCTATGCTTTCTTGTCTCAAATTCTATTCATGCTTACATCACAAACTTTGAACAAGTCATTTTCGGACCCTCCGGGTGAGGAGCACTCGGAGCCACCGATCCGTCAAGGGCTAATTTCCAAAACCTTCTAATTGATTTCGGTCAGACCAACTCACTCAAACTCGGTCGAACCGAAAGCATTTAGACTGATCTAGGTTTTCATCTCGGTGAAACCGAGTTGTGATTTTCGGCGTGACCGAAGTGCATAACTGCCTGGCGGTTATCCATCTCGGTGCCACCGAGTTTTACAACTCGGTCCCACCGACAGCAAAGGGGTATATATTCCAAGGGCCGCGCGCGTTGATTCCTCCTTCAAACGTTTCGCCCCCACATCCCCTGCTGTCGTCGCCTTGGTCTCCGGATCGTCGCCGTCGTCGCCTGTGCGCCCTCGCCGCAGGTCTCCATCGCCGTCAACGGACATCTCCTCCGCGCCGTTGCCGCCGTAGAGAAACTCCACCAAGTTAGGGTGAGTTTTGATCCCACTCGTGCTCCCATCTCCGATTCAATGCACGTTTGGATTGCCTAGTATCTTGCCACGATTGAAATTCTCCTGTACACCAGATTGGCTCGTTTGATCTAAATTCGAGTAAAAATTTTTAGGGTTAGGTTTCCTCAGAACACATCTCGGTGAGACCGACTTTAAATTTTCGGTATGACCGATTTGGCCTATGGCCATTGCACTGCACCCTTCGGTCTAACCGAGTTGTGCAAAATCGGTGTGACCGAAATGTAGTTTCTGTGAAACCTAGTGTTTTCGGCAGGACCGAAACCCACTTCGGTCTAACCGAAAGTGGTGTGGTAAGCTCCTGTTTAACACTTCAGATTCACCGAAACTTAAACTCGGTCTAACCGAAATGTCTTCTGTGAAAACTTAAAACTAGAATTTGAACTCATTTTTTTTGCAAAAACTTCTGCAGTTTGTGATGACTCTTCTTCTCTGCCTATACCTTATCTATTCACAGGTTGTCAGCCATGTCAGATACCAGTGACAGTCAGAACAGGTCAGAGACACCCATTGCAGACATTCCAGAGGCAGACACTAGTCCTGATCCTAGTAGCCCATTTGATGATGGTGAGAGGAGTACACCAAGTGGCATGCCTCCTGCAGCCACCAGAGCTAGAAAGGAGAAGAATTCCGATGATGAAGATTTAGATTTCGTTGTTGAGGAAGAGGTGACCTCCAAGCCTAAGAGGAAGGTTGTTGCCAAAGAGCAACAAGGTCATCAATCTAAGAAGGGCACCAGCAAAGTCAAGCAGTCAACTGTTGCTAAGAAGCTGAATTTGGGAGAGGCAGCTCCAGGCAAAGTGAAGAAAACCTCCAAGAGAAAGAGGGTAGTGTATGCAGATGCAGCAATAGAGGATGAGGATGAGGAAGCACCACAACCTCCTCCTCAGAAGGCTAAGCTCATGGGTGATGCCATTAAGGCCGGAGCCACTTCAAAGCCCAAGAAATCTGCTCAAGCTAAGGCAGCTCCAGCTAAGCCTACTGCCAAGCCCAAGAGGACAACCAAAAACATTCCAGCGTCTGAAAAGAAAAAGGATGATGTGCCACCAGCAGAGTCTGATGATGAAGGACAAGTCTTGCTGAAACTTCGTCCAAAACTGCCACTTCATAATGATGCTCATCCTCAAGCTGAGGATATGAAGGCAAGGAAAGATAGAGGTCTCAGGCTATGGAGACAATCTGACCCATATGCCGTGAGGAGAAGAACTGCTGTAGATCCCAGATTTCACACCAGAGAGCAGCAGGACTTCTATGAGACCGTGCTGATGGACAAGAAGCCCATAGTCGCAGACACCAGATATGTTGACTGGGAGTACATTGACAGCGAAGAGCACAGAGATTTCTTTCCACATGTGCATGAAAGTTTCACTGCATGTGGAGTTGCAGATTTTGTAGGTCAGAAATTGACAGATTGGAACAATGAGATGATAATGCAATTCTATGCCACAGCCCACTTCTATCCTGATGGAAAGATTACATGGATGACTGAAGGTCAAAGATTTTCTTCTTCTGTTGAAGAATGGGCAGAAATTCTGAATGCTCCAGTGCAACGAGAAGATGATATTGATGTTTATGGGATTCCAAAGAAGAATCATGAATCCATGAAGAACATGTACAAAGAGATTCCAGCAGCGGATTTGGAAATTTGGAAGCTCGGCTCAGTCTACCATCTCCAGGCAGGCTTACCTACCACTAATACCATTTTGAGGCATACCTTGATGCCCAAGTCTGGAGATCATCGCATGATCAGAGGATATTCTATCAACATGCTGCATATACTTGATGAGAAAGCACCTTTCAAGGTGATGGACTTGATGGTAGAAACCATTAAGAGGACTGCAGCTGACCAGAAAAGGTCATGTGGATTTGCCCCGCAGATTCAGATGCTTATCAATGCCAAGTTTGGCACGGGCAAATTCTTGTTGGATAGGAAACATTTATCGCTGCAGCCAGAGCATGAAGACAATGTTGTTGTGATGGATGAGGAGGATCCGACATCTGTTGAAGGTCAAGCCAAGATCGAAGCTGCTAAGAAAGCCAAAGCTGACAAAGAAGCAGCAGCAGCAGCAGCTAAACCAAAGAGTTTCGGAGAGCAAATTCTTGAAGCTACTCAAAGGATTGAACAACGCCTAGCCAGCATTGAACAGTCTCAGGAGAGCTTAGAGAGGATTGTTGACGAGAAGATCCACGCTCTGGACGTGAAGCTGACTGAAATACAAGTGACCGTCAACAAGCTTGAGGCAGACATTGAGGAAGCAAAGCAGGACAAGGCAGAGCTTATGCAGGATGACTTAGTCCAGGATTCTCATCGACAGACTGCTCCGGTTCCCAAAGGATCCCGATCAGCTGCTATTCCAGTGACTGACACCAGGACTACAGCTTCAGCACCTCCCACAGTTCCAGCAGATACTCCAGCTCCAGCTCTAGTGTCCACTCCTCCAGCACAGACATCAGCTGAAGTCTTCGCCGATGCTGTCATATCTACTCCGACATCAACCCAGACGGGAGCCGCCAGCAGAGTCCACAGTGACGCTTAGCTCTATCCTTTTTCGAACTTTTTGGTAACTTGTTGCCAAAGGGGGAGAAATTGTATAGATCATAGGGCTTCGAGAGAGAGAGAGTGCTCTTTCGTTCTTTTGCGGTTTCTTTGAGATACTTTTGGTTTTCGAGACTTTTAGTGTGCTTGATACTCCGTTTGATGCTACCTTAATGAGTGCTTAGTCGTACTATGCTTTAATGTGTGCTTAATGCTTATCATATGCCATTCCTATCTCGTATGACTATTTACTCATGTCTTGGTGATTGGGTGCATGCTATTCATTCTTATCATTTTGTGCGCTCCACCAAGATGTATGTGACATGGAAGAGTGACCCATGATCCTAATCGATTGTGCATTTGCATTCAAACGCAAATCTTAAATAATGCACAAATTTAGGGGGAGCTCTTGCTTATCACATACTTCTCAAAGCGACGATATTATTCATTGATTATATCCTTTGTCGAAGCTTTGATCTATATGTTGTCATCAATTACCAAAAAGGGGGAGATTGAAAGTGCAACTAATCCCCGGGTGGTTTTGGCAATTAATAACAACATATATATCATTGAACTAATAGTTACTTGAAGATCATTTCAGAGAAGTTCAGTGATATGGGTATGGCAAGGACTGAAGAAGTGGACCCCTCAAAATGCTAAGGCAAGCATTGGCAAAAGCTCAAGACTCCATTTTTGGTTTAGTGATCCAAGATCACATTGAGTCCATAGGAAAAGCCAATACTATTAAAAGGGGATGAGGTTATGATGATGATCTGGTTGCTCAAGTGCTTAGTGATACATCTCCTAAACTATCAGCAACTTTCACTACCATATACACTCATAAGTAATCTCGGTCCCACCGATATTCCAAACTCAGTCACACCGAGATGAACCACCTCAGCCATAAAGCCAAACCCTAGAAAACTCGGATATTCCGATTCTGAAATCGGTTTCACCGAAACATGAGTTGCCAAGCTTCTGTAACCTTCTGTCATCAAATCGGTGTCACCGAGATGATGAAGTCGGTCCCACCGAAACTGGCATGCTCTTGTCATTTGCACGAATCGGACTAACCGAGATTGTATATTCGGTCCCACCGAAAACCCCAACGTTCACATTATTTGAACTTTCGGTCTCACCGAGTTGTCCACTTCGTTCCCACCGAGATTACTCAAATGTGTGTGTAACGGTTGGATTTTGTGTGGAGGCTATTTATACCCCTCCACCCCCTCTTCATTCGTGGAGAGAGCCATCAGAAAGAACTACCACTCCTACCTTACATTTCTGAGAAGAGAACTACCTATCCTTGTGTTGAGATCAAGTTGCTCCACTCCCACCATATGAAGCTTGATCTCTAACCTTCCCAAGTTTCTTTCCACTCAATCCTTTCTTCCACCACAGCCAAATCAGTGAGGAGAGTTGAGTGTTGGGGAGATTATCATTTGAAGCACAAGAGCAAGGAGTTCATCATCATCTACAACATCTATTACCTTTTGGAGGGTGGTGCCTCCTAGATTGGTTAGGTGTCGCTTGGGAGCCTCCGTCATCGAGATGTGGAGTTGAACCAAGAAGTTTGTAAGGGCAAGGAGATCGCCTACTTCGTGAAGATCTACCCCGAGTAAGGCTAGCCATCTGTGGGCGTAGGCCATGATGGAATAGACAAGGTTGCTTCTTCGTGGACCCTTCGTGGGTGGAGCCCTCCGTGGACTCGCGCAGCCGTTACCCTCCGTGGGTTGAAGTCTCCATCAACGTGGATGTACGATAGCACCACCTATCGGAACCACGGGAAAAATCATTGCGTCTCCAAATTGCGTTTGATCTTCTCCACCTCTCTTTACTACATGTGCAATTTACTTTCCGCTGCCTATACTCTAGAATTGCATGTGTAGGGTGATGCTTGACTTGATCATAATTGTCAATCTGCCAAAAACTGTTCTTTGTCAAAAGGCAGAATTTTTATATTTACAAGTAGTCTAATCACCCCCCTCTAGACATACTTTCGATCCTACAACCGGACATTAACAATTTCCAATCTGCCACATAACCGCGGGCACGGCTTTCGAAAGATCATAACCCTGCAGGGGTGTCCCAACTTAGCCCATCACAAGCTCTCACGATCAGCTGAAGTAATAATAATTATTACCCCTTATCTTAGGGAAATCCGATCAAGATCGGCATCCCGGTGCACAAGACATTTCGACAATGGTAAAACAAGTCCAGCAAGACCTCCCGGCGTGTCAACACCGTGATAGTAGCCGCGCGTATCTCGTCTCAGGCCACAACCGGATAGGTGAGCCTACGGGAGCCAGCCCTCGAGTTTCCCCGAGGTGGCCCCGCAGTCCCCCCTGTTTGGGACCAACACCACCAGCACTGGCCCCCCCCCCTGCTATGTAGAAAAGAATCCCGAGGGCGCGACCCCCTATGCAATTTTAATTAGTTAATTAAGTTGTTATTATGATGCAAATTAAAACCATTGTTGGGCCTTGCTGGAGGAGTTTTATTCAAAGACGAAGTGTCAAGGGGTCCCCATATACCCAACCGTGTAAGGAACGCAAAATCAAGGAACATAATGTCGGTTTATCGGCGCCTAAGGTGGCATGAGTGGAACAAAACACCGACCAAAAGGCCAAGCCTTTCACCCATGCCCAGTATATAGGTGTGTTAATAATAATAATAGATATTGTGATATTCCAACAACAAGTTCCAACATGGAACTATCTTCATCTTCACCTGCAACTAACAACGCTATAAGAGGGGCTGAGCAAGCGGGTAACATAGCCAAACAATGTTTTGCTAGGAAGGTGTCAAAAGGTTAGAGGTTTCATGGCAATAAGGAGAGGCTGACATAAAAGATGGGTAGCGCGACATGTAACGATAGCATCGAGACAACTAAGCATGGCAATGGTAGTAAAGGTATCCAAGGGTATGATCATCTTGCCTGAGATCCTGCAAGGAAGAAGAACGGGTCCATGAAGAAGACGAAGAAGAAGCCTTGAAGACGAACCACATGTAGGCGAACGAATCCTCATGATTGCAACGGAACAAGCACTAACGAGAAGAAGCAAGCAATACGGTAAACACACAACACAAGAACATGACAATATGCTCAAGCAAGTATGATGCAAGACAAGTCTATATATGATGCAATACATGGCAAGGTAGGAAGCACAGAAAAACAACACAAGAACATGACAATATGCTCAAGCAAGTATGATGCAAGACAAGTCTATATATGATGCAATACATGGCAAGGTAGGAAGCACAGAAAAACAACACAAATCAACAAGTTTAAATGAGGCCGAAAACTACATATAATAAAACCGGTAAGTCCTCATATGCATAGTTTGAAATTAGTCCAGATCTGAAAAAACCTTAAGTTAAAGTTGTTAAACAACAGTTTAACATGCACCACGATGATCTACACGAAATTCTAGTCAAGTTTCATATAAAGTTTGTTTAATTCGAAGCTACGGCCTAGAAGATATGAGCAAAACAAGTCAAACAAGGCAACGGTGCAAGATGCACCCAAACATCAAGCAAACACACACCAAACATGTAAACATCATTATATTATGATTCTACATGCAAAATCACACAAGTTTCATACAGGACATACTCAAAACGGAGGAACGGGCTAAAAGATACACATGAAACAAGATATAACAACAAGCTGAAGTTAACAGCCACATAGCAACTTTGGAGCAAGGTAAATATAAGCTAAATCACCCAAACATGTTAACAAGAGGCATGGATGTGAAGTAGACATTATACTTAACAAGTAGGAACTTAGAACACACCCAAAAGCTTGCTGGAACACATTTAAATAAGCATGGCAAGTTGCAATAAAATTATCCAGACTTAGCCAAAATCTGGGAAGGCAAAAACATCATCACGATGCTGCCTTCGATGGCACAAAACAACAAGCATATCAACTCAACTAAGCATATAAAGAACATGGACATGTAGTAGACATATCCTACAACAAACAACTCCATTGGAGCAACTCCATAGGAGGCATGGATCAATAGCAACAAGCTACACCAAAATGAACATGCTGATAAAATCCTGACAGGTATAATGTCACACCCTGCATTTTGTAACATGTTATTTTTATCTTTGAAGCATGAAAATTTGGACCAGCAAATTTTTTTGGCATCATTTGGCTTTTATTTTGAAGTTGAGTTTTCTTCATGTGCCTTTTCTTGTGCTCATTAAAGTCTTCTATTACCTCTTATAGAATTCATCTCCATACCCAATACTTTTGCCCAATGATCATGCCAAGTGTTATATAGCAGTATAGTATTTTCTTACAAAATTAATTTGGCCAAAATGTATTTTATAAATTTAG
This sequence comes from Secale cereale, assembly GCA_902687465.1. Lineage (NCBI taxonomy): Eukaryota > Viridiplantae > Streptophyta > Magnoliopsida > Poales > Poaceae > Secale > Secale cereale. The sequence continues at coordinate 810,034,937 of LR738710.1, read as the reverse complement.
TTTTCCAAAAACCCCTGAATTGAGATTTGCACTGCAAGTACTTGATTTAGGGTGAGAAAATTATTTCAAAAGGTTTATTTGAGACCTAGTAGTCATAGGACACCCAGAAACCACAAAAGTATAATTTTAAAAGTTATTTTCCTATTTTATTTAAAAGCTTTTTCTTAAGGCCAGAAATGGTCTTTAATAGGGGAAAATTATTTAACTATTTCAAAAATATTTGCCAAAATTCAAAGAGACTCAGAGGACATATATTGTCCATATATAAGAGTTTCAGCACTTGGTCATGTTCAAAATAATGGGCTAAACCCTCTAAAACCCTTTCTGGATATTTCAAGCCTTTGAAATATTTACAAAGGAAACATTCTCCAAAAATTCCAGGGAAATTCTATCATGTCATATATGACATATTTGATGATCTTGCCAAGTCTCATGCCTTGGGAAGCAAGAAAACATCATCTAATCCCCTCAAAACCATTCTACCCATATTTGAAGTTTGAGCAACTTTACATTGCCAAACTTGTCCAAATGCTCTCAAATTTGGTGCACATACTAGAATGGCCTAATAAGGCATCTAGACCAAATGGCACAAGATTTGGAATAGAGAAACTTGATCAGATCACCCCAAAACCCTTCCTGTTCAAATGCAAATTTGGACAACTTTACATTACCAACTTTTTATCTGGAGCTTCAAACTTTGTGGGCATGATCAATACCCCAAATGATGATGCTACACCAAGTGGTGCATCAAGGGGAGATGATTAGCTTGACTCAATCAAGATGAAGCTGTTTCTGTTGATTTCTAGGGTTCACCAAAGTTACATCGGCTAGTTTCTTCAAATGAGCCCAAATTTGGTGAAGCCCCCTATTTTCACATGTTATTCAATCCTGTTAAGTGCCATGTCAAGTGGAGGTCATTTGCTTGACCAAACACTGATCAAACACCTTCTGGCTTTTTACTAAAACCTCCATCTTGATCACTTTTACTCTTCTCCTTGGCCTCAACTTTTTACCACAGGTTCATTAAGTCACTGGCTACCCCCAGTAACTTCCCCAGCACCCCAGCTCCATGATTGAGGGGTAAGAACCCAAGTTTACCCTGCTGGACAGCAAATTTTCACCAAGTCACCAGCATTCTCTCTCTCTCTCAGCACCTCCAGGGCATCCAAGGCCACAGGCCATTTCTTTACTCCTCCCTCAACCTTCTAGACACTCTTGGGCACGTTGGACACGACCAGAGCGACGGGGGCACAAAGGTGCCAGCCATTCGGGCACTCTGGAGCGCGCTACAGTGCGCCCACGCACTGTAGCTCCAGCCAATCAGCCACCCCCGACAGCCTCGGGCTCCTCCCTCACGCCAGTCGAGGCCCCTCGACATCCGCAACCACCTCGGCGCTGTCCCCCCTCCTCCTGCGCCCTCCAGTGGCCGTCATCGCACGCGCGCTGGCCGCCCGCAGCGTCCACTCTCCTGCCTCGCACGCGCGCGTCGACTGGAAGCTTCCCCCGCTCCTCTTCTCACCTCAGCTGGACGTGGAACAAGTCCACGATCCTCCCCGGCTTGATCACAGGCACCAGAACCTCTCCTAGCCTCGCCTGCAACCTCGCCGGCGCACGAGTCCACGGTGGACCGTGGGCGCGGCTATATAAGCCCCTCCCGCGCCTCTACAACGGCACCAGCAGCTCCTCCTCATCCCCAGCAACACCCCAACACCACCAGTTCCTCCCCAGGTAGTCCCAGTACTCGGGATCGACCGGAGCTCCGCCGCGTCGGGCCGCCGGTGATCTCACAGTACGGGCCTCCCCTGCCCCTCCTTTTGCCCGATTTGGAACCCCCTCGCCTCACTGACCATTTCCCCTCTGTTTCCCCCTCCTGTTGTAGTCGGAGACGACCGGAGCGACGACCTCCCGTAGCTCCTCCGCCGTCCCACCTCGCCGCCGGCGAACCTGACCTCCTCGGCGTGCCGCACCACCACCCCTACATCCGCCACTCGACGCTGGACCCATCCCTACCCTCCGTTGCCGTCGCCATGGCCGGAAACCTCGCCTGTGAGCTCGCCGTCGCCGTGGCCGTGAGGTTGGAGATGACAGGCGGTCCCCGCCTGTCATCCCCAAACCTCTCTCTCCCTCCTCTCAGCCACTAACCGCCGGGCCCCGCCCGTCAGGTTTAAAAACCTGACGTGCGCGCGCAGGCACCCGTGCGGCTGGGCTGGTCCGCCCTGGGCCGTGCACTATGGCCCTCTGGCCCAGATGCATAGGGGCGATTTTTCTTGATTCTTTCTGTAAATATTTCAAACATTTTTACAGAAATGAATAATGGTCCAAATAAAATAATTCCAACTCCTAAATTCCTGTAATATTCCAACCTATTTAATGGTACCACTTTCACTCACATATATGAAACTTTTCTGTTCTGTTCAAATTTAAATTCAAATTTGAGCAGTAAAACTCCTGTTCTAAAATCCTTAGATTCCATTCTGTTACTCCAAAAACTCCAACTAAGAATTTTCCCCATCTTAGAAATTCCTCTAGTATTTAACAAAAATGAGTTGACATTTTTCTGAGCACTTTGATTTTTTTGTTTTATTTATGGTCTTATTTTCTCGTGGTTATTATGCGACGTATAGATCCCGTATTTGATGAAGTTGCTGAGGAAGGAGAAGAAGAAGGAGTTGAAGCCTTTGAAGACCAAGCCAATCCAGGCAAGCAGCCCTTTGACCATGATGCACTTGTTCTTCGGAACTCGTTTGTTTCCGATGCATGATGATAGGGTTACGATGGTGACCTAGTTGGAACCACCACATGATGCATGCTTGCCCTTGATCTTGCTATGTGCTAGATGACATGCAAATAGTTAGTCATGATGCTTAAATGATGCATGTGTGATTTGAACCTTCGTAATTGAATCTTTGCATGAACCCATCGGGTGCCCCTAATGCCCGAGGGTGACATTGTGTTAGGTCATCACTTGAGGAAGAAGTGATGTGCCGGTAAATCTTGTGCATGGTGAAATAATGGATTAGATTTATGTGTGACTACCGTCCCAACCAAACATGTGCAACCACACTACCCCTTATGGGACGGGGCTTTATTGATTACTTAGGTCGATACTAGCATGGTGCCCGCATTAGTAGTGACGGGAAGACTTGAGGTCTTTCCCGGGACGGGGTCGTGCTTGGATAGGCGACCATGACTGTTTTCACAGGGCACTGGACACACCGTTGGTCCCTTCGGGTACGCGTGACATTGAAAGTAGGGCGAGTCCCGTGATCTATTGTTTGTACCCGAGGGCCGTGTACCAACGAGTGGACTCTATGTTAGTGTCGTCTAAGGAAAGGTAATGACCGGGTGCTTACCCCGGGTACTTGAGGTACCGCGGGTCGTGGATGACACGGAAGTTCCCCGGATCTTGTGGGTAAAGTGCGCAACCTCTGCAGAGTGTAAAAACTATTCGAATAGCCGTGTCCACGGTCATGGATAGTTGGGTGGTGCTACTTAAACTATGTCCAGAATTTTGCTTCTTCAAGGAAAGTATATGTGTGTGATGAGTCAAGGTGGTGACTTGACTCGATGAGTTGAATCATATTCATGTTGATATTGGTAACCTGTCTTCGAGGTTACGCGAGTTTATTGATGCATAAACTTGATGGTAGAATATTCATTCTAGCCCTTGTTAGATTGTTCATTAATGTTCCATTGCATTGTTACCACATCATGGGTTGCTTGCGAGTACATTCAAAGTACTCATTGGCTTGCCACTGGTTATTTAATTGGCCAGGCATGGAAGAACATGATTATGATGAAGAGTTCTTTGGAGACGATCATGCGAACTAGGACGCTTTCCCAGTCAGAATGCCTGTAGGGTTAAGGCAGATGGCATGGGTTCTACCCGTTATCGAAGACTTCCGCTATTTGAGTTATTTGCTATTCAGCCCTTGAGGCTCTATCCATGTAAGACTTGGCCATAATGGCCTTAATTCGTGTAAGACTATTTGTATGGATGTAAGACCTTTGTTATTTCAGCTTCTGTGTGTTCAGTGAGCATTGATCTCTGGGATCACTGTACACGTGCATTCGGTGATCTCGACTTCTAAGTCGGGGTCCCCACAGAGTTGGTATCAGAGCCATCCTGACTGTAGGAAGCCTTAGTTAGCATGGGCGTTAGTTAGATGAGACCCTTTTTCAAAAACCTTCTGAACCTCTCTTCTTTTCTAAACCTGAGATTTCATCAGATTATTAACCCCTCCTATTCCACCTTTGTAGATGGCCGCTGTACCCGAAGAGCACCTGACCACTGGGTTTCCCTTACTTCTCGAGGATAGCCTCCAGGAGTGTCAGTTCCACCAAGCGCCCATCCTCACCTACCTTGAGCATTGGGTTAGCGACACTGAGGTGGAGTACCATGTGGAAGTGATCGCGAAGGCAAACGATCCTCCCACAAGTTGGTTCTTCGAGGGACCCCAGATGGCAACACTACCACTCGCTGTCGAGGCTGCTGCACTCAAGGCACTAACCCGTCTCCGCGAGCTTCTTCCGGAGATGGCAGCCAAGATGACAACTCGCTTCTTACCTTACCGGAAGGAAGGTGAAGAAGAAAGCAGCGCACTAGCCCCTCCACTTAAGGAAGGACTCTCGCTTCGGTTCCAGACCTACTTCAGTCTGTGTGGCGACAGCTTGGCACAAGACTTGGCCTTGGAATCGGTGAAGCTTCGAGAAGAACTTCACAAGACCAAGGCACTTCTTCGTCGAGCTCAAGAGAAGGCAAATAGGATCAAGAAGGAAGGATCACCTTCTGGACAGTCCGCTATCGCATATCAAGGCGGAAGGCCCTCCGAGGATGTATCTTCCAAGAATGAAGAACCACCTCGGCGACGCTGGATGACGGCAAGGGAATATCGCAAGCTTTTCCCTGCACCACCGACGAAGCACCGTCGTATCCAACTCCTCCACTCCGCCACACCCTCAAGTGACAAGGGGGCCCAGATAGATGAAGATAAGGAGGAAGACCCAGAAGAGCCAGAATACGCGACCGAGCATTCCGCCGCTTAGGCATTATTCGCTACTCGGATATGCCAGTTGTGACCTCTACGGTAGGATAGGTCGTGTAACCCCTATGCGCAGTCGAGTCCTTGTATGGTTCATATGAAACCATCTAGTGTTTGCTTTTGTTGTGTCTGGATGTATGTCGTATTCTTCCTTCGGGAATGTGTAAACGACTACATCACCCATTTGGATTTTAATGAATGTGTTTTGGCCTTTCGGCCCTCGCATGATTTGATTTAGTGTCACACCCACCCCCTTACTAGGCACCCATTTATCTTGCTTCCCAATTCTGAGTCATGAGGCCCTTTTACCGCTCCAACAGGATGCCTGTTGTAACTCGTACTGGTACCTCTACCCAGCAGCCCGAAGCCGGAGCATCCGCTCAGCCAGAGGCAGGCCACGACCAAACCAACGACCAAGCTCCACCACCACCACCTCCTCCAAGCATGGACATGGCTCAGCTTCTCCAAGCTTTCCGAGAGGAACGCCAAGCCAACACTGCAGCTCTCCAGCTGATTGCTCAAGCTGTCACCAACAACCGCCAGCCGGCGGGGAATGGCAATGGACGTTCCACGTTGGCAGAGTTCAAGAAGCATGCACCACCAACCTTCATCGAGACTGCTGAACCCCTGGATGCAAACGACTGGGTCCGTTCCATTGAGGAGATACTGGAACTAGTCGGATGCACCGAAGACCGCGAGAAAGTGGCTTATGCAGCCCACTGCCTCGGGGGGACTGCTAGAGCTTGGTGGGATGGATTCAAGGTCATGCACGCTGAACAAGACATCACTTAGGTTAACTTCAAGGCAGAATTCCGCAAGGCCCACATTCCTTCCGGAATCATGGCTATCAAAAAGCGCGAGTTCCGAGCCCTGAAGCAAGGAAGTGGCACTGTCAAGGAGTACATGCAGAAGTTCAGTATACTGTCAAGGTATGCCCCTGAAGATGTCAGCACTGATGCTGCCAAAAGGGAGCGCTTCATGGAAGGCCTCAATCAGACTTTGCAATACTCGCTTGTCGTGTGCGACTGCCCATCCTTTCCTGACCTGGTGAACAAGGCACTTATGCTTGAAGACAAGCGGCGTGCTTTGGAAGACACTCGCAAGCGCAAGTTAGTCAGTAAGGGAAGTTCCAGCAACCAGAAGCCTCGTCTGTGGCAGTCAGCCCCGGCCAAGCCAACCTATCAGCAACCAAGAGCTCCTGCACCTCGTGCCAACCCCAGGCCAGCTTTCAACCCCAATACCGGTGGTGGCAACAAGATCAATCCAAACCAAGTCACTTGCTTTGGATGTGGTCAGCCCGGACACATCTCAAGGGTGTTCCCCAACAAGAAGCCTGATGCCCCGCGCCCCAATGCGCAGAACCAGGGACAAGGCCGCGGGATGCCACCAAGGAACCCAGCTCCTTGCAATCCACCTAACCATGGGAAGGGGCGTGTGAATCACGTCACTGCTGAAGAAGCCCAGGAAGACCCGGACGTCGTGCTGGGTACATTCCTTGTCAACTCAGCACCTGCAACTGTCTTGTTTGATTCTGGAGCAACGCATTCATTTGTCACTCAAAGATTTGCATTAAAAAGTGGCATGACCCCTACACCCCTGAATAACCCTATGGTGGTACAAACCCCCGGAGCCGAGATGAGAGCCAAGATAGGCTGTAAAGGAGTCGGTATTACCATTAACGGTGTAGACTTCCTAGCAGACCTCATCATCCTGAGATCGCAAGGCTTGGATGTGATCTTAGGGATGGATTGGCTCAGTAAGCACCAAGGCTTGTTAGACTGTGCCAATCGGACAGTCACTGTGACCAATGACCAAGGAGTCGAAGTCAAGTTTGCTTCCAACTCCTCTTCCGCTCAAGCCGCTAAAGTCAACTGTCTGTCTGAAGTTGGGCTAGATCAAGTACCGGTGGTATGTGAGTATCCTGATGTCTTTCCGGATGAACTACCGGGAATGCCCCCTGACCGTGACATTGAGTTCATCATCGAGCTCGTGCCCGGAGCAGGACCCATCTATAAGAAGCCTTATAGAATGGGGACGGAAGAATTAGCTGAGTTGAAGAAGCAGCTGGAAGAGCAACTGAGGAAGGGATTTATCCGCCCAAGTGCCTCCCCTTGGGGATCTCCTGTTCTGTTTGTGGCAAAGAGGGACGGTACCATCCGCTTATGCATTGACCATCGTTCCCTTAATGAAGTTACAATCAAGAACAAGTATCCACTTCCCAAGATCGAAGATCTGTTTGATCAGCTCAGCGGAGCCAAGGTGTTCTCCAAGATCGACCTCAGATCTGGGTACTACCAGCTGAAGATCAGACCCCAAGATATTCCGAAGACGGCTTTCGTGACCAGATATGGCCTGTACGAGTGCACGGTCATGTCCTTTGGGTTAACCAATGCCCCGGCCTACTTCATGTATCTCATGAATAAAGTCTTCATGGAATATTTGGACAAGTTCGTTGTCGTCTTCATTGATGACATTCTTGTGTTCTCGAAGTCGGAGGAAGAACACGAGCAGCATCTGAGGATGGTCCTAGACAAGCTTCGTGAGCACCAACTGTATGCCAAATTCAGCAAGTGTGAGTTCTGGCTGCATAAAGTTGGATTCTTAGGTCATGTCTTGACCGAGGAAGGATTATCTGTTGATCCCGCAAAGATCGAAGCTGTGACCCAATGGCAATCTCCAACGACCGTCAAGGAAGTCAGAAGCTTCCTCGGACTAGCAGGCTATTACCGCGAGTTCGTGGAAGGATTCTCTAGCATTGCACGGCCAATGACTCAGCTCCTCAAGAAGGACAAGAAGTTTGAGTGGACGCCAAAATGCGAAGAGAGCTTCCAAGAGCTCAAGAAGAGATTGACCACCGCCCAGTTCTGGCAACACCTGATATTCACAAGGAGTTCGTGATATATTGTGATGCCTCTCTAACCGGATTGGGAAGCGTTCTGATGCAAGAAGGCCGCGTCATAGCATACCTCTCCAGGCAGCTACGACCCCATGAGGAGAACTACGCTACTCACGATCTTGAGCTAGCGGCAGTAGTTCATGCCTTGAAGACATGGCGGCATTACCTCCTTGGGAAACGGTGTGAGATCTACACAGACCACAAAAGTCTGAAGTACATTTTCACCCAAAAGGAATTGAACATGAGGCAGCGGAGATGGTTGGAACTCATCAAAGACTATGACCTCAGTGTTCAATATCACCCCGGGAAGGCTAACGTGGTGGCCGATGCCTTAAGCAGGAAGGCTTGCTCTTTGAATGCCGTTATTCAAGAAAGGTAGCCAGCCTTGTTTAAGGAAATCAAACAATTCAGTTTGGAATTGGTCACCCCTGGATTTCTGGATCATTTGGAAGTCAGACCAACCCTGATGGACGAAGTCAGGAAGGCACAAGATGGACACGCAAGCATTGAAGGCATCAAGAAGAAGATGAAGCTGGGCAAGGCCCCAGGATTCTCCGAAGACAAACACGGGATTGTTTGGTACAAAGGCCGCATCTACGTACCAAACAACACAGAGCTGAAGACCCTGATTCTGCAAGAAGCCCACGACACTCCGTATTCCATCCACCCCGGAGGAACCAAGATGTACCAAGACTTGAAGACACGATTCTGGTGGCACGGGATGAAAAGAGAGATTGCAACCTATGTTGCAAAGTGTGATGTGTGCCAAAGGGTCAAAGCTGAATATCAGCGACCTGCTGGATTGCTTCAACCACTCAAGGTTCTTGAGTGGAAGTGGGATAAAGTCGGAATGGACTTCATCACTGGATTACCAAGGTCGAATAGAGGACATGACTCTATCTGGGTCATAGTCGATCATTTGACCAAGGTGGCCCACTTCATTCCTGTCAAGACCACTTATGATGGCAACCGGCTGGCAGCTCTCTACATCGACAGAATCGTAAGTCTTCACGGCGTTCCCAAGGAGATTGTGTTAGATCGAGGAACCCAGTTCACCTCTAGGTTCTGGAAGAAGTTCCAAGAAGCCTTGGGAACCAAGTTATCCTTCAGCACGGCTTTTCACCCACAGACCGGAGGCCAGACAGAGCGATTCAATCAGATTCTCGAAGATATGCTCCGAGCCTGTGTCTTGGCGTATGGAGCCAAGTGGGAAGATTGTCTCCCTTTTGCCGAGTTCTCCTATAACAACAGTTACCAGTCGAGCCTTCAGATGGCACCATTTGAGGTGTTGTACGGACGCAGATGCCGCACACCCATCAACTGGTCAGAGACTGGAGAAGGACTAGTATTTGGACCGGATATTCTCCGCGTAGCAGAAGAGCAAGTCCAACTAGTCAGGGAACGTTTGAAGGCAGCCAAGTCAAGGCAAAAGAGCTATGCTGACACTCACCGTCGGAACATGAGTTTCCATGTCGGGGATCATGTGTACCTGCGGGTAACTCCTCTGAAGGGAACCAAGCGTTTCCACGTAAAGGGGAAGCTCGCACCGAGGTTCATTGGACCCTTTGAGATCACAGCACGACGAGGAGAAGTGGCTTACCAGTTGGAACTACCACCTGAGCTATCTGATGTGCACAATGTATTCCATGTGTCGCAACTCCGGAAATGTCTCCAAGTTCCAGACAAGCCTAATCTCTACAAGGATGTTGATCACCAAGCCATTGATCTGCAGCCTGATTTGACCTACCGCGAGAAGCCCATTCGCATTATGGACGAAGCTGAACGACGGACGCGAAGCCGTACCATCAAGTACTTCAAGGTCCAGTGGAGCAACCACACTGAAGCAGAAGCAACCTGGGAATGAGAAGACTATCTTAGATCCGAGTTTCCCGACCTCTTTTAAGACCTAGTTTAGGAATCTCGGGGACGAGATTCTTCTAAGGGGGGTAGGTCTGTCACACCCTGCATTTTGTAACATGTTATTTGTATCTTTGAAGCATGAAAATTTGGACCAGCAAATTTTTTTGGCATCATTTGGCTTTTATTTTGAAGTTGAGTTTTCTTCATGTGCCTTTTCTTGTGCTCATTAAAGTCAACTATTACCTCTTATAGAATTCATCTCCATACCCAATACTTCTGCCCAATTATCATGCCAAGTGTTATATAGCAGTATAGTATTTTCTTACAAAATTAATTTGGCCAAAATGTATTTTATAAATTTAGTTTTCCAAAAACCCCTGAATTGAGATTTGCACTGCAAGTACTTGATTTAGGGTGAAAAAATTATTTCAGAAGGTTTATTTGAGACCTAGTAGTCATAGGACTCCCAGAAACCACAAAAGTATAATTTTAAAAGTTATTTTCCTATTTTATTCAAAAGCTTTTTCTTAAGGCCAGAAATGGTCTTTAATAGGGGAAAATTATTTAACTATTTAATAAATATTTGCCAAAATTCAGAGAGACTCAGAGGACATATATTGTGCATATATAAGAGTTTCAGCACTTGGTCATGTTCAAAATAATGGGCTAAACCCTCTAAAACCCTTTCTGGATATTTCAAGCTTTTGAAATATTTACAAAGGAAACTTTCTCCAAAAATTCCAGGGAAATTCTATCATGTCATATATGACATATTTGATGATCTTGCCAAGTCCCATGCCTTGGGAAGCAAGAAAACATCATCTAATCCCCTCAAAACCATTCTACCCATATTTGAAGTTTGAGCAACTTTACATTGCCAAACTTGTCCAAATGCTCTCAAATTTGGTGCACATACTAGAATGTCCTAATAGGGCATCTAGACCAAATGGCACAAGATTTGGAATAGAGCAACTTGATCAGATCACCCCAAAACCCTTCTTGTTCAAATGCAAATTTGGACAACTTTACATTACCAACTTTTTATCTGGAGCTTCAAACTTTGTGGGCATGATCAATACCCCAAATGATGATGCTACACCAAGTGGTGCATCAAGGGGAGATGATTAGCCTGACTCAATCAAGATGAAGTTGTTTCTGTTGATTTCAAGGGTTCACCAAAGTTACATTGGCTAGTTTCTTCAAATGAGCCCAAATTTGCTGAAGCCCCCTATTTTCACATGTTATTCAATCCTGTTAAGTGCCATGTCAAGTGGAGGTCATTTGCTTGACCTAACACTGATCAAACACCTTCTGGCTTTTTACTAAAACCTCCATCTTGATCACTTTTACTCTTCTCCTTGGCCTCAACTTTTTACCACAGGTTCATTCAGTCACTGGCTACCCCCAGTAACTTCCCCAGCACCCCAGCTCCATGATTGAGGGGTAAGAACCCAAGTTTACCCTGCTGGACAGCAAATTTTCACCAAGTCACCAGCATTCTCTCTCTCTCAGCACCTCCAGGGCATCCAAGGCCACAGGCCATTTCTTTACTCCTCCCTCAACCTTCTAGACACTCTTGGGCACATTGGACACGACCAGAGCGACGGGGGCACGAAGGTGCCAGCCATTCGAGCGCTCTGGAGCGCGCTACAGTGCGCCCACGCACAGTAGCTCCAGCCAATCAGGCACCCCCGACAGCCTCGGGCTCCTCCCTCGCGCCAGTCGAGGCCCCTCGACGTCCGCAACCACCCCGGCGCTGTCCCCCCTCCTCCTGCGCCCTCCAGTGGACGTCGTCGCACGCGTGCTGGCCGCCCGCAGCGTCCACTCTCCTGCCTCGCACGCGCGCGTCGGCTGGAAGCTTCCCCCGCTCCTCTTCTCACCTCAGCTGGACGTGGAACAAGTCCACGATCCTCCCCGGCTTGATCACAGGCACCAGAACCTCTCCTAGCCTCGCCTGCAACCTCGCCGGTGCACGAGTCCACGGTGGACCGTGGGCGCGGCTATATAAGCCCCTCCCGAGCCTCTCCAACGGCACCAGCAGCTCCTCCTCATCCCCAGCAACACCCCAACACCACCAGTTCCTCCCCAGGTAGTCCCAGTACTCGGGATCGACCGGAGCTCCGCCGCGTCGGGCCGCCGGTGATCTCGCAGTACGGGCCTCCCCTGCCCCTCCTTTTGCCCGATTTGGAACCCCCTCGCCTCACTGACCATTTACCCTCTGTTTCCCCCTCCTGTTAAAGTCGGAAACGACCGGAGCGACGACCTCCCATAGCTCCTCCGCCGTCCCACCTCGCCGCCGGCGAACCTGACCTCCCCGGCGTGCCGCACCACCACCCCTACATCCGCCACTCGACGCTGGACCCATCCCTACCCTCCGTTGCCGTCGCCGTGGCCGGAAACCTCGCCGGTGAGCTCGCCGTCGCCGTGGTTGTGAGGTTGGAGATGACAGCCGGGCCCCGCCTGTCATCCCCACACCTCTCTCCCCCTCCTCTCAGCCACTGACCGCCGGGCCCCGCCCGTCAGGTTTAAAAACCTGACGTGCGCGCGCTGGCACCCGTGCGGCTGGGCTGGTCCTCCCTGGGCCGTGCACTGTGGCCCTCTGGCCCAGTTGCATAGGGGCGATTTTTCTTTATTCTTTCTGTAAATATTTCAAATATTTTTACAGAAATGAATAATGGTCCAAATAAAATAATTCCAACTCCTAAATTCCTGTAATATTCCAACCTATTTAATGGTACCACTTTCACTCACATCTATGAAACTTTTCTGTTCTGTTCAAATTTAAATTCAAATTTGAGCAGTAAAACTCATGTTCTAAAATCCTTAGATTCCATTCTGTTACTCCAAAACTCCAACTAAGAATTTTCCCCATCTTAGAAATTCCTCTAGTATTTAACAAAAATGAGTTGACATTTTTCTGAGCACTTTGATTTTTTTGTTTTATTTATGGTCTTATTTTCTCGTGGTTATTATGCGACGTATAGATCCCGTATTTGATGAAGTTGTTGAGGAAGGAGAAGGAGAAGGAGTTGAAGCCTTTGAAGACCAAGCCAATCCAAGCAAGCAGCCCTTTGACCATGATGCACTTGTTCTTCGGAACTCGTTTGTTTCCGATGCATAATGATAGGGTTACGATGGTGACCTAGTTGGAACCACCACATGATGCATGCTTGCCCTTGATCTTGCTATGTGCTAGATGACATGCAAATAGTTAGTCATGATGCTTAAATGATGCATGTGTGATTTGAACCTTCGTAATTGAAATCTTTGCATGAACCCATCGGGTGCCCCTAATGCCCAAGGGTGACATTGTGTTAGGTCATCACTTGAGGAAGAAGTGATGTGCCGGTAAATCTTGTGCATGGTGAAATAATGGATTAGATTTATGTGTGACTACCGTCCCAACCAAACATGTGCAACCACACTACCCCTTATGGGACGGGGCTTTATTGATTACTTAGGTCGATACTAGCATGGTGCCCGCATTACTAGTGACGGGAAGACTTGAGGTCTTTCCCGGGACGGGGTCGTGCTTGGATAGGCGACCATGACTGTTTTCACAGGGCACCGGACACACCGTTGGTCCCTTCGGGTACGCGTGACATTGAAAGTAGGGCGAGTCCCGTGATCTATTGTTTGTACCCGAGGGCCGTGTACCAACGAGTGGACTCTATGTTAGTGTCGTCTAAGGAAAGGTAATGACCAGGTGCTTACCCCGGGTACTTGAGGTACCGCGGGTCGTGGATGACACGGAAGTTCCCCGGATCTTGTGGGTAAAGTGTGCAACCTCTACAGAGTGTAAAAACTATTCGAATAGCCGTGTCCACGGTCATGGACAGTTGGGTGGTGCTACTTAAACTATGTCCAGAATTTTGCTTCTTCAAGGAAAGTATATGTGTGTGATGAGTCAAGGTGGTGACTTGACTCGATGAGTTGAATCATATTCATGTTGATATCGGTAACCTGTCTTCGAGGTTACGCGAGTTTATTGATGCATAAACTTGATGGTAGAATATTCATTCTAGCCCTTGTTAGATTGTTCATTAATGTTCCATTGCATTGTTACCACATCATGGGTTGCTTGCGAGTACATTCAAAGTACTCATTGGCTTGCCACTGGTTATTTAATTGGCCAGGCATGGAAGAACAGGATTATGATGAAGAGTTCTTTGGAGACGATCATGCGAACTAGGACGTTTTCCTAGTCAGAATGCCTGTAGGGTTAAGGCAGATGGCATGGGTTCTACCCGTTATCGAAGACTTCCGCTATTCGAGTTATTTTCTATTCAGCCCTTGAGGCTCTATCCATGTAAGACTTGGCCATAATGGCCTTAATTCGTGTAAGACTATTTGTATGGATGTAAGACTCTTGTTATTTCAGCTTTTGTGTGTTCAGTGAGCATTGATCTCTAGGATCACTGTACACGTGCATTCGGTGATCTCTACTTCTAAGTCGGGGTCCCCACATATAATTTATAGCAACTTGAGAGCAAGAAATAATTAAGCTACAGCAGGTCATATGAGCAAGTAAGGGGATGAATGGATAGACAATAACATGGACAACAAGACATGATCATTGGCCAATCCAAAACATGCATGGATTTGACTAGGGCATCAAGTAAACATAGCATCAGGATATGATAGATTCCAGACTTAGCAGAATTTTCAGTAAGTATAAAACAATAACAACAACATGGCATGTTTTACAAGCATGTTTAAGTCAACACAAGGCACATCATGAAAAGATGATTGCACCACATCAAAGACCATATAATGGTGCTTCTAAAACATCTAGACATGTGGCATGAGGACAAACACATCAATAGCAAAGAGCATGTGAAATCAGCATCTCATAACAAGTTTCAGCACTTAACAGTCAAATTCACTTTTGCAACAGAGATTAACATGGCAATATGAACTCAAACAAGCATGCTACAACAAACAACATGTAGTACACTTCACAATGAACATTTTGACATATCATATGCATCATTTGGATAAACATGCATCAAGTTATCATATCTCAAACATAGCAACAAAATAACAAGTAGCTGCAGTTTATAACAAGTAGCACTCTTGCAACAGAGATTAGAGCATCTAGATGAAGTCAAACAAGCATGGCACAATGGAACAAAGTGTAGAGCATATCACCATGATCATTTTAACATATCATTTGCATCATTTGGACATACACACACCAATTTACAACATCACAAAGTAAGCAACAAAATAATGACAGAAAATGACTAAGCAGTTTTTAAGAAGGGGAAAAAACGGGCACTAAATACTAAAAACCGCATGGGGCAAGGGTTAGTGGGAAGCTCACCCATGGGCTTCGGCCTAGTAGGTAGAGGAGGAGGCAGGCCGGCCTGGGCCTCACGATGCTGGGCCCTTGGCTGGACCGCGGGGAAAGGAGGTCAGACGGGAGGCAGAGTTGGGCCAGGCCGTGGGAGACGGGCCGGCTGGGCCGCACGGCTGGAGGGGCGAGGCAGCCGCGCGCTGGGCCGAGGAAGGCCGGCCTTCGGCTGGGCCTTGCGGGCAGGCAGGCCCATGCGAGGGGGTTTGTCCTCCTCACACACGACCGAATGCAGGCGGCGGTGACCGGCATCTCCGGCGATGCACGAGGGACGACGGGGAGCAGGAGGTGGGGGCCCGACGGTGAACGGGCAGATCCGGGCAGCCCCTCCCCAGATCTGACCGGTGGAGGGAGGTGGCGGCGACGGGAGCTCGAGGCCGGCCTCCGGCGGCGGCGTTCCATGGCGGCGGCGGCGGTGTTCCCTGCGGGAAGAGAGGGAGATGCGAGGTGAGGGAGTCAGATGGGAGGAAGGAGGAGAAGGGCGGGGCAGCGCGACCTGGAGGGTCCGGCAGAGCTCCGGTGACCGGCGGCGACGGGACGCCGGTGGGGTCCGAGGCGAGCTCCGGCGAGAGTCGGTGTCGGCGGCGCAAGAACAGCGCCGGGGAACGAAGACTGGCGGCGGCCGCGGGCGACTCGGGCCTGACGCGGCCAGGGGACAGGCCGGAGATGGGCTCCGCAGGCTCGGCGGCGATGTGGGGCGCGGGGATGACGACGTGGCAGCACGGGAGTGGTGGAGGGAGGCAGCGGGGCGACGTGGCACGCTCTCATTGGCTGCGATGAGGTGGAGGGGCGCTGGACATGTCCGACGGCGAGCGGACATGTCCGGCTGCACGGTGGGACGAGGGTTAGGGTTTCATCTGCGCGAAAAATGGAGAGGGAGGCACCTATTTATAGGTAGAGGAAGCTAGGAGTGTCCAAATGAGGAGCCGTTCGCGGCCACGTGATCGTGATCGAACGGCCAAGAGCATGGAGGGGTTAGAATGGGCTAGGTGAGCTATGAGAAAGGGGTGCTGGGCCAAAAGAGAAAAGGCTTCTGGCGGTTAACACGGTTAACCGTTGGGCTATCAAACGAACTCCGAACGCGACGAAACTTGACAGGCGGTCTACCTATGCTATAATAAGACCACACGCCAAGTTTCAACCCATTCCGAGAACGTTTTCCAGCCACTCATAAAATAAATATCCGGAGGCGCCGCGGGCGCGTGTGAGTGTGTCTGGGCTCAGAACGGACAACAGAAAGGATGGGCGGACTCGGACGGATGCAAGTTTTGAAAATATGCTGATGCAACACACACGATGACATGGCAAGAAGCAACACGCAAGCAGATGACATGGCACTGACAACGAATAACTGGCTGACACTTGGCGCACCGGTCTCGAGGTGTCACAACACTCCCCTACTAACAAGAGATCTCGTCCCGAGATCTTAGGAACGAGACGGAAGAGAAGGAGGAAGAACAAAGTTCTTCCAGGACAAGAGTGAAACCAAAGAACCTTGAGAGGTTGAACAATTGAAAGAAAGGATACAATGGAGAAGATTGAGATCGAGAAGTTCCGAAAAAATGAGTTAACAAAGCATATGACGAGAACCAAGAGTTTAAATGCCAAGGGAGACATTGAAACCACTCCGGTTAATAAGAGATAGAAAAGGAATTTCCACGAAGGAATTCGGGCAGCACTCCGGCTGAAACTGAAAGGGATAGGACACCGGTTTAACATGAGTGGAATAGGATAAGAACTTGAAAAGATGAAATGATACTCGACGAGAGAAACAACACAATGCCTCCGGAAGAATTGAAAGAGTGGAATGAAAGAACGGATAAGAGGAGAACAACTAGTTCCACCGCGAATGAATTGAAAGTGAATCATCAAGAGAAAGGCTTGAACGGAGTTGTTGAAAGATCAACAAAAGAATAAGCTTGTTGTGGACTTATTGAAAACATCTCAAAACTTGAGGTGAATTACCGCCGCAACGAAAAGGCTTAATAGCTGAGATGACGAAGAAATGCAAAACTCCACTTCAAAAGAATACGGAGAATTATTTGCACTCGAGATGCAAAAGAATAATGCTAGAACTGCTCCGGAAGAATTAGATGAATATATGAAGAATGAATTTACTCGTGATGAACCACCATGAAGAACTCCGGTAACAAAAGGGTGATGAAGGATGAAAAAGAATAAGAATAAGCCTTGCGATGATTTAGACGGGGGTACTGACGAGATAGCTGAGGAAAAATTGAACTCCGGAAAAGAAAACATTAAAGCCCTTGGAACTAGAATTTATTCATCAAGAACAAACTCCGAAGGAAGGAATTAAACAACTCCACAGAGAGGAATAAGAATTATATTATGCTTATCCTCCACCAATTGAATTGATGAAAGCAATGGACTTGCATACTACTTATTTGCGTTGAAAAGACTAAAGAGGGATATATCGCGAACTTGCGAAAATCTTCATGAAACACCGGTAGGATTGGAATAGAAATGAAAGGATTGCTATGATAGCGCTGGAAAAGAACTCTTGAGCGAACCACCGTAAAGAATTGAAGCCGAGTGAAGAAAAGAACGAACCACCATGAATTAAAATCGAATGATGAAAGAGAACAAATCACCGTAAGGAATTGAAATTGAGTGAATACAATGAATCGCCGGGAAGAATAAAGCACTTGGGGAATTTTGAATGACGAGAACGAAGAGATCGCGAACTGATTAAAGAATATTTGGACGAAGCACTGGAGAATGTGAGACGAACGAAGAGGCATCAATGAAGAATATTTGGAGGACGAAGTAGAAAACTGAGAACGAAGAAATCTTCTGAAATGATGGCCTTCGGAGGAACACACAGAAAGAATTCATGAAATACTCCGGAAGAAAGAATTAAGGTTGAACCAATAATGAAAAGAATTTGCAAATGATCTTGGAAAAGGCACATGACTGATGGAATCCATACTTACGTCACACTTGAAAAGAATTTCGAAACACTCCGGGAAATAAAAGAGTCAGGTAAGATCCTGGGAAAGACCTGTGGGTTATGAGCCCATCGAAGAGAAAACGCCGTTGAGAATTGATTGACAAAAGGAGATGATGCACCGGAACGATTGAAAAACTCGAATGAGGTGACAACCTCGAATTAATTGGAACACGGATAAATCTCCTGAGATGACTTCGGAACTCCGGATAATTAAATGGCGAGAGGCAAACAAGCTAGATGAAACATCTGAGCCGGGGGAAAGGATAAGATTGACACCGAAAATGTGACTTGATTCCACCGAAAAAGAAAAGAGATGAAGAATCCCGAACAAGAGGAGAATTTACCAGTTGAAATAACCGAGGAAGAATGCAAAGGATTCACACGAGTAGGATGGATACTCGATTAAGGACTCCGGTCCGAGAAGCAAAAGGGCGGCTGGGTGGGAAAAGAAAGACAACTCCGGAAGGGGAAACAACACCGGTTGGAAAGAGCTAAGGGTTGAACTTGCACAGAAGAAGAGGGTTGAATCCACTTGACGAGAGATGCACCAGATGAAAGAACTGACACACAACGAACGAAAACTAACCGCGAGATCCTAAAAAAATTGAAGGGAAAGAGGGGTAATTCCAAACACCTACGTCAAGATTCCTCACCAGAGCGACGAAGAGTCAGGGGAGTAAAAAGAATTCCTACTCTCCGATATAACTAGACTCCGAAAAAGTTTTCTGCTAGACTCAACAACGGCCAAGCTACGATCAATCCAGGGGGCTCCTATGGTCGGTCGAGGCTCTGATACCAACTTGTCAGGCCCAAGATGCGATTCTATCCCGATCACGTGACACTTACGTGATTGGGGCACAACCGCATTTCGGGCGCTTAGCAAGATGGATATCATTACATCGTACCATTACATACATACATGGGGGATACAACAATACATACAAGGTCACATGAATACAACAACATCAATACAAGGCATCCGACTACGGATGCAAACATAAAAAGCACAAAGACATCCATCTGCTATCCCAGGCTGCCGACCAAGAACCTAACCCAAGACTGAAGAAGAAGAAGAAGAAAGAACTCCAACACCACGACATCGCTCTCACGTCAAGACATTGGAAACCTGCACCTGCAACTGTTGTTGTAGTATATGTGAGCCACGAGGACTTAGGAATCCCATAACCATGGGTAACAAGACTATCAAAGCTTAATGGGTAGGAAGAGGTAAAGTGGTGAGGTTGCAGCAGCGGCTAAGCAATATATGTGGTGGCTAACTTACGAGTACCAGAATAAGATGAGCATCTACGCAAACGGTCGCAACTAGTAGTGATCGCTAAAGATCCTGAACTACCTACGAGTCAAACATAACCCCACCGTGTTCTCTTCTCAAAGTGAAAAGAGACAGTCACGGTTACTCACACAGTTGTGTGTTTTACTTCGGATCCTCTGTCAAGTTTTCTACAACCAGACATTAACAAATTCCAATCTGCCACATAACCGCGGGCACGGCTTTCGAAAGATCATAACCCTGCAGGGGTGTCCCAACTTAGCCCATCACAAGCTTTCATGATCAGCTGAAGTAATAATAATTAGTACCCCTTATCTTAGGGAAATCCGATCAGGCTCGGCATCCCGGTGCATAAGACATTTCGACAATGGTAAAACAAGTCCAGCAAGACCTCCCGGCGTGCCGACACCCTGATAGTAGCCGCGCGTATCTCGTCTCAGGCCACAACCAGATAGGTGAGCCTATGAGAGCTAGCCCTCGAGTTTCCCCGAGGTGGCCCCGCAGTCCCCCCTGTTTGGGACCAACACCATCAGCACTGGCCCCCCTGCTATGTAGAAAATAATCCCGAGGGCGCGACCCCCTATGCAATTTTAATTAGTTAATTAAGTTGTTATTATGAGGCAAATTAAAACCAATGTTGGGCCTTGCTGGAGGAGTTTTATTCAAAGACGAAGTGTCAAGGGGTCCCCATATACCCAAGCGTGTAAGGAACGCAAAATCAAGGAACATAATGTCGGTTTATCGGCGCCTAAGGTGGCATGAGTGGAACAAAACACCGAGCAAAAGGCCAAGCCTTCCACCCATGCCCAGTATATAGGTGTGTTAATAATAATAATAGATATTGTGATATTCCAACAACAAGTTCCAACATGGAACGATCTTCATCTTCACCTGCAACTAACAACGCTATAAGAGGGGCTGAGCAAGCGGGTAACATAGCCAAACAATGTTTTGCTAGGAAGGTGTCAAAAGGTTAGAGGTTTCATGGCAACAAGGAGAGGCTGACATAAAAGATGGGTAGCGCGACATGTAACGATAGCATCGAGACAACTAAGCATGGCAATGGTAGTAAAGGTATCCAAGGGTATGATCATCTTGCCTGAGATCCCGCAAGGAAGAAGAACGGGTCCATGAAGAAGACGAAGAAGAAGCCTTGAAGACGAACCACGTGTAGGCGAACGAATCCTCACGATCGCAACGGAACAAGCACTAACGAGAAGAAGCAAGCAATACGGTAAACACACAACACAAGAACATGACAATATGCTCAAGCAAGTATGATGCAAGACAAGTCTATATATGATGCAATACATGGCAAGGTAGGAAGCACAGAAAAACAACACAAGAACATTACAATATGCTCAAGCAAGTATGATGCAAGACAAGTCTATATATGATGCAATACATGGCAAGGTAGGAAGCATAGAAAAATAACACAAGTCAACAAGTTTAAATGAGGCCGGAAACTACATATAATAAAACCGGTAAGTCCTCATATGCATAGTTTGAAATTAGTCCAGATCTGAACAAACCTTAAGTTAAAGTTGTTAAACAGCAGTTTAACATGCACCATGATGATCTACACGAAATTCTAGTCAAGTTTCATATAAAGTTTGTTTAATTCGGAGCTACGGCCTAGAAGATATGAGCAAAACAAGTCAAACAAGGCAACGGTGCAAGATGCACCCAAACATCAAGCAAACACACTCCAAACATGTAACCAGCATGATATTATGATTCTACATGCAAAATCACACAAGTTTCATATAGGACACACTCAAAACGGAGCAACGGGCTAAAAGATACACATGAAACAAGATATAACAACAAGCTGAAGTTAACAGCCACATAGCAACTTTGGAGCAAGGTAAATATAAGCTAAATCACCCAAACATGTTAACAAGAGGCATGGATGTGAACTAGACATGATACTTAACAAGTAGGAACTTAGAACACACCCAAAAGCTTGCTGGAACACATTTAAATAAGCATGGCAAGTTGCAATAAAATTATTCAGACTTAGCCAAAATCTGGGAAGGCAAAAACATCATCACGATACTGCCTTCGGAGGCACAAAACAACAAGCATATCAACTCAACTAAGCATATAAAGAGCATGGACATGTAGTAGACATATTCTACAGCAAACAACTCCATTGGAGCAACTCCATAGGAGGCATGGATCAATAACAACAAGCTACACCAAAATGAACATGCTGATAAAATCCTGACAGGTATAATTTATAGCAACTTGAGAGCAAGAAATAATTAAGCTACAGCAGATCATATGAGCAAGTAAGGGCATGAATGGATAGACAATAACATGGACAACAAGACATGATCATTGGCCACTCCAAAACATGCATGGATTTGACTAGGGCATCAAGCAAACATAGCATCAGAATATGACAGATTCCAGACTTAGCAGAATTTTCACTAAGTATAAAACAGTAACAACAACATGGCATGTTTTACAAGCATGTTTAAGTCAACACAAGGAACATCATGGAAAGATGATTGCACCACATCAAAGACCATATAATGGTGCTTCTAAAACATCTAGACATGTGGCATGAGGACAAACACATCAATAGCAAAGAGCATGTGAAATCAGCATCTCATAACAAGTTTCAGCACTTAACAGTCAAATGCACTTTTGCAACAGAGATTAACATGGCAATATAAACTCAAACAAGCATGCTATAGCAACCAACATGTAGTACACTGCACAATGAACATTTTGACATATCATATGCATCATTTGGATAAATATGCATCAAGTTATCATATCTCAAACATAGCAACAAAATAACAAGTAGCAGCAGTTTATAACAAGTAGCACTCTTCCAACAGAGATTAGAGCATCTAGATGAAGTCAAACAAGCATGACACAATGGAACAAAGTGTAGAGCATATCACCACGATCATTTTGACATATCATTTGCATCATTTGGACATACACACATCAATTTACAACATCACAAAGTAAGCAACAAAATACTGACAGAAAATGACTTAGCAGTTTTTAAGAAGGGGAAAAAAACAAACGGGCACTAAATACTAAAAACCGCACGGGGCAAGGGTTAGTGGGAAGCTCACCCATGGGCTTCGGCCCAGTAGGCAGAGGAGGAGGCAGGCCGGCCTGGGCCTCACGGTGCTGGGCCGGCGGCTGGGCCCTTGGCTGGACCGCGGGGCAAGGAGGCCGGAGGGGAGGCAGAGTTGGGCCAGGCCGTGGGAGACGGGCCGGCTGGGCCGCGCGGCTGGAGGGGCGAGGCAGCCGCGCGCTGGGCCGAGGAAGGCCGGCCTTTGGCTGGGCCTTGCGGGAAGGCAGGCCCATGCGAGGGGGTTCGTCCTCCTCGCACATGACCGGACGCAAGCGGCGGTGAACGGCATCTCCGGCGATGCACGAGGGACGACTGGGAACAGGAGGTGGGGGGCCGACGGGGAACGGGCAGATCCGGGCAGCCCCGCCCCGGATTTGACCGGTGGAGGGAGGTGCGGCGACGGGAGCTCGAGGCCGGCCTCTGGCGGCAGCGTCCGTGCGGGAAGAGAGAGAGATGCAAGGTGAGGGAGTCAGAGGGGAGGAAGGGGGAGAAGGGCGGGGCGGCGCGACCTGGAGGGTCCGGCAGAGCTCCGGTGACCGGCGGCGATGGGACACCGGTGGGGTTCGAGGCGAGCTCCGACGAGAGTCAGTGTCGGCGGCGCAAGAACGGCGCCGGGGAAAGAAGACTGGCGGCGGCCGCGGGCGACTCGGGCCCGACGCGGCCAGAGAACCAGCCGGAGATGGGCTCCGCGGGCCCGGCGGTGATGTGGGGCGCGGAGATGACGACATGGCAGCACGAGAGTGGTGGAGGGAGGCAGCGGGGCGACGTGGCACGCTCTCATTGGCTGCGGTGAGGTGGAGGGGCGCTGGACATGTCCGGTTGCGCGGTGGGAGGAGGGTTAGGGTTTCATCTGCGCGAAAAAATGGAGAGGGAGGCACCTATTTATAGGTAGAGGGAGCTAGGAGTGTCCAAATGAGGAGCCGTTCGCGGCCACGCGATCATGATCGAACGGCCAAGAGCATGGAGGGGTTAGAATGGGCTAGGTGGGCTGTGATAAAGGGGTGCTGGGCCAAAAGAGAAAAGGCTTCCGGCGGTTAACACGGTTAACCGTTGGGCTATCAAACGAACTCCGAACGCGACGAAACTTGACAGACGGTCTACCTATGCTATAATAAGACCACGCGTCAAGTTTCAACCCATTCCGAGAACGTTTTCTGGCCACTCATAAAATAAATATCCGGAGGCGCCGCGGGCGCGTGTGAGTGTGTCTGGGCTCAGAACGGACAACGGAAAGGACGGACGGACTCGGACGGATGCAAGTTTTGAAAACATGCTGATGCAACACACACGATGACATGGCAAGAAGAAACACGCAAGCAGATGACATGGCACTGACAACGAATAACTGGCTGACACCTGGCGCACTGGTCTCGGGGTGTCACAAGGACGAAGTGACGATGCGCGTCGGGAATGGTTCCAAGGTCGATGTGATCGCCGTCGGCACGCTACCTCTGCATCTACCTTCGGGATTAGTTTTAAACCTCAATAATTGTTATTTAGTACCAGCTTTGAGCATGAACATTGTATCTGGATCTCGTTTAATGCGAGATGGCTACTCATTTAAATCTGAGAATAATGGTTGTTCTATTTATATGAGAGAAATGTTTTATGGTCATGCCCCGCTGGTCAATGGTTTATTCTTATTGAATCTCGAATGTGATGTTACACATATTCATAGTGTGAATGCCAAAAAATGTAAGGTTGATAATGATAGTCCCACATACTTGTGGCATTGCCGCCTTGGTCATATTGGTGTCAAACGTATGAAGAAGCTCCATGCAGATGGACTTTTGGAGTCTCTTGATTATGAATCATTTGACACGTGCGAACCATGCCTTTTGGGCAAGATGACCAAGACTCCGTTCTCCGGAACAATGGAGCGAGCAACCAACTTGTTGGAAATCATACATACTGATGTGTGCGGTCCAATGAGTATTGAAGCTCGCGGTGGATATCGTTATGTTCTCACCCTCACTGATGACTTAAGAAGATATGGGTATGTCTACTTGATGAAACACAAGTCTGATACCTTTGAAAAGTTCAAGGAATTTCAGAATGAGGTTGAGAATCAACGTGACAGAAAAATAAAGTTCTTACGATCAGATCGTGGAGGAGAATATTTAAGTCAGGAATTTGGCACGCACCTAAGGAAATGTGGAATTGTTTCACAATTGACGCCGCCTGGAACACCTCAACGTAATGGTGTATCTGAACGTCGTAATCGTACTCTGTTGGACATGGTGCGATCTATGATGTCTCTTACCGACTTGCCGCTATCATTTTGGGGTTATACTTTAGAGACTGTCGCATTCACTTTAAATAGGGCACCGTCTAAATCCGTTGAGACGACACCGTATGAACTATGGTTTGGGAAGAAACCTAAGTTGTCGTTTCTAAAAGTTTGGGGATGCGATGCTTATGTCAAGAAACTTCAACCTGAAAATCTTGAACCCAAATCGGAAAAATGCATCTTCATAGGATACCCTAAGGAAACTATTGGGTATACCTTCTACCTCAGATCCGAGGGCAAGGTCTCTGTTTCCAAGAATGGATCCTTTATGGAGAAAGAGTTTCTCTCGAAAGAAGTAAGTGGGAGGAAAGTGGAACTTGATGAGGTGACTGTTACCCCTTCCGAACAGGAAAGTAGCGCAGCGCAGGAAGATGTTTCTGTGGTGCCTGCACCGACTAGAGAGGAAGTTAATGATAATGATCATGAAACTTCGGATCAAGTTACTACTGAGCTTCATAGGTCCACAAGGACACGTTCTGCACTAGGGTGGCACGGCAACCCTGTCCTGGAAATCATGTTGTTAGACAACGATGAACCTTCGAACTATGCACAAGCGATGGCGGGCCCGGATTCCAACAAATGGCTTGAAGCCATGAAATCCGAGATATGATCCATGTATGATAACAAAGTATGGACTTTGGTTGACTTGCCCGATGATCGGCAAGCCATAGAAAATAAATGGATCTTTAAGAAGAAGACTAGCGCGGATGGAAATGTGACCATCTATAAGGCTCGGCTTGTCGCTAAAGGTTATCGACAAGTTCAAGGAATTGACTACGACGAGACTTTCTCTCCCGTAGCGATGTTGAAGTCCGTCCGAATCATGTTGGCCATTGCCGCATTCTATGATTATGAGATATGGCAAATGGACGTCAAAACGACATTCCTTAACGGCTTCCTTAACGAAGAACTGTGTATGATGCAGCCGGAAGGTTTTGTCGATCCTAAAAATGCTAACAAAGTATGCAAACTCCAGCGCTCCATCTATGGGCTGGTGCAAGCATCTCGGAGTTGGAACATTCGCTTTGATGAGCTGATCAAAGCGTTTGGATTTATACAGACTTGGGGAGAAGCCTGTATTTAGAAGAAAGTGAGTGGGAGCTCTGTAGCATTTCTCATATTATATATGGATGACATATTGCTGATGGGAAATGATGTAGAATTCTTGGAAAGCATAAAGGCCTACTTGAATAAATGTTTTTCAATGAAGAACCTTGGAGAAGTTGCTTACATATTAGGCATCAAGATCTATAGAGATAGATCGAGACGCCTCATTGGTCTTTCACAAAGCACATACCTTGACAAGATATTGAAGAAGTTCAGTATGGATCAGTCCAAGAAAGGGTTCTTGCCTGTATTGCAAGGTATGAGATTGAGCACAGCTCAATGCCCGACCTCGGCAGAAGATAGAGAAAAGATGAGTGTCATCCCCTGTGCCTCGGCCATAGGTTCTATTATGTATGCCACCAGACCTGATGTGAACCTTGCCATAAGTTTGGTGGAGAGGTACCAAAGTGATCCCGGAATGGAACATTGGACAGCGGTCAAGAACATCCTGAAGTACCTGAAAAGGACTAAGGATATGTTTCTCGTTTATGGAGGTGACGAAGAGCTCGTCGTAAAGGGTTACGTCGATGCTAGCTTCGACACAGATCTGGATGACTCCAAGTCACAAACCGGATACATGTATATTTTGAATGGTGGGGCAGTCAGCTGGTGCAGTTGCAAGCAAAGCGTCGTGGCGGCATCTATATGTGAAGCGGAGTACATAGCTGCTTCCAAAGCAGCGCAGGAAGAAGTCTGGATGAAGGAGTTCATCACGGACCTAGGAGTTATTCCAAGTGCGTCGGACCCGATCACTCTTTCTGTGACAACACTGGAGCTATTGCCATTGCCAAGGAGTCCAGGTTTCACAAGAAGACCAAGCACATCAAGCGCCGTTTCAACTCCATCCAAAATTATATTCAAGATGGAGACATAAATATTTGTAAAGTGCATACGGATCTGAATGTCGCAGATCCGTTGACTAAACCTCTTCCACGAGCAAAACATGATCAACACCAGAACTCTATGGGTGTTCGATTCATCACAATGTAACTAGATTATTGACTCTAGTGCAAGTGGGAGACTGCTGGAAATATGCCCTAGAGGCAATAATAAAATTGTTATTATTATATTTCCTTGTTCATGATAATTGTTTATTGTTCATGCTTTAAATGTATTATCCGGAAATCGTAATGCATGTGTGAATACATAGACCACAACATGTCCCTAGTGAGCCTCTAGTTGACTAGCTCGTTGATCAATAGATGGTTACGGTTTCCTGACCATGGACATTGGATATCATTGATAATGGGATCACATCATTAGGAGAATGACGTGATGGACAAGACCCAATCCTAAGCCTAGCACAAGATCGTGTAGTTCGTATGCTAAAGCTTTTCCAATACCAAGTATCCTTTCCTTATACCATGAGATTGTACAACTCCCGGATACCATAGGGGTACTTTGGGTGTGCCAAACGTCACAACGTAACTGGATGGCTATAAAGGTACACTACGGGTATCCCCGAAAGTATCTGTTGGGTTGGCACGAATCGAGACTGGGATTTGCCACTCCGTATGATGGAGAGGTATCTCTGGGCCCACTCGGTAAGACATCATCGTAATGAGCTCAACTTGACTAAGGGGTTGGTCACGGTATGATGTGTTGCGTAACGAGTAAAGCGACTTGTTGATACGTCCAAAACGTATCTATAATTTCTGCTTGCTCCATGCCACTTTTGGGTGATATTGCTATGATATTCGTACACTTCCATACACTTTTGATCATATTTGGACTAACTTACTAATCCAGTGCACCCCAGTGCCAGTTTCTGTTTTCGGCTGTTTTTGTATTTCAGGTTTTCACGTTTCGAGAACTGCCCAGAAAAATCCAGAAAAATTATATAAAAAATCAGCGATCCGGAAACAACACTGCGTCTGAAGGGCAGCCTGGGGGGGGGGCACCAGGGCTCCAGGCGCCCTGGCGGCGCCCCCCCCTGGGCCGCGCCGGGGGGGCGCCTGGGCCCCCGTAGCTCCCCCGGTGCCCTACTTTGGCATATATTTAAAGGACCCTCCAAAACCCTCAGAACAGAAACTCTTTTCGCGATCCCATCTCTGTTCCGCCGCCGCCGCCGCTTCCAAGATCGGGAGCACCAGGAGAACTCTTCCCGGCACCCTGCCGGAGGGGAGGATCACCACCGGGAGCTTCTCCACCACCATGGACGCCTCCCGGATGACTCGTGAGTAGTCTCCCTTGGACCATGAGTCCATGACCAGTAGCTATGTGATGTTCTCCTCCCGTTCTTGTGCTTCACTAATTAGTCCTCGTGAGCTGCCCTACATGATCGAGGCATCTATGTAATCCTTATGCTGTTGCTATGTTGAGTTTGCTGGGATCCGATGGATTATGAGATTATGTTCAGATTGATCTTGAGTAATATATTTGATTCACCTCTTTTATATTTTAGTTCATAAGTAATTCTTGCATGTTCTTCGTTGTTATTTATTGCTTTGGCCGAGTAATAGGTAGTGACTCCAAGAGGGAACGTTATGCTCGATTGTGGGTTCATGCCCCTCGATGACTAGCTTGAGTGACAGAAACATGAGTCTAGGGGATGTGCTGTTGCCACAAGGGGGAAAACAACGGTGCTTGTGCCCGCGGGTGCAAGGATTGTTTACTTTACGCAAAGTTCTTTTTAATGCAGTTGTCTGTTGCATTGAGTTTACACTATTGGGGGGACTCGCAACTTAATACCAGCGAGATGTTCTGGATAGATATCTCAAGGTGGATGATTAGTAGTAGATATTGATGGATTTCGGTCTACTTACTTTGGCGTACCGCCCATGCCTTGAACCTCAACCTTTCTTGCAATGTAGTCAGCATTGGTTTGCGTTCGTGGTCCTGTCAATTGCCCAGCTATAATTTGTTTACCTCACACAGCTGTTTTATCGTCTTTTGGGAGAGAGACATCACTAGTGAACATCATGAGACTCCGTTCCATATTACCTTCATTGATCACATCTACTATTTACTTACTATTGCAAAAACTAGCTATTACTACTATAATTGCTTTTAACCCTTTGTGAACTACAAGGCCGGAGGGATTGACAACCTCTCTGTACTCGTTGGGAGCAAAGTTATTTGTATCTGTGTGCAGGTCCACGTTGATTGCTACTAATCTGGCGCCGTAGCAATTGACACCTACTTGTTGAACCTAGGAGTCTCTGGGGATTCGATCCTTGGCATCTTTGCTAAGGGAAAACACTTCTACTTTCTGCATCTTACACCTTCCACTTGGGGTAACCAACGAGGGGTTCGAGGCCCATCAAGGAGTATTTTCCGGCGCCGTTGCCGGGGACTCCACTCTTCAGGATAGGGGAGTTGCATGCTATCTTTTACCTTTGCTTTTTAGTCTAGTTAGTTTACCTTTCATTTTTGCTTTAGTTCGTTTTATCGAAAATCACAAAAATAGTTATCTTGCTTGCTTGCTACTATGGGTTCCACCGAGAACACCAAGTTGTGTGACTTCACTAGTCACAACAACGATGACTTTATCAGCACACCTATCACTACACCTGCCACTTCAGCACCTTCATATGAAATTAAACCTGCTTTACTGAACTTAGTCATGAGAGAACAATTCTCCGGTGCTGGAGATGATGCTGCTTTACACTTGAACAACTTTGTTGAACTTTGTGATTTGCAAAAGTACCAAGAAATAGATGGTAATATTCTTAAGCTTAAGCTTTTTCCTTTCTCCTTGAGAGGAGGAGCTAAAATTTGGTTTCAGTCTTTGCCTAGAAATAGCATAGATTCATGGGACAAGTGCAAAGATGCTTTTATTGGAAAATACTATCCACCTGCTAAAATTATCCAACTTAGAAGTAACATAATGAATTTTAAACAATTGGATAATGAACACGTTGCCCAAGCTTGGGAACGTATGAAATCTCTTATCAAGAACTGCCCTACTCACGGTTTGACTACTTGGATGGTTATCCAAACTTTTTATGCAGGCTTGAACTTTACCTCGCGGAACTTGTTAGATTCGGCCGCGGGAGGAACTTTTATGTCAACTACACTTGGTGCTGCCACAAAGCTTCTCGATGAGATGATGACCAACTATTCCCAATGGCACACCGAACGCGCTCCAACAGGTAGGAAGGTAAACTCTGTCGAGGAGATTTCCTCCCTCAATGAAAAAGTTGACTTGATCATGTCTCTACTTTCGAAGCAATCTACTGTTGATCCTCGTGATGTTCCTTTAAATTCTTTGATTGCTCAAGAACAAGTAGATGTGAATTTTATCTCTAGAAACAATTTTAACAACAATGCTTATAGGAGTAACTTTGGTAACAATCCTAGACCGTTCCCCTCTAACTCTTATGGGAACAACAATGCTTATCCTAGTACCAAGAACTCCAATACTAAACTAGAGACCATGCTTAGAGATTTCATCACTACCCAAAAAGCCTTTAAAAAGAATGTAGAAGAGAAACTACATAAACTAGATGATCTTTCTTTTAAGATAGACCACTTAGCCAATGAGGTAAAATTGCTAAAAATTGAAACTTCTCCACTTAAGGAGAGGGAAGTCATCCCTATTAATGCTACTCAAGTGCAAATTAATGAAAACATTAGGATGATGGCTAAGCTTCAAGAAAGATGGGCTAAAGAAAGGGAGGAAGAGGAAAGAATTAAGAGCCTTCCTACCCACCACACTGTTGCTACTATCCAAGTTATTGAGGATGTTCACACTCTTAGCACCCAATGTACTCCTGGTCCCAATGGACCTATTAATGGTTATGCTATAACTATAGAAACTACCAAACAAGTGAACCTTAAGGACACCACTACCACTTTACTTTATGCTCGTGACCTTGATTTTGATAATTGCACTCTTACAAAAGTTATTGATTTCCTTCACAAGATGTCTAGAGATCCCCGCACTAGCACGCTTAACCTTGCCTTCACAGAGCATATCACTAATGCTCTCATCAAAGCTAGGGAGGAGAAACTTAGAGTAGAAGCCTCCATACCTAGAAAGCTAGAAGATGGTTGGGATCCTATGATAAAAATTAATTTGAATGACTTCTCTTGTTATGCATTATGTGATGTTGGTGCTAGTACCTCTGTTATGCCCAAAAGGATATATGATATGCTTAAATTGAAACCTTATGATTCTTGTTCTTTTGGTAATGTTCTCGTTGATTCTTCCATAAAGAAACCTTTGGGGAGGATCGACGATGTTCTTATTATTGTCAATGATAATTATGTGCCCGTTGATTTCACTATTATGGATATTGAATGTGATCCTTCATGTCCAATTATTTTGGGACGTCCCTTTTTGCGCACCGTTGGTGCTGTCATTGACATGAAAGAGGGTAATATAAAATTTCAGTTTCCTCTCAAGAAAGGGATGGAACACTTCCCTCGTAAGAAGATCAAGTTACCTTTTGAGTCCGTTGTACGGGCTAGTTATTCTTTTACTCTTGATAAAACTTGATCTATGCATTATGCCTAGCTTAAAGGCATAAAAGAAAGCGCTTTTGGGAGGCAGCCCACATGAATAATTTTTTTTGCTTTTGTTGTGTCTTGATGTTGTTTACTGCTGTAGCATCATCATTGTATCTTTGCTTTTCATATTTGTGCCAAGTATAGCCTCCGATTGCTAGAAAGTTCAAAAGTTGTGA
Organism: Secale cereale; assembly: GCA_902687465.1. Lineage (NCBI taxonomy): Eukaryota > Viridiplantae > Streptophyta > Magnoliopsida > Poales > Poaceae > Secale > Secale cereale. Next base: position 810,003,391 of record LR738710.1, on the reverse strand, counting down.
GGTGCTGTCCATGAAACAGATTCTGTCCTTGGATAGAAAAAATCGTATAAAATCACCAGTTCATCTTTTTGGTCTGAATTTTTTCTACAGTGTTCTCTATATAATTGTCTTTCGTGCGTCTGTTCTGAGTTTTTTGATTTGAGTTGCAGAAGTATCCCGAACAGATCAATTACTGCCTGATGTTCTGTTTTTCACAGATTATGTCATGTTTTGCCTTACCTTCACTTTGCAAATCAAGAACTTGCTTTTTCTTTGCAAAAACCTGTTGGCAATCTTGAGAAACAGTAGAACTTCAAGAATATATTTATTTCCAGCAAGGTATAATTATTTTATTAAGGGTACTAACCTCGCTAATCAGATTATGATGAGTTATGTATGAAGGGAGTTTTCAAGTGTGCGAGGGAAGATGATAAAAAGATTCAGGAGTGTCAAGCGCTCATGCTTGGGGATGCCCCCGTGCACCCCCAAGAAATATTCAAGGAGACTCAAGCGTCTAAGCTTGGGGATGCCCCCGTGCATCCCCTTCTCCATCAACATTATCAGTTCGTCTTTCGTTTCGCTATATTTTTATCACTTCATGTGTTATGTGCTATGCTTGGAGCGTCTTGCTTTTAGTTTTCTTTTTAGTTTTTCATAACGAGTCAGAACCCAACATTCCTTTATGTGGGAGAGAAACACGCTCCACTTCTACCTAGAACATAACATAGAATTTTCATGTCTATATATGCTGTGTGTGTTCTTTGTCTTTTAATAGCTACTATCGTGCTCTGCTCTTAGTATTCATGCTTATCTTTTCAAGAGCTTTTATTTAGTTGGTTGCTTGAACTCTCTTTAATTACCATGCCCACCTTATTAAGAGAGTTTGCTTCCGTTGCATTGGTTAATGTGTCTATGATAAAGATGCTACTTGCATGATGGTGCTTAGTAGTTCAGGTTTTCTTATGGTTAATCTCAAATAGCTGGGGGGTTCCCAATGTGTTATTGGAGTACCAACTTGGTTTGTTTGCCTATGATGTGGTATGGTTTAGTAATATCTTCCTTCAAGAATTTATTTTGATTGACTTGGCGTATGCTCACGCATATTCAAGACTGTAAAGAAAGTCTGTCAAGCCTTGATGATCTTTTATTTCTGAGTAGCGATATAACTTCCATGCCTGATTCAATATTGCTTTGTCGCTCTGCATGATTATGACCGTCATTGCTCTCTTAGTTGGTCGCTCCCAGTCTTTTTGCTAACCTCCACCTGTACTAAGCAAACTAACCATGCAATACATAGCTCATGGGAAAGTAGCCTAAAAACTATTGTGGTAAAGAATATGTTGCTTATGTATCTTATTTCTTATAAGTTGCTTGCTGAGCGGTAACCATGTTTCTGGGGACGCCATCAACTGTCACACTTTCGTTGAATATCATGTGAGTTGCTATGCATGTTCGTCTTGTCTGAAGTAAGGGTGATTTGCCGTGGGTTGAACTAATATGCATATTGTTAGAGAAGAACATTGGGCCGCCAACCAAAGCCATGCATCATGGTGGAAGTTTTAGCTTGGACCTTAATCCTCAATCTCTCATGAGAATATGCTTATGCATTAAAGAGGAGTCCATCATCTATTTTCTATGTTGTCCCGGTATGGATGTCCTCAAGTTGAGATCTATCAAAAACGAGAAATCAAATGCGATTTATCTCCTTGGACCTTTGTACAGGTGGCATAGGGGTACCCCTTTGTGACACTTGGTTGAAACATATGCAATGCAATGATAACCCATGGGAATCCGAGCTAATTAGGACAAGGAGCGAGCACTATTGGTATTCGATGCATGAGGCTTGCAACTTATAGGATGTTTTATGCATGACACATATGAAGTACTACTACCGTTGACACAATTGCTTCCATGTTTTCAAAATAAAAAGCTCTAGCACTTAACCTTTCTTTTACTTTTATGTTGAAGCACCAACTACTGAGAGCATGATTGTCATTCTGAGTGTAATGTGCATTGTCCCAAAGTAGCATTGTCTTTTGCATGATTGTGATATCGTTTATTCTGAAATGATTGTATCTAGTCATCACTTAAACCTTGAAGGTGCCCCTGCATTTATGTTTTGCATCACTAAAGGGGGCAAGCTAGATATCACTTTATCATACTTGCACATCATGTTCATTGCAAAAAAATTTGATGTTTCAGTTTCATGTTGTAAAACTTTCAGTCATTTGTGATTTTCTCTTGAGGCAACTTAATTACTTTAGAATCATTGTCTCAGTAAGCTTTTGTCATATGACTATGAAAAAGTCCTTTATGGTTAATAGCATGTCACCACATAAATTATTCTTGTTATCATTTACCTACTCGAGGACGAGCAGGAATTAAGCTTGGGGATGTTGATACGTCCAAAACGTATCTATAATTTCTGCTTGCTCCATGCCACTTTTGGGTGATATTGCTATGATATTCGTACACTTCCATACACTTTTGATCATATTTGGACTAACTTACTAATCCAGTGCACCCCAGTGCCAGTTTCTGTTTTCGGCTGTTTTTGTATTTCAGGTTTTCACGTTTCGAGAACTGCCCAGAAAAATCCAGAAAAATTATATAAAAAATCAGCGATCCGGAAACAACACTGCGTCCGAAGGGCAGCCTGGGGGGGGGCCACCAGGGCTCCAAGCGCCCTGGCGGCGCGCCCCCCTGGGCCGCGCCGGGGGGGGGGCGCCTGGGCCCCCCGAAGCTCCCCCGGTGCCCTACTTTGGCATATATTTAAAGGACCCTCCGAAACCCTCAGAACAGAAACTCTTTTCGCGATCCCATCTCTGTTCTGCCGCCGCCGCCGCTTCCAAGATCGGGAGCACCAGGAGAACTCTTCCCGGCACCCTGCCGGAGGGGAGGATCACCACCGGGAGCTTCTCCACCACCATGGACGCCTCCCGGATGACTCGTGAGTAGTCTCCCTTGGACCATGAGTCCATGACCAGTAGCTATGTGATGTTCTCCTCCCGTTCTTGTGCTTCACTAATTAGTCCTCGTGAGCTGCCCTACATGATCGAGGCACCTATGTAATCCTTATGCTGTTGCTATGTTGAGTTTGCTGGGATCCGATGGATTATGAGATTATGTTCAGATTGATCTTGAGTAATATATTTGATTCACCTCTTTTATATTTTAGTTCATAAGTGATTCTTGCATGTTCTCCGTTGTTATTTATTGCTTTGGCCGAGTAATAGGTAGTGACTCCAAGAGGGAACGTTATGCTCGATTGTGGGTTCATGCCCCTCGATGACTAGCTTGAGTGACAGAAACATGAGTCTAGGGGATGTGCTGTTGCCACAAGGGGGAAAACAACGGTGCTTGTGCCCGCGGGTGCAAGGATTGTTTACTTTACGCAAAGTTCTTTTAATGCAGTTGTCTGTTGCATTGAGTTTACACTATGGGTGGGACTCGCAACTTAATACCAGCGAGATGTTCTGGATAGATATCTCAAGGTGGATGATTAGTAGTAGATATTGATGGATTTCGGTCTACTTACTTTGGCGTACCGCCCATGCCTTGAACCTCAACCTTTCTTGCAATGTAGTCAGCATTGGTTTGCGTTCGTGGTCCTGTCAATTGCCCAGCTGTAATTTGTTTACCTCACATAGCTATTTTATCGTCTTTTGGGAGAGAGACATCACTAGTGAACATCATGAGACTCCGGTCCATATTACCATCATTGATCACTTCTACTATTTACTTTCCGCTATTTACTTACTATTGCAAAAATTATCTATTACTACTATCATTGCTTTTAACCCTTTGTGAACTACAAGGCCGGAGGGATTGACAACCTCTATGTACTCGTTGGGAGCAAAGTTATTTGTATCTGTGTGCAGGTCCACGTTGATTGCTACTAATCTGGCGCCGTAGCAATTGACACCTACTTGTTGAACCTAGGAGTCTTTGGGGATTCGATCCTTGGCATCTTTGCTAAGGGAAAACACTTCTACTTACTGCATCTTACACCTTCCACTTGGGGTAACCAACGAGGGGTTCGAGGCCCATCACTTGTCGTAACGAGATTGAACAAGGTATCGGTATACCGACGATCGAATCTCGGGCAAGTACTATAGCGGTAGACAAAGGGAATCGTATACGGGATTGATTGAATCCTTGACATCGTGGTTCTTCCGATGAGATAATCGTGGAACATGTGGGAGCCAACATGGGTATCCAGATCCCGTTGTTGTTTATTGGCCGGAGAGATGTCTCGATCATGTCTGCATGGTTCCCGAACCCGTAGGGTCTACACACTTAAGGTTCGATGACGCTAGGGTTATAGGGAATGTGTATACGTGGTTACTAAATGTTGTTCGGAGTCCCGGATCAAATCCCAGACGTCACGAGGAGTTCCGGAATGGTCCGTAGGTAAAGATTTATATATGGGAAGTCATGTTTTGGTCACTTGAGTGATTTCGGGGTCACCGGTATTGTACCGGGACCATCGGAAGGTGTCCGGGGGTCCACCGGGTGGGGCCACCTACCTCGGTGGGCCAAGTGGACATGGTAAGGGGGGGGACCAGCCCTTGGTGGGCTGGTGCGCCCCCCAAGGGCCCAAGGCGCCTAGGGTTAAGAAACCCTAGGGGTGGGGGCGCCCCACCTGCTTGGGGGGCACGTCCCCCCACCTGACCGCCGCCCCCCTCTAAATCAGATCTAGGGGGGTCGGCCCCCTCTCCCTGGCCCCTGTATATATGTGGGGGGTGGGAGGACAGCCGCACCCAAGCCCTGGCGCAGCCCTCCCCCTCTTCCAACTACTCCTCCTCTCCCACGGTGCTTGGCGAAGCCCTGCAGGATTGCCACGCTCCTCCACCACCACCACGCCGTCGTGCTGCTGCTGGATGGAGTCTTCCCCAACCTCTCCTTCTCTCCTTGCAGGATCAAGGCGCGGGAGACGTCATCGGGCTGCACGTGTGTTGACCGCGGAGGCACCGTTGTTCGGTGCTTAGATCGGATTCGGCCGCGATCTGAATCACTTCGTGTACGACTCCACCGACCGCGTTCTTGCAACGCTTCCGCATCGGGATCTTCAAAGGTATGAAGATGCACTCCCCTCCCGTTGCTAGTAAACTCCACAGATAGATCTTGGTGAGGCGTAATTTTTTTTTTTGAATTTCTGCAACGATCCCCAACAATGTGTTACAGAACGAGTAAAGAGGCTTGCCGATAACGAGATTGAACAAGGTATGGGTATAGCGACAATCGAATCTCGGGCAAGTACTATACCGATAGACAAAGGGAATCGTATACGGGATTGATTGAATTCCCGACACCGTGGTTCATCCGATAAGATCATCGTGGAACATGTGGGAGCCAACATGGGTATCCAGATCCCGCTGTTGGTTATTGGCCGGAGAGATGTCTCGGTCATGTTTGCATGGTTCCCGAACCCGTAGGGTCTACACACTTAAGGTTCGATGACGCTAGGGTTATAGGGAATATATGTACGTGGTTACCGAATGTTGTTCAGAGTCCTGGATGAGACCCCGGATGTCACGAAGAGTTCCGGAATAGTCCGGAGGTAAAGATTTATATATGGGAAGTCCTGTTTTGGTCACAGGAGTGATTTTGGGGGTCACCGGTATTGCATCGGGACCACTGGAAGGTGTCCGGGGGTCCACCGGGTGGGGCCACCTTCTCGGTGGGCCAAGTGGACTAAGCAAAGGGGGGAACCAGCCCCTGATGGGCTGGTGCGCCCCCCAAGGGCCCAAGGCGCCTAGGGTTGGGGGAAACCCTAAGGGGGGCGCCCCCCTTGGCTTGGGGGGCAAGCCTCCTCCCCTGGCTGCCGCCCCTACCCCCCCTCAGATTGGATCTGAGGGGGCCGGACGCCCTCTCCCTTGCCCCTATATATAGTGGGAGGGTGGGAGGGCAGCCGCACCCATTTGCCTGTCGCAGCCCTCCCCCGTCCCAACTCCTCCTCTTCTCCTGCGAAGCTTGGCGAAGCCGTGCCGGAGTACCACGCTCCTCCACCACCACCACGCCGTCGTGCTACTGCTGGACAGAGTCTTCCCCAACCTCTCTCTCTCTCTCCTTGCTGGATCAAGGCGCGGGAGACGTCACCGGGCTGCATGTGTGTTGAACGCGGAGGCACCGTTGTTCGGTGCTTAGATCGGATTCGACCACGATCTGAATCGCTTCGTGTACGACTCCACCGACCGCGTTCTTGTAACGCTTCCGTAACGCGATCTTCAAAGGTCTGAAGATGCACTCCCCTCTCGTTGCTAGTCACTCCATAGATTGATCTTGGTGATGCGTAGAATTTTTTTGAATTTCTGCAAGGATCCCCAACACTTGGCCCACCTTCGGTGCCCATCTTCTTGTATATAAGTCATTTTGACCTAAAATGAGAGGACTTTCGGGATGGAACACCGCCGTCTCGAGGCGGAACTTGGGCATGAGCACTTTTGCCCTCCGGTGAAGCGATTCCGCCGGGGGAACTTCCCTTCCGGAGGGGGAAATCATCGTCATCATCATCACCAACAACTCTCCCATCTTGGGAAGGGCAATCTCCATCAATGTCTTCAACAACACCATCTCCTATCAAACCCTAGTTCATCTCTTATGTTTAATCTTTGTACCGGAACCTTAGATTGGTGCTTGTGGGTAACTAGTAGTGTTGATTGCATCTTGTAGTTGATTACTATATGGTCTATTTGGTGGAAGATTATATGTTCAGATCCATTATGCTATTCAATACCCCTCTGGTCATGAACATGTTTATCACTTGTGGGTAGTTACTTAATTTTGTTCTTGAGGTCACGGGAGAAATCTTGTTGCAAGTAATCATGTGAACTTGATATGTGTTCGATATTTTGATGATATGTATGTTGTGATTCCCTTAGGGGTGTCATGTGAACGTCGACTACATGACACTTCACCATGTTTGGGCCTAAGGGATTGCATTGTGGAGTACTTATTAGATGATGGGTTGCTAGAGTGACAGAAGCTTAAACCCTAGTTTATGCGCTACTTCTTAAGGGACCGATTTAGATCCAAATGTTTAATGCTATGGTTAGATTTTATCTTAATACTTTTCTCGTAGTTGCGGATGCTTGCGAGGGGGTTAGTCATAAGTAGGAGGTTTGTTCAAGTAAGAACATCACCTAAGCATCGATCCACCCACATATCAAATTATCAAAGTAGTGAACACAAATCAAGCCAATATGGTGAAAGTGACTAGATGAAATCCACGTGTGCCCTCAAGAACACTTTGCTTATTATAAGAAACCGTTTTTGCCTGTCCTTTGCCACAAAATGATTGGGCTACCTTGCTGCATACTATTTGCCATTACCGTTACTTGTTCGTCATAAAATTTCTTGCTATCAAACTATCTGCTACTTACAATTTTAGTGCCTACGGACATTGCCTTGCTGAAAACCACTTGTCATTTCCTTCTGCTCCTCGTTGGGTTCGACACTCTTACTTATCAAAAGAACTACGATTGATCCCCTATACTTGTGTGTCATCACACGCCAATTCTTCAGCTGAGTCCATCTTGGTCACGTCTGAGATCGAGGCTTCCAGAGTCCTTCCTTGTGAGATCGGTAGGCTGTATGCTCGGCCCATAGATGGTCAGCCAACTAGATTGATACCCCTTAGTCCAGGACACCGTCACCACCCGCTCATGTATATGAGACAGCGACGCAAGGGTGTGGGGCTATCCTCCCAGGGTCGGCCCAACCAAACCACACTCCTCAACCAGCTTGGCGGGTGGAAGTGGCTGGGCGGGCGCCCCTGTGTTGCCCGTAATCCGATCCTCGTGATCGTTGTCAAAACCAGTCGCTCTGTGCGTGAACCGGTCGGTTGAACTGCCTATCTGCCGGCGGATAGCACCAACGTGAGACCGGTTATGCCATGAGGCGAGTCCCATGTTTGTGTTGTCCTATCAGTCTGTGTGCCATCAATTGTAGCGTGTCTCGCCACCAACCCTATTGGTGAAGACGAATGCATCGTGGTCATGCCCATCGTAGAGGTGGATGATGGAGGCTCCTGACATTGCTCCTCCGGTGTTCGTTCTAGGCAATCTCGCAGCATGGAATTGGCATGAAGCTCCACAACCACTCAATACCCCTAGGGGTCTGCGGTATAGCATAAAATGGGGTGACTGCTAAGAGCACATGAAAAGCTACCAGCGTTCATGGAGAGGTAACACCCGCAAGCTCGTGCCGTTGAACATGTGTCATATGAACGTCATTAGCACGTGTAGAACTAGTCGAGTGCTGGGTGGAGGGGTACCCGGATTACTCCGAGGTGTCCTTCTCATTGTCCTTCTCCCTCCCACTACTATCATCATCAGTATCATCACCCTTGCGCTTCCAGATGAACGGGACAAAGTCTGGATCATGTACACAGTCTGCTGGTTCCTTTTCGAACGTGAAAGCATAACCCTTAAGCTTAACCACCGCGTCGGTGGAAATAAAGTGTCCAACATCGTCCTTGTCCTTTGATAAAATTTGAGTGTTAGACATAGCCACCAGAATACGGACAGCCCCACGACGTCGCAAGCTGATGAGATCAACATCCAAAGTCTTGCCCATCAAAGTACCAACTGCCCACAAACCGCAAAAGTGACGAACTGTATGGGGAACACCATCAACATGAAGCCAAAGTTGCTTAAGTTCCAACTTATGTGGGATCTCCTGAGACTTCCACGCATAAATGGTTATATGAGGATTGATCGATGGCACATTCATCTGAATACCATCAACTCCGTCAAAGTCCTCAAAAGCAGGGAAGGTAAGCGTCTGAACCATGTTGTATAGCCCTCCCTCTTCCACGGTGTCTAAACCGAGCATCTCCTGGAAATCTTACTTTCAATAACACTGACCCGAACAGAAGGAATGGGAGTCAGGGTCGGCGCCAAGTGGTCCCTCATAACACAATCGGGCAACTGAGCATAATAAGTCTCTTCTGCACCTACTCCCGAAACAAATGCATTGGGCTCAGGGAGCTGAAGAATCGGACAACACAACGTAGAATGAGCAATCTTGTCGCAAATATAACAACAATGTTGAACCTTGCAATCCTTCGTCGCACACTTCAGTCTGTTAATTCTGTTTGGTAACCTATAGTATCTACCATCTCATACAGGCGTAACTATAACCTAAAATGTGTTGGCCTCCCCTTCAGTCAGAATGGCTTAACTAACTCGTGCAACGTTCTCTTGGTTTCTTTTCTATCTGATCCGGTGGCTGATCAAGTTTATCAACATCGAGGCGACGCTACTGGCGAACGATGCTAGCGTCGTGGAGAAAGCGCATCCGGTAGCCTGACGCCCATGCTGGTCGAGGACCGAAAGGCTGCCTGCGATATTCCCTCTTCCATTCCGTGGTATATTTGCTTTATAAACTGTACGATAAGGTAATGCCTGGTACTACATGTAATTTCCTTTCCCATATGCAGAGGATACGTGCCACTGTCTCATTCTTTGTCAGGCGCAGCGCTTTCCGGGCATCAAAGGAAGCGCCGGGAGCCAGGCCGGAAGCATGCCTCCAAAGGAGGCCAAGAACTGGGAGTTGCAGTGCACTTGACTGCGATTGCGGTACAAGGATCGTACCACTCCGTCCCCGTGGTACTAGTAGTAGCTTTCTTTCCAGCGAGTCTGCTGCTCTGCAACTGCAATCCTGGTTCAGATTTTGAGCCATCGGCCGGCAATGGACGACAGCGCCACGGCGGAGACATGTGTCCGTCCGTGAGTCCGTGTCCGTCCGAGCGGTGCTGCGCAACTCTTCCATTACCAAGGCGTGCCAGCCAGCCCAATCACCTGCACAAAATCGAAGGAAGAAAACTACACACACCCGTGCAGGAAATCTGTGCTGGCGTCTTGTTGCAAGAATCAATACGCCACTGTATCGTCTTCGTACCGCACCGACCGACCGTCGCTCTGCGCCTATGCCGCACAGCAGTTATGACCGGCGGCATGGTACCGTAGAAGAAAAGGCCGTCGTAATACATACAGCGGCCACTCAGATACTGTAGACGGATACGCTGGCTCCCTTACATAATATAATGGTACATATACAGTAGTGACCAAACGAAGGCGCGCGGAATCTTTGCTTGCTTGCTGCTAAAATAAACGAAGGAGGGTGAGGGCGTCGGGTTGGCACCAGATCCATTTCTCGTCCCCCCCGATCCCTCCACAGTCGGCGTACCGGATTGCATTATGCATTACAGATAGATAGATCGATAGATCTCGCGGCGGGTCGTTGGAAATCAAATCTATCTAACATGGCGCAGATCTATCTATCGATCTATCTACGAAGTCTACACCTATCAACCCGTCCGTCCGGCGAGCCCAAAAGCTGCCCAAAGCCCTCCTGGACTGATAAATAAAGCTCTGGTGGACGCACGCTGGCTGATTGCCGGCCAGCGCAAAAGGCGGCCCATTATTCCATTCCCCTCCGCCATGACAGCGAGAGGAAACGCCCTGCTAACGGCTTCGCATCGTGCCGTCTGCAGACTGTAGTGTGTCCTAGCGTGTCAACCAACCATGTTGTAGGGGCGCAACTCACCATTTATTTGTGGCGAGGCGAGGTGAGGTTGAGCCGTTGAGGGGGAGCCGGTTGTTGCTTGGCGCCGTGTTGGGGTTCATGTGGCCGCGGGATCGGAAAGACCCCGACGAGGAGACGAGACGGGGCCCCGTGGGGGTGGGGAGGTGGATGGGGCCGTGAATAATTAAGCGGCACTGGTCTGGCAGGGGGTCACATGGGCCGGAATTAACCTGGAACCACCACCACCACCACCACCGTGGAGCGCATCTGCGGCCGAGTTAAGGCCACGCCACCGCCCGTTACCTCCTCTCCTCGTTTGGCCGCTTCAATTCACCTCCTTTGTCCGCTCCTCTCCTCTCCTCTCCTCTCTCTCTCCTATGATCGGTCGATGGATCACGCGTGGGCACTGTTCCACCACGTTGCGAGCGAGCCCGTGCGTCCCTCGCAGCGACCCGTATACCTCGCCGATCAGCTTGGCGCATGCCGGACAATGATCCATCCATCCCTGTTACCACGCCGAACAAGACGCATGAATAAATGAAATGAAAGATGCTCATGCCATGTGAGTTTTCTACAGGTAAATCCGAACTCCCTATTTTTCGGCGTTTGTGACTGTGACGTCTCTTTATAGGGAGAGCAGCATTTGGTAGTGTAGCGGGCCAACTTTCTCCCCCCTGAAAGAAAAGGAAAGCGAAGGGAAAAAACGAGTAGGGAGAGGAGGGATACACAAGGAAGGAAGGAAGGAAGCGGGACAAAAGATGGGCGTTACGGGAGGGGGTGGGGTGGCCCACGCCAACGGAAGAAAAGGAGGCACACAGCTGGGTTGGTGGATCTATCAGGAACAGGGAGGGGGACGCCCCACCACCGCCGCTGTCACCGCCACCCATCAAGCCAGCCACTCTACTAGTGAGATGAGAGAGAGAGGAGGCGTTGGTTAGCAGTGCATGCACGCATGTGAGGATCATGTGAGCAGAGTAGAGCAGCAGCCACATTTCCATCCCGTTGGGACGCCCATTTTCCACTTGCGGCAGGTTGGGTTAGGGGGACTGCCACCACCACCACCACCACCTTGCAGTAAAAAGCAAGCACTAATGAGCACGCTTTGCCCCGTCCTCCTGCAAAGCAAAGCCAAGATGGGAGGGAGATTTGGGGGTTCAACTTCTTGCCAAGAGATGGTAGCAGTAGAGCGTCGTCTCCAAAAAGATTAGCCGTCCATGCATTGATGCAATGCACCTACTACCTACTAGTCCTAAAAAGACTGTTAGGTGCGCACCTAATAATCAGTCCTCCCGCTGCATTTTACCTGTTTCGGTTACTGTCTTCTCAGCATCACCTTTCTCTCTCACTCACTCTCGCAAAAGAAAGCAAGTAACCTACACCTCCGGCCAGTGGATTATGCTCGGAAGAGTAGTAGCATAGCTGGCTAGGCATATTCTACAGCAGCTACTGGCAGTAGCAGCTCCTGGAAGGAAAGGAAAGGAAAGGAAAATTAGCAGCACAAGTCCCAAACGTAGTCCCAAAGGTGGTTACAGTGGGCTAGCTATATACGCATGGCCTGCACTAGGCTTTAAACCACCATTATGGCGCGCCACATGCCACAGTGCCGCTACTACTAACTGTGCCGCCTGTCTTCCAGATGATTCCCCGCCCACATCTCGTCTCTATCCATTCATTTCCTTTCCTTTCCTTTCCTGCACGGAAACGGATACGTACCCACCAAGTCTCCTGCCAGCCCGGCCCAACCCAGCCCAGCCCAACCCAGTCTCATGGATGGATCGGCTTTCCTGTGGCATGATGGAGATCTACGGGGAAGATCCAGGAAAAGGCGCCGATCCGTCGAGCGCGACGCCACTGTTGCGGGCAACAGGAGGAACGTGCCGCACTGTGCGGGTGGCCGGCGTTGGGGCCGACGGCGGCGGGCCGGCTGGCCTGGCAGAGCGTCTCCTCCACCGTCAGTGGCGGGCTAGATCTGGCTGGACATTTCCTCGATGGCAACAGTGGGCGCTGTACAGGCGGTAGCCCCCCTCCGGCCGTGCAAGGTTTGCGGTTGCGTTGTCCCGGTCATGGACCGGGGAGGAGAAAGGACTCTCCGGCGCCTGCGCCTGTCGATCGATGGATGGATGGGATGTTTCCGTCGGGGTGCCTGCTTGATTATTGATGCACGAACGTAGCACGCACTGTACGTACCAGCTCACGCAGGATGCATGCCAGGCTCCATCCGTCGAGCTAGGTCGACAGAGCTACAACAGCACGGGCCGTCTGACTCTGACCACGCGATATGTTGAAACGGTTTTGCTTAATCCCGTGAAGTTCTAACGGCAGTATGGATAATGCATTCTCTCGACGATCATCTCCTTATCTTTCTGTGCATGTCATGACGTCATCAGAACGCAGCCGCGGCGCGCGCTGCCGCTGCCGGCGGCCTTTGCGAAACGATTGGGGCAAAGGGGGTCAGGTCAAGCGGAGCTGCAGTAACTTTGCCCGGCGGTCAAACGCGACGGCCTGATTAAAAAAATTAGAGACCCTATATATCTAGCGAAAGGCGGGCGTGGCCAGTTGCAAACAGGCACTGTGTTTGACGAGGGAGGCCGCGTAACTTTCCCGTTTACCGGTGAGGTGGTGAGGTGACTTTACTTACCCTCGCCGCCCCGCTGCTGCGCGAGAGGACAGCCGTCCTTATCCGCATCGCACAGCCTGGCTGCCTGGCTGCCGAGTAAAATACACGCCAGTCGCCACCCGCGCTCATAAAAATACTCCTGCGTTTCCTTATCTGTACACTGCAGAGGGCAACCATTTTTGGTGCCAGTGTGGTGGTGCTAAAAAAATATCAGATTTGCTATTTCACATCTAGATGTGAAATAACTATCTCACATCTAAGTCCAGAGCCATTGGATTTATTCTGTCTTTAGGATTCGCGCAAATCGTTTTTTTGTCCCCGCTAGTGCGTTTTGTCGGGTTCGCTCGTGTTTTGTGGTCCGTCACGCGGCCCGTAGTCGATGCTAGCAGCGGGCCGGGGCGGGTTTGTGGTGTTTGTTGGGCTGACGGGCCGTGTTGGTCTATCTCAGAGCAGTTTTGAAGAGGAGGGGGCGATCATCCTTTTTTTTTTTCCCATCGCACTCATTTCCCTTGTTCCCCATTCCTCCTCGACTGGAGCTCCTCCAGGCGGCGGTGATTTCTGGAGAGCGAGATGGGAGAGAGACGCCATTGGAGTGAGTTGCCCCCGTTTTCCTTCCTTTTTTTGCTTTGTCCGGTTACTGTTCCTTGCTCACAGATTAATCACCATCCTCTGTTATTTGTTTGTGTGTTCATCGATCTAGGGTTTGCCCCTCGATTCTGGCCAAATGTGGGTAGGGTTCGTTACAGTTTAGCACGTCCCCTTTTTTGTTTGTGTATTTGATCTATTCAGGGCTTGTTCCTCAAATTATCCAAATGTAGGATGTGGATTTCAAGTAGATAAAGATTCAGCGGGTTGTTTTGGGTGATTAGATTGAAAACAATAGGCAGTTTTTTGTATCTCCTGCTAGAAATTCAGTATATCTTTGTGTAGTGTGTAGAGATTCAGTATATCGTGCTGGAAATTCAGTATAATCTTGTGTAGTGTGCAGAAATTCAGTATCTCGTGCTAGAAATTCAGGATAATCTTATGTAGTGTGCAGAGATTCAGTATCTTGGTATCTCCTGCTAGAATTTCAGTATAGTCTTGTATCAATCATGGTTGATTTTTTTTCCAGTATAGATCCATGTTCTTCCATTTTCCAAGTCAGTACTTTTGTTAAGGTTTTGTCCAGTATAACAACTTAATACTTGTGTTTTTTATTTTTTCTTAGTGAGTATTTGTATCAATTGTGGCAAGCTAAAACCAATTTTTCAGTCTAGATTTTTTTTTTGTTTGAAAGAAAAGAGATGAACATAAATAAAGAACCACCTCACGAATGCATCAACTTGTACTTTTTGTTTGTGTATTTCATCTATATAGGTTTTTCCTTTTTTCAGTTCACCCAAATGTGGGCAGCCGGGTTGATTTCAAGTAGTCAAGATTCAGTGTGATGGCTGCGTAGTTTGTCTTTTAGTTCACCCAAATAGGATGTCCATGTTAGCTAGCCCAATCGTCGGGTAAACTTGGATATACATATACTATACTGTATACGCGTTCGGTTTCCTCGAGGTAATTCGTGTGTCATGCGAGAAACAGCTTTTGCCTTTAAATGTGGCTGGTAGTTTTTAAGGTGGCTGGATGCATCGAATGGATCTTTTCATCGTGTTTCTTTTTAGGATGGCTGAGTTGTGTGTTGAACTTGTGCTCGTAGGCCCATGCTTATGCTTTTAAGCAGCACCTTTTTTCTTCCTCTCCTTTTTCTTACCATGTACATCCATCCTTTTTTAAAAGACTTCCAACTTCAGCAATAGGTTCAAAATGTCTCCGCCTTACTTCTGATTCTAGGCAGAAGGTAAATTAGTCTGCTGTCAAACTGAGCTTTTCGTTGGGCTACTCACTAATTTGGGTTTTATGAACATTCATTTGTTTTTTTCATAGGCTTTTACAGTATTTGTTATTTTTCCACTACAAATGGCTCAGTTTCTGAAAGAAAAAAAACTACCCATGCAGGATGGTGTGCCCAGACTGCCATTCGCATTGCGAGAGTGACAACTAGCAGAGATTTTGGAATTATCATTCGTGAGGGCTCCGAAGCCGCCCTCACCAACAATGGTGATTTTCCTTTTTTTTTCTTTTGTCGCAAATGTTTATTTTCATCTTTTTTATTTATGCTAATTCTTTTGAATTTTCTATTTTTCTTTTTCTTTTTTGTTGTTGTTAACAGAACATCCCATGCGCAACCAGTTGATATGCCGTTGTTGCGAGTCCATCATTGACAACTTGTTTTTTTTTTTCGCTACAAGGTGTTGCCTTAGTTGCAAGTCCATCATCAACACACAACTACGGGCTTCCTACACTACGTCGCTCTCAGTTTGCAAGTCCATCATTGACATGCAATTGTGGTGTTTTTTTTCTAGTTGTTTTTACTCTAGTTGCAAGTTTATCATTGACACCCACTAAGCTTTTTTTTGTAGTTGTTTTTGCAAGTTGACCCTCGACTCGCAAGTTTTTTTTTTGTGTAGTTATAGTCTCTCTAGTTGCAATTAGACCATCAACTCGCAACTAAGCTTTGCAGGGTTTTTTTCATGCCACTTGCAAGTCGACCCTTGACTCGCAACTGTATTTTTTTTGTGTAATCGTAGTCGCCCTAGTTGCAAGTCCACAATCGACTCGCAACTCCAACTTGTAGTTATTTTCATGCCACTTGCAAGACGAACCTCGACTCGCAACTAGGGTTTTTTGTGTAGTTGTAGTCACGCCACTTGCAAGACCACCAATGACTCGCAACTCGGCTCGTAGTTTACTCCACGTCACTTGCAAGTCTACTCTCGACTTGCAATTGGGCTTTCATGTAGTTGTAATCGGCCCAGTTGCAAGTACATCATCGAGTCGCAACTCGGACCCGTGGTTCTTTGTTTCATGCCACTTGCAAGTCGATCCTCGACTCACAACTAATTTTTTTGTAGCCGTAGTCACCCTAGTTGCAAGTCGGCAATCAACTCGCAACTAGGCTTGTACTTTTTTGTTTCATGCCACTTGCATGTCGACCCTCGATGCACAATTGAGATTTTGTGTAGTTGTAATCGCCCTAGTTGCAAATGCACCATCGAGTCGCAACTCGGCCTTGCATGTCGACCCTCGATCCGCAATTGAGGTTTTGCGTAGTTGTAATCGCCCTAGTTGCAAATGCACCATCGAGTCGCAACTCGGCATGTACTTTTTCTGTTTCATTCCACTTGCAAGTTGACCCTCGACTCGCAATTGGGATATTTTGTGTAGTTGCAGTCACGCCAGCTACAAGTCCACCATTGACTTGCAACTCGGCTCGTGGTTTTTTGTTTCACGTCACTTGGAAGTCGACCCTCGACTTATAACTGGGGTTCAATGTAGTTGTAATCGCCCCAGTTGCAAGTCCACCATCGACTCGCAACTCGGACCCGTAGTTCTCGTTTCATGCCAATTGCAAGTTACCCATTGACACGCAACTGTTTTTTTGTGTAGTTGTAGTCATGCCAGTTGCAAGTCCCCCATTCACTCGCAACTCGGCTTGTGGTATTTTGTTTTACGTCACTTGCAAGTCGACCCTTGACTTGCAACTGGGGTTTTCATGTAGTTGTAATCGCCCCAGTTGCAAGTCCATCATCGACTCGCAAGTCGGCCTTTACTTTTTTGTTTCATGTGATTTGCAAGTTGACCTTCGACTCGCAACTAGGGTTTTTTGTGTAGTTGTAGTCACCGCAATTGCAAGTCCACTATCGACTCGCAACTCGGCCATTACTTTTTTGTTTCATGCCACTTGCAAGTTGACCCTCGACTCGCAACTCGGCCATTACTTTTGTTTCATGCCACTTGCAAGTTGACCCTCGACTCGCAACTGTTTTTTTGTGTAGTTGTAGTTACGCCAGTTGCAAGTCGACCATCGACTCGCACCTTTGCTTGTAGTTTTTTGTTTCATGTCACTTGCAAGTCGACCCTCGACTTGCAACTGGGGTTTCTATGTAGTTGTAAACGCCCTAGTTCTAAGTCCACCATCGACTCGCAACTTGGACCCGTAATTCTTGTTTCATGCTCACTTGCAAGTCACCATTTGACTTGCAAACTATTTTTTATATATATTTGTAGTCACGCCAATTGCAAGTCCACCAACGACTCACAACTCGGCTCGTAGTTTTTGTTCCACGCCACTTGCAAGTCGACCCTCGACTTGCAAATGGTGTTTTCATGTAGTTGTAATTGCCCTAGTTGCAAGTCTACCATCTACTCGCAACTCGAACCCGTACTTCTTTGTTTCATGTCACTTGCAAGTCGACCCTCGACTCTCAACTAGGTTTTTTTGTAGTCGTAGGCACACTAGTTGCACGTGCACCATCGACTCGCAACTCGGCATATACTTTTTGTTTCATGCCACTTGCAAGTTGACCCTCGACTCGCAATTGGGGTATTTTTTTGTAGTTGTAGTCACGGCCCCTTGCAAGTCCACCATCGACTCACAACTCAGCTTCTAGTTTTTTGTTTCACGTCACTTGCAAGTCGACCCTCGGCTTACAACTAGGGTTTAATGTTGTTATAATCGCCCCGGTTGCAAGTCCAACAGCGACTCGCAACTCGGACCCCTAGTTACATGCCACTTGCAAGTCGCCCTTTGACTTGCAAACTTGTTTTTTCTTTGTGTAGTTGTAGGCACGCCAGTTGCAAGTCCACCAACGACTCGCAATCGGCTCGTAGTTTTTGTTTCACGCCACTTGCAAGTCGACCCTCGACTTGCAACTAGGGTTTTCATGTAGTTGTAATCGCCCAGTTGCAAGTCCACTATCGACTCGCAACTCGGACCCATAGTTCTTTGTTTCATGCTACTTGCAAGTCGACCCCCAACCCGTAACTAGTTTTTTGTAGTCGAAGTCACCCTAGTTGCAAGTCAACCATCAAGTCGCAAGGCTTATACTTTTTGTTTCGTGCCACTTGCAAGTCGACCCTCGATGCGCCATTCGGTTTTTTGTGTAGTTGTAATCGCCCCAGCTGCAAGTGCACCATCGACTCGCAACTCGGCCTGTACTTTTTTGTTTCGTGCCACTTGCAAATTGACCCTCGACTCGTGATTGTTTTTTTGTGTAGTTGTAGTCACGCCAGTTGCAAGTCCACCTTCTACTCGCAACCCGGCTCGTAGTTTTTTT
>LR738710.1:809941250-809985001 GCA_902687465.1 Secale cereale | reverse complement strand
TTCACGTCACTTGCAAGTCGACCCTCGACTTGAGGGTCAAAATTTTGAGATAGATACGGTTCATTTCTACTTGATACAGAGACGATACAATTTATAATTTTTCTTCCCAAGCACTTTACTCATTTTATTTGTTCTAAAAGAATAACCGACTTAAATCTTTGTTTCTACTGGACAAAAGGGATAGCATGCTGACCACCAAGTGGAATTTATCTGTTAGTCCAGTAGGCTCAGAGGATTTGATGGTGTTGCAAACTCATGACCCTGAGAGGCGAATGAGTAAGGTGGAATCATCTGCCAAAATTGTTGTCCATTGTTTTCCATTTGAAAAAGCCTCGGGTCAAACACCACTGCTGGGTACTGGGACTGCACAAGCTACAATCAAAACAAAGCAATAAGTTCATCTCATGTTTTTTAATGTCATTTTTGTTTTTATGGTCCCATGTGTATCTATGAATCAATATTTATCTATTTTCTTTTTCCCCAAATCATACGTGAGTGCCAACGTAGTCCCCTGCATAGCTATCTTCATTTCATGCAGTCATCAGTTTTTCCAAAATTTAACATTATGCTTTTCTGCGCCTAAAGATTTTATGGAATGGAGGAGCACACCCCTAAGTTCTTTTTCTTAGGGGCAACATGCTAGCATTTGTCATATGTTGTTTTCTTTCTTATCAATTGCCAACACTTTTGAGTTCAAAAAAATAAATTTGCCAACACTTTTTTGTGAACATGCATAATACACTGGGATGCAGTCAAATTCTAAGTTCTTCTTTCTTAGATGAAAAATTCTAAATTCAGAGTCACACTTTTTATTTTGTTCTCTGTCAAGGTAACGATGCATCTTTTCCTCTTTCTTTTCCCTAGTGAGGCTAAATATATTTTCTTGATCAGGCTGTATATAGAAATGTAGTTCCAGTTTTTTCGGAATGGCAATGTTTTTTGCTGAATAAATGGGAGCAAATGCCGTCTGAAAGTAGTTGCACGCAAACTGGAACAAGGAGGTGTTTTTGTTCTGATCTTTCAGTTGGCAAATCTATGAATCTCAACACATCTGAAACAAACAAGCTATCTGGCATGTAAAACAAAGTGATATGCAATTTTTCTCTGGTCAGTTTCTAAGGCTAGATCAGTTTCTGAGCCTAGATCACACTGACATGCACTTTATTTAGGCACAACAACACAATGTTGTCTGTGTGTTCATGTAGATATGGTCTGCTTAGAAAGACTTTGCTCTGATTTAGTTTGATGACAAAAAACTGTTAACTCTTGTGTGTGTTTTTCAGAGACCAGGACCATCATATGTTTGATGGAAAAAGAAAGGATAATCATGAGCAGAAAATAAAGATCTACAATCACAAATTATCTACAAGGTTGTACACGATCTTGCCAGAAAGAATCTACAAGGAGAGGACAATTTTTGTACCATCACAAATTATGTACTCCCTCCGTCCCAAAATTCTTGTCTTTGATTTGTTTAAATACGGATGTATCTAGTCACGTTTTAGTGTTAGATACTTCCCTATCTAGATGAATCTAAGACAAGAATTTTGGGACGGAGGGAGTACAAGGTTGTACACGATCTTGCCAGAAAGAAGAGAGGCCAATTTTTGTACTTGGGTTTTTGCAACTTTATCAGCCACCTAAGCTTCTTTTGCAGCTGTTTTTTTCTGTCAACAAAGCCCAGGTCTGTGCGCACATGTTGCTCTTTTTTTGCCAAACAAACAAATAGACAAATAAAGCCCAACAAACAAGGTCCAGGAGGATGGGGTAGTTGCGCTGGGTGGGGTGGACTGGGCAGACACAAACAAACAATACAAACAAGCGTCTATGTCTGGGGACTGGGGGTGATCGGGTGCAACCAGGCTGGTTGTTTGTCAACGAGTGGGGACAGATTAGAGGATGATGTCAGCTTAGATGTGAGATATTATCTCACATCTAGATGCAACATAGACAGACCCAAAAAATATTAGATACTTTTTCCGAAGCAACAGAAAATTAGGTTGACGCATACTACTGGTAAGGCAGCACTGTCCCGGTGAAGGCGTGCGTCACGTATTTTGTCGTCCAACGGTAAATTCCATTGGGCCTCGCCTTTTCCTTTCTTTTCCGGTAGTGGCCTGACATGGGGGAAATGATGAAAAATAGGCGGGGGATAATGCGCGGTCCTTTTCACCCTGTCGCTGCGCTGCGCTGGGTTCAACGTGCGTGAAAACCGGTCGTGCGTGGCCTACCTACCTGGGGGTGAGGGTGAGGGTGAGGGTAGGGGTGGGGGTGGGTAGCTTTCGGCCCTCGAGATTCTTTTCACCGTCGACCGACCCATCCATCCATCCATCCATCCGTCGTCGCCCTGAACCCGAGAGAGGCAAGTACACTGTGCCCAAAACATTCCATTATAGCAAAAGGGCGCGCGGCAGGCAGGCAGAAAAGAGCGAGCGCGAGAGCGCGCCCCGCCCGAGCCTCAGCCCGAGCGCGGCCGGATCAGACCAGATCTGCAGAGCGGTAGTGGTACTTGCTGCGCCTGTGCCGCTGGCTCGCCATGCGTGCGTGCGCGTCTGAGCGTGGTGACCGCGTCCACATTCCCCCGTCCGCCCCAGATCTGCCCATTATTGGTCACACATAAAAGTATTCTTGTCTTGACGATATATATGCATTGTGTGGTTATTTTTTACTCTTGATTTGATGATGATTTGTCTGCGTGCGTGTGGTGGAACGCGGAAGGCCGGTGGGAGGTGGGACTTTTTTTTAACCTTCTTTGGGCGGTTCCGAGATAACAGTAGGGTTTAGGATTAAGGCGTGGCGGTCGAGGGCGGTAAAGGTTAAAACGAAAATGAGTAGGGGCACACCCACCGCGTGACAGATGGCAAGCAAAGTGAAAAAAAACAAAGCTCGCAATTAATCCATTGGCACTTCGGCCTTGGGGGCGGCACATCACATGGGCGTATATATATCGCCTTTCCCCCAGCCACACCCCCTTCCAAATCTCTTGGCTCCCCATGCTCTCCCCGTCTCACTGACGGTGGTCCCCACCGCCTCCCCCCCGCCCCGCCCATATCCCGTCGGCGACCCGCGCCCCTCCCCTCCCCACTCCACACGTCTCCGGCGGCGAGGGCACCCGGCCGTCTCCGGTGAGCCTCTCCCCCCCTACTCCTTCCTTCCCCTCGCTGCCCGCGGCGTGCTCCGGGCGGCTAGGGCTCGTTTGGCTGGCCGTGCCGGCCGCTCTCTCGGAGTCGTAACCGTTTTTGCCTTGTCGCCGTGCTCGCAGGGTTTCTGGGAGCCGCTCGTGGCTGGCGCCGGGATGGAGTCGGCCGGGGCGCGCCGGTCGCCCGGATCTCGCCGTCGGGGCGTCGTCTCCCTGAGGTGAGGACTCGGCCCTGCCCTGTCTCTCCCGTCTTCCTTTCCCCTGTTTGCGCTGTGAAGGTGGGCGGAGTGATCTGCTTTTTTTTTTCTCCCTTCCTTTTGGGGGGACTTTAGCAACTGAAGCCATGACCCGTCGAGTGATGAGTGACATTGTACCCAAGGAACTTAAATTCCGTTTTGTCTGACGGTGACAGTGGCTGCTGAATTGGTTGGGGAAACGTCTTTGTCACCTTTCCTGTTAGTGATGTGAGACGGTTCTGAGCGACAGAATGTATGGTTTTGAGAGCGTTTTCATGGTTTCAACAGCCACCGGACGCGTGCTCTGTTCTGCCGCCGCATCGATTTGGGTTGCGGTCGGCATAGCGAGGTGTTTTAGCGGGTCTTATCCTTGTAAATCTGGGATTATTTTCTATTATTAGTACTAGTCTTTTCCTATCTTCTTTTAGTGAAGCTAAGAAATCAGTTTCTGTGCTCCATGCGAATCTGTTAGAAAATCGGACCATTGATTCTGCACATTTTTCATGGCTTGGATCTACCACTGACGGATAGTGGGTCTAGTGTGCTGCCAGGTTGTATGCTACGGCGATTTTGTTGTGCAGCTTGCTGAGATTTGATATTTCGTGGCCTTTGTCTTTGTGCATTAAAGGATGGTAGTACTTAGTACAATGTTAACAGTACTCATTTATGGAAGCAAATAGTAACTAATTGTCATGACCTTTTTATTGTGGAGCTCCGTGAGCTTTTTTTGGTCGTTTAGCTGTCCAAGTTCCTGAAGAACAAGTCATACAGCCATTGTCTTCTTGAGTTGCAGGCCCTCACCTTTTTGTTGTTGATGCTTACTAGTACTTCTTTGCTTAAATCTCGATAAGGCTAAGTTGAAAAGGAATTAGTTTCCCATTGAAGTAAAGAATGTAAATATTTTCCATGCAAGAAGTCAGCAGCAAGAGTGAATGTTCCTGTATGAATCTGGTGATGAACTTTGTACCGGTTGCTATGATGAAGTATATATTGTTTGCTGTATCTCTTTTTGACCGAGCATATTTCTGAGGCGTTTCAAATAACCTTGTGCATGTTTTGATCTTCATCTCAATGTATTTTCCATGCAAGAAGTCAGCAACCTTTGTACCGGTCGCTATGATGAAAGTATATATTGTTTGCTGTTTCTCTTTTTGACCGAGCATATTTGTGAGGCGTTTCAAATAACCTTGTGCATTTTTTTGATCTTCATCTCAATATATTTTGCAGGTGCAGCCTTTGAACTTTTGTGCCCTTGGGTTTGCGCAATAAGTCAGAGAAAACAATGGGAGATTTACAAGATTGCAACTCCAAAGGCCTTGTTGCTGTTCCTGGTTCTCTCGTTCTGCACCTCTTCAGGCTGTTAGGTCAGCAACAGCAGGATAATTCCTGGCAGAAGTACGCCTTGGCTTACTTCCTTTTGGTCAGGAATGAGTACTTCCCGAGGGAGCCAAGGAAACACTCCGCTGTGAATGGGCAACTTGTTCACTGCTGTGATAGTTCAGATTTGGGCAGTAATGAACTGGAAGTGGAGAAGCAGAATGCTGTTGTCAAGAGCCAATCAGGAGGTGACTCTAGTTCCAATGGATCAAATGATTGTTTCCTTCCAGGTCTTCATGATGATCTGGCTCAAGACTGCCTTGCCTGGACAAGCAGATCAGACTACCCCTCACTCTCTTGTCTGAACAAGAAATTCAATACGTTGGTTAACGGTGGATATCTGTACAAGCTGCGGAGGAAATATGGCATTGTTGAGCATTGGGTGTATCTGGCCTGTAGTGCTATGCCCTGGGAAGCATTCGATCCGTCGCGGAACCGATGGATGCGGCTCCCAAGAATGCCTTGTGATGACTGCTTCTCCTGTGCAGACAAGGAGTCACTTGCTGTTGGGACACAGCTGCTTGTCTTTGGCCGAGAATATACAGGCCTTGCTATTTGGATGTACAATTTACTGACACACCGTTGGTCTCGGAGCACTCCGATGAATCTTCCTCGCTGCCTGTTTGCCTCAGGAAGCTCTGGTGAGATTGCCATTGTTGCTGGTGGGTGTGATAGGGATGGGCAGGTGCTGAGATCCGTGGAGCTGTACAATTCAGAGGCTGGCCAGTGGGAGACCTTGCCAGACATGAACTTGCCCAGGAGACTCTCCTCAGGTTTCTTCATGGACGGCAAGTTCTATGTCATTGGGGGTGTGACAAGTGAGAGGCATTCTCTGACTTGTGGAGAGGAATACGATCTCGACACCAGGACATGGAGAAGAATACATAATATGTACCCCGGAGGAACCAGCGCCTCCCAGTCGCCTCCTCTAATCGCCGTTGTAAATAACCAGCTCTACGCGGCTGACCAGTCCACAAACGTGGTGAAGAAGTACGACAAAGCAAGCAACACATGGAACATAGTGAAGCCTCTGCCTGTCAGAGCAGACTCTTCCAACGGCTGGGGCCTGGCTTTCAAAGGATGCGGCGATAGATTGCTGGTCATCGGCGGCCACAGAGGGCCTCGCGGCGAGGTGATACTGCTGCATTCCTGGTGCCCCGAAGATGGGAACGGCGCCGCCTCCGACTGGGAGGTGCTCTCGGTGAAGGAGCGCGCCGGCGTCTTCGTCTACAACTGTGCAATAATGGGGTGCTGAGTTCAGTACCTTGGCTTGAGTATATGCCACCACTTGTTTAGCAAAACCACCGATTCGTTGCTGCCATTTTAGCTGCCACTTCTTATAATGACTTGTAATTCAGAAATGACACCCCCATTTTCATGGAGCTGTCGATTAAAATGTCGGGTCGAGAGCATTCAGTTCAGTTTACCTGGAACTTCCATCTTAACACTCCTCAAAAGTCCCTTGTTCTTGTTTTCTAGCATGAATTTTTTTTCACGCAGTATTCTTTGTTCATCATCCTTGCTGAACACCTGTTATTCTGCTAGACCGAGTCGAATCGCATCTTTTTTTTTTTTAAGAAACGAATCGCATCTTTCAGTTTGCATATATTGTCTCTATCCCATACGTATAGATCAGTAGATTCTCTTCTACTAAAGAGTATGTGTATGTATCTTGTATTGTTCAGGGTCGAGCAGTAAACATTTTGCACTTCGCTGGTCCATGCAAAGTGTCGGTGGCACGTAGGCTCAAGGGGAGCGAAGCGAAGGGGTCAAAATAATTAGGAAAAAAGGGGACGGGACCAAATAATTGTAATCGCGAGATGCTCACACTGTTGTGCCCTGCCACTCCTGCTCCAACTTGCCCTGCTGCTGTTTTTCCCTGTGCCAATTCTCTCTCAGTCTCGGACATTTCGCGGTACAGCTTGACAGACACTACAGGTGGTGACGGCAAAAGGCTGTCTGCCGCCGCGTCTCGATGATTGCTCTCTGAGGTGAAAAACATGCGGGCGGTAGGAGGAGTACAATTCCCTCAGCTTCCTCGGCGTACTTGGCGTACTTCCCGGTTGCGCGACGCGGCCGGGTTTCATCTGTCACCGAAATGGTTTGACCCGGGGCCTTTCCTGCCTTCCGTTTCAGTAAGTATCCTTTTTTTTGCTTTTGATGATTCTTCTTCAGCTCAGCTCGGTTTTGTCGACCGGGTTTGCCTCGCCCGTTGTTTTGCAGGACGTTTCTCCTCCATGCGGACCTGGAGATAGCTGGTGTGGACGTGTCATTTGATAACTGACTTTTGTGCATTGATTAATCTCTCTCACCCACTTCAACAGAGTTGACGATGTGAGCCGTTCGATCGCTCGCTGTCTCTCACTTTAACGAGTTGACGATGCGAGCCGCTCAATCGCTCTCTGTCTCCCGCTTTAGAGGGTTGACAATCCGATCCGTTCAACAGGGCATATGGTTTGACATGTCCACGCCACGACGGTTTCGCCGGTTACTACAGGTTGACATGGTGATTTTCTGGAGATTTTGATCCGTTCTCCACTTCTTTCCTCAACCTGCACACGCTCAGCCGTCCCCGTCTGCCCAGACGTGGAGCCGCTTGACCGTATCCATGGCGCGTGATTTGCACGGAGCCACTTCTCTTCGATGCCGACACCGGCGTGGCGTGGTCGTCTCGCCAGGCGTGGCTCAGAATCGCAGCTCGGTTCTGGATGAGATTAGGGATGGCGTTTTGGAGGTGAATTTGGTCAAGGTATGTCCACTCGAAATTGTTCAGAAAATACCATGCCTAAGACCATTCATGACCTGAAGGATTAGATCCATCTGAAGCTGCACCATTTGCAAGACGGTAATGGTTCAGAGATCACAGATGTGAATCATTGCAAAGGCTTTACTTGATCATCTCCAGAGATATTTACACCGTACAAAGCAAGCAGGCAAGCGACAGGTTGCTCTATCATCCAACCTCTCTTCGTGGAGAAAAAAACAAACAAACAAATATATCCTAAAAAATTGCAGGTATATCTATCACCACCACAATGTACAAATCGAACGCCGCTAATTTTCTCTCAAACTCTTCACACAGATGTCTGCGTATGGTTCTCCGACGACGAGAAGGGCTCCGATATTTCCGTGGTGGAGAAGGATCTCGACGTGTTGGACCGCGCCTGGTTCGCTCCCTGTGGTTTGGTGCTGACCTTGAGCTCCGCAAAGTCGGTGATCATGGCTGGCCTGGTGATCTTCTCCATGGAGATGCTCTTGCTTCCTGTGAGCATCCTCACAACGGTGGGCATGTGGGGGCGGCGTGCCATTGCGTCCTGCGTGCATAGCAGGCCGATCTTCAAGAACCGGCATGCCTCCTCGATGTCCAGGTCTTCGTCTATGTCGGCATCTATGATCTCATCTAGACGCTCTTGCTCATAGAATGCCCATGTCTGTAGAAAAGATGCAGTAGATTCTGTCAAATTCAGCATTATTCTTTGGATGTTTGCTCAGTGAATTTATGGTATAGTTGATTTGGTATGCAACTGACACCATTTTGTATTCAGGCTGTAAATAAACGTTTTTTGCAAATAAGGATAGCTTACCTTCTCAAGGAGGAATTGATCTTCATAAGGCAATCTTGTGTTGGTGTTACATCTGCCACTGACGATTTCCAAGAGAAGAACTCCATAACTATAGATGTCAGACTTCTTCGTCACTTGACCTCGGATAGCATATTCAGGAGCCAAGTATCCTCTAAAAAGAAGTGAAATTACTTGTCAGAACAGAAAGTACAGTATGTGAAAGAAGTCTGTCAAATCAGGGGATGGGTTATGCTTACAATGTGCCTGCCACCCGGGTGCTAACATGAGTTGCATTGGCAGGAAGAAGCCTCGCCAATCCAAAATCAGAAATTTTTGGGGTGAGGTCCTTGTCTAGAAGAATATTGCTCGCTTTTATGTCGCGGTGGATAATGTGAGGACGGATTTCCTCATGAAGAAATGCAAGTCCACGGGCAACGCCCACGGCAATTTTGACACGAGCGCTCCAGTTGAACTGGATGCTGCTGTAGCCAGACCCTGCAATAGCACATGCAGAACATCAGTAAGCACGACAACCAATGAAGGAATCGACGAACAGCAGAATGCAAGTGTTAGTACCTAGCAATGTCTGTGAAAGGCTGTTTTTCTCAAGATAATTGTAAACGAGGATCCTATGGGACCCTTCAGCGCAGCAGCCGACAAGCGTGACGAGGTTTTCATGCTTGATGTCTGAAATTGCTGTAAGTTCGGTTAAGAACTCTCGGACGCCTTGCCTTGAAGTGGCTGACAGAACCTTCACTGCGATTAATGTGCCGTCTTTGAGCATTCCCTGGTGAAGCAAAATGAAATGTTAGCAAAAGGTGTTTGGTAATGTTGGCCTTTAGGCATTGACGAAGTGGTCAGTAACCTGTGCATAATTACCCTGAATACGGAACCGAAACCACCCTCTCCAATCTTATTTGCCCCACTGAAACCTTGAGTTGCCTTTCTCAACTCGTTGTAAGAAAAGACCCTCACACTATGTTCACCTGATGCAAAGAAACAAGCACAGAAGAAGTGGTATAAGAACGGAGTATTGTTTGAGCATGGAAGGGACCAGGCAAATATGTGCAGAAGATGCTCACCATCATCGCCTTCAACAGCATGTTGAGATCTCCTTCCGAACATAAAGCAGCAATCCATGTTGACAACTAACAAGAAGGAGTTTCTGCAAGAAATATATGTAGCAGGTTGTCAGATATGAATTATATACCTGCAATGCAACAATAGATGAATCCAAAACAGAGGCAACACGCTAACTTAGTGATTGCGGACTCAAATATCAATTATTGGTGTGAACAGGGAGACACAAATTTTAAAAGACAAATTGAGCAAAAGTTTTGCTTTTAATTATTGGAATCCAAATTCCACAACAGAAAGCTGAAGCTGAACTACCGTTTTGTTTAACTACGTAGCCATATTATCCTAACTCACCAGGCTATGATTACGCGGCAGGGCACGGGCAAGATAATATGGAAAATGTGAAGGAACTAAGGCTTTAGCAGAGAAGCCATCCCTCCCATTTGCTGATCATTTTAAAGAAATGGAACATTTGATTGTCACAAGTAAACGCGGCCCTATCTCCCTGAAAGAAACAAGCACCTAACACAACCGCTGGACCAACTAATCACAAAGCTGAAGATCAGAAATATCCTATTAAGCTAGCTAACCCAGTCGGAAATGAAGTTGGATTTGGACACAGAGCAAATCTTGAATTGCACCCGAAATAATGTTTCGAAAAAAATTGCACCCGAAATCGGAACATCCTACGAACCAAAGCCTGGATTTGGCTAGAAAAACTGATGTGAAAAACAGAGAGAGAATCTCAAAGGCAAGCTATGGAAACTTCTACACGGTCTCCCCAAAAGATCTAAGAAAGAAGCGAAGACGGCCATGAGATGAATCTCGATCTAAGGCAGCGTCTCGAAGACGGCCAATCCACCGAACCAAACCCACCCGCCCCACCCCAGAAACAAACCACTAGCTGAATCCGGAGCTGGAAGAAAGAAGACAGAGCGAGAGCGCATGAATCACCTTGCAGATAGATAGATAGATAGCAGCGCCGATCGATGTGAGCCGGCAGTGAGCGGCCGGCAGTGGGTGTGCGAGAGGAGACGGTGGCGTACAAGGCGGCGGTGGCGGGCGCAGTTAAGAACGGATGAGGGGGAGGGTGGAGGGGGAGGAGTAGGCGGAGAAGGGATATGAAGAGGAAGAAGGCGGTGAGAAGGATCTCGGGAGCACCACGGCACGAGGCTTTGACTTTCTCGTCCTCCTCCTACTCCTGCTGCTGCCGCTCACCTCACCTTCACCTCAGCCTCGGCGTGCGTCCAAGTCTCCTGCCCTGGTCTATTCACCCATGTTGTTGTATTTTTGCCGGAAAAAATGGGCCGTTTGTTTATTCGTGTCTCCTTTTGCTTTGTGAGTTTGGCGGTTGCGACCGGGAAGAACGAGAGCAGGTGTCGATCGAGTTGGTTAAAATATCGTTGGGGGCGAGGGGATGGCGCGCGACGGTTTTTTCCCGCGTGCGCGTTGGACTGGCCTCGTGGGCACGTCCGTCGGGGGCAACAACGCGGAAGCATCCACGACCGGCTCCCGGTCACGGCGGTCAGCACTCAGCGGCGCCCGTTGCCCCCACGTCCACTTCGCTGGAGGGTTGGTCCCTCACCCTCACCCTGCCGCCGATGTGGCGCGTTTCAGTGAGGCGATGGGATGGGTGTACTGTAGCCGGGACCTGAGCACGCACGGCGGCGGCGAAAACATGTCGTCCATGCCGCGGACCTACGGGCGCCGTACGTGTGCGTTGTAGGAACGCATTGGTGCAGCGGGTTCTACTTGACCAAGGACGGGCACGTGTCCGGATGCCAGCGAAGCCCCAGGTTTGCAAAAAAAAAAAAAAAAAGACGTCTGGACCAATTCATGGATGGACGCGGGACTGCATCGGATGGTAAAACACGTCCGAACCACGCGTCCGGATGGATGGGTGGTGTCAGCAGTACTGACGATAACCCAGCGACAAGACCTGAAGTGCTACAGGACGCGCCGGCAAGCGGGAAGCAGGCCAGGCCCATGAGAAGAACTCAAGCGCCCAGAATGAGCCCGATAGTTATACTCATATATAACTGAGCTAGTACTCTGTAACGGGTTGACGGGAGGCTTCGGACGAGGATAGGATAAGATAGTTGGTGTGAGTGTTAGCTAGCTGGACTTCCTTCTTCTTCCTCCTCTAATTTGAATTCTCGTGTGCTAGACCTGAGATCTAAGCAATTCGCCATAGCTACGTTGAGCAGAGTAGTTCGTTGCTTACAATTGGCATCAGAGCGATAGATCCTGGCGCCGCCAGTGCCCCTCCACCACCTGCACGCGACGAGGTTTGCGGCGCGATGCCGCCGTGAATTGATGGAGAGCTTGTCGCCGACGACGAAGGCGGTGTACGAGTTCCTCAAGGCCGACCTGGCAGAGTCCCTCGACGCTCGCTTCAAGCCCCAAGATGAGGAAGCGGCCAAGTCGATGCGCCCCATCGTGGGCGATCTGACGACGCGCATCGATGACCTCAAGATGTCGATCGGCGTCGACATGGACGAACTCCGCGCTGGTCTGGAGCGGCCGACGCACACCACCGCTTCGCTCCTAGGCGGATGACCTCCACCAACTAGCCAGTGCGCAATCAGCAACAACGACACGGGTCCGGAAGGCAGCCGCTCTGTATCAACAACCAAGGGAAAGGATCACGCTCCATTTGCACCTCGCATCGATTTGCCCCGTTTCGATGGCACCAATCTGAGACTCTGGCAAACGAGATGCGAAGACTATTTCAACATGTGTGGTACACCACGGCAGCTCTGGGTTCAATTTGCATCAACTTTGTTTGAAGGACCAACAACGCGTTGGTTGGAGTCAGTTCAGGGACGAGCGCCAAACGCACCATGGGAGGATTTCTGCAGGCTGCTACAGTGCTGATTTGGTCGAAATCAACACCAGGCGCTGGTACACAAATTTCACGGCATCTCTCAAACGGGTCAGTGGAAGATTATGTGGAAGAATTTGCGGAGCTATACGATCAGCTGTCTGCATATGAGGCAGTACCAGAGTCCGTGAACTATGTCACCAAGTTCATCGACGGCCTGAATCCGTCTGTCATAGTAATGGTGGCGTTACAACAGCCACCGGATCTGGATGCGGCCTATGAACTGTCACTGTTACATGAATCTCTGACCAACTCAGCTCCCCAGCATAATCAGACTGTCAGGCGACAACAATACTCACAGCCAGTATCTTCAGTTAAACCAGCTGCGATCAAGGCCACTGACGACAGAAGAAACAACTCATATGTGCAGAGACAGAAGATGGGTGAGGGCAAATGGGAGGCACTGAGATCGTATCGCAAGGCCAAGGGGTTGTGTTTCATGTGTGGAGAGAAATGGAGCCGAGACCACCAATGTATACAAAGTGTGTCACTGCACGTGGTACAGGAATGGTGGAATTCTTTCAGTGCACATCCACAAAAGAACTGCTTATAGATGAGGATGAGGAAGTAAGGCCCAGTTCTCTTGGCGGCTTAAAAAATAAGCCACCTCCCACATTCATTGAGGCTTCTGAACTAGTTATGGGATAACTACTTTAGAAGCCTCAATAAATTTTGAGAGCGGCTTATTTTTTGAGCTGGGGAGAGGTAGCTTATTTTTTAAGCCATCCAAAAGAACTGGCCCTAAATCTCATGGCAATATCGGAAGCATCTGAAGGAAAGTCAAACCGTAGTAAGGCTTTCCAGTTGGTTGTTCTCCTTCAAGGACAGCAGAGGACATTCTTGGTGGACTCTGGCAATACCCATTCATTTGGGGATACCAACTTAGCAGTTTCATTGACAGGAGTGCAGAATTGTACATCAATGAAGGTCAAGGTAGAAAATGGAGGAATTATGAGCTGCTCCGGGTATGTGCCAAAGTTCCAGTGGTCAGTGCAGGGAGTTAAATTTGAGCATGACCTTAGAATATTGCCTCTCAGCTGTTATGATGGAATTCTGGGCATGGACTGGTTGGCAAAACATAGTCCAGTGACTGTAGATTGGGAACAACAATGGATGTCCTTCCCTTTGCAAGAAAGGCCAGCAAAAATTCAAGGAGCAACACCAGTTGAGTTTGCATATACTATCATAGAGCTTTCTGTGGTTACTGATGAGAATGCACCAACAATTCTACCAGAAATTCAAGACTTAATTGAAGAATATAAGGATGTTTTTGCTGTTCCTGTTGGTTTACCCCCAGAGAGAGTTTGTCATCACTCCATTCCTCTCAATCCTGGTGCCAGACCTTTTTCCAACATGCCATACAGACTTGCTCCGGAACAGAAAGATGAGGTGGAAAGACAAATACAGGAAATGTTGGATTCTGGTGTTATCAGAAGGAGTGAGGGAGTCCTGGATCGAGCGGTCCTCGGGTGGCCAGATAACTCTTGGTGGGCCGTGAAGATCATAGTCGAAGATCATCTCTCGTATCCGGATAGGACTCCTGTATTCGTATAATGGCAGGTTTTAGGTTCGGGTGTAATATTTCCTTCATCTGCAAGATGGTTATGTACAAACCCTAGGCCCCTTCGGTGCATATATAACCTGAAGGGTTTAGTCCATAGAGGCTAGATAGAGAATCATAACATCCTCATAGGCTAGGCTTCATGGTTTAGCCATTACGATCTCGAGGTAGTTCAACTCTTGTAACCTTATTCATCCATATTAATATAGCAGGAAGTAGGGTATCACCTCGATCGAGAGGGCCTGAACCTGGGTAAACATTGTGTCCCCAGCCTCCTGTTATCATCAATCCTCAGACGCATAGTTTGGGACCCCCTACCCGAGATCCACCGGTTTTGACACCGACATTGGTGCTTTCATTGAGAATTCCACTATGTCGTCGACCGAAGGACTGATGGATCGCGTCATCAACCACGACGGCACCACCGAGGGAATTTTCCCTCCCGACCATCTTTTTGTGTTCGGCAGCTTCATGCTTCGTGCCAACACTGAAGGCCACCTCGAGCAGGTTGTGAGCTACGCCCCTGGCCATCAAGTCAGGCTTGGAAGCTTAAATTACGTTGCTGACATCCGCGGAGACTTGATCTTTGACGAATTCGAGCCCACGGTGACCTCTCCCTGCCACCACGATGAACACGACATAACTCTGTCATCGGACCAGGAAATAGCACCTGTAACAGTTCTGGACCTAGATCCGGAATAGATCGCGTCACCCGAGGCTGGGAAGCTCAACCCCGCCGCAGAAGCCGCAGACTCAACGGCGTTGGAGCCGCACACGGACCCAACTTCGAGCAGGATCTGTGTTACCGGAACTACGAACTCGGCTCTGGCCTTAGGTTCCGAATCATGCGCATCTGCACCCTTCAAGCTCGATCAGGCGTTTATCGCCGAATTCAGTGCCGTGGATATCTTCCAGCAGTCACCCTTTGGCGACATGTTAAACTCGTTAAAATCCCTCTCCTTAGCTGGGGATGAACATCTGAATTATATCCGGTTCGAACTGGAGTTTGATGGAGAATTTTACTCCCCACCCACCACCCACTTGGTAGCCATGGTCGAAGATCTAACCGATCTACTTGAGTACGCTTCCGAAGACTTCGAAGGGATGGACCTCGAAGCCGAAGCAGATCTAGACCAAAACCGGTCCGTAACCGGGCGATGGACAACTACGTCCTCGTACGATGTGTATATGGTGGATACACCTAAGGAGAAGGAGGGCGACGACAAAAATGATCCTACAAAGGACAAGCCTGTCGATGAACCTCCGAAACAACGGCGTCCGAAATGTCGAATTAAATCTCGCAAAGGGTAAGATAGCAATACTGTCACTAATGATGGTGACAGTCCGGAGCAAGCCGAAAACCCCGCAGACCCAACGATGGAGCAGGACGAGCGAGAGGACGGCGAACATAGTCCAAAACTGCTGTCCGATGACAACGATGCTGAAGACAGTAATTATGAACCTGTCTCAGAAGAGGATGTTAGCCTGGACGACGACGAATACATCATCCCAGAAGAACCCTTAGAACAAAAGCGCTTCCATCGGAGGCTTATTGCCACCGCAAGGAGCCTCAAAAAGCAGCAGAGACGGCTTCGAGCCGCACATGACACACTCAATGATAGATGGAATGAAGTGCTAGACGCTGAGCAAAAACATGGCTACAATCGCCAAACCAAAGGCTATCCTAAGTGTAAACTGCTGCCCGAATTCGATGACGAGGCCACTGCGTCTATACCACCGAAGAATAACACCGCCGATAAGCCGGACCGACTGATACGTCCAAAACGTATCTATAATTTCTGTTTGCTCCATGCCTCTTTTGGGTGATATTGCTATGATATTTATACACTTCCATACACTTTTGATCATATTTGGACTAACCTATTAACTCAGTGCACCCCAGTGCCAGTTTCTGTTTTCGGCTGTTTTTGTATTTCAGGTTTTCCCATTACGAGAACTACCAGAAAAATCCCGGAAAAATTATATAAAAAATCAGCGTTCCAGAAGCTACCAGGCACCCGAAGCACAGCCGGAGGGGGGCCACCAGGGCTCCAGGCGCCCTGGTGGCGCGGCCCCCCTGGCCACGCCGGGGGGGGGGGGGGGGCGCCTGGGCCCCCCGAGCCTCGTCTGATGCCCCCCTTTGGCATATATTTATACCGTCTCCCGAAACCCTCGAGCCGGGAACCCTTTTTCGCGATCTCATCTCTGTTCCGCCGCCGCCGCGCTTCCAAGATCGGGAGCACCAGGAGAACTCTTCCCGGCACCCTGCCGGAGGGGAGGATCACCACCGGGAGCTTCTCCACCACCATGGACGCCTCCCGGATGAGTTGTGAGTAGTCTCCCTTGGACCATGGGTCCATGACCAATAGCTATGTGATGTTCTCCTCCCGTTCTTGTGCTTCACTAATTAGTCCTCGTGAGCTGCCCTACATGATCGAGGCACATATGTAATCCTTATGCTGTTGCTATGATGAGTTTGCTGGGATCCGATGTATTGTGAGATTATGTTCAGGTTGTGTTTGAGTAATATATTTGATTCACCTCTTTTATATTTATGTTCGTAAGTAATTCTTGCATGTTCTCCGTTGTTATTTATTGCTTTGGCCAAGTAGTAGGTAGTGACTCCAAGAGGGAACGTTATGCTTGATTGTGGGTTCATGCCCCTCGATGACTAGCTTGAGTGACAGAAACATGGGTCTAGGGGATGTGCTGTTGCCACAAGGGGGAAAACAACGGTGCTTGTGCCCGCGGGTGCAAGGATTGTTTACTTTACGCAAAGTTCTTTTAATGCAGTTGTCTGTTGCTTTGAGTTTACACTATGGGTGGGACTCGCAACTTAATACCAGTGAGATGTTCTGGATAGATATCTCAAGGTGGATGATTAGTAGTAGATGCAGATGGATTTCGGTCTACTTACCTCGGCGTACCGCCCATGCTTTGAACATCTACCTTTCTTGCAACTTAGTCAGCATTGGTTTGCGCACATGGTCCTGTCAATTGCCCAACTGTAATTCGTTTACCTCACATAGCTGTTTTATCGTCTTTTGGGAGAGAGACATCACTAGTGAACATCACGAGACTCCGGTCCATATTACCATCATTGATCACATCCGCTATTTACTTTCCGCTTTTACTTACTATTGCAATTATACCTATCACTATTATCACTTGCGTTTGATCCTTTGTAAACTACAAGGCCGGAGGGATTGACAACCTCTCTGTACTCGTTGGGAGCAAAGTTATTTGTATCTGTGTGCAGGTCCACGTTGATTGCTAATATCTGGCGCCGTTAGCAGTTGACACCTTCTTGTTGAAACTAGGAGTCTCAGGGAAATCGATCCTTGGTATTGCCAAGGGAAAACTTCCGCTACACTGCATCTCAAACCTTCCACTTGGGGTAACCAACGAGGGGCGAGAAGCCATCAAGCAAAGTTTTCTGGCGCCGTTGCCGGGGACTCCACTCTTCAGGATAGGGGAGTTGCACACTATCTTTTACCTTTGCTTTTTAGTCTTGTTAGTTTACCTTTCAGTTTTTGCTTTAGTATCCTTTATCAAAAATTACAAAAAATTTTATTTTGCTTTTCTGTTAGTAGTCCTTTCTGTTTAGCCAAACATGTTAGGATTTGGTGCTTTGAGGGAATCAGAAGTTCTAGATTTCCATCAAAGGGATGGAGAAAATATGAAGAAGGCATGGGACAGAATTTCTGATGCACATAGGAGAATTATGCCTTGGATACCTATAAAAATTGTGCTTAGAAATTTTTACCATGGTCTTTTTAAATGGTGTAAACACTCTCTTGATATTATAGCTGAAGGAGATTTCCTAGAGTGTGATGAAGCTAGAGCTCTTGAAATTATACATGGTCTATCTAGTTACTTTGTTTATGATCATAACTTTGATACTGTCATAGATAGACTTGCTACTATTGAGAAGAGAATGGATGCTCTAGACTTGATGAAGGTAGAGAAACCCAAACCCAATAAGAAAGACATTTTGGAAATAGACAATGATTGGGAGCCTTTTGTTAGGATTAGCATCTCTAATCAAGACTTCCTTGCTTATTGTGATATTGGATCTATGGTTTCTACTATGCCAAAAATTGTTCATGATTCTTTAAAATTTAACATGGATAGATTACCATCTTATCATGAACACACTAATGGAGATATTTCTGAAATCCAGGGAAGAATAAAAGATGTGCCAGTTAAATTCCTTAAAGGGATTGCAATGATTGATTTCTTCATCATGGAGCCAAACCAAGGAAATATAGTGCTTGGAAGGGACTTCCTCCGAGCAGTAAAAGGCTTCATTGATATAAGTAAGGGACAAATCCGCTTACGCGGAAAGGCAAAATGTGTGTACCCCTTTCCTAGAAGGAACAAGAGTGAACTTGTTGAGGAACCATCTGAAGCAATTTATAGCTCCGATTATTATGATGGTTCAATTGATACAACTTGACCTCTATGCATTATGCCTAGCTTAAAGGCATAAAAGAAAGCGCTTTTGGGAGGCAGCCCAATGAATAAATTTTGTTTTATTTTTTGTTGTGTCTTGATGTTGTTACTACAGTAGCATCATCATTGTATCTTTGCTTTTCAATTTTGTGCCAAGTGTAGCCTCTGATTGCAAGAAAGTTCAAAAGTTGTGACGTGCTGTCCAGGAAACAGATTCTGTCCTTGGACAGAAAAATTCGTATAAAATCACCAGATCATCTTTTTGGTCTGAATGTTTTCGATAGCGTGCTCTATATAATTGTCTTTCGTGCGTCTGTACTGAGTTTTTTGATTAGAGTTGCAGAAGTGCCCCGAAAAAAATCATTTACTACCTGCTGTTCTGTTTTTCACAGATTCTGTCCTGCTTTGCCTTTCCTTCATTTTGCAAACCTAGAGCTTGCTTTTTCTTTGCAAAAACCTTTTGGCAATCTTGAGAAACAGTAGACCTTCAAGAATATCTTTATTTCCAACAAGGAACAATTATTTTATTATGGGTACTAACCTCGCTAATCAGATTATGATGAGTTATGTATGAAGGGAGTTTTCAAGTGTGCGAGGGAAGATGATAAAAAGATTCAGGAGTGTCAAACGCTCAAGCTTGGGGATGCCCCCATGCACCCCCAAGAAATATTCAAGGAGACTCAAGCGTCTAAGCTTGGGGATGCCCCCGTGCATCCCCTTCTCCATCAACATTATCAGTTCGTCTTTCGTTCCACTATATTTTAATCACTTCATGTGTTATGTGCTATGCTTGGAGCGTCTTGCTTTTAGTTTCCTTTTTAGTTTTCTTTAGCTTTTCATAACGAGTCGGAACTCAGCTTTCTTTATGTGGGAGAGAAACACGCTCCACTTCTACCTAGAACATAACATAGAATTTTCATGTCTATCCTTGCTGTGTGTGTTCTTTGTCTTTTAATAGCTACTATCATGCTTAGCTCTTAACTTTCATGCTTATCTTTTTAAAGAGCTTTCGTTTAGTTGGTTGCTTGAACTCTCTTTAGTTATCATGCTTATCTTATTAAGAGAGTTTGCTTCCGTTGCATTGGTTGATATGTCTATGATAAAGATGCTACGTGCATAATGGCGCTTAGTAGTTCATGTTTTCTTATGGTTAGTCTCAAATAGCTACGGGGTTCCCAATGTGTTATTGGAGTACCAACATGATTTGTTTGCCTATGATGTGGTATGGTTTAGTAATATCTTCCTTCAAAGAATTTATTTTGATTGACTTGGCGTATGCTCACGCATATTTAAGACTGTAAAGAAAGTCTGTCAAGCCTTGATGATCTTTTGTTTCTGAGGTAGCGATATAACTTCCATGCCTGATTCAATGTTGCTTTGTCGCTCTGCATGATTATGACCGTCATTGCTCTCTTAGTTGGTCGCTCCCAGTCTTTTGCTAACCTCCACCTGTACTAAGCGGACTGACTGCTTGTGCATCCAAATTCTTTTAAACCAGTTATGCCATATGAGTCCACCATACCTTCCTACATGGTATTTACCTGCCATTCCTAACGGAGACTTGCATGTACCATCTCGAAATTATTCAAAGAAAAAAAAGCATTCCTATTTTGTGCCTCTGTTTTAAGTTCATGAGGAAGTAGTAGTTAATTCATGATCTTTTTAAGTTGGAGAAGCTTCACCCCGGGATTGCATGTATAATGTGCAAACCCATAATACGAGAAGGAACTGGCATTGAGTGCGCCCGGCTCAAAAATAATACAACAAACAAACCCTCCTTCACACTTTGTTCATGAGAAATCAGAAAACTTTGGCAGTGATAAACAAAGGAGATTAAGAGGATGTGATCGTCCTCATTCGGGAGCCGTTCCTCGAAACTTGTCCATCTCAAGAAGTGATTGAGTTGTCTGCTAGCATTCGTTGACGGAACATGCATAATCAAAAAAATAATTATTACCTCTGTTTTTAAAACCAAGAGCTCTGGTACATGTTTTGTCTTTGTTTCCGACTACGGGTTTTCAACCTTGCCAACAAAAGCCACGGTTCGAGAGTCTCCACCTTCTTTTATAAGCACCAACTACTGAGAGCATGATTGTCATTCTGAGTGTGATGTGCATTGTCCCAAAGTAGCATTGTCTTTTGCATGATTGTGATATCGTTTATTTTGAAATCATTGTATCTAGTCATCACTTAAACCTTGGAGGTGCCCCTGCATTTATGTTTTGCTTCACTAAAGGGGGCAAGCGAGATATCACTTTATCATATTTGCACACCATGCTCATTACAAATCTATTTGATGTTTCAATATCATATTGTAAAACTTTCATTTCTTTGTGATTTTCTCATGAGGCAACTTAATTACTACAGATTCATTGTCTTAGTAAGCTTTTGTCATGTGACTATGAAAAAGTCCTATATGGTTAATAGCATGTCACCACAGAAATTATTCTTGTTATCATTTACCTACTCGAGGACGAGCAGGAATTAAGCTTGGGGATGTTGATACGTCCAAAAAGTATCTATAATTTCTGCTTGCTCCATGCCTCTTTTGGGTGATATTGCTATGATATTTATACACTTCCATACACTTTTGATCATATTTGGACTAACCTATTAACTCAGTGCACCCCAGTGCCAATTTCTATTTTCGGCTGTTTTTGTATTTCAGGTTTTCCCATTACGAGAACTGCCAGAAAAAACCCGGAAAAATTATATAAAAAATCAGCGTTCCAGAAGCTACCAGGCACCCGAAGCACAGCCGGAGGGGGGCCACCAGGGCTCCAGGCGCCCTGGTGGCGCGGCCCCCCTGGCCGCGCCGGGGGGGCGCCTGGGCCCCCCGAGCCTCGTCTGATGCCCCCTTTGGCATATATTTATACCGTCTCCCGAAACCCTCGAGACGGGAACCCTTTTTCGCGATCTCATCTCTGTTCCGCCGCCGCCGCGCTTCCAAGATCGGGAGCACCAGGAGAACTCTTCCCGGCACCCTGCCGGAGGGGAGGATCACCACCGGGAGCTTCTCCACCACCATGGATGCCTCCCGGATGAGTTGTGAGTAGTCTCCCTTGGACCATGGGTCCATGACCAGTAGCTATGTGATGTTCTCCTCCCGTTCTTGTGCTTCACTAATTAGTCCTCGTGAGCTGCCCTACATGATCGAGGCACATATGTAATCCTTATGCTGTTGCTATGATGAGTTTGCTGGGATCCGATGGATTGTGAGATTATGTTCAGATTGTGTTTGAGTAATATATTTGATTCACCTATTTTATATTTATGTTCGTAAGTAATTCTTGCATGTTCTCCATTGTTATTTATTGCTTTGGCCAAGTAGTAGGTAGTGACTCCAAGAGGGAACATTATGCTTGATTGTGGGTTCATGCCCCTCGATGACTAGCTTGAGTGACAGAAACATGAGTCTAGGGGATGTGCTGTTGCCACAAGGGGGAAAACAACGGTGCTTGTGCCCGCGGGTGCAAGGATTGTTTACTTTACGCAAAGTTCTTTTAATGCAGTTGTCTGTTGCTTTGAGTTTACACTATGGGTGGGACTCGCAACTTAATACCAGCGAGATGTTCTGGATAGATATCTCAAGGTGGATGATTAGTAGTAGATGCAGATGGATTTCGGTCTACTTACCTCGGCGTACCGCCCATGCTTTGAACCTCTACCTTTCTTGCAACTTAGTCAGCATTGGTTTGCGCACATGGTCCTGTCAATTGCCCAGCTGTAATTCGTTTACCTCACATAGCTGTTTTATCGTCTTTTGGGAGAGAGACATCACTAGTGAACATCATGAGACTCCGGTCCATATTACCATCATTGATCACAACCGCTATTTACTTTCCGCTTTTACTTACTATTGCAATTATACCTATCACTATTATCACTTGCGTTTGATTCTTTGTAAACTACAAGGCCGGAGGGATTGACAACCTCTATGTACTCGTTGGGAGCAAAGTTATTTGTATCTGTGTGCAGGTCCACGTTGATTGCTAATATCTGGCGCCGTTAGCAGCTGACACCTTCTTGTTGAAACTGGGAGTCTCAGGGAAATCGATCCTTGGTATTGCCAAGGGAAAACTTCCGCTACACTGCATCTCAAACCTTCCACTTGGGGTAACCAACGAGGGGCGAGAAGCCATCACCGACCACCTCGCGGACGGGACAGAGCGGCTAGCAAAGGCGTGCACAAGCCCGCACCCCCACCCTGTAAAGGAAAGGAGGATGCGGCTCAAGTCCGGAAACACGATTTGCGTGAGGACCTGAACAAAAAGGCTAGCAAAACCAGATCCATAAACGGATCTAGGGACTGTGCTCCCGCACGGGACGACAACTATCAAGCCAATCGCGCCGGTCATATACCAGTTCAAGGTCAATAGCGAACATCACAACCATCGGGCATACGCCATGATATAGCAAAATACAGAGGCGCCGCACACCCTCTGTGCTTCACCGATGAGGTACTGGATCACGATTTTCCAGAAGGGTTTAAACCCGTGAACATCGAGGCGTACAATGGAACGACGGATCCTGCTGTCTGGATAGAAGACTTCATCCTTTGCATCCACATGGCTCGCAAA
Source organism: Secale cereale (assembly GCA_902687465.1). Lineage (NCBI taxonomy): Eukaryota > Viridiplantae > Streptophyta > Magnoliopsida > Poales > Poaceae > Secale > Secale cereale. The sequence continues at coordinate 809,962,129 of LR738710.1, read as the reverse complement.
GATGATCTCCACGCCATTAAATACCTACCCCTCAAGCTGAAAGGACCAGCTCGGCACTGGCTAAACAGCCTCCTAGAGAACTCCATTGGGAGTTGGGAAGAACTTGAGGATGCTTTTCGGGCCAATTTTCAAGGGACCTATGTCCGGCCCCCGGATGCTGACGATCTAAGTCACATCATCCAACAACCCAGGGAGTCATCCCGTAAGCTTTGGAATCAGTTTCTTACTAAGAAGAACCAAATCTCGACTGTCCGGACGCCGAAGCCTTAGCGGCCTTCAAGCATATTGTCCGGGACGAATGGCTAGCCAGACACCTCGGACATGAATAGCCAAGGACAATGGCAGCCCTAACTACACTCATGACCCGCTTTTGCGCGGGCGAGGATAGCTGGTTAGCTCGTAGCAGCACCAGCGACCCTGGAACATCCGAAGTCAGGGACGCCAATGGAAAGCCACGACGTAACAAACACAAACGTCGAAACAATGTTGGAAGCTCAGATGATACAACGGTAAAGGCCGGATTCAGCGGCCCCAGACCCGGTCAACGGAAGAAGCCATTTAAAGGAAACAAAGATGGTCCATCTAGCCTGGACAAAATATTAGATAGGCCCTGGCAAATCCATGGCACCCCAGAAAAACCTGCAAACCACACCAACCGTAATTGTTGGGTTTTCAAGCAGGCCGGCAAGCTCAATGCCGAACACAAGCGGAAGGGACCTCAGAGCGAAGATGAGGATGAACCTCGCCAGCCGATACAGGGGGACATGAGAAATTTCCACTGGAGATCAAAACAGTGAACATGATATATGCCACTCACATCCTAAAGAGGGAGCGCACACGTTCCGAGATATATTGCCATGCAACTTTCTGAGATATATTGCCATGCAACTTTCCACCGTTCCGTTCATATGACACGCATCATATTGTCATATTGCCATTGCATGATCATGTACTTGACATCGTATTTGTGGCAAAGCCACCATGCATAACTTTTCAGACATGTCACTCTTGTTTCATTGCACATACCGGTACACCGCCGGAGGCATTCATATAGAGTCATACTTTGTTGTTGTAGTATCGAGTTGTAATGAAAGTGTGATGATCATCATTATTAGAGCATTGTCCCATAGGAGGAAAGGCTAAATCTATAAAGCCCCTCCACGAAAAAAAGAAAAAAAGGGAAAGGCCAAAGAAAAAAAAGAAAGGCCCAAAAAAAAGAAAAAAAGAAAAGAAAAAGGGACAATTGCTACTATCTTTTTTCCACACTTGTGCTTCAAAGTAGCACCCTGTTCTTCATTGTAGAGAGTCCCATGTTTAGTCACTTTCATATACTAGTGGGAATTCTGGTTATAGAACTTGGCTTGTATATTCCTGTAATGCCCAGGATGGGACTATACCTCCTACGTGTCGAGGCACGACTTAAAGGTATAAGCCCATTCTGGAATGATCTCAAGTTTGGTATCTTTGCACGACTCATGTAAAAATAGTTGGCTTACACTCGCCATGTCACACAATACATTACATAAGCAAAACATCATCCAAAACATCACAACCTGACTACGGGCGAAGATCCAAAAGAAAGATACCAAAACATAAAGCCACAGGTCCGAATCGCCCCTAGTAGAAACCACTACTGATCGTCGAAACACGTCACATACAAACAGCCACTCTCTTCATCGAGCTCCCAGTGAAGTACTTGAAACAGCTCCTGCATCATTCTCGGCTGAACCTGCATCTGGTATTGTAGTATCTATGAGCCATGAGGACTCAGCAATCCCATAACCATGGCTATCAAGACTAGCAAAGCTTTATGGGTAGGAAGAGGTAAAGTGTGAGGTTGCAGCAACGGCTAAGCATAATATGGTGGCTAGCTTACGAGTACAAGAATAATATGAGCATCTACGCAAGCGGTCGCAACTAGTAATGATCGCTAAAGATCCTGAACTACCTACGAGTCAAACATAACCCCACCGTGTTCTCTTCTCAAAGTGAAAAGAGACAGTCACGGTTACTCACACAGTTGTGTGTTTTACTTTGGATCCTCTGTCAAGTTTTCTACAACCGGACATTAACAAATTCCAATCTGCCACATAACCGCGGGCAAGGCTTTCGAAAGATCATAACCCTGCAGGGGTGTCCCAACTTAGCCCATCACAAGCTCTCACGATCAGCTGAAGTGATAAATATAATATCATCACCCCTTATCTTAGGGAAATCCGATCAGGCTCGGCATCCCGGTGCACAAGACATTTCGACAATGGTAAAACAAGTCCAGCAAGACCTCCCAGCATGCCGACACCCTGATAGTAGCCGCGCGTATCTCGTCACAGGCCACGACCGGATGTGTGATCCTACAGGTAAAACCAATCCTTGAGTTTCCCCGTGGTGGCCCCGCATAACCCCTGTTTGGGACCAACACCATCAGCACTGGCCCCCCTGTTAGGTAGAATTAAGAAACCGGGGACATGACCCCCTATGCAATTAATTAATTAATTAAGTTGTTATTATGAGCAAATTAAAACCAATGTTGGGCCTTGCTGGAGGAGTTTTATTCAAAGACGAAGTGTCAAGGGGTCCCCATATACCCAACCGTGTAAGGAACGCAAAATCAAGGAACATAATGCCGGTTTATCGGCGCCTAAGGTGGCATGAGTGGAACAAAACACCGAGCAAAAGGCCAAGCCTTCCACCCATGCCCAGTATATAGGTGTGTTAATAATAATAATAGATATTGTGATATACCAACAACAAGTTCCCTCCTGGAACGATCTTCATCTTCACCTGCATCTAACAACGCTATAAGAGGGGCTGAGCAAGTGGCTAACATAGCCAAACAATGGTTTTGCTAGGAAGGTTTCAAAGGTTAGGGTTTCATGGCAACAAGGAGAGGCTGACAATAATGATGGGTAGCGCGACATGTAATGATAGCATCGAGACGACTAAGCATGTCAATGATAGTAAAGGTATCCAAGGGTATGGTCATCTTGCCTGAGATCCCGCAAGGAAGAAGAACAAGTCCATGAAGTAGACGAAGAAGAAGCCTTGAAGAAGAACCACGGGTAGACGAACGAATCCTCACGAACGCAACGGAACAAGCACTAACGAGAAGAAACAAGCAACACGGTAAACACACCACACGAGACATGTCAATATGCTCAACCAAGTATGATGCTAGACAGTTCTATACAGGATGCACTACAAGTCTATACAGGAAGCACAACATGGCAAGGTAGGAAGCATAGTAAAACAACATAAGGCTATATGATGCAATACATGGCAAGGTATGATGCATGACAAGTCTATACAGGAAGCATTACACAATTCAACATTCAAAGGTTGTTATCACGATGCGGATGACATGATCAAGTTTTATGCAATTTTAGCAAAAGTGAACATGAAGGGATATGAAGTATTTTTCACCGTGGTGGAAGAAAGGGGCCACGGCGACGAATCCGAAAATGATGCCACACAACATATCGGTACCGGTAGCTCGTCGAGAGACCGGTGCAAAAGAAAGGTGGCGTGAGCGAGTAGAACAAGATGAAAGGTGGGGTGATCCCGTCACCGGGTTCCCACGGGTTGCCGCCAAGGCAAACGAGGGCACAACGGACACGATGCAAACATTCGATACATCTCATACAACTCAACAAGCATTCGTTCACCACATCGACATTCGACTCGGGGTATACCTTCGAAGCATTCGTTTCGGGGCGGTTCGAGGTCGTAGAGGAAGTAGTGGTACTCGCGGGTCGTGGTACACGTTTCGTAGCCGTTCACGTTTCTGAAGATGTTCGGGGTCGACGGTAGAGGTACTCGGCGAATCGAACATCTTCGGGGCGACGGTAGTGGTACATGCACGTAGTGGTACTTGGCGTTTCGGTCCGAAGGGGTACTTGGTGCATCCACGGGTCTTCGGCGACGGTAGTCGTACCCGTTTCGTAGATGTTCATCCGTAGAGGTACTTGTCGCGGCATCGGACGTAGTGGTACTTGACGCGTCACATCATGTAGTCGTACACGGGGTCGTACTTGGTGAGTTACCCGGCCACGGTAGTGCTCGGACTTGGGTCTCCATGCCTGGAGATGGTCTTGTCCTTGGAAGAGATTCGAAAAGGGGCCTTGCAAAGATAACCCGTAGGCAGGCTACGGTCGAAGGTTGCGGTTCTTGCCTGCAAGGAAGAAACACAGGGCGACTGCGGCACTGCGACCAAGCAACACAGCAAGCATGGCCAAAGAGGCCATGGCGCAGCTGGTGAAGCAACACAAGCAGGGTGCTCGCGGATCAATTGAGCCACGAGGGAAACTCCATGAGGCCGCGGAGGAAGTCGCGGCGCTAGACGGAGATGGCGCGACACAGCGGCGGTTGCCGTGGAGTTGGCGAGGCCGAGTCAGGGCGAGGGCGCAGCGCTGCCCTCTCTCTGAGGCGGCGTGACGGCGAGCCGGCGAGGCGGGAGAAACGGGCGCGAGGGGAGGAAAGGAGGCAGAGGGGTTCGAAACAACGAGGGAGCGCAGGGAGCTGCTCGGGCCGCGGGGATCGGGAGATGGGTGCATTGCGACGGGTGCAGGCGAGACGGCGCGGCGCTGCCGAGGCCGGAGGCGCATCGCTGGAGGTTGCTTGAGGGCTCCTCTCCTCGAGCAACGGGAGCAAGGGAGATGGGTGAGAGGAGCGAGTGAGAGAAGGACGAGGGGGGTCGGGGCTCTGCGTGGGTGGCGGCGGCTGAGTGGGAGGATGAGGGAGAGATGAGAGGAGGCAGGTCACGGGCCTAGGGTTAAGGTAGCTGGTGCGGTTGGGCCTGAAGGGAGGCCCAAAGCATCACAATGAGGCCCTTTTCCCTAAAAAAAAGCAGCCTCAAAATCCCGATGATGCAAAGGAAAAAGGACAGATGGTTATATGAAGAAAGCGAAGGAAGTAAAAATATACTTAAACTCCTAGATTTATGCACAATTTTAATAAACTAGTGTGGACATTTTTAAGGATATAAAAATAATTCAAGTTTGAATTAAATTCAAACTTGAGCCATTTTTGAACCCAACCAAAACAAGTCCAAAGGAACTAAAAATTGGCAAGGATGTTGAAGGCATGGTTGAGAATTGATAGGAAAAGATTGAACATTAAATTGGTGCAGGAAATAGAAAGCCACAATTTAAATGGACTAACGTAGAAGGAGAAGAAGATGATCAAGCAAGGTTGTGGGAGTCAAAACTTGGAGTGAAACAGACATGGGGAAAATTATGCAAGTGTGTGATGGTTGCTTCCAACAATGGAATATTTTTATAATAGCTCCATAATATTAGGAGGATATATATATGCTATAAAGAGAAGTCATCCTTCCCTCGATTTAAATGGATCGAGGATCCATACGGTTTATTTAGAAATGCAAAAGAATTATGACATGACGGCATGTGATATGATGCAATGCAAAAAATAAATAACACAAGCACAAATGAAACACACGGGAGAACCCGGATCATCTAGAATCTTCTGGGACGTCGGTCTTCGGGCGTCACAACTCTCCCACACTAACAGAGGATCTCGACCCGAGATCCTACAGATGGCACCGGATAAAACGGAAGAGGAATAGGTAAAACAAAGTTGCTTCTTTGACAGACGAGTGAAATCACGAACCTTGAGAGGTTGACCAAATTGAAAGAAGAATACAACGGAGATGAACGAATATGAAAACTCCGTTAGAAAAGAGGAACAAGGAACATTATGAGAACCTTGTTTGTTGAAAGACATGAAACAAGAGCTTACGAACCAAAAGAATATGAAACTGCAATGGTATAGCCAAGGAATAAGAATGACATAATTTGGACATCACTCTGGTTAAAAGATAGGCAAAACTTGATAAGATGAGAGAATTAGAATGGAGGTCAAGACACTCCTGTTAAATGGACTAGAAAAGAAAAGAACATGATCTTGATATGACAAGATGATGGTTCGAAGAGAGCAACATCACAATGCCTCCGAAATGAAAGAATATATGCTAGGTCGTTGGAAAGAAAAGAACGGAGAAGAAAATGACAACTTCTCCCACGAATGAATTTGAAAGAGCATCTTTACCAAGATGGGTTGAACAGAGTTGTTGGAATTCAACAACGAAAAGAATAAGCTTGATGTGGGCTTATGGAAAACATCTCAAAACTTGAGGTGAAATTCTGCCACTAACTTAAACAATTGATTTGATTGAGATCAACAAGGAGACGATAAACTTATATCATCGCAATGATAAATGAAGAACTTGGGTCATTTATAAGCACCATAATAGCAAGAATTCTCAGGAAAAGCTTTTAGGTGAATTATAACCCAATATAACTCCAATGAATAATTGAAGGGTTGAAAAGATCTCCTGGACAAGGAAAATGATGGTTTTAAATATCTCATTCTTGATAACTCGTGAATCATAATTCATGAAGGAATTGTCAAGAATGACATAACACCATCTGAAAAGATAAGGTAGAAAGGATTGCAATTGGAATGCATGATGAAGAATGCTTGAGCTCCAACAAGAATCTTGATGAAGACTTCGAGGATGAATTAAGTGATGATGAACCACCATGAAGAACTCCGGTAATGAAAGCATGAGAAGTGAAAGATGAAAAGAATAAGATTCAAGGCCTGCGATGAATTAGATGGAGCTTCGTGACAAGATAATTGAGAGAGTTTGGAACTCCGGAAGAAAAGATGAACAACCAATAATTTGATATCATGAACGAACTCCAGACAAAGGAAGTAAACACTTGAAGGAACAAGAATAAGAATTATGTTATGGGTATCCTTCACCAATTTAAATTGATGACAACCAAAGGATTTGGCATACTACTTATTCTCGTTGGAAAGAATTAAGAGAGATCTCGCACAAGCTTGGGTAAATCTTCAACGAACCACCGGTAGGATTATGAAAAGAACAAGTGAATTAATACGATAACAAGGAAGAGTAAACTTGAACGAACCACTGTAAGAATTGAGACTGGGTGAAGAAAGAGAATAATCCACCGGGAAGAATAAGCACTTGAGGAAAATTTACAAGAGAACGAAGAGATCGCGAACCGATTAAACAATACTTGACAAAGCACCGGTAGAATATGGAGACGAACGAAGAGGCATCAATGAAGAATATTTGGAGGACGAAGTTGCAAACTGAGAACGAAGAAATTTCCTGAAATGATGGCCTTCGGAGGAACACAAAGAAAAGAATTCATGAAATGCTTCGGATGGGTATAAAAAGAATTCCTCACAAACGGAACAGTAATGAGGATGGCATGAAGCTAGAATCACGAATCTTCTAGAGAACTGGCCAAGATTTAAGAGAAACTCTTCTTCGGTCTTCACATGTTGAGAAGAATGACGAGAATACCATGAAGAATTTCGAGATACTCCGGACGAATGAGAAGAGAGAAGGAGGAGCTAAAGATGGAAATAATTTAAAACAAGCTTGGATAAGGCATGTGACCGATGGAAATCATTCTTACATCACACTTTGAAAAGAATTTGAGTATAACTCCGGAAAAAATTTGGAAGAGTCAGGTAAGATCCTGGAAAAAGGCCTCTGGGTTAGGGCCCATTCAAAGAAATCACCGTTGAAAAAGATTGCTTAAGAGATATTGTACCGGTTAAATTAAATGGCTTGAATAAGATAGCAACCTCAAAATAGTTTGAACGGATTAAGAATGGAATTATGAATCTTCTGAGATATCTTCAACACTCCGGATATGAATAAAGAGATGTGAAGAAATAAGAGAGCCTTCGTATAAGAAATTCCCACATTGGAAAACATGTGAAACAAGAGGCACATATATGATCAATACAGAAGCTTGGATTTAGTCCACCGGAGAAGAATATTAGAATTAAGAATGATGAACTTGAAACTCTTGTGCATCTTCACGATAAATCACCGGATAAGAACATTGAAGGAAAATAATGAAGAAACCTACATGAATCAAATGGATACTTGATTTGAGATTTCTTGCTCCGAGAAGAAGAAGGGTGGGAGGGTGGGGAAACAAAGACAACTTGGGATGAATGAAACAGACACTGTTGACAAAAACCAAGAATTGGTCTTGCACAACTCAAAAGGATCGGGTTAACTTGAAGAGAAGCACGCCGGTTGAGAAGAATTTAGCATGAAAATCCTGATGATCAAGAAGGACTAGCACTCCCATAGAAATATGAGAACGCCGATTGGGAAAGGTATGGAATCAACATTTGACATCGAAGCAACTCGAATACCAGAATCAAAACAAAAAACAAAGGATAGATATGTTGCAACATAATCTTCACAATATCATTCGAACAGAGAATTGAACGAATGAATTCCATAGGTACATCAACTTGTCGAGAAGCCACTTGGGAGAACAAAAGGTAAATAAAAAACAACAAGGAGCAGATAGAACAAATACAAGATAGAAGTTGCATTTCACGTATTCATGCTGAAAAGTCATGAAACGTGTTACAAAAGGGTTTTGCAATCCCCGGATCAGCATAGCCAAGGACCCTTTAAGATGCAACTCCCGATTAGAACAACGCCCATAAAACCTCTTCACTCAATGTAGAACCCGAAACTCCATATCGTGCATTCGTTGGAAGAATGCCTACGAGCTACTAGATGAACCCACCTATTAATTTCCGAAAGTTTCCAGTTATGCAATCAGGTGTTGGGGATACAGGGGCAGCATCGCGCACTCAACTCTAATCCTACATCCAGCTGTATCCATCCTTCAACACATAACCAGTTATTTCCGGAAACCATTTACCTCGGACCTTCGAAACGCATCTGCTATACAAGCTATGGCAATACTCCCGAACTACCTCCCCAGTACTGGGTGATGTCGGGGTTATCTTGCCACTAACCGCATAGGAGAGTTTTCGATGTCGGCCGTCTTAAGTATTACAGAACTGCTGCGATATACTTGTGACGACAACACCTCGGAGCTCAACTCCCCGGGACACTGCCACAACCCCTAAATGACAGGAGGCATCGAGATCAATGTTCTCGTCACAAAGACATCGAAACAATCCAAACAATACTCGCGTGATCCTAAAAATTTTTTTGGTGAATTTTGAGAGTAAAAGAGGCAAGAGTAATCCTCAGGACTCCTCACCAGAGTGAAAAGAGTTGAGGAGCAAAAGAAATCCTACTCTCCGATATATATATAGGACTCAAAACATTTTAAGTGTGTGCCTAGACTCAACCGTCAACGATTCGATCAATCAGTGGGGGCTCCTAGGTCGGAGAAGGCTCTGAATACCAACTTGTAATGCCCATGATGGGACTATACCTCCTACGTGTCAAGGCACGACTTAAAGGTATAAGCCCATTCTGGAATGATCTCAAGTTTGGTATCTTTGCACGACTCATGTAAAAATAGGGATGAAATTGCAAAAGGATAGTTGGCTTACACTCGCCACGTCACACAATACATTACATAAGCAAAACATCATCCAAAACATCACAACCCGACTACGTGCGAAGATCCAAAAGAAAGATACCAAAACATAAAGCCACAGGTCCGAATCGCCCCTAGTAGAAACCACTACTGATCGTCGAAACACGTCACATACAAACGGCCACTCTCTTCATCGAGCTCCCAGTGAAGTACTTGAAACAGCTCCTGCATCATTCTCGGCTGAACCTGCATCTGGTGTTGTAGTATCTGTGAGCCACAAGGACTTAGCAATCCCATAACCATGGGTATCAAGACTAGAAAAGCTTTATGGGTAGGAAGAGGTAAAGTGGTGAGGTTGCAGCAGCGACTAAGCATAATATGGTGGCTAGCTTACGAGTACAAGAATAAGATGAACATCTACACAAGCGGTCGCAACTAGTAATGATCGCTAAAGATCCTGAACTACCTACGAGTCAAACATAACCCCACCGTGTTCTCTTCTCAAAGTGAAAAGAGACAGTCACGGTTATTCACATAGTTGTGTGTTTTACTTCGGATCCTCTGTCAAGTTTTCTACAACCGGATATTAACAAATTCCAATCTGCCACATAACCGCGGGCACGGCTTTCGAAAGATCATAACCCTGCAGGGGTGTCCCAACTTAGCCCATCACAAGCTCTCACGATCAGCTGAAATGATAAATATAATATCATCACCCCTTATCTTAGGGAAATCCGATCAGGCTCGGCATCCCGGTGCACAAGACATTTCGACAATGGTAAAACAAGTCCAGCAAGACCTCCCGGCATGCCGACACCCTGATAGTAGCCGCGCGTATCTCGTCTCAGGCCACGACCGGATGGGTGATCCTACAGGTAAAAACAATCCTCGAGTTTCCCCGTGGTGGCCCCGCATAACCCCCGTTTGGGACCAACACCATCAGCACTGCCCCCCTGTTATGTAGAATTAAGAACCCGGGGACATGACCCCCTATGCAATTAATTAATTAATTAAGTTGTTATTATGAGCAAATTAAAACCAATGTTGGGCCTTGCTGGAGGAGTTTTATTCAAAGACGAAGTGTCAAGGGGTCCCCATATACCCAACCGTGTAAGGAACGCAAAATCAAGGAACATAATGCCGGTTTATCGGCGCCTAAGGTGGCATGAGTGGAACAAAACACCGAGCAAAAGGCCAAGCCTTCCACCCATGCCCAGTATATAGGTGTGTTAATAATAATAATAGATATTGTGATATACCAACAACAAGTTCCCTCCTGGAACGATCTTCATCTTCACCAGCATCTAACAACGCTATAAGAGGGGCTGACCAAGCGGGTAACATAGCCAAACAATGGTTTTGCTAGGAAGGTTTCAAAGGTTAGGGTTTCATGGCAACAAGGAGAGGCTGACAATAATGATGGGTAGCGCGACATGTAACGATAGCATCGAGACGACTAAGCATGGCAATGATAGTAAAGGTATCCAAGGGTATGGTCATCTTGCCTGAGATCCCGCAAGGAAGAAGAACAAGTCCATGAAGTAGACGAATAAGAAGACTTGAAGAAGAACCACGGGTAGACGAACGAATCCTCACGAACGCAACGGAACAAGCACTAACGAGAAGAAGCAAGCAACACGGTAAACACACCACACGAGACATGTCAATATGCTCAACCAAGTATGATGCAAGATAGTTCTATATCGGATGCACTACAAGTCTATACAGGAAGCACAACATGGCAAGGTAGGAAGCACAGTGAAACAACATAAGGCTATATGATGCAATACATGGCAAGGTATGATGCATGACAAGTCTATACCGGAAGCATTACACAATTTAACATTCAAAGGTTGTTATAACGATGCGGATGACTTGATCAAGTTTTATGCAATTTTAGCAAAAGTGAACATGAAGAGATATGAAGTATTTTTCACCGTGGTGGAAGAAAGGGTCCACGGCGACGAATCCGAAAATGATGCCACGTAACATATCGGTACCGGTAGCTCGTCGAGAGACCGGTGCAAAAGAAAGGTGGCGTGAGCGAGTCGAACAAGATGAAAGGTGGGGTGATCCCGTCACCGGGTTCCCACGGGTTGCCGCCAAGGCAAACGAGGGCACAACGGACACGATGCAAACATTCGATACATCTCATACAACTCAACAAGCATTCGTTCACCACATCGGCATTCGACTCGGGGTATACCTTCGAAGCGTTCGTTTCAGGGCGGTTCGAGGTCATAGAGGAAGTAGTGGTACTCGCGGGTCGTGGTACACGTTTCGTAGCCGTTCACGTTTCCGAAGATGTTCGGGGTCGACGGTAGAGGTACTCGGCGAATCGAACATCTTCGGGGCGACGGTAGTGGTACATGCACGTAGTGGTACTTGGCGTCTCGGTCCAAAGGGGTACTTGGCGCATCCACGGGTCTTCGGCGACGGTAGTCGTACCCGTTTCGTAGATGTTCATCCGTAGAGGTACTTGTCGCGACATCGGACGTAGTGGTACTTGACGCGTCACATCGTGTAGTCGTACACGGGGTCGTACTTGGCGAGTTACCCGGCCACGGTAGTGCTCGGACTTGGGTCTCCATGCCTGGAGATGGTCTTGTCCTTGGAAGAGATTCGAAAAGGGGCCTTGCAAAGATAACCCGTAGGCAAGCTACGGTCGAAGGTTGCCGTTCTTGCCTGCAAGGAAGAAACACAGGGCGACTGCGACGCTGCGACCAAGCAACACAGCAAGCAAGGCCAAAGAGTCCATGGCGCAGCTGGTGAAGCAACACAAGCAGGGTGCTCACGGATCAAGTGAGCGGCGAGGGAAACTCCACGAGGCCGCGGAGGAAGTCGCGGCACTAGATGGAGATGGCGCGGCACAGCGGCGGTTGCTGTGGACTTGGCGAGGCCGAGTCAAGGCGATGGCGCAGCGCTGCCCTCTCTTTGAGGCGACGTGACGGCGAGCCGGCGAGGCGGGAGAAACGGGCGCGAGGGGAGGAAAGGAGGCAGAGGGGTTCGAGACGATGAGGGAGCGCAGGGAGCTGCTCGGGCCGCGGGGATCGGGAGATGGGTGCGCTGCGGCGGGTGCAGGCGAGACGGCGCGGCGCTGCCGAGGCCAGAGGTGCAGCGCTGGAGGTTGCTTGAGGGCTCCTCTCCTCGAGCAACGGGAGCAAGGGAGATGGGTGAGAGGAGCGAGGGAGAGAAGGACGAGGGGGGTCGGGGCTCTGCGTGGGTGGCGGCGGCTGAGTGGGAGGACGAGGGAGAGATGAGAGGAGGCAGGTCGCGGGCCTAGGGTTAAGGTAGCTGGGGCGGTTGGGCGTGAAGGGAGGCCCAAAGCATCACAATGAGGCCATTTTCCCTAAAAAAACAAAAGCAGCCTCAAAATCCCGATGATGCAAAGGAAAAAGGATAGATGGTTATATGAAGAAAGCGAAGGAAGTAAAAATATACTTAAACTCCTAGATTTATGCACAATTTTAATAAACTAGTTTGGACATTTTTAAGGATATAAAAATAATTCAAGTTTGAATTAAAGTCAAACTTGAGCCATTTTTGAACCCAACCAAAACAAGTCCAAAGGAACTAAAAATTGGCAAGGATGTTGAAGGCATGGTTGAGAATTGATAGGAAAAGAATGAACATTAAATTGGTGCAGGAAATAGAAAGCCACAATTTAAATGGACCAATGAAGAAGGAGAAGAAGATGATCAAGCAAGGTTGTGGGAGTCAAAACTTGGAGTGAAACAGACATGGGGAAAATTATGCAAGTGTGTGATGGTTGCTTCCAGCAATGGAATATTTTTATAATAGCTCCATAATTTTAGGAGGATATATATATGTTATAAAGAGAAGTCATCCTTCCCTCGATTTAAATGGATCGAGGATCCATACGGTTTATTTAGAAATGCAAAAGAATTATGACATGATGACATGATGATATGATGCAATGCAAAAAATAAATAACACAAGCACAAATGAAACACACGGGAGAACCCGGAACATCTAGAATCTTCTGGGACGTCGGTCTTCGGGCGTCACAATTCCAACGATGGGCTTCCTCAAATGCCCTAGGTCTTCGTGAGCAAGAAAGTTGGATGGACACACACTAGTTTCTTTTGTTGAGCTTTCATTCGTATTTAGCTCTAGTGCATCTGTTGCATGGCAATCCCTACTCACTCACATTGATATCTATTGATGGGCATCTCCATAGCCCGTTGATATGCCTAGTTCATGTGGGACTATCTCCCTCCTTTTTGTCTTCTCCACAACCACCTCTATTCCACCCATAGTGCTATGTCCATGGCTCACGCTCATGTATTGCGCGAAAGTTGAAAGGTTTGAAAAGATAAAGTATGAAAACAAGTGCTTGGCTGAAATCGGGGTTGTGCATGATATGAATAATTTGTGTGATGAAGAGGGAGCATAGCCAGACTATATGATTTTGTAGGGATAACTTTCTTTAGCCATAGTATTTTGAGAAGACATGATTGCTTTGTTAGTATGCTTGAAGTATTGTTATTTCTTATGTCAACATAGACTTTTATCTTGAATCTTTCAGATCTGAACATTCATGCCACAATTAAGGGAATTACATTGAAAAACTATATTGGTTAGCATTCCACATAAAAAATTCTTTCTTTATCATTTACCTACTCGAGGACGAGCACGAATTAAGCTTGGGGATGCTTGATACGTCTCCAATGTATCTATAATTTTTTATTGTTCCATGCTATTATTTATGAAGTCTTGGATGTTTAATGGGCTTTATCATTCACTTTTATATCATTTTTGGGACTAACCTACTAACCCAAAGGCCCAGTCCAGATTGCTGTTTTTTTTTCTATTTTAGGGTTTCGCAGAAAAAGAATATCAAACGGAGTCCAAGTGGAATGAAACCTTCGCGAGAGATATTTTTGGAGGAAATCATACACGTGGAGCTTGAGAACCACGCCAGTGGATCAAGAGGTGGCCCACGAGGGTGGGGGCGCCCCCCCTTTGTCGGGGAAACTGATCCACCCACGAACACCTATGGGACCGGAGCCCCTTTCGGTACGACAGGGGGCGGAGATTGCACGAAGAGCAGATCGAGGCGAGGCACACGAGCAGTTTACCCAGGTTCGGGCCGCACGGATGCGTAAAACCCTACTCCTGCTTTGGTTTGTATTGAGTTCTTGGCTCGGGAGCGCTGGAAGCTACAGTACTCCTCAGCGGCTAGCGAGACCGAGCGTAAGAGTGTTCGAATGTCTAACCCCCTTCTACGTTGCGCATGGGCCTCCTTTTATATGCTCAAGGGGTCACCGACAGGTGGCAACGTAGTTGAGGGTAAAAAGGGGAAAGTGCTGCGGTTGGTACAACTACCTGTACAGTGTTCCATACCTAACCCTGACGGCAGGGGACAAGGGCATTAAATGCCCATCGACATCGCCCAAACAGTGCAAAAAGGGCCATCAGGGGCGCCACCGTTCGCCATGATGGCATCCTTGTCATCGCCGCTCGCCACCGCGTACCCCTGGCTGCACAGCCTTCCGCCACGTACGCCTGGGAGGATCCCAGAGCGACACGTGGGTGGATGTGCTGGAGCGCGGGTACTGAGTGGAAGCTTGCCGCGGCAAGCGCCTTGCCGCGATCGCTATCTTGTCGCTTCCGGGAGCTTGTCGCTCACCGGGCCTTGCCGGGACGCGTGGTGCGTCGCGGCAACTTTCTTGAGATGCCTTGGTTGGCCTTCCCGGCAAGCTCCTCTTGCCAGGGTCTTGCGTCTTGAGTGATCTTGTGCCTTGAGTGTCCTTCCCGGCAATCTCCTCTTGCCGGGGCCTTGTCTCCTAGGCTTGGATACTTTGTTCTTGAATGGCTCCAAAGGAACCACAGAGGACCTTGGCGATCACCTGGCAAGCCTTGCCGCGGGACGCTGCGACTGCCCGTGCACAAGTTCGGGATACTA
The DNA here is from genome assembly GCA_902687465.1 of Secale cereale. Taxonomy (NCBI): domain Eukaryota; kingdom Viridiplantae; phylum Streptophyta; class Magnoliopsida; order Poales; family Poaceae; genus Secale; species Secale cereale. The sequence goes on along the minus strand of LR738710.1, from coordinate 809,946,814 downwards.
AGGGTACCCCTACTTTAGTACACTGACAGGAGCCCCCGGGCCAGGGCCATACACGGTGCCGAGCGCTGTTGGGCCAGGCCCAAAACAGTGCACTGGCACCCGCGGCCTAGTTCTCGCCGTATCTTTCTCCGTATCCGCCGCGCCCTCCCCTAACGGCACGCGTCGATTGCAGCGTCGTGGGAGAGATCGTGGGCGGTTTATTTAATCGGAAATGCGGAACGTCCGCCCCCTCCCCCCTTATAAGCAGGGGAAACAGGGGCAGTTCGTCCATCTGCCCGTTGCTACTCCAACGTCGAAAGCCTCCGCCGCTCCCCTTCTTCCTAAAGCCGAAAGAGAGCAGCGCTCCGCCCCCATCGCCACCAGCACCACCAGCGCCGTCGACCTCCCTCTCTGCTTCCGCCATGGCTCGGAAAGGCGACAAGAGGAAGGCCGCGAAGTCGGCCGAGGTGCTGCGGCTCGCGGCGCTGCGGAAGGAGAAGGCTGTCTTCCCCCCAAGCTTGCCGCGAGGAAGCTGAGGGAGAACTACTACCTCTTCTGGTTGGGGGAGACGCGGGCGCATCCGTGCACCAAGGTACTCCCAGCCATTGCTTGTAAGACGGCTCCAAATGGATATGCGTTCTTCGCCTTGTTCTTCTATTGCGGGCTCTGCCCGCCTTTCTCTGAATTCTTCTGTGACCTCATGAACACCTACGGGTTCCACCTCCTTGACTTCACCCCCAACGCCGTTCTGACAATGGCATTTTTCGCACATCTCTACGAAAACTTTGTCGGAGTCTTCCCCAATGTAGCCCTTTTCCGCCACTTCTTTACGCCCCGAGTAGAGAGAGGAGAGCCCTTATCTGGCGGAGTCTCCTGGATCTCGAGGACGCACAAGAAGGAAGCTTATCTGGAGGGAGAGCTCCGCAGCAAATGGGAGGAATGGAGAGCCAATTGGTGTTGGATCGTAGAGGAGAACCCGCAGCCATTTACCGCCCGGCGCCAAGCCCCAGTAGTACGCGGCAACGACTGGAGTGACTTGGCCCCGAAAGACAGTAGACTGAAGATAGCCACTGCCCGGATCCTTCGCCTCAGGCTTGCCGAGGGGGGTCGTCCCACTGTGCAACAACTCCGCGCTCAGCCGCATCCGCGCAATGATGCCGCTGTGCGACTCTCATGGGATTGACCCAACTTGGCAAGAGCCTGCCGAAGACGTTGTGCAGCAGTTCTTCGACAACTTAGAAGAAACGCCGATCTGCTCCGACGAGAAGAAGGGCCTCACCCGCGACACCACCGATAAGGAGATGGCGTACATCGCCACCAGGCTGGAAGAGGCGGCGGCAGCCGCAGCCGCGGGCGAGTTCGGTTTCACCCCGGAGGAGGAAGACGCAGCAAAGGCGGCAAGCCTTGCCGAGCGAGGGGAGTTTGTCGGCGAGGGAGAGCCTGTCGGGCAAGACGCCGAGTCGAACGAGCCCGCCGAGCAGGGCGTTGGGCCGAGAGAGCCGCCGAGCAGGGCGACGAGTCGAGCGAGTCCGCCGAGGATACGAGCGGCTCGCTAGAGATCGGCTCCTCTTCCTCCTCGTCTTTGGGCAGCTCGCCACCAGCAGAGCCTCCAGTTACACCAAGAAGGCGTCTCCGCAAGGCCGGGGATGTAACAGAGCGGCAGACGGGTCAACAGCTGCCGCGCCGCGCGACACGCTCCACCGCGGCAAGCAAGGCTGCCGCGGGAGCACCTCGCGCTTCTGCGGCAACTGGAGCGGGGTCTTCTCGGACCGCCGCTTCTGCTCCTGCCGCCCCTCTCGCCACGGCGACAGTCGGAGCGGGGTCGTCTCAGACCACCGCCGCTGCGGCTGCCAAGCGGCCAAGGGAGCCTACTCCTCCGCCTCCTCGCGCCGGGACGCGTGAGCCAGACTTCGACTTCTCCGCGCTCAGCTCCGACGAGGAAGAAGAAGAGTAAGATTTGTTGTTCTTGTATTTCTTCGATTTTCTGCTGTTCGGTCTTGTATCTCTTTTGCCTCACTCTGAACCTGTTCCTTTTTTGAACTTTGGCCCAGAGGGCGGCAAAGAGAGCCAAGGTCCCGGTGATTGTCATCGAGGACGAGCCCGCCGCGACAGCAGGGGGTGCGCCTGAGACAAACTTGCCGGACCCGGCGACTGATCTTCAGAGCAGCCCCCAGCGCAGCCCCCAGCGTAAGTGTATGGTTCACTTTCTGCTGTTAGGTGCGCGTGGGCGTTCTTTCTTTGCTGATGTCTTGTTTGTTGATTTGTGTAGGAGCAGAGCAGCCAGACCAGGGGCGTCCGGAGACCGCCCCCGACGTGCCATCTGCATCAGCTACGCCGCCAAGGGGAAGTTCTCCGGTAAGGGGGAGTCCTCCGCCAAGGGCGAGTTCTCCGGCGAGGGACAGCACCAGCGGCCCTCCGCCGGCGGGGACTACAACCACGCCGCCATGGGAGAGCTCCCCGGCAAGGATCCTTACCGAGGAGTCGGCCCGCGCAGGTAATCCCTTTGCTTCAAACTTCCCTTGGGCTTTTCTTCTTTTGATTCTTCTTTTTTTTTTGGATATTTGCTTGACTGTTTTTCTCCCCTTTCCTGCCGTCAGACCCATCCGCTGCGGAGCCGATGGAGACAGAGGTTGCTGTTGAGGAGAATGCGCATGGCGACACCGGCGACGCCGCTGCCACCGAAGAGGCGGCCGGTGCTGACGAGCCCGCCGGCGACGAGGCCGCCAAGGCTGCCGCCGTAGCGACTGGCGAGGGGCCTGGCGGTCGTACTGACGGCACTGAGGCCGCAGGAGCGCCCGACGCTACACCGACCACCGAGCCCTCCGCCGCTGCCGCAGCCCCAGGCTCCGAAGAGCCCGAGCCAGGCGCCTACTTGAAGGCTGGCGACGGCGTCTTCATCAAGCTCCCCTGGGCGTCGAGTTCCAGGGCGCCAGTCGAGGGAGAAGTCTTCGACGGGGAAGTACTCGCCTCTGCCGGGCTGACGCTTGTCGACGCGCCGAGCAGCAGCAGCGGCGAGCCTGAGGAGGAGCGGCTGCTGCGGAAGCTGCTGTCGCTCTACCGCGCTCGGCAAGCCAAGCTGGAGTCCCGCGAAGCGCTGGCCGCCAAGGCGGGAGCCGACATCGAGAAGCGCGCGGAGGAGCTCCGGGCCCTCAACCAGGTAGCTCTCCGGTCCTTGGCAGAGGAGCGAGAGCAGCTTGCCGAAGAGCAGACGGCCTTCTTCCTCGAGAAGGCCGAAGTCGAAGAGCAGCAACGGCTTGCCGCCGAGAAGCAATCCACGCGAGAAGGCGAGCTGGCGCAGTGGAAGGTCAACCTTGATAGCCACGAGGAAGAGCTTGCCGCGCGCGAGCAGTCACTTGGCGGGGCTGTCCAGGAAGCAAAGGACGCTGCCACAACTGCCGAAGTCACCAAGAAGGAACTGGAGGCGAAGGTGGCGCAGCTGGAAGCCGATCTCCAGGCGAGAGGCGAAGAGATCGCTGCGCTCAAGCTTGAGCGGGAGAAGGACGCCCACAGCCACTCAGAGCTGCAGGTGCATCTCGCCGAGAAGGGCAAGGAGCTTGCCGCCGCCAAGGACTCCAACGCTGATCTCGAGTTGAAGCTAGCCACCTTAACCAAGACGCTGGACGATGCCAAGGAGCGGGAGGCGGCCTTGAAGGAGGAAATCAGGGCCGAGAAGGCGTTGCTGGAGAGTGCTGCCGTCACCCAGAACATCTTCAGGGAGACCGTCGAGCACTTGACGGAGGGTCTTGTCAATGCTGCCGCAGACATCGACAAGGAGCTGGCGCAGCTGGGGGCGGAGTATCTCGGGTACTCCTCCGACGAGAATCTCCACCCCAGCGCCAAGCTCACCCTATTCTTCAAAGGCGTGGCGACAGCCCTCCAGCAACTCCGGGAGAGGATCCCAAAGCAACTGGCGGATGAGTCGCGCAAGCTCTACGCGGGAGCCCTTCAGAAGGTGCTGATGAAGGTGGCCTTCTGCAATCCTGGCCTCAACCTCACCAACGTCCTCAGGTCCCTGCCGTCGGACGCTGATCTGGACGCGCTCAAGGCCCTTGTCGCACCCATTGTGGACAAGGTGAGCGGTATCAAGAGGGTTGAGGGCGACCGCGCGGACTAGGCTTGCCCATTTTCTTCTTTCCTTGTCGCTGCTAGTCATGTTACGGAAACAATCTGTTAGAGCTGCGACAAGCTATCTTGTAATATGACTCTATTTTGGGTAGTAATTGCAATGCTATTTCCTTTACTTGACTCCTTTGCTTTGTATGCTTTTGCCCTACGTTTTTAGGGAACTTGCCGGCGTAGGCACCTTAGCCGCGAGCGCTGAGTGCGGAACGTCAGCAGCATGCTGGCGGTGCCGCTACCGACAAGAAACCTTGTCGCAACCAGTTGCAGCACACTTAAGTTGTTGAGCGTGCTCGAAAACAACGCAAGGGCGCGACACTAGTCGCAGCACACTTAAGTCGTTGAGGGAACTCGAAACAAAGTAAGGGCGCAACTAGCTACGAGTTGGTTCCTCCGCGCACAGGTTTTCCATACAAAGCACGGTCGTTCAAGGAAGACAACTTAAGAATTTAAAAATCTGATTGCTCAAACTTTGGCAACTTAGCTTTTCTGTTGTTTGCTTCCCGGCAAGGCGAAACTTTCTTGAATGGCGCTTGGTCCATATCACTATCTTCTCCTCCTCCCCCGGCAAACTTGTGCGCGAGGGAACCTTCCTTTGCTTGAGAAAAAAGAAAGAAGAGAAAACACAGATATGGAGCCTTTGGGCTCGTTATTGCTTACTGGGGGTAGGCGCTGCACAAAGTGTCAGATAATACATGCATAAAGTAAAAATCATGAAATTGACAAGATGTGCGAGGCACATGAGCTTTACTGATGCACGGGGTCTGCGCCCGGCTTTGTACAAAGGATTACATGCAACAGCGGCAAGACTTATACAAAGGGTGGTTGCCGGAGCGGGTCACGGCAACCGCGCCTTACGGGTAAAACTTACGAAGATGCTCGATGTTCCAGGAGTTGCTCACCGGAAAGCCATCTTCGGTCTCAAGGCGGACAGCGCCGGGCCTAGTGACTCGTTTCACCCGGTAAGGGCCTTCCCACTTCGGCGTCAACTTGTTGGAATTCTTGGCGGACTGAACGCGCCGAAGAACAAGGTCACCTTCCTCGAGACTTTTGGCGTTAACTTTGCGGCTATGGTAGCGGCGCAAAGCTTGCTGGTAGCGAGCAGCTCGTACAACAGCCTGAAGACGGTCTTCCTCAAGGAGCAGCGCGTCATCTTGTCGCAGCTGCTCTTGCACGAGCTCGTCATAAGCGAGCACTCGAGGATTGATACGTCCAAAACGTATCTATAATTTCTGCTTGCTCCATGCCACTTTTGGGTGATATTGCTATGATATTTATACACTTCCATACACTTTTGATCATATTTGGACTAACCTACTAATCCAGTGCACCCTAGTGCCAGTTTCTGTTTTCGGCTGTTTTTGTATTTCAGGTTTTTACATTACGAGAACTGCCAGGAAAAATCCAGAAAAATTATATAAAAAATCAGCGTTCTAGAACCTACCTCGCGCTCGAAGGACAGCCGG
>LR738710.1:809922512-809941090 GCA_902687465.1 Secale cereale | reverse complement strand
GCCTGGGCCCCCCGAGCCCCGTCTGGTGCCCCCCTTTGGCATATATTTAGAGCGTCCTTCGAAACCCTCGGGACAGGAACTCTTTTTCGCGATCTCATCTCTGTTCCGCCGCCGCCGCCGCTTCCAAGATCGGGAGCACCAGGAGAACTCTTCCCGGCACCCTGCCGGAGGGGAGGATCACCACCGGGAGCCTCTCCACCACCATGGACGCCTCCCGGATGAGTTGTGAGTAGTCTCCCTTGGACCATGAGTCCATGACCAGTAGCTATGTGATGTTCTCCTCCCGTTCATGTGCTTCACTAATTAGTCCTCGTGAGCTGCCCTACATGATCGAGGCACATATGTAAGCCTTATGCTGTTGCTATGATGAGTTTGCTAGGATCCGATGGATTATGAGATTATGTTTAGATTGTGATTGAGTAATATATTTGATCTACCTCTTTTATATTTATGTTCATAAGTAATTCTTGCATGTTCTCCGTTGTTATTTATTGCTTTGGCCAAGTAGTTGGTAGTGACTCCAAGAGGGAACGTTATGCTCGATTGTGGGTTCATGCCCCTCGATGACTAGTTTGAGTGACAGAAACATGAGTCTAGGGGATGTGCTGTTGCCACAAGGGGGAAAACAACGGTGCTTGTGCCCGCGGGTGCAAGGATTGTTTACTTTATGCAAAGTTCTTTTAATGCAGTTGTCTGTTGCATTGAGTTTACACTATGGGTGGGGCTCGCAACTTAATACCAGCGAGATGTTCTGGATAGATATCTCAAGGTGGATGATTAGTAGTAGATATTGATGGATTTCGGTCTACTTACTTTGGCGTACCGCCCATGCTTTGAACCTCAACCTTTCTTGCAATGTAGTCAGCATTGGTTTGCGTTCGTGGTCCTGTCAATTGCCCAACTGTAATTCGTTTACCTCACATAGCTGTTTTATCGTCTTTTGGGAGAGAGGCATCACTAGTGAACATCATGAGACTCCGGTCCATATTATACCATCATTGATCACATCCGCTATTTACTTTTCGCTATTATTTACTATTGCAAACATTATCTATCACTACTATCATTTGCGTTTAATCCTTTGTGAACTACAAGGCCGGAGGGATTGACAACCTCTCTGTACTCGTTGGGAGCAAAGTTATTTGTATCTGTGTGCAGGTCCACGTTGATTGCTAATATCTGACGCCGTTAGCAGTTGACACCTACTTGTTGAACCTAGGAGTCTGTGGGGATTCGATCCTTGGCATCTTTGCTAAGGAAAAAACTTCCACAACACTGCATCTCACACCTTCCACTTGGGGTAACCAACGAGGGGTTAGAGGCCCATCAAGGAGTTTTTCTGGCGCCGTTGCCGGGGACTCCACTCTTCAGGATAGGGGAGTTGCATGCTATCTTTTACCTTTGCTTTTTAGCCTTGTTAGTTTACCTTTCAGTTTTTGCTTTAGTATCCTTTATCGAAAATCACAAAAATAGTTATCTTGCTTGCTTGCTACTATGGGTTCCACCGAGAACACCAAGTTGTGTGACTTCACTAGTCACAACAACGATGACTTTATCAGCACACCTATCACTACACCTGCCACTTCAGCACCTTCATATGAAATTAAACATGCTTTACTGAACTCAGTTATGAGAGAACAATTCTCCGGTGCTGGAGATGATGCTGCTTTACACTTAAACAACTTTGTTGAACTTTGTGATATGCAAAAGTACCAAGAAATAGATGGTAATATTGTTAAGCTTAAGCTTTTTCCTTTCTCCTTGAGAGGAGGAGCTAAAATTTGGTTTCAGTCTTTGCCTAGAAATAGCATAGATTCATGGGACAAGTGCAAAGATGCTTTTATTGGAAAATACTATCCACCTGCTAAAATTATCCAACTTAGAAGTAACATAATGAATTTTAAACAATTGGATAATGAACACGTTGCCCAAGCTTGGGAACATATGAAATCTCTTATCAAGAACTGCCCTACTCACGGTTTGACTACTTGGATGGTTATCCAAGCTTTTTATGCAGGCTTGAGCTTTACCTGGCGGAACTTGTTAGATTCGGCTGCGGGAGGAACTTTTATGTCAACTACACTTGGTGCTGCCACGAAGCTTCTCGATGAGATGATGACCAACTATTCCCAATGGCACACCGAACGCGCTCCAACAGGTAGGAAGGTAAACTCTGTCGAGGAGATTTCCTCCTTAAATGAAAAAGTTGACTTGATCATGTCTCTACTTTCGAAGCAATCCTCTGTTGATCCTCGTGATGTTCCTTTAAATTCTTTGATTGCTCAAGAACAAGTAGATGTGAATTTTATCTCTAGAAACAATTTTAACAACAATGCTTATAGGAGTAATTTTGGTAGCATTCCTAGACCGTTCCCCTCTAATTCTTATGGGAACAACAATGCTTTTCCTAGTACCAAGAACTCCACTACTGAACTAGAGATTATGCTTAAAGATTTCATCACTACCCAAAAAGCCTTTAATAAGAGTGTAGAAGAAAAACTACATAAACTAGATGATCTTTCTTTTAAGGTAGACCATTTAGCCAATGAGGTAAAATTGCTAAAAATTAAAACTTCTCCTCTTGAGGAGAGGGAAGTCACTCCTATAAATGCTATTCAAGTGCAAATTAATGAAAACATTAGGATGATGGCTAAACTTAAAGAGAGATGGGCTAGAGAAAGGGAGGAAGAAGATAGAATTAAGAGCCTTCCAACCCACCACACTGTTGCTACTATCCAAGTTGTTGAGGATATCCAAACTCTTAGCACCCAATGTACTCCTGGTCCCAATGGACCTATTAATGGTGATGCTATGACTATAGAAACTACCAAACAAATGAACCTAAAGGACACCACTACCACTTTACTTGATGCTCGTGACCTTGATTTTGATAATTGCACTCTTACCGAAGTTATTGATTTCCTTCACAAGATGTCTAGAGACCCCCGCACTAGCACGCTTAACCTTGCCTTCACAAAGCATATCACTAATGCTCTCATCAAAGCTAGGGAGGAGAAACTTAGAGTAGAAGCCTCCATACCTAGAAAGCTAGAAGATGGTTGGGATCCTATGTAAAAATTAAATTGAATGACTTCTCTTGTTATGCATTATGTGATGTTGGTGCTAGTACCTCTGTTATGCCCAAAAGAATATATGATATGCTTAAATTGAAACCTTATGATTCTTGTTCTTTTGGTGTTCGTCTCATTGATTCTTCCATAAAGAAACCTTTGGGGAGGATCGACGATGTTCTTATCGTTGTCAATGATAATTATGTGCCCGTTGATTTCACTATTATGGATATTGAATGTGATCCTTCATGTCCAATTATTTTGGGACGTCCCTTTTTACGCACCGTTGGTGCTATCATTGACATGAAAGAGGGTAATATAAAATTTCAGTTTCCTCTCAAGAAAGGGATGGAACACTTCCCTCGAAAAAAGATCAAGTTACCTTTTGAGTCCGTTGTACGGGCTAGCTATTCTTTTACTCTTGATAAGACTTGATCTCTATGCATTATGCCTAGCTTAAAGGCATAAAAGAAAGCGCTTTTGGGAGGCAGCCCACATGAATAAATTTTTATATTTTGCTTTTGTTGTGTCTTGATGTTGTTTACTACAGTAGCATCATCATTGTATCTTTGCTTTTCATATTTGTGCCAAGTATAGCCTCTGATTGCTAGAAAGTTCAAAAGTTGTGAGGTGCTATCCAGGAAACAAATTCTGTCCTTGGATAGAAAAATTCGTATAAAATCACCAGATCATCTTTTTGGTCTGAATTGTTTCGACAACGTTCTCTATATAATTGTCTTTCATGCGTCTGTTCTGAGTTTTTTGATTTGAGTTGCAGAAGTACCCCGAACAAATCATTTACTACCTGCTGTTCTGTTTTTCACAGATTCTGTCCTGTTTTGCCTTTCCTTCATTTTGCAAACCAAGAGCTTGATTTTTCTTTGCAAAAACCTTTTGGCAATCTTGAGAAACAGTAGACCTTCAAGAATATCTTTATTTCCAGCAAGGAACAATTATTTTATTAAGGGTACTAACCTCGCTAATCAGATTATAATGAGTTATGTATGAAGGGAGTTTTCAAGTGTGCGAGGGAAGATGATAAAAAGATTCAGGAGTGTCAAGCGCTCAAGCTTGGGGATGCCCCCGTGCACCCCCAAGAAATATTCAAGGAGACTCAAGCGTCTAAGCTTGGGGATGCCCCCGTGCATCCCCTTCTCCATCAACATTATCAGTTCTTCTTTCGTTCCGCTATATTTTTATCACTTCATGTGTTATGTGCTATGCTTGGAGCGTCTTGCTTTTAGTTTTCTTTTTAGTTTTTCATAACGAGTCGGAACTCAGCTTTCTTTATGTGGGAGAGAAACACGCTCCACTTCTACCTAGAACATAACATAGAATTTTCATGTCTATCCTTGCTGTGTGTGTTCTTTGTCTTTTAATAGCTACTATCATGCTCTCCTCTTAGTATTCATGCTTATCTTTTTCAAAGAGCTTTTGTTTAGTTGGTTGCTTGAACTCTCTTTAATTATCATGCTTATCTTATTAAGAGAGTTTGCTTCCGTTGCATTGGTTAATATGTCTATGATAAAGATGCTACGTGCATAATGGCGCTTAGTAGTTCAGGTTTTCTTATGGTTAGTCTCAAATAGCTGGGGGGATTCCCAATGTGTTATTGGAGTACCAACATGATTTGTTTGCCTATGATGTGGTATGGTTTAGTAATATCTTCCTTCAAGAATTTATTTTGATTGACTTGGCGTATGCTCACGCATATTTAAGACTGTAAAGAAAGTCTGTGAAGCCTTGATGATCTTTTATTTCTGAGTAGCGATATAACTACCATGCCTGATTCAATGTTGCTTTGTCGCTCTGCATGATTATGACCGTCATTGCTCTCTTAGTTGGTCGCTCCCAGTCTTTTGCTAACCTCCACCTGTACTAAGCGGACTAACTTTACATAGCTCATGGGAAAGTAGCTTAAAAACTATTGTGGTAAAGAATATGTTGCTTATGTATCTTATTTCTTATAAGTTGCTTGCTGAGCGGTCACCATGTTTCTGGGGACGCCATCAACTGTCACACTATTGTTGAATATCATGTGAGTTGCTATGCATTTTCGTCTTGTCTGAAGTAAGGGTGATGTGCCATGGGTTGAATGGTTGAGTATGCATATTGTTAGAGAAGAACATTGGGCCGCCAACCAAAGCCATGTATCATGGTGGAAGTTTTAGCTTGGACATTAATCCTCAATCTCTTATGAGAATATGCTTATGCATTAAAGAGGAGTCCATTATCTATTTTCTATGTTGTCCCGGTATGGATGTCCTCAAGTTGAGATCTATCAAAAACGAGAAATCAAATGCGATTTATCTCCTTGGACCTTTGTACAGGTGGCATAGAGGTACCCCTTTGTGACACTTGGTTGAAACATATGTAATGCAATGATAACCCATGGAAATCCGAGCTAATTAGGACAAGGTGCGAGCACTATTGGTATTCGATGCATGAGGCTTGCAACTTATAGGATGTCTTATGCATGACACATGTGAAGTACTACTACCGTTGACAAAATTGCTTCTATGTTTTAAAAAAAAAGCTCTAGCACATAACCATTCTTTTACTTTTATGTTGAGTCTCCACCTTCTTTCTTCAAGCACCAACTACTGAGAGCATGATTGTCATTCTTAGTGTAATGTGTATTGTCCCAAAGTAGCATTGTCTTTTGCATGATTGTGATATCATTTATTCTGAAATCATTGTATCTAGTCATTACTTAAACCTTGAAGGTGCCCCTGCATTTATGTTTTGCTTCACTAAAGGGGGCAAGCTAGATATCACTTTATCATATTTGCACATCATGTTCATTGCAAATCTTTTTGATGTTTCAGTTTCATGTTGTAAAACTTTCAGTCATTTGTGATTTTCTCATGAGGCAACCTAATTACTACAGATTCATTGTCTCAGTAAGCTTTTGTCATATGACTATAAAAAGTCCTATATGGTTAATAGCATGTCACCACAGAAATTATTCTTGTTATCATTTACCTACTCGAGGACGAGCAGGAATTAAGCTTGGGGATGTTGATACGTCCAAAACGTATCTATAATTTCTGCTTGCTCCATGCCACTTTTGGGTGATATTGCTATGATATTTATACACTTCCATACAATTTTGATCATATTTGGACTAACCTACTAATCCAGTGCACCCCAGTGCCAGTTTCTGTTTTCGGCTGTTTTTGTATTTCAGGTTTTCACATTACGAGAACTGCCAGGAAAAATCCAGAAAAATTATATGAAAAATCAGCGTTCCAGAACCTACCTTGCGCCCGAAGGACAGCCCCAGGGAGGGGGGGGGGCACCAGGGCTCCAGGCGGCCTGGCGGCGCGCCCCCCCTGGGCCGCGCCGGGGGGGGGGCCTGGGCCCCCCGAGCCCCGTCTGGTGCCCCCCTTTGGCATATATTTAGAGCGTCCTTCAAAACCCTTGGGACGGGAACTCTTTTTCGCGATCTCATCTCTGTTCCGCCGCCGCCGCCGCTTCCAAGATCGGGAGCACCAGGAGAACTCTTCCCGGCACCCTGCCGGAGGGGAGGATCACCACCGGGAGCCTCTCTACCACCATGGACGCCTCCCGGATGAGTTGTGAGTAGTCTCCCTTGGACCATGAGTCCATGACCAGTAGCTATGTGATGTTCTCCTCCCGTTTTTGTGCTTCACTAATTAGTCCTCGTGAGCTGCCCTACATGATCGAGGCACACATGTAATCCTTATGCTGTTGCTATGATGAGTTTGCTGGGATCCGATGGATTATGAGATTATGTTTAGATTGTGATTGAGTAATATATTTGATCTACCTCTTTTATATTTATGTTCATAAGTAATTCTTGCATGTTCTCCGTTGTTATTTATTGCTTTGGCCAAGTAGTAGGTAGTGACTCCAAGAGGGAACGTTATGCTCGATTGTGGGTTCATGCCCCTCGATGACTAGTTTGAGTGACAGAAACATGAGTCTAGGGGATGTTCTGTTGCCACAAGGGGGAAAACAATGGTGCTTGTGCCCGCGGGTGCAAGGATTGTTTACTTTACGCAAAGTTCTTTTAATGCAGTTGTCTGTTGCATTGAGTTTACACTTTGGTGGGGCTCGCAACTTAATACCAACGAGATGTTCTGGATAGATATCTCAAGGTGGATGATTAGTAGTAGATATTGATGGATTTCGGTCTACTTACTTTGGCGTACCGCCCAGGCTTTGAACCTCAACCTTTCTTGCAATGTAGTCAGCATTGGTTTGCGTTCGTGGTCCTGTCAATTGCCCAGCTGTAATTCGTTTACCTCACATAGCCGTTTTATCGTCTTTTGGGAGAGAGACATCACTAGTGAACATCATGAGACTCCGGTCCATATTATACCATCATTGATCACATCCGCTATTTACTTTTCTCTATTATTTACTATTGCAAACATTATCTATAACTACTATCATTTGCATTTAATCCTTTGTGAACTACAAGGCCGGAGGGATTGACAACCTCTCTGTACTCGTTGGGAGGAAAGTTATTTGTATTTGTGTGCAGGTCCACGTTGATTGCTAATATCTGGCGCCGTTAGAAGTTGACACCTACTTGTTGAACCTAGGAGTCTCTGGGGATTCGATCCTTGGCATCTTTGCTAAGGGAAAAACTTCCACAACACTGCATCTCACACCTTCCACTTGGGGTAACCAACGAGGGGTTAGAGGCCCATCAAGGATCCAGCAAGAAGCGGACATTCGCCGGCCGGGGAGGACGCCGCGACAAGGCCAAGCAGCGGCAAGGAGACTGACCTCCCCGCGGCCACGACAAGGATGAAGATGACGACGACGACGAAGACATGGAGGATGCTGAGACCAGTGAGTAGGAGTTCCAGAAAGCCACAGAGGTCTTGTGCATTGACGGCGGTGCTTCTCTGCATACTTTTCGCCGCCAACTCAAACAGTGGGTGCGGGAAGTTAACGCGGCAGAACCACCCGTCGAATCACGCAAGCTTCTGAGATGGTCCAGCACGCCTATCATCTTTGATATTGAGGACCACCTTGATCGCACAACTGCGGTCGGGTGCTTGCCGATGTTGGTTTCACCAACCATCCGCAACCTCAAGGTCACTAAGATGTTAGTTGACGGCGGGGCTGGCTTGAACCTGATCTCCTCCACTGTACTCCAGAAACTCCAGATCCCTGACAGCGAGCTCGAAGAGACCGGCACATTCCAAGGAATAAACCCGGGAAGGAGCAAGCCGAAGGGGAAGATCACGTTGCCAGTGACATTTGGCGGCGAGCTGAACTTCAGAACTGAGAGGGTCACCTTTGACGTTGCCAATTTTCCATTGCCTTACAATGGGATACTCGGCCGTCCAGCGCTCGCCAAGTTCATGGCGGCCTCTCACTATGCTTACAACGTGCTGAAGATGCCAAGCCCGATAAGCATCATCTTTGTCCCTGGAGACAAGAAGGATGCTCTTATCTGCGCCGACAAGATCTACCGGGATGCAGCAGCCACAACAGATCGCAAGACACTTGCCGCTGAAGCTCCCGGGGGGAAGGAGAAGACCAAGTCCGGCAAGAGCTCTGGGGCCCACTCCGGCAGGCGCACCTCTTCGGAGTGCTGCGCCGCCGTCGAGGACACACCATCGAGCTCCACCGGCAAGTGTAAGAAGACGATGGCAGCTCCGCCAGAGACCAAGAAGGTGTCCGCCAAGGAGGACGGCACTGGTGGTACCTTCACCATCAGTGCCACACTCGACCCTAAATAGGAAAGCGCGCTCATTGCTTTCCTGCGGGCGAACGTCGACGTGTTTGCATGGCAACCGTCTGACATCCCCGGTGTTCCCAGGAAAGTAACTAAGCACAAGCTTGCCGTCTGTCCTCACACGCGGCCCGTCAAGCAGAAAGTCAGGAAACAAGCAGTGGAGCGCCAAGAATTCATCGCAGAAGAGATCAAGAAATTGGAAGCAGCAGGCCTTGTCAGAGGAGTGATCCATCCTACGTGTTTAGCCAATCCTGTGGTCGTACGCAAGGCAAACGGAAAATGGAGGCTTTGTATCGATTTCACCGATGTGAATAAAGCTTGTCCAAAAGACCCATTTCCCTTGCCGCGCATTGACCAGATTGTTGACTCCACGACCGGATGTGACCTGCTTTCATTTCTTGACGCATACTCAGGATACCATCAAATCTTCATGGCAGAAGAGGATGAGGAGAAGACTGCGTTCATCACTCCATGTGGCACATACTGTTTCATACGGATGCCTTTTGGTTCGAAGAATGCTGGTTCAACATTTGCAAGGGTGGTCCATACAACTTTTGAGCCACAAATTCATAGAAATGTGGAAGCCTACCTGGCGCGCCAAAGATGTCGGGGAAACTGATCCACCCACGAACACCTATGGGACCGGAGCCCCTTTCGGTACGACAAGGGGCGGAGATTGCACGAAGAGCAGATCGAGGCGAGGCACACGAGCAGTTTACCCAGGTTCGGGCCGCACGGATGCGTAAAAACCTACTCCTGCTTTGGTTTGTATTGAGTTCTTGGCTCGGGAGCGCTGGAAGCTACAGTACTCCTTAGCGGCTAGCGAGACCGAGCGTGAGAGTGTTCGCATGTCTAACCCCCTTCTACGTTGCGCATGGGCCTCCTTTTATATGCTCAAGGGGTCACCGACAGGTGGCAACATAGTAGAGGGTCAAAAGGGGAAAGTGCTGCGGTTGGTACAACTACCTGTACAGTGTTCCATACCTAACCCTGACGGCAGGGGATAAGGGCATTAAATGCCCATCGACGTCGCCCAAACAGTGCAAAAGGGCCGTCAGGGGCGCCACCGTTCGCCACGATGGCATCCTTGTCATCGCCGCTCGCCACCGCGTACCCCTGGCTGCACATCCTTCCGCCACGTACGCCTGGGAGGATCCCAGAGCGACACGTGGGTGGATGTGCTGGAGCGCGGGTACTGAGTGGAAGCTTGCCGCGGCAAGCGCCTTGCCGCGGTCGCTATCTTGTCGCTTCCGGGAGCTTGTCGCTCACCGGGCCTTGCCGGGACGCGTGGTGCGTCGCGGCAAGTTTCTTGAGATGCCTTGGTTGGCCTTCCCGGCAAGCTCCTCTTGCCAGGGTCTTGCGTCTTGAGTGATCTTGTGCCTTGAGTGTCCTTCCCGGCAAGCTCCTCTTGCCGGGGCCTTGTCTCCTAGGCTTGGATACTTTGTTCTTGAATGGCTCCAAAGGAACCACGGAGGACCTTGGCGATCACCTGGCAAGCCTTGCTGCGGGACGCTGCGACTGCCCGTGCACAAGTTCGGGATACTAAGGGTACCCCTACTTTAGTACACCAACACCCTTCCCAGGGCGTGCCCCCTACCTCATGGCCCCCTCGAGCGTCCCCCGGCGCCCTCCTTCTTCCTATATTAGTCTACGTACCCCAAAACCTCCATGAACAGAGAGAAAACCCTAATTCCACCACCGTACCTTCTGTTCCCGTGAAGATCCCATCTTGGAGCCTGTTCCGGAGCTCCACCGGAGGGGGATCCATCAAGAAGTTCATCATCATCGCCCTCACCATGATTTGTGAGTATTTTACTACAGACCTTCGGGTCCATAGCTAGTATCTAGATGGCTTCTTCTCTCTCTGGATCTCAATACAAAGTTCTCCTTGGTCTTTGAGGAGATCTATTCGATGTAATCTCTTTTTGCGGTGTGTTTGTCGAGATCCGATGAATTGTGAGTTTATGATCAAGGTTATCTATGAAAGATATTTGGTTCTTCTATGAACTTTTTATGTGTGCTCATATTATCCTTGCAAGTCTCTTCGAATTATTGGTTTGGTTTAGCCTACTAGATCTATAGTTCTTGCAATGGGAGAAGTGTTTGGCTTTGGGTTCAATCTTGCGGTGTCCTTTCCCAGTGACAGTAGGGGCAGCAAGGCACGTATTGTATTGTTGCCATCGAGGATAAAAAGATGGGGTTTATATCATATTGCTTGAGTTTATCCCTCTACATCATGTCATCTTGCTTAAGGCGTTACGCTGTTCTTATGAACTCAATACACTAGATGCATGCTGGATAGCGGTCGATAGGTGGAGTAATAGTAGTAGATGCAGGCAGGAGTCGGTCTACTTGTCTCGGACGTGATGCCTATATACAATGATCATGCATAGATAGTCTCATAATTATTTGCTTTTCTATCAATTGCTCGACAATAATTTGTTTACCCGCCATAGAATATCGTTATCATGAGAGAAGCCACTAGAGAAAACTATGGTCCCCGGGTCTATTCTCAACATATCAATCTACATCTACTTTACTTTTATCGCTTTTATTTGCTGTTCTTATAAAATAAAAATACCAAAAATATAAACTATCATCTCTATCAGATCTCACTTCCGTAAGTGACCGTAAAGGGATTGACAACCCCTTATCGCGTTGGCTGCGAAGTTCTTATTTGTTTGTGCAGGTGCGAGGGACTCGCGCGTGGTCTCCTACTGGATTGATACCTTGGTTCTCAAAAACTGAGGGAAATACTTACGCTACTGTGCTGCATCTCCCCGTCCTCTTCGAGGGAATACAACGCAAGCTCGAGAAGTAGCAGATGACAGATGGACCCATTTTAGAACTTGGAGGTGTTCCCATCCAGCGACGAAGATAAGTGACCTTCCCCTCAGCTGTACTACGAAGCCATCCCAAAGGTTGTAACCACACTTGGTTTTATTGCAGAAATACTGCTCGGCCGACGACAACCCCCTGCCGGGTTATTGATACGTCCAAAACGTATCTATAATTTCTGCTTGCTCCATGCCACTTTTGGGTGATATTTCTATGATATTCATACACTTCCATACACTTTTGATCATATTTGGACTAACCTACTAATCTAGTGCACCCCGGTGCCAGTTTCTGTTTTCAGCTGATTTTGTATTTCAGGTTTTCACATTACGAGAACTGCCAGGAAAAATCCAGAAAAAATATATAAAAAAATGAGCGTTCCAGGAGCTGCCGTGCGACCAAAGTACAGCCGGGGGGGGGCCCACAGGGGCTCTAGGCGCCCTGTGGGCGCCCCCCCCTGGGCCGCGCCGGGGGTCGCCTGGGCCCCCCGAGGCACCTCCGATGCCCCCTTTGGCATATATTTAAAGCGTGTCGAGGAAACCCTGATTCCGGACCCCTTTTCTCCAGACGCGATTCCGATCTCTATCGCCATCGCCATCAAGCTTCGGGGGACCAGAATTCCTGCGCCGGCACCCTGCCGGGACGGAGAAGTGCCCCCGGATTCATCTCCATCGACGTTGCTTCCTCCCTCCGTGATGCGGGAGTAGTTCCTCCTCGGGGCTGAGGTTCTTACCAGTAGCTATGTGGTCAATTCTCTCTCCCATGATGTGATCTTCGTTGTGATCATAGGCTATGTTAATCTAGGGTGATCCCATGATATTTCCCCTTCCTCTATGTATTGGATCGATGTACTCACTTGTCTTTATCTAGTATAATCTCCGAGACCAAGTTGACAGCGGTCTATTGGACATGGATTAGAACAATATTTTCATGAGTGATTTCCTCTCTTGTGTGTTGATTGAAGATTGAGAGTCTCTTGGTGCTTGTCTTTGACTATCCTTTAGATATGTTGTGGTGATTGTGGGACTCTCTTTGGATGGCCGCGGTGACATTGGGAAATCCTTAGATTGAGAACTACGAACTTTGAGGTGCGCTTTTGTAGCCCTACATAATTCTCGTCCTCTCTTGACCACGAAGGAATGACCTCCGAGTGTGTCCCCTTTGCATGTTTTATGGGAAATATCATGTGATTCGATTATGTTAATGTTGTTGGGAGTTGCCAATAGTGAAAGTATGAACCCTAGGCCTTGTTTCCACCATTGCAATACCATTTGTGCTCACGTTTACCACTTGTTTCCTTGCTGCACTTTTTATTATAGATTTATATTACTTTGTTTTGCCATCCATATCACTTGCCATTTAACATCTCTTCGCCGAACTAGTGCACCTATGCATCTACCAAGTGTATTAGGTGTGTTGGGGACACAAGAGACTTCTTGTATCTTAGTTGCAGGGTTGCTTGAGGGAGACCATCTTCAACCTCTACTTCCCTGAGTTCGATAAACCTTAGGTCATCCACTTGAGGGAAATCTGCTGCTGTCCTACAAACCTCTGCGCTTGGAGGCCCAACATAGTCTACAAGAGTAGAAGCGTGTGTATACATCAAGCTATTTCTGGCGCCGTTGCCGGGGAGGTGAGCGCTTGAAGGTATATCTTTAGATCTTGCAATTAAATCTTTTTGTCTCTTGTTTTTATTTCACTAGTTATGTTTATGGAAAACCTTGCTATTGGATCGTTGCTTGCGGGAGGACGCCCCACACCTGTGGTGGTTGCTCCTCCTCCTACTGAAATTGTGCCCTATAAAATACCGGCTGGTATTATCAATTATGTTTTGGCTAATCGTTATGCAGGAGACAGACATCCCGGTGAACACTTGCTATATCTGTCACAACTATGTTCATTATTTAAGCTTGCAGGTGTATCGAGGGAGTTTGTCATGAGGAAATTATTTGCCTTGTCACTGAAAGGAAAAACATTGGAATGGTATAGGCTACTAAATGATTCTCACCTGCTGGAGTGGGAAGAGATCCAGTCTCTCTTTCACTCCAAGTTTTATCCTCTTCATGAAGTCCATAAGAATAGGAATTATGTTTATAATTTTTATCCTCATGACGGAGAGAGCATAGCTCAAGCTTGGGGGAGACTGAAAACGTTAATGCTAAAATGTCCTAACCATGGGCTCCCCAAAGATATTATTATTACTAACTTCTATGTGAGGCTCTCTCGACAGGATAAAGATTTGCTCGATGCTTCCTCTATGGGTTCTTTCACAAACAAAAAGATTGATGCTAAATGGGAACTCCTTGAAAGAATTCAACGCAACACTGAAGATTGGGAGATCTACAAAGGTAAAGAGTCAGGTATAATTTATGAGTATGATTGCATTAAGTCCTATGTTGAAACTACAAGTTTTAATAAGTTTAGTGCTAAGTTTGGGCTTGATTCTCAACTCCTTGTTGATTTCCTCAAATCTTTTGCTTCACATCTTAATATGCCTAAGGAGGATTAGATCAAGTATCATAAACCTTTTAAAGAGACTTGCAAAGAAAATGAAATTGTTCATGATGACTGCAACATGCATGATCCAATTCCTAAAAATGAAGTTTTATATAAGCATGTTAATTTTTGTGGAGTCGATAGACTTTGTGAAAGGCCTATGATTGAAGAAGAGAAGTATTGTAAGCAACATAAGCATGAAAGAACAATCACTTCGGTCAGAGATTTAAATGAAATTGCTAGAGAATTGTGTGACCTTTATCCTTTTACTTGTGAACTTTGCCGTACAGAGGGTCACTTTAATTTTCAATGCATGAACTTTCAAAACATAACTGTTAACCGGTTGTGTGATAACATGATCACCTCTGATCTTTATGATGAGCTTATGTTATTTTTGATGTGTGAAGAGTTATCAGAAAAGACTTCTTGGCTGGATGATAATGCCATAGGAATAAAAAACACTTTGCAAAATTGCCATCTCTATTGTGTTGTTAATTGCCATGAAAATGATTACATAAGTAATATTAGAAAGGAGGGAACTTTACCAAAGTATAAAAATGTCTCTTATATTTCTGCTAATAAAAAGGAGAGTTTCTCCCAAGTTTCCCCTATTGTTTCTAATGATAAACCAGGATATGTGGAGAAGCTTCGTCTCCAACCACTCCCTCCTAAGGTGAAGAAGAAGAAAAAGAAGAGGAGGAGGAAGAGGAGCAAGAAGGAAGAAGAATGGGTATCAACCTGGCCTGAGCATATTCCTCCCATCAACTTTTATCCTAACGGTTGTAAGTTTAAAGAAGAAGGTGAAGTTTATTGCCTTAATTATCATCTTGATGATATGTCCGTAGGTACTATTGAAGATGATTTTGATTATGATATGTATGTTACTTATTGTGATTGGGAAAATGATGATAATGCTACTTATGATCTTGAAAATCTTTTTGTTACCAACTCTGAAAGTGATGATATGGGAAGCTCTAAGCTTGGGGATGATAGGATTGCAAATCCTTTACCCACTAGTGATGTGATAATTGATAATTCTTTTGCTAGTAAGAATAAAGACAACATGTTTACAAATATAGTTGCTAGCAATGATAATGCTCTTCTCTACCATGATGATGTTATAACTCCAATCTATAGTGATTATAAAGGTACCTATGACATAAGGAGAAATTATCCTTATGAAACTTGTCATAATCATGAAGGGAATTACTCCCTTGTTGAACACCACCCTCCTAATATACAACTAATCAATAGTGTTCAAGTTGTTTATGATAGTCCTACTCCCACTATTACCAATGAGAAAAATTATGCTTATGTGGGGAGTGAGAGTACCTTTTTGCATGTGGACCATGGTAACAATGCTTTATGTGATGCTTATATTGTTGAGTTCATCCATGATGCCACTGAAATTTATAATGAGAGAGGGAGGCTTGGTTCTAAATATCTTAATAATAAGAAGTTTCCTCTCTTTATGGTGAATATTTTGAAGTTATGCTTGTTTTGCCTTCCTATGCTAGTTGCTTCGTGCTTCAATGAATTATTCTATTGCAATATTCCTATGCATAGGAAGCATGTTAGGCTTAAATGTATTTGGCATTTGCTTCTTGATGCCCTCTTTTGTTCTTCAGCTCTTATTCTTACGAGAGCATCATTAAAGTCCTATGCCTAGCTTAAAGGCATAAAAGAAAGCGCTTTTGGGAGGCAGCCCACATGAATAAATTTTTTGCTTTTGTTGTGTCTTGATGTTGTTTACTGCAGTAGCATCATCATTGTATCTTTGCTTTTCATATTTTTGCCAAGTATAGCCTCTGATTGCTAGAAAGTTCAAAAGTTGTGAGGTGCTGTCCAGGAAACAGATTCTGTCCTTGGATAGGAAAATTCGTATAAAATCACCAGATCATCTTTTTGGTCTGAATTTTTTCGACAGCGTTCTCTATATAATTGTCTTTTGTGCGTTTGTTCTGAGTTTTTTAATTTGAGTTGCTGAAGTACCCTGAACAGATCAATTACTACCCACTGTTCTGTTTTTCACAGATTCTGTCCTATTTTGCCTTTCCTTCATTTTGCAAACCAAGAGCTGGCTTTTTCTTTGCAAAAACCTTTTGGCAATCCTGAGAAACAGTAGACCTTCAAGAATATCCTTATTTCCAGCAAGGTACAATTATTTTATTATGGGTACTAACCTCGCTAATCAGATTATGATGAGTTATGTATGAAGGGAGTTTTCAAGTGTGCGAGGGAAGATGATAAAAAGATTCAGGAGTGTCAAGCGCTCTAGCTTGGGATGCCCCCGTGCACCCCCAAGAAATATTCAAGGAGACTCAAGCATCTAAGCTTGGGGATGCCCCCGTGCATCCCCTTCTCCATCAACATTATCAGTTCGTCTTTCGTTCCGCTATATTTTTATCACTTCATGTGTTATGTGCTATGCTTGGAGCGTCTTGCTTTTAGTTTTCTTTTTAGTTTTTCATAACGAGTCGGAACTCAACTTTCTTTATGTGGGAGAGAAACACGCTCCACTTCTACCTAGAACATAACATAGAATTTTCATGTCTATCCTTGCTGTGTGTGTTCTTTGTCTTTTAATAGCTACTATCATGCTCTGCTCTTAGTATTCATGCTTATCTTTTTCAAAGAGCTTTTGTTTAGTTGGTTGCTTGAACTCTCTTTAATTATCATGCTTATCTTATTAAGAGAGTTTGCTTCCGTTGCATTGGTTAATATGTCTATGATAAAGATGCTACGTGCATAATGGCGCTTAGTAGTTCAGGTTTTCTTATAGTTAGTCTCAAATAGCTGGGGGGATTCCCAATGTGTTATTGGAGTACCAACATGATTTGTTTGCCTATGATGTGGTATGGTTTAGTAATATCTTCCTTCAAGAATTTATTTTGATTGACTTGGCGTATGCTCAAGCATATTTAAGACTGTGAAAAAAGTCTGTCAAGCCTTGATGATCTTTTGTTTCTGAGTAGCGATATAGCTTCCATGCCTGATTCAATGTTGCTTTGTCGCTCTGCATGATTATGACCGTCATTGCTCTCTTAGTTGGTCGCTCCCAGTCTTTTGCTAATGTCCACCTGTACTAAGCGGACTGACTGCTTGTGCATCCACATCCTTTTAATCCAGTTATGCCATATGAGTCCACCATACCTTCCTACATGGTATTTACCTGCCATTCCTAACGAAGACTTTCATGTACCATCTCGAAATTATTCAAAAAAGCATTTCTCTTTTGTGCCTCTGTTTTAGCTCATGAGGAAGTAGTAGTTAATTCATGATCTTTTTAAGTTGGACAAGCTTCACCCCGGGATTGCATGTATAATGTGCAAACCCATAATACGAGAAGGAACTGGCATTGAGTGCGCCCGGCTCAAAAAGATAATATAACAAACAAACCCTCCTTCACGCTTTGTTCATGAGAAATCAGAAAACTTTGGCAGTGATAAACAAAGGAGATTAAGAGGATGTGATCGTCCTCATTCGGGAGCCGTTCCTCGAAACTTGTCCATCTCAAGAAGTGATTGAGTTATCTGCTAGCATTCGTTGACGAAACATGCATGATCTAAAAAAAATTATTACCTCTGTTTTTAAAACCAAGAGCTCTGGTACATGTTTTGTCTTTGTTTCCGACTACGGGTTTTCAACCTTGCCAACAAAAGCCACGGTTCGAGAGTCTCCACCTTCTTTTAAAGCACCAACTACTGAGAGCATGATTGTCATTCTGAGTGTAATGTGCATTGTCCCAAAGTAGCATTGTCTTTTGCATGATTGTGATATCGTTTATTCTGAAATCATTGTATCTAGTCATCACTTAAACCTTGGAGGTGCCCCTGCATTTATGTTTTGCTTCACTAAAGGGGGCAGGCGAGATATCACTTTATCATATTTGCACACCATGCTCATTACAAATCTATTTGATGTTTCAGTATCATATTGTAAAACTTTCAGTTCTTTGTGATTTTCTCATAAGGCAACTTAATTACTACAGATTCATTGTCTCAGTAAGCTTTTGTCATGTGACTATGAAAAGTCCTTATATGGTTAATAGCATGTCACCACAGAAATTATGCTTGTTATCATTTACCTACTCGAGGACGAGCAGGAATTAAGCTTGGGGATGTTGATACGTCCAAAACGTATCTATAATTTCTGCTTGCTCCATGCCACTTTTGGGTGATATTGCTATGATATTCATACACTTCCATACACTTTTGATCATATTTGGACTAACCTACTAATCTAGTGCACCCCGGTGCTAGTTTCTGTTTTCGGCTGATTTTGTATTTCAGGTTTTCACATTACGAGTACTGCCAGGAAAAATCCAGAAAAAATATATAAAAAATCAGCGTTCCAGGAGCTGCCGCGCGACCAAAGTACAGCCGGGGGGACCCACAGGGGCTCCAGGCGCCCTGTGGGCGCGCCCCCCTGGGCCGCGCCGGGGGGGGGGG
>LR738710.1:809866657-809922499 GCA_902687465.1 Secale cereale | reverse complement strand
GGGGGGGGGGCGCCTGGGCCCCCCGAGGCACCTCCGATGCCCCCCTTTGGCATATATTTAAAGCGTGTCGAGGAAACCCTGTTTCTGGACCCCTTTTCTCCAGACGCGATTCCGATCTCCGCCGCCATCGCCATCAAGCTTCGGGGGACCAGAATTCCTGCGCCGGCACCCTGCCGGGACGGGGAAGTGCCCCCGGATTCATCTCCATCGATGTTGCTTCCTCCCTCCATGATGCGGGAGTAGTTCCTCCTCGGGGCTGAGGTTCTTACCAGTAGCTATGTGGTCAATTCTCTCTCCCATGATGTGATCTTCATTGTGATCATAGGCTATGTTAATCTAGGGTGATCCCATGATATTTCCCCTTCCTCTATGTATTGGATCGATGTACTCACTTGTCTTTATCTAGTATAATCTCCGAGACCAAGGTGACAACGGTCTATTGGACATGGATTAGAACAATATTTTCATGAGTGATTTCCTCTCTTGTGTCTTGATTGAAGATTGAGAGTCTCTTGGTGCTTGTCTTTGACTATCCTTTAGATATGTTGTGGTGATTGTGGGACTCTCTTTGGATGGTCGCGGTGACATTGGGAAATCCTTAGATTGAGAACTACGAACTTTGAGGTGCGCTTTTGTAGCCCTACATAATTCTCGTCCTCTCTTGACCACGAAGGAATGACCTTCGAGTGTGTCCCCTTTGCATGTTTTATGGGAAATATCATGTGATTCGATTATGTTAATGTTGTTGGGAGTTGCCACTAGTGAAAGTATGAACCCTAGGCCTTGTTTCCACCATTGCAATACCAATTGTGCTCACGTTTACCACTTGTTTCCTTGCTGCACTTTTTATTATAGATTTATATTACTTTGTTTTGCCATCCATATCACTTGCCATTTAACATCTCTTCGCCGAACTAGTGCACCTATACATCTACCAAGTGTATTAGGTGTGTTGGGGACACAAGAGACTTCTTGTATCTTAGTTGCAGGGTTGCTTGAGGGAGACCATCTTCAACCTCTACTTCCCTGAGTTCGATAAACCTTAGGTCATCCACTTGAGGGAAATTTGCTGCTGTCCTACAAACCTCTGCGCTTGGAGGCCCAACATAGTCTACAAGAGTAGAAGCGTGTGTAGACATCAGTTATCGCCCCTACCGGCTCAACCCCAACAGTGACCTCCCAGGTCGATTGACTACCATCGAACGCGCCCAATATGCACCTACTTTTTCAAATATAAGGGCCTTAATAGCAAATGACTTAACTCGAGTTGACTTTCTCATGGAGGATTCTGCCGTTGAGCCGTCGCAATGGTCTAATGTACCAATATACTTGCGATGTGAAGGATCCACAACGCTAGAACCAAAAGCCTCTAACTGATAAAGAAATCAATGATATGGTAAAATCTTTGCTTGGGGAGCCTCAAGCAACTTCCAATAAGGCGGGATTGAATCCCTTCTACACTCTTAACCCGACCCCTGGTGTGAGTACTTTGAATAAATCCTTCTCACATTCATTTATCCTTCATACTTTTATCCCTTTTAAATCATTGTCAATATTTATATTTATACAGGCCAATCACCCCTTCTAGAAGAGGAAAATTATAACAGCTCAACCAACCAAAAATACTAAGGCTGTGAAGGCTTGAGCTCTGGGTCACCGTAAGAAGCAGACAACATGAGAGCTATTCGAGCTGGATGAGTCGGAGGTAGAACTTTACTCCCATGGTCTTCCTTTAACGCAACTTATTGATGTCGATTCTTCTCAGGACGACGCGGAGATAAGCCAGGCCAACGCAAAGAGGTAATTACTCTCTCCTCCGACTCAGAACCCTTGCCAAGAAAGAAAACACGGCGGGTCATCAGGAAAGTAAGATTTCTCATCCTCTTGCTTATCTGGATCCCAACTTTCTTTTGTAGAAACAACAACATGTGTCCAGGCGTTTGACCCGGAGTAGAGGCAATGAAGAACTTATGACCGGCTTATCCAACACGCAGGCTCCTTGGAAGCGTCGCAATGAGGTGCCTTATAACCCAACTCTATCTCTACCACGAGCTAGCCTCTTACGGCAACCCCTTAACCCTTATTTGTTTGCCTATTAGGAAACAACTCCATCATCTGGCGACTCAACTGGAATGCAGCTTCCAGCCTTTGTGATTAACCCAGGGTAAGTGCTTACTGTTGTTGATAAAAAACTTGTTGTCACATACTCATAAATGTTTATGCTCTTGTCATAGGGCGAAGGCCAAAACTGGCAAGAAGCAAAAGGTGGGCGGCTATTCCAAGGTTTCTGAGGCCGCTGAGCTAGGGAAATAGGTGCTAGAGACCGCTGAGGCCCAAATCCAGAATCCGGAAGACCCTATTAACCGGCAAGATGACCCGCCTCCACAGGTTGACCCTGCAACTTTTGAGCCGGCAATGGACACTGATGTTAATCCGGTGGCCAGTCATCACCCGCCAAGTCCTAAGCCTACCTCTCCTGCCAAATTTGCTGACAAGAGTCCTGTTGCTGTCAATGTTGATGACATTGCTATCACCGGGTCAGCTTTTAAAGCACCCAGAGCCTCCAGAGTGTTAACGAAACACTCCACGAAAGAAGAGGCGCCCTTATTAGAAAAAGGCAAGACCAAACTAGAACTTGAGGGCTACTCAGCTTTTAGTGCAAGTGTGTTGTACTCTGGCTATCTAAGCCACCTTCACACAAGCCGCGACATGCCGACCGACTTAGTCAATTTGATGAAACAAAAAGTATGAGGTATGAATGCATTTAACTACTTTTACTCATGTATGTACATATATTTATCTAGCCTCCAAGTCTTAAGAATATGAAAGACATTGAGTACGCTTGAGATTTTTTGAAAACTTCCAAAGTGTAGCCCCCTAGGGTCGACTTATCCTATAAAGATGAGCCGAGTCTTCTGTACCTTGTAGTTAGAAAAGCTTCCAAAGTGTAGCCACCAAGGGCCGGCTTATCTTATAAAGATGAGCCAGGTCTTCTATACCTTTGTGTTAGAGAAATTCGTCGTACATTAGGCCCAAAGTTCCAAGTATATTGCTTGCAATGTGCTTGGGACTTAAATATCGTTGCTGAATATGAATTACAGTCACCTTAAATCTTACTGGAATATTTGTTATTTCTTGTAATCCTTGACATGAAGCTTTGAGATTGGGCGATTAAAATATCGCTGATTGAAATAAGAGCTTGGCGACTCAACAAAGTGAACGTGCCAAGGCTGAATCAAGCCTGAAATCATCTTTGGAAGATATTGAGAAGATCAAGGCCAAGTGTGACGGAGATAGAGACATCTGGGAGACTAAGAACGCCACGCTTCTGAAAAGAGCAGAAGACGTTGAAGCTGAACATAAAGCCACAACTGAAGAATTGACCGGCTTAAAATAGTGTATATCTTGAATGACAGCCGACATCTTTGGTAAGTAATACTTATATTTGACTATCTTCTCCTGCTTGGCGACTTTGAATATGACACTTAACCCGCTTGGCGACTCATGTGCAAAATATTGAACATGTGCGAGAAGTGCTAATCTTGGTGAAAATATGCTATTGAAGCTGAAGGATGTTTACTATTTAACTAAGAAGCTATACTCTGGCACTATGCGAACACTTGTGGCCATATTAAAAGGCAAAAATCCTCCAACACTCATCAATTTTGTGCTGGAGAAACTATCAACAGTGCCAGGGCAAATTGAGGAACTTAAATTATCAGCCGCCCAGTCAGGAGCCATTGCTGCCCTAAGCCGGGCGAAGGCCTGGCAATCAGAGCTGGATCCAAATGAAATGGCTGGCGGGTGTCCGGAGTTAAAGGATGACGTGTCTATCTTTGAAGAGGCCGACTTTGCCAGATGTGCGACAGAGATGCGCCCCTTGGCATGTCAATTAGTACGGGAGGTATATTTGACAAAGTATCAACCGGCTTATGACAACAATAATGCTTGAATCAAGGCGCTATCCCACGATGTTGTAGATCTGACCCCGCCAAGGGGTAAGCACACTTTTGCTCCTGATATTGACACCGCTCCTGTTATAAATGATGAAGCTGTCTCCGAAGCATTAACTGGTATCAACTGGGTGTCGGGCGATCTTCAGATTTCAAGCGAAGACCCGACACAAGATGACCCAGAGGCCTCCAAAAGAAGGCGCCAAGACAATGTTAACCCGGCGGGGTCTAACCCGGAAGGCATAGAGGCCGGCTTACAGGAGTGATTTAACTCCAAAAAACTTTTGGGTGAAAAACTTTCAGGCTCCGCTGTGGCCTTATAATAGCTAGTTAAAAACAAGTATCCGCTCTGTCATGCCTTCGAGCATGTTATGACAATTGTGCTTGGGCGACTGGACCTTTGTGACTTGGTCTTTCAATATTGCTAAACTTTCGTGAAGCTTGATATATAATCTGTAAAAAAGTCCATCAGTGTCTTGTACAGGCAACTTATAGTCACAATCCAGGGCAAGTTAAATAACTCATCAATCCATGGCGACTTATAATCATATCCAACCTTTGAAAAGATCACTTTGGCGGTTTATAGCCTGATAAAAACTCAACATGGAGCAATATAACCCAACAACTTCTGATCTGTAAAAGTTTCTGCAAAACAAAAATAAAGAGTATATATAACTCAAATATGTTTTAAGCCGGCTTGCAAGGCACGACCAAAACAGATTGGTTTTTTGAAAAAACACAATTTTTTGCTTCAAAGAAGCTTGGCATGAAAGCCAGTCATCTCGTAAGCTTGCTATCATGTGACATAAATCCTTCGTTTTAACCTTAACGAGTTTAGGGTCTTATTGAAAAGATTTATTGTTAAGAGTATGAATGGCCCACATAGCGGAGAGACCACAACAGACATGTGAGTTTATCCCAGCTCTCTATAAGCCGGCTCTCACATGACACACACCGTCGTTTTAACCTTGACGAGTTTATGGTCTTATTTAAAAGATTGACTGTCAAGAGTACGGCGGGTCACCTGGCGGCAAGTTGCAAAGAGGTGGGTTTAACCCAGTTTTTGCATGAAAGCCGGACAAGTGGGTATGAAAGCTATACTCATTGAGTAGGAATCCCCCAAGCGACATATGGCATGGAAGCCGATCAAGAGGGTAAGAATAGCTATGCTCATTGAGCAGGAAGCTCCCAAGTGACCTATGGTATGAAAGCCGATCAAGAGGGTAAGAATATTTATGCTCATTGAGGAGGAAGCCCCCAAATGACCTTATAATCAACCCATAAAGACCTTTGCTTAGAAAATATGATATGAAACGACAAAGACCCCGAATTGCGGGGATGTCGGCTTTATTATCTTAATCCTAAAATGATGTGTACATTGATGATGGTATATACAATTGCAGGAGCCAGTGGTTAAAGTGTAGTAAGGATGAAGATGAGCAATGTTCCAAGGCCTGTTGGTCTCCTCCTCAGATGTGTGTGAATCCTTGTTCTCACGTATGTCAATGAGGTAGTATGACCCGTTGTGTAGGTTTTTGCTGACCACAAAAGGTCCTTCCCAAGGAGGTGAAAGCTTATGCATCCCTGTCTAATCTTGAATAAAATGGAGCACTAAGTCACCCTCCTAGAAAGTCCGACTCTGAATCCTATGGCCGTGATAATAATGTAAGTCTTGTTGATAAATTCCTGAATAGGTCGACAAAAGATCATGCTCCTCCTCGAGAGCATCCAAAGAATCCTGACACACCGTCTCATTGTCAGCTTCCACATAAGCCGCCACTCTGGGCGAGTCATGTCAAATATCGCTTGGGAGGATTGCTTCAGCTCCATAAACAATGAAGAAGGGTGTATAACCCGTTGATCTATTGTGGGTGGTTCTGATGTTCCAAAGCACCGAAGGAAGCTCCTCGCACCAACAACCCGGAGTCCTTTTGAAAGGCACTATGAGCCGAGGTTTGATTCCTCTCAAGATCTCCTGGTTAGCACGTTCTGCCTGACCATTGGATTGAGGATGTGCAACTGATAAAACATCAAGCCTGAAGTGCTCCCTTTGACAAAACTCTTTCATAGCACCTTTAGACAAATTTGTCCCATTATCAGTCATGATACTATGAGGATAACCAAAAGTTCATCCGCTTGACAAACCGAACTGCAGTAGCTGTTGGAAATATGCCCTAGAGGCAATAATAAAATGGTAATTGTCCATTGTTCATGCTTTAAATGTATTATCCGGAAATCGTAATGCATGTGTGAATACATAGACCACAACATGTCCCTAGTGAGCCTCTAGTTGACTAGCTCGTTGATCAAAAGATGGTTACGGTTTCCTGACCATGGACATTGGATGTCATTGATAACAGGATCACATCATTAGGAGAATGATGTGATGGACAAGACCCAATCCTAAGCCTAGCACAAGATCGTGTAGTTCTTAAGCTAAAGCTTTTCCAATGTCAAGTATCCTTTCCTTAGACCATGAGATTGTGCAACTCCCGGATACCGTAGGAGTACTTTGGGTGTGCCAAACGTCATAGTGTAACTGGGTTGCTATAAAGGTACACTACGGGTATCCCCGAAAGTATCTGTTGGGTTGGCACGAATCGAGACTGAGATTTGTCACTCCGTATGACGGAGAGGTATCTCTGGGCCCACTTGGTAAGACATCATCGTAATGAGGTCAATGTGACTAAGGTGTTGGTCATGGGATGATGTGTTACGGAACGAGTAAAGAGACTTGCCGTAAGGAGATTGAACAAGGTATCGGTATACCGACGATCGAATCTCGGGCAAGTACTATACCGGTAGACAAAGGGAATTGTATACGGGGTTGATTGAATCCCCGACATCATGGTTCATCCGATGAGATCATCGTGGAACATGTGGGAGCCAATATGGGTATCCAGATCCCGCTATTGGTTATTGGCCGGAGAGGTATCTCGGTCATGTCTGCATGGTTCCCGAACCCGTAGGGTCTACGCACTTAAGGTTCGGTGACGCTAGAGTTGTTATGGGAATAGTATGTGGTTACCGAAGGATGTTTGGAGTCCCGGATGAGATCCCGGTCGTGACGAGGAACTCCGGAATGGTCCGGAGGCGAAGATCGATATATTGGACGAAGGGTATTGGAGTCCGGAATTGTTCCGGGGGTACCGGGTGACGACCAGCGTGTCCGAAAGTGGTTTTGGAGGCCCCGACAAGCGTTGGGGGGCCTTATGGGCCAACGGGATGGGGCACATCATCCCACTAAGGGGCAGAGTGCCCCTCCCACCCCATCTCACGTTACCTACAGAGGTGGGGGCGCCTCCCCTAGGGAAGCCGCCCCTCCCGGCTTGGGGGGCAAGTTTCCTAGGGGTGGGGGCGCCCAAACCCATCTAAGGTTTCCCCTGTGACCGTCGCCCCTCCCCTAGGGAAACCTTAGGGCGCCTCCTCCTCCCCCTTCCCCCTATACGTAGTGAGGGAGAGAGAGGGCAGCCGCACCCCTTCCCTGGCGCAACCCTCTTCCCCTCCCAACTCCTCCTCTTCCTCCGTAGAGCTTGGCGAAGCCTTGCCGGAGAACTACAAGCTCCACCACCATGCCATCGTGCTGCCGGAGCTCTTCCCCAACTTCTCCTCCCCCCCTTGCTGGACCAAGAAGGAGGAGACGTCCCCGGGCTGTACGTGTGTTGAACGCAGAGGCGTCGTTGTTCGGTGCTTAGATCGGAATCGACCGCGATCTGAATCGATGCGTGTACGACTCCACCAACCACGTTCTGTAACGCTTCCGCATCGCTATCTTCAAGGGTATGAAGATGCAATCCCTCCCTCTCGTTGCTAGTAAACTCCTTAGATGGATCTTGGTGATATGTAGGATTTTTTTGTTTTTCTATAACGATCCCCAACAATGGCATCATGAGCTAGGTCTATGCGTAGTTACTATGCACAAGTAGAACACAAGATTGTTGTGGGTGTAGATCATGTCAATTTACTTGCTGCTACTAGTCTTATCTTGATTTGGCGGCATCGTGGGATGAAGCGGCCCGGACCGACCTTACACGTACGCTTACGTGAGACAGGT
This sequence comes from Secale cereale, assembly GCA_902687465.1. NCBI lineage: Eukaryota > Viridiplantae > Streptophyta > Magnoliopsida > Poales > Poaceae > Secale > Secale cereale. The sequence continues at coordinate 809,914,492 of LR738710.1, read as the reverse complement.
TCCACCGACTGACATGCACTAGTTGCATAAGGTGGCTAGCGGGTGTCTGTCTCTCCCACTTTAGTCTGATCGGATTCGATGAAAAGGGTCCTTATGAAGGGTAAATAGTAATTGGCATATAACGTTGTGGTTTTGGCGTAGGTAAGAAACGTTCTTGCTAGAAACCTATAGCAGCCACGTAAAAACTTGCAACAACAATTAGAGGACGTCTAACTTGTTCTTGCAGCATGTGCCATGTGATGTGATATGGCCAAAAGGATGTGATGAATGATATATGTGATGTATGAGATTGATCATGTTCTTGTAATAGGAATCACGACTTGCATGTCGATGAGTATGACAATCGGCAGGAGCCATAGGATTTGTCTTATTTTATTGTATGACCTGCGTGCCATTGAAAACGCCATGCAATTACTTTACTTTATTGCTATCCGTTAGCCATAGTAGTAGAAGTAACATTTGGCGAGACAACTTCATGAAGACACGATGATGAAGATCATGATGATGAAGATCATGGTGTCATGCCGGTGACGATGATGATCATGGAGCCCTGAAGATGGAGATCAAAAGGAGCAAAATGATATTGGCCATATCATGTCACTATTTGATTGCATGTGATGTTTATCATGTTTTACATCTTATTTGCTTAGAACGACGGCAGCATAAATAAGATGATCTCTCACTAAAATTTTAAGAATTGTGTTCCCCCTAACTGTGCACCGTTGCCGAGGTTCGTTGTTTCGAAGCACCACATGATGATCGGGTGTGATAGGCTCTAACGTTCGCATACAACGGGTGTAAGCCAGATTTACACACGCAATACATTTAGGGTTGACTTGACGAGCCTAGCATGTACAGACATGGCCTCGGAACACGGAAGACCGAAAGGTCAAACATGAGTCGTATATAAGATGCGACCAACATGAAGATGTTCACCGTTGATGACTAGTCCGTCTCACGTGATGATCGAACACGGCCTAGTCGATTCGGATCATGTATCGCTTAAATGACTAGAGAGATGTCTATCTGAGTGGGAGTTCATTAAATTTGTTTAGATGAACTTAATTATCATGAACATAGTTTAAAATCTTTACAATATGTCTTGTAGATCTAGTGGCCCATGCTAATGTTGCCCTCAACTTCAACGCGTTCCTAGAGACAACCAAGCTGAAAGACGATGGTAGCAACTATATGGATTGGGTCCGTAACTTGAGGATCATCCTCATAGCTGCCAACAAAGCATATGTCCTTGAAGCACCGCTAGGTGATGCACCCATTTTCCCAGCAACTCAAGACGTTATGAACGCCTGGCAGTAGCGTAGTGATGATTACTCCCTGGTTCAGTGCGGCATGCTTTATAGCTTAGAATCGGGGCTCCAAAAGCGTTTTGAGTAGCACCGAGCATATGAGATGTTCCAAGAGCTGAAAATGGTTTTCTAAGATCATGCCCGAGTCGAGAGATATGAAGTCTCTGACAAGTTCTACAGTTGTAAGATGGAGAAGAATAGTTCTGTCAGCGAGCATATACTCAAAATGTCTGGGTTACATAACCGCTTGTCTCAGCTGGGAGTTAATCTCCCAGATGACACGGTCGTTGACAGAATCCTTCAGTCTCTCCCACCTAGCTACAAGAGCTTTATGATGAATTTCAATATGCAAGGGATGGAGAAGTCCATTCCCGAGGTATATTCAATGCTGAAATCAGCGGAGGTGGAGATCAAGAAAGAACATCAAGTGTTGATGGTGAATAAAACCACTAAGTTTAAGAAAGGCAAGGGTAAGAAGAACTTCAAGAAGGACGGCAAAGGAGTTGCGCGCCTGGTAAGCCAGTTGCCGGGAAGAAGCCAAAGAATGGACCCAAGCCTGAGACTGAGTGCTTTTATTGCAAGGGAACGGGTCACTGGAAGCAGAATTGCCCCAAATACTTAGCGGATAAGAAGGCCGGCAACGTCAAAGGTATATGTGATATACATGTTATTGATGTGTACCTTACCAGCGCTCGTAGTAGCTCCTGGGTATTTGATACCGGTGCAGTTGCTCACATTTGTAACTCAAAGCAGGAGCTGCGGAATAAGCGGAGACTGGCAAAGGACGAGGTGACGATGCGCGTCGGGAATGGTTCCAAGGTCGATGTGATCGCCGTCGGCACGCTACCTCTACATCTACCTTCGGGATTAGTTTTAAACCTCAATAATTGTTATTTAGTACCAACTTTGAGCATGAACATTCTATCTGGATGTCGTTTAATGCGAGATGGCTACTCATTTAAATCTGAGAATAATGGTTGTTCTATTTATATGAGAGAAATGTTTTATGGTCATGCCCCGCTGGTCAATGGTTTATTCTTATTGATTCTCAAACGTGATGTTACATATATTCATAGTGTGAATGCCAAAAGATGTAAGGTTGATAATGATAGTCCCACATACTTGTGGCACTGCCGCCTTGGTCATATTGGTGTCAAACGTATGAAGAAGCTCCATGCAGATGGACTTTTGGAGTCTCTTGATTATGAATCATTTGGCACGTGCGAACCATGCCTTTTGGGCAGGATTTCCAAGACTCCTTTCTCCGGAACAATGGAGTGAGCAACCAACTTGTCGGAAATCATACATACTGATGTGTGCGGTCCAATGAGTGTTGAAATTCGCGGTGGCTATCGTTATGTTCTCACCCTCACCGATGACTTAAGTAGATATGGGTATGTCTACCTAATGAAACACAAGTCTGAGACCTTTGAAAAGTTCAAGGATTTTCAGAATGAGGTTGAGAATCAACGTGACAGAAAAATAAAGTTCTTACGATCAGATCGTGGAGGAGGATATTTAAGTGACGAAATCGGCACGCACCTAAGGAAATGTGGAATTGTTTCACAACTGACGCCTCCTGGAACACCTCAACGTAATGGTGTGTCCGAACATCGTAATCGTACTATATTGGACATGGTGCGATCTATGATCTCTCTTACCGACTTACCGCTATCATTTTGGGGTTATGCTTTAGAGACTGCCGCATTCACTTTAAATAGGGCACCGTCTAAATCCGTTGAGACGACACCGTATGAACTATGGTTTGGTAAGAAACCTAAGTTGTCGTTTCTAAAAGTTTGGGGATCCGATGCTTATGTCAAGAAACTACAACGTGAAAAGCTCGAACCCAAATCGGAAAAATGCGTCTTCATAGGATACCCTAAGGAAACTATTGGGTATACCTTCTACCTCAGGTCCGAAGGCAAGGTCTTTGTTGACAAGAATGGATCCTTTCTGGAGAAAGAGTTTCTCTCAAAAGATGTAAGTGGGAGGAAGGTGGAACTTGATGAGGTGATTGTCACCCCTCTCGAACCGGAAAGTAGCGCAGCGCAGGAAGATAGTTCTGTGGTTCCTGCACCAACTAGAGAGGAAGTTAATGATAATGATCATGAAGCTTCAGATCAAGTTACTACTGAACTTCGTAGGTCCACGAGGACACGTTCCGCACCAGAGTGGTACGGCAACCCTGTCCTGGAAATCATGTTGTGAGACAACGGTGAACCTTCGAACTATGAAGAAGCGGTGGCGGGCCCGGATTCCAACAAATGGCTTGAAGCCATGAAATCCGAGATAGGATCCATGTATGATAACAAAGTATGGACTTTGGTTGACTTGCCCGATGATCGGTGAGCCATAGAAAATAAATGGATCTTTAAGAAGAAGAGTGACGCGGATGGAAATGTGACCATCTATAAGGCTCGACTTGTCACTAAGGGTTATCGACAAGTTCAAGGGATTGACTACGATGAGACTTTCTCTCCCGTAGCGATGCTGAAGTCCGTCCGAATCCTGTTAGCAATTGCCGCATTCTATGATTAAGAAATATGGAAAATGGACGTCAAAACGGCATTCCTTAACGGCTTCCTTAAGGAAGAACTGTATATGATGTATCCTGAAGGTTTTGTCGACCCTAAGAATGCTAACAAGGTATGCAAGCTCCAGCACTCCATCTATGGGCTGGTGCAAGCATCTCGGAGTTGGAACATTCGCTTTGATGAGGTGATCAAAGTGTTTGGGTTCATACAGACTTATGGAGAAACCTGTATTTATAAGAAAGTGATTGGGAGCTCTGTAAGATCTCTCATATTATATGTGGATGACATATTGCTGATGGGAAACGATGTAGAACTCTTGGAAAGCATAAAGGCCTACTTGAATAAGTGCTTTTCAATGAAGAACCTTGGAGAAGCTGCTTACACATTAGGCATCAAGATCTATAGAGATAGATCGAGACGCCTCATTGGTCTTTCACAAAGCACATACCTTGACAAGATATTGAAGAAGTTCAATATGGATCAGTCCAAGAATGGGTTCTTGCCTGTATTGCAAGGTGTGAAATTGAGCGTAGCTCAATGCCCGACCATGGCAGAAGATAGAGAAAAGATGAGTGTCATCCCCTATACCTCAGCCATAGGTTCTATTATGTATGCCATGCTGTGTACCAGACCTGATGTGAACCTTGCCATAAGTTTGGTGGGGAGGTACCAAAGTGATCTCGGTATGGAACACTGGACATTGGTCAAGAACATCCTGAAGTACCTGAAAAGGACTAAGGATATGTTTCTCGTTTATGGAGGTGACGAAGAGCTCATCGTAAAGGGTTACGTCGATGCTAGCTTTGACACATATCCGGATGACTCCAAGTCACAAACCGGATACATGTATATTTTGAATGGTGGGCCAGTCAGCTGGTGCAGTTGCAAGCAAAGCGTCGTGGCGGCATCTACATGTGAAGCGGAGTACATAGCTGCTTCCGAAGCAGCGCAGGAAGGAGTCTGGATGAAGGAGTTCATCACCGACCTAGGAGTTATTCCAAGCGCGTCGGGCCAGATGACTCTCTTCTGTGACAGCAATGGAGCTATGCCATTGCTAAGGAGCCCAGGTTCCACAAGAAGACCAAGCACATCAAGCGCCGTTTCAACTCCATCCGAAATTATATTCAAGATGTAGACATATATATTTGTAAAGTGCATACGGATCTAAATGTCGCAGATACGTTAACAAAACCTCTTCCACGAGCAAAACATGATCAACACCAGAATTCTATGGGTGTTCGATTCATCACAATGTAACTAGATTATTGACTCTAGTGCAAGTGGGAGACTGTTGGAAATATGCCCTAGAGGCAATAATAAAATGGTTATTATTATATTTCCTTATTCATGATAATTGTCTATTGTTCATGCTTTAAATGTATTATCCGAAAATCGTAATGCATGTGTGAATACATAGACCACAACATGTCCCTAGTGAGCCTCTAGTTGACTAGCTCATTGATCAATAGATGGTTACGATTTCCTGACCATGGACATTGGATGTCATTGATAACGGGATCACACATCATTAGGATAATGATGTGATGGACAAGACCCAATCCTAAGCCTAGCACAAGATCGTGTAGTTCGTATGCTAAAGCTTTTCCAATGTCAAGTATCCTTTCCTTAGACCATGAGATTGTGCAACTCCCGGATACCGTAGGAGTACTTTGGGTGTGCCAAATGTCACAACATAACTAGGTGGCTATAAAGGTACACTACGGGTATCCCCGAAAGTATCTATTGGGTTGGCACGAATCGAGACTGGGATTTATCACCCCGTATGACGGAGAGGTATCTCTGGGCCCACTCGGTAAGACATCATCGTAATGAGCTCAATGTGACTAAGGGGTTGGTCACGGGATGATGTGTTATGGAACGTGTAAAGAGACTTGCTGTAACGAGATTGAACAAGGTATCGGTATACCGACGATCGAATCTCGGGCAAGTACTATACCGGTAGACAAAGGGAATTGTATACGGGATTGATTGAATCCCCGACATCGTGGTTCATCCAATGAGATCATCGTGGAACATGTGGGAGCCAATATGGGTATCCAGATCCGGCTATTGGTTATTGGCCGGAGAGGTATCTCGGTCATGTCTGCATGGTTCCCGAACCCGTAGGGTCTACACACTTAATGTTCGGTGACGCTGAAGTTGTTATGGGAATAGTATGTGCTTACAGAAGGTTGTTCGGAGTCCCAGATGAGATCCCAGACGTGATGAGGAACTCCGGAATGGTCCGGAGGCAAAGATCGATATATTAGACGAAGGGTATTGGAGTCCGGAATTGTTCCAGGGGTACCGGGTGGCGACCAGCGTTTCCGAAAGTGGTTTCGGAGGCCCCGACAAGCGTTGGGGGGCCTTATGGGGCAAGGGGAGGGGGCACATCAGCCCACTAAGGGGCTGAGCGCCCCTCCTACCCCATCTCATGTAACCTGGAGAGGTGGGGGAGCCGCCCCTCCCGTCTTGGGGGGCAAGTTTCCTAGGGGTGGGGGCGCCCAAACCCATCTAGGGTTTCCCCTGTGGTCGCCGCCCCTGCCCTAGGGAAACCCTAGGGCGCCTCCTCCTCCCACTTCCCCCTATATATAGTGAGGGAGAGAGAGGGCAACCGCACACCTTCCCTAGCGCAGCCCTCTTCCCCTCCCAACTCCTCCTCTTCCTCCATAGAGCTTGGCGAAGCCCTGCCGGAGAACTGCAAGCTCTACCACCACGCCGTCGTGCTGCCAGAGCTCTTCCCCAACTTCTCATTCCCCCTTGCTGGATCAAGAAAGAGGAGACGTCCCCGGGCTGTACGTGTGTTGAATGCGAAGGCGCCGTTGTTCGGCGCTTAGATCGGAATCGACCGCGATCTGAATCGCTGCGTGTACGGCTCCACCAACCGCGTTCTTGTAACACTTCCGCATCGCGATCTTCACGGGTATGGAGATGCACTCCCTCCCTCTCGTTGCTAGTAAACTCCATAGATGGATCTTGGTGATGCATAGGAATTTTTTTTTGTTTTTCTGCAATGATCCCCAACAGTAGCCGCCTCACAATTGCTGACCGGCCGTGTCTCAACCCACTTGGTAAACTTGTCAACCGCCACCAGGAGGTGGGTCTTCTTATCCTTGGACCTCTTGAATGGGCCAACCATATCCTGCCCCCAGACTGAAAATGACCAAGTGATTGGGATCATCCTCAATTCCTGCGCCGGCACATGAGCTTGCCTTGCAAATTTCTGACACCCATCACACTTACTAACAATATCCTCTGCATCTGCATGAGCCGTCAACCAAAAAAATCCATGACGAAATGCTTTAGCCACCAAGGATTGTGAGCCGGCGTGATGACCACAATCGCCTGCATGTATCTCTTGCAAAATTTCATGTCCCTTCTCAGGAGAAACACAACGTTGAAAGACACTAGTCATGCTGCATCGATGTAACTCGTCGTTGACAATAGTCATAGATTTAGAATGTTGTGTGATATGGCGCGCCAAGTTTTCATCCTCGGGTAACTCGCCATGAGTAAGATAAGCTAGATAAGGCAACGTCCAGCCATGAATAGCATGGAGCGCCACCACCAGCTGCCCCTCCAGTTCAGGTATTGCAAGTTCCTCTTCAGATGGTAATTTGACCAAAGAATTGTGTAATTTGTCCAGGAACACATTAGGGGTACCGGCTTACGTTGAGACCCAAGCCAGGACAATGCATCAGCCACCTCATTCTTTCGTCGATCGATGTGATCCACCTGGTAATCCTTAAAGTGACCAACAATAGTATCAACCGCTTGACGATAAGCCGCCATGAGCGGGTCTTTAGAATCCCACTTGCAGAAACTTGCTGAGCCACGCAGTTTGAGTCGCCTAGACATCTGACCCGGCTTAAACTCATCTCCTTGGCCATACGAAGCACATGGAGTAAAGCTTCATACTCAGCTGCATTGTTAGTACACGAAACATTAGCCTTAAAACTTAAGATAATTTATCACCTCATGGGTAAGTTAAAATAACTCCAGACCCCGAGCCTTCCAATTGCCTAGAACCATCAAAGTGGATTGTCCAGTATGTGTTGTCAGGCTTCTCCTCAGGTGTTTGCGACTCACCATGAACACCACAAACACCAGTTTCTGCCAATGTGGGTATCTTTGCTTGGACTCAGTCAGGACCTCACTGACATAGTAAGCCGGCCATTGGAGTGGGTACTCTTTACCTGCCTCCTTGCGCTCCACGACAACTACCATGCTTACAACTTTATTATTAGCTGCCACGTACAAGAGCAAATGCTCTTTGTCTATGGGAGCAGCTAGGATCGGCGGCTCAACCAACTTTCTCTTGAGGGTCTCAAACGCTTGATCAGCAGCATCACTCCAGACAAAGTGATCTGTCTTTTTCGTCATCTGATACAAAAGAATTGCTTTCTCCTCTAGACGACTTATGAACCGGCTTAAGGCCGCAATATGACCCGCCAGACGCTGGATGTCATTGACACACATCGGCTTAGAAAGTGAAGTGATGGCCTTAATTTTCTCTGGGTTAGCTTCAATGCCCTGTTCCGAGACCAGAAAACCTTGCAATTTACCTGCAGGCACACCAAAAACACATTTGGCCGGGTTAAGCATCATCATATAGACCCAGATATTGTCAAAAGTTTCTTTCAAATCATCCAGGAGAGTCTCCTTCTTCCTAGACTTGACCACAATATCATCCACGTAAGCATGAACATTGCGCGCAATCTGACTGTGAAAACAATTTCGAACACAGCGCTGGTAAGTCGCCTGGGCACTCTTGAGCCCAAAAGGCATAGAAACATATCAGAAAGCCCCAAAAGGTGTGATGAAGGACATTTTCTCTTGGTCTTTAACTACCATTTTGATCTGATGATAACCCGAATACGCATCCAGGAAGCATAAACTCTCACAACCCGCCGTTGCATCAATGATATGGTCGAGATGAGGGAGAGAAAATGGATTAGCTGGACAAGCCTTGTTGAGATCTGTGTAATCGACACACATACGTCATGTGCCATTTTTCTAAAGTACAAGCACATGGTTAGCCAACCACTCAAGGTGAAAAACTTCCATGATAAACCTAGCCGCCAAGAGCCAGGCTACCTCTTCTCCAATAGCTTTGTGTCCCTCTTCATTGAAACGACAAAGGAACTCCTTAACCAGCTTAAATTTGGGATCCACATTAAGACTATGATCAGAAAATTCTCTCGGTACACCCGACATGTCAAAAGGTTTCCATGCAAAGATGTCCTGATTCTCATGGATGAATTCGATGAGCGCCCTTTCCTATTTAGGATCCATATTAGCCCCCATAGTAAACTGCTTAGATGAGTCGCCAGGGACAAAATCCACTTGCTTAGTGTCATCAACTGACTTAAACTTCAACAGAGGGTCATGCATAGTACTGGGCTTCTTCAGAGGGGTCATATCAGCCAGGTCAACATTGTCCTTGTAATATTTGAGCTCTTTTGTAGCACATGCCAATTCTGCATAAGCTACATCTCCTTCCTCGCACTCCAAGGCGACTTTCCGATCACCATGAACCGTAATCATTTCGTTTGGCCCAGGCATCTTAAGCTCCAAGTAAATATAACAAGGGTGAGCCATAAATCGAGCATAAGTCGGTCGTCCGAACAGAGTGTGATATGGACTCTTGATTAACCACCTCAAACCATACGGTCTATGCTCTGTAATTATGGTCATCACCAAAAGCCACTTCCAGCGCTATCTTCCCCACCAGATATGCCGACTTACCAGGCACCACACCATGGAACACTATAGAGGACGGTTTGAGATGCTTGTCAGTCAGATTCATTCGGCGAAAGGTATCATAGTATAATATGTTGATGCTGCTACCACCATCCATGAGAACTTTCATGAACTTATAACTGCCCACTTGAGGGGCTACCACCAATGCTAAATGACCCGGATTATCTACCCGGGGCGGGTGAACTTCCCGACTCCATGTGATCGGATGCTCTGACCATCGTAGGTATTGGGGTACTGCCGACTCAACCATATTGACTGCGCGCTTACAAACCTTCTGATCTCGTTTGCGAAGACTTGTAGTGAAAACATGGTACTGCCCCTGTTAAGTTGCTTTGGATTACTCTGATATCCTGTCCGATTATTTTGCTGCTGGTTACCTTGACCAGACTGCTGATTATAACCACCCTGACACTGATGACCAGAATTTGAGCAACCACCACCAATGCGGGACTCTTGAGAGCCATATCACACCTGTCGGGTGGCCCGTTGCCATTATCATGATGCTGGTTAAGGTTGTAATTCCTGAACTCCCGCATAATGAAACAATCCTTCCAGGCATGTGTAGATGACCTATCAGGAAAACTATGCTTCGGGCACAGATCATTCAGTGCTGCCTCAAGATTAAAAGGCTTTGCCGCACCAAAAGGGGCTTACCATTACCATTGCGGTGCTTGTTTTTGTAGCCAGTGTTGGTGTTAGCTACTAGATCTGACCCGCCATCGGGGTGTTTGCGCTTATCACCGTTACCCTGGTTGTTACCATTATGCCCTGCTACATTCTGCTGCCAACCCTTACCATTTCTATTCTTCTTACCCTTGTTAGATTTCTCATCATCAGATCCAGGGTCCTTCGTGTTATCAGAGTCTGCATATTTAATGAGAGCCGTCATGAGCCCACCCATGTCTTTGCAACAACGTTTAAGCCGCCCGAGCTTTTGTTTAAGGGGGACAAAATGACAGTTCTTCTCCAAGACCAGAACCACCTGACTCACCGCAATGCTATCCGATGAATGAATAATAGCGGAGACCTGTCGGACCCAATGGTGGGCGGACTCATCCTCACGTTTGTGATGCCCGGATAATTAAGCTACAGTAAACCTCTGCTAATGACGCCATTGATACGTCTCCAACGTATCTATAATTTTTTATTGTTCCATGCTATTATATTATCTGTTTTGGATGCTTAATGGGCTTTAATATCCTCTTTTATATTATTTTTGGGACTAACCTATTCACCGATGGCCTAGTGCCAATTCCTGTTTTTTTGCCTATTTCAGTGTTTTGCAGAAATGGAATACCAAGCGGAGTCCAAACGGAACGAAACCTTTGGGAGGATCTTTCTTGGACCGAAAGCAAACCAGAAAATTGGAGTTGAAGTCTAGAACGCCATGAGGCGACCATAAGGCAGGAGGGCGCACCCCACCCTCGTGGGCCCCTCGTAGCTCCACCGACATACTTCTTACGCCTATATATACCCTTATACCCTAGAAACATCGGGGAGAGCAACGAAACCCCTTTTCCACTGCCACAACCTTCTGTACCCATGAGATCACATCTTGGGGCCTTTTCCGACGCTCCGCCGAAGAGGGAATCGATCATGAAGGGCTTCTACATCAACACCATAGCCTCTCTGATGATGTGTGATAAGTTAACCATAGACCTTTGGGTCCATAGTTATTAGCTAGATGACTTCTTCTCTCTCTTTGATTCTCAATACAAAGTTCTCCTCGATGTTCTTGGAGATCTATTCGATGTAATATTCTTTTGCAGTGTGTTTGTCGAGATCCGATGAATTGTGGATTTATGGTCAAGTTTATCTATGAATAATATTTGGTTCTTTTCTGAATTCTTATATGCATGATTTGGTATCTTTGCAAGTCTCTTCAAATTATCGGTTTAGTTTGGCCTACTAGATTGATCTTTCTTGCAATGGGAGAAGTGCTTAGCTTTGGGTTCAATCTTGCGGTGTCCTTTCCCAGTGACAACAGGGGCAGTAAGGCACGTATTGTATTGTTGCCATCGAGGATAAAAAGATGGGGTTTATATCATATTGCTTGAGTGTATCCGTCTACATCACATCATCTTGCTTAATGCGTTACTATGTTCTTATGAACTTAATACTCTAGATGCACGGTGGATAGTAGTCGATGTGTGGAGTAATAGTAGTAGATGCAGAATCGTTTCGGTCTAGTTGACACGGACGTGATGCCTATACTCATGATCATTGCCTAGATACTCTCATAACTATGCACTTTTCTATCAATTGCTTAGCAGTAATTTGTTAACCCCCCGTAATTTATGCTATCTCGAGAGAAGCCACTAGTGAAACCTATGGCCCCCGGGTCCATTTTCTATCATATAAGTTTTCGATCTACAAGTCTAGTTTCCTATTTATTTTATTTAGCAATCTTTAATTTCCAATCTATACAACAAAAATACAAAAAATATTTATCTTATTATCTTTATCAGATCTCACTTTTGCGAGTGGTCGTGAAGGGATTGATAACCCCTTTATCGTGTTGGTTGCAAGGTTCTTGATTGTTTGTGTAGGTACTAGGAGACTTGAGCGTTGTCTCCTACTGGATTGATACCTTGGTTCTCAAAACTGAGGGAAATACTTACGGTACTTTGCTGCATCACCCTTTCCTCTTCAAGGGAAAACCAATGCATGCTCAAGAGGTAGCAAGAAGGATTTCTGGCGCCGTTGCCGGGGATTTCTTCGCCAAGTGAAGATATACCAAGTACCTATCATAAACGCTTCTCCCTCGCATTACCTTATTTGCCATTCGCCTCTCGTTTTCCTCTCCCCCACTTCTAAAATGATTTTAGAAAACATTTGCCCTTTCCTTGCCCCTCTTCCGTTCGCCTCTTTTTGCTCGCTTCTTGTGCGTCCGTGTGTTATATCGTTTGTTTCGCCCTAATGGCTAGCACCTTCACCCCTCCTTTGTCTCATAACTTTGAAGTTCTTCACTTCAAACAGAGACCGGGAGAAAATTTAAAAGATGCTTGGTATATAATGATAGAATCCTATCATAATTGCCCTATTAGAAGGGGATTTCAAGATTTTACTCCATAATTTTTATGTTGGATTAAACATGCCCCATAGGCAACTCTTGGATTTTGCCGCAAAAGGGAATTTTATCGAGATTGATCCCAACATTGCTTATGAGATAGTAGAAGGAGTAGTCGGGATTTTACCCCTACAAAAGGAATTACAACACACTCAGGAAGGGACACAAGTTTTTGAGAAACTATGTGAAGTAACGAAAATTTTGCAAAAATCACTTGAACCCCTCAAAAGTGTTAGTGGAAACCTCCACCGTATGAATATGTTGATCAATCTTTGCAATAAGTATTTGGATGCTTTAGATATAAAGATTTCTGAATTTGAAGGGAAACATAAAGAACCCCCTGGGTTTGAGCATAACCCCATTAAAATATAAAAACCGAAGATGATAATACCTAGAGCAATTCTTGTTTTTATGCCTAGCTAGGGGCGTTAAACGATAGCGCTTGTTGGGAGGCAATCCAATTTTATTTTCTTTGTTTTTTGCTTATGTTTAGTAATTAATAATTCATATAGCTTCTGTTTATATGTGGTTTTATGTTTTAATTAGTGTTTGTGCCAAGTAGAACCTTTGGGGAGACTTGGGTGAAGTCTTTGCGACCTTGTTGTAAAAAACAGAAACTTTTGCGCTCACGAGATTAGCTGCCATTTTTTACTGGAGAGTGCTTTTAGGTTGATTATTTTTGCAGATGATTAATAGAGAAATTTCTCACGTCCACGAATTTATTTCAGAATTTTTAGAGTTACAGAAGTATTCGAAAGTTACAGATGCTACAGACTATTCTGTTTTTGACAGATTTTGTTTTTCCTGTGTTGTTTGCTTATTTTGATGAATCTATGAGTAGTATCGGGGGGTATGAACCATAGAGAAGTTGGAATACATTAGGTTTAACACCAATATAAATACATAATGAGTTCAATACAGTACCTTAAAGTGGTGGTTTGTTTTCTTATTCTAACGGAGCTCACGAGATTTTCTGTTAAGTTTTGTGTAGTGAAGTTTTCAAGTTTTTGGGTAAGGATTTGATGAACTATGGAATAAAGATGTGGCAAGAGCCTAAGCTTGGGGATTCCCAAGGCACCCCAAGGTAAAATTCAAGGACAACCAAAAGCCTAAGCTTGGGTATGCCCCGGGAAGGCATCCCCTCTTTCGTCTTCGTCTATTAGTAACTTTACTTGAGACTATATTTTTATTCACCACATGATATGTGTTTTGCTTGGAGCGTCTTGTATGATTTGAGTGTTTGATTTTTAGTTTACCACAATCATCCTTGCTGTACACACCTTTTGGGATTGGCACACATGAATCGGAATTTATTAGAATACTCTATGTGCTTCACTTATATCTTTTGAGCTAGATAATTTTGCTCTAGTGCTTCACTTATATCTTTTTAGAGCACGGTGGTGGTTTTATTTTATAAAAATCATTGATCTCTCATGCTTCACTTATATTATTTTGAGAGTCTTTTAGAACAGCATGGTAATTTTCTTTGGCTAAAAAACTAGTCCTAATATGATGGGCATCCAAGATGGGTATAATAAAAACTTTCATATAAAGTGCGTTGAATACTATGAGAAGTTTCATGCTAGATGATTGTTTTGAGATATGAGGATGGTGATATTAGAGTCATGCTAGTAGAGTAATTGTGAATTTGATAAATACTTGTTTTGAGGTTTGCAAGTCCCGTAGCATGCACGTATGGTAACCGTTGTGTAACAAATTTGAAGCATGAGGTATTTCTTTGATTGTCTTCCTTTATGTGGAGGTCGGGATCGCGCGATGGTTAACTCCTACCAACCCTTCCCCTAGGAGCATGCGTGTAGTGCTTGGTTTTGATGACTTGTAGATTTTTTCAATAAGTATGTGATTTCTTTATGACTAATGTTGAGTCCATGGATTATACGCACTCTCACCCTTCCACCATTGCTAGCCTCTCTCGTACCGCGCAACTTTCGCCGGTACCATACACCCGCCATATACCTTCCTAAAAACAGCCACCATACGTACCTATTATGGCATTTCCATAGCCATTCCGAGATATATTGCCATGCAACTTTCCACCGTTCCGTTTATTAAGACACGCTCCATCATTGTCATAATGCCTTGCATGATCATGTAGTTGACACTGTATTTGTGGCAACAACACCATTCATAATTTTTTCATACATGTCACTCTTGATTCATTGCACATCCCGGTACACCACCGGAGGCATTCATCTACAGTCATATTTTGTTCTAAGTATCGAGTTGTAATCCTTGAGTTGTAAAAGAAATAGAAGTGTGATGATCATCATTATTAGAGCATTGTCCCGTGTGAGAAAAAAAGGCCAAAGAAGCCAATGAAAAAAAGAAAAAAAAGAAAAAAATGAAAGAAATGCCAAAGAAGCCAATGAAAAAGAGAGAGAGAGAGAGAGAAAAATAGAGAAGGAACAATGCTACTATCTTTTTTCCACACTTGTGCTTCAAAGTAGCACCATGATCTTCATGATAGAGAGTCTCTTGTTTTGTTACTTTCATATACTAGTGGGAATTTTCATTATAGAACTTGGCTTGTATATTCCAATGATGGGCTTCCTCAAATGCCCTAGGTCTCGCGAGCAAGCAAGTTGGATGCACACCCACTTAGTTTCTTTTGTTGAGTTTTCATACATTTATAGCTCTAGTGCATCCGTTGCATGGCAATCCCTACTTATTCACATTGATATCTATTGATGGTCATCTCCATAGCCCATTAATACGCCTAGTTGATGTGAGACCATCTTCATCCTTTTTGTCTTCTGCACAACCACCATTCTATTCCACCTATAGTGATATATCCATGGCTCACGCTCATGTATTGGATGAAAGTTGAAAAAGTTTGAGAATACTAAAGTATGAAAGAATTGCTTCGTTGAAACCGGGGTTGTGCATGATTTGAATATTTTGTGTGACGAAGATTGAGCATAGACAAACTATATGATTTTGTAGGGATGTACTTTCTTTGGCCATGTTATTTTGAGAAGACATAATTGCTTTGATAGTATGCTTGAGGTGTTATTTTTTTATGTCAATATTAAACTTTTGTCTTGAATCTTTCAGATCTGAACATTCATACCATAGTAAAGAAAATTGCATTGATAATTATGTTAGGTAGCATTCCACATCAAAAATTCTGTTTTTATCATTTACCCACTCGAGGACGAGCATGAATTAAGCTTGGGGATGCTTGATACGTCTCCAATGTATCTATAATTTTTTTATTGTTCCATGCTATTATATTATCTATTTTGGATGTTTAATGGGATTTAATATTCTCTTTTGTATTATTTTTGGGACTAACCTATTAACCGTAGGCCCAATGCCAATTCTTGTTTTTTTGCCTATTTCAGTGTTTTGCAGAAAAGGAATACCAAACGGAGTCCAAACGAAACGAAACCATCAGGAGGATCTTTCTCGGTCCGAAAGCGAACTAGAAGACTTGGAGTTGAAGTATGGAACGCCACGAGGTGCCCACGAGGTAGGAGAGCACGCCCAGGGGGGTAGGCACGCCCCCACCCTCGTGGGCCCCTCGTAGCTCCACCGACGTACTTCTTCCGCATATATATGCCCTTATACCCTAGAAACATCGGGGAGAGCAACGAAACCGCTTTTCCACCATCGCAACCTTCTATACCCGTGAGATCCCATCTTGGGGCCTTTTCCGGCACTCCGCCGGAGGGGGAATCGATCACGGAGGGCTTCTACATCAACACCATAGCCTCTCCGGTGATGTGCGAGTAGTTTACCACAGACCTTCGGGTCCATAGTTATTAGCTAGATGACTTCTCATGTCTACTACGCAACCTTCTCCTTGTAGACGTTGTTGGGCCTCCAAGTGCAGAGGTTTGTAGGACAGTAGCAAATTTCCCTCATGTGGATGACCTAAGGTTTATCAATCCATGGGAGGCGTAGGATGAAGATGGTCTCTCTCAAACAACCCTGCAACCAAATAACAAAGAGTCTCTTGTGTCCCCAACACACCCAATACAATGGTAAATTGTATAGGTGCACCAGTTCGGCGAAGAGATGGTGATACAAGTGCAATATGGATGGTAGATATAGGTTTTTGTAAACCGAAAATATAAAAACAGCAAGGTAACTAAAGATAAAAGTGAGCATAAACGGTGTCGCAATGATAGGAAACAAGGCCTAGGGTTCATACTTTCACTAGTGCAAGTTCTCTCAACAAGGATAACATAATTGGATCATATTACTAGCCCTCAACATGCAACAAAGAGTCACTCCAAAGTCACTAATAGCGGAGATCAAACGAAGAGATTATGGTAGGGGTACGAAACCACCTCAAAGTTATTCTTTCTGATCGATCTATTCAAGAGTCCGTAGTAACGTTCAATCTATCATAGAGTTTGTACTAGAATAACACCTTAAGATACAAATCAACCAAAACCCTAATGTCACCTAGATACTCCATTGTCACCTCAAGTATCCGTGGGCATGATTTTACGATATGCATCACACAATCTCAGATTCATCTATTCAACCAACACAAAGTACTTCAAAGAGTGCCCCAAAGTTTCTACCAGAGAGTCAAGACGAAAACGTGTGCCAACCCCTATGCATAGATTCCCAAGGTCATGGAACCCGCAAGTTGATCACCAAAACATACATCAAGTGAATCACGTGACATCCCATTGCCACCACAGATAAACACATGCAAGACATACATCAAGTGTTCTCAAATCCTTAAAGACTCAATCCGACAAGATAACTTCAAAGGGAAAACTCAATCCATTACAAGAGAGTAGAGGGGGAGAAGCATCATAAGATCTAACTATAATAGCAAAGCTCGCGATACATCAAGATCGTGCCATCTCAAGAACACGAGAGAGAGATCAAACACATAGCTAACGATACATACCCTCAGCCCCGAGGGTGGACTACTCCCTCCTCGTCATGGAGAGCGCCGAGATGATGAAGATGGCCACCGGTGAGGGTTCCCCCCTCCGGGAGGGTGCCGGAACGGGGTCAAGATTGGTTTTCAGTGGCTACACAGGCTTTCGGTGGCGGAGCTCCCGATCTAGGTTACTTTTCAGAGGTTTATGTATTTATAGGATTTTTTGGCGCAGGTCTCACGTCTGGGGGGGGGGGGTCTCCGGGCTGTCCATGAGATAGGGGGCGCTCCGACTTGGGGTGGGCGCGCCCCCCACCCTCGTGGGCAGCCCGTTACTCTCCTGGCCCTACTCTTTTACTTCGGGGGCTTCTTTTGGTCCAGAAAAAATCATCAAAAATTGGCTCGTCAATTGGACTCCGTTTGGTATTCCTTTTCTGTAAAACTCAAAAACAGGGAAAAAACAGAAACTGGCACTGGGCTCTGGGTTAATAGGTTAGTCCCAAAAATAATATAAAAGTGTATGACAAAGCCCATTAAGAATCCAATACATCATAAATAATAGCATGGAACAATAAAAAATTATAGATACGTTGGAGACGTATCAAGCATCCCCAAGCTTAATTCCTGCTCGTCCTCGAGTAGGTAAATGATAAAAAAGAATTTTTGATGTGGAATGCTACCTAACATAATTCTCAATGCAATTCTTTTTATTGTGGCATGAATGTTCAGATCCGAAAGATTCAAGATAAAAGTCTATATTGACACAAGAATAATAATACTTCAAGCAAACTAACAAAGCAATCATGTCTTCTCAAAATACTATGGCTAAAGAAAGTTATCCCTACAAAATCATATAGTCTGGCTATGCTCCCTCTTCATCACACAAAATATTCATATCATGCACAACCCCGGTTTCAGCCAAGCACTTGTTTTCATACTCTATTCTTTCAACCCTTTCAACTTTCACGCAATACATGAGCGTGAGCCACAGACATAGCACTATGGGTGGAATAGAGTGGTGGTTGTGGAGAAGACAAAAAGGAGGGAGATAGTCTCACATCGACTAGGCGTATCAACGGGCTATGGAGATTCCCATCAATAGATAACAATGTGAGTGAGTAGGGATTGCCATGCAACGGATGCACTAGAGCTAAATAGGTATGAAAGCTCAACAAAAGAAACTAAGTGGGTGTGCATCCAACTTGCTTGCTCATGAAGATCTAGGGCATTAGAGGAAGCCCATCGTTGGAATATACAAGCCAAGTTCTATAATGAAAATTCCCACTAGTATATGAAAGTGACTAAACATGAGACTCTCTATCATGAAGAACATGGAGCTACTTTGAAGCACAAGTGTGGAAAAAGATAGTAGCAATTGTACCTTTTTCTTTTTTTCTTTTTTGGGCCTTTTTTTTCTTTGGACTTTTTTAGGGGCTTTCTTTATTTAGCCTTTCCTTATATGGGACAATGCTCTAATAATGATGATCATCACACTTATATTGATTTACAACTCGATATTACAACTCGATACTAGAACAAAGTATGACTCTATATGAATGCCTCCGGCGGTGTACCGGGATATGCAATGAATCAAGAGTGACATGTATGAAAAATTATACATGGTGGCCTAGCCACAAATACGATGTCAACTACATGATCATGCATGGCAATATGACAATGATGAAGTGTG
Source organism: Secale cereale (assembly GCA_902687465.1). Lineage (NCBI taxonomy): Eukaryota > Viridiplantae > Streptophyta > Magnoliopsida > Poales > Poaceae > Secale > Secale cereale. The sequence continues at coordinate 809,895,258 of LR738710.1, read as the reverse complement.
TCATAACAAACAGAATGGTGGAAAGTTGCATGGCAATATATCTCGGAATGGCTATGGAAATGCCATGATAGATAGGTATGGTGGCTGTTTTGAGGAAGATATATGGTGGCTGTTTTGAGGAAGATATATAGTGGGTGTATGGTACCGGCGAAAGTTGCGCGGTACAAGAGAGGGTAGAAATGGTGGAAGGGTGAGAGTGCGTATAATCCATGGACTCAACATTAGTCATAAGAACTCATATACTTATTGCTAAAATCTATGAGTCAGCAAAACAAAGCAATCAACGCATGCTCCTAGGGGGGGAGGTTGGTAGGAGTTAACCATCGCGTGCCCCCGACCTCCACACAAAGGATGACACTCTACAAATACCTCTTGCTCTAACTTCGTCACATACACGGTTCACCATCCGTGCATGCTACGGGAATCACTAACTTTAACACAAGCATTTCTCAATTTCATAATAACTCCACTAGCATGACTCTAATATCACTATCCTCATATCTCAAAACAATTATCAAGCATCCAACTCTCATCATATTCAATGCACTTAGTGTGAAAGTTTTTACTACATTGATATTGGACGTCTATTATGTGAAGGCAAGTTTCATAGCCAAAGCACATTACCATGCTGTTTTAATAGGCACTCAAAAGGATATAAGTGAAGCATGAGAGTTCATCTATGTCGGGGGAAACTGTCCGCCACGAACACCTATGGGACCGGAGCCCCTTGTCTGTGCGGTACGAGGGCGGAGGGAGCACAAAGAGCGGATCGTGGCGAGCACGCGGGCAGTTTTACCCAGGTTCGGGCCGCACGGATGCGTAAAACCCTACTCCTGCTTGGTTGTGTATTGAGTTGAGTGCTCGGGAGCTTGAAGAAGCAGCTACACCGAGCGTGAGAGTGATCTAGGTTCCGAACCTCCTCCACGTTGTGCATGGGCCTCCTTTTATAGTGTAAGGGGTCACCGACAGGTGTCAACGTAGGAGAAAGGGGTAAAAAAGTAAAAGAGGCGGTAGTTGTAACAGTGCGGGAACAGTGGAGCTACAGTACAGAACAGTGGTCTATACCTACTTTAACAGTGGGGGACAAGGGCATTTAATGCCCGTCGCCGTCGACCCCAAAAGCTCCCGCCTTAGCGTCTCCGTCCGCCACGGCGATGGATCCATCACCGTGGAGTGCCACCGTGTACCCCAGGCTGCACAGCCATCCGCCACGCGTCCCCGGATAGGCCCCAGGGCGACGCGTGGGCCGATGAGCTGGAGCGCGGGCACACAGCGCAGCCTCCCCGGCAAGCACCTTGCCGGGGGCCTCGATCTTGCCGGGCCCGGGAGCTTGCCGCTCCCCGGGCCCCTTGCCGGGGCGCGTATAGCGCCGAGGCGTAGTCTTCTAGTCTTCCTGGCAAGCACCTCTTGCCAGGGTCTTGTGATAGCGGGATGGTCTTGAGCCTGGTACGGCCTTCCCGGCAAGCTCCTCTTGCCGGGGTCTTGGTCTTATGTATTGTATACTTTGTTTTTGAATGGTTCAATATAGAGCAGGAAGGTCTCCGGCGAGCGCGCGGTAAACCCTGCCGCGGGAAGCTGCAACTGCCCGTGCACAAGTTGGGGTACTGAGGTACCCCCTACCTTAGTACACCGACAGGAGCCCCCGGGCCTGGGCCACACACGGTGCCGAGCGCTGTTGGGCCAGGCCCAAAACAGTGCACGGGCATCCGCGGCCCGCGGCGCGCCGAATCCACTTCCATATCCGCCGCACCCCACGGTAACGGCACGCGTCGATCGCGGCGCCGTGGGATGGGACGTGCGCACGATCTCTTAATGGAAAGGGCGAAACGCCCCCCACTCCCCCATAAAAGCAGAGGTAGCGGGCGCGGTTCCCCTCCTTGCGCTCTCATTACGTCGTCTTCCTCCTGCAAAAGATTCCCTCTTGTGCTCTGCCTCCACATCTTCGCCGCCGCCGAGCTCTTCGTTCCCCTCCTTCCGCCGCGTCCGCCATGGCCCCAAAGACCGACAAGGCGAAGGCGGAGAAGGCCAAGAAGGAGAAATCGGAGCAAGCGGCCAAGCTCATCGCGTACCGGAAGCGGCATGTCGTCTTCCCGCCGAAGCTCGGCGTGCGGGAGCTCTGGAACAAGTACTACTTGTTCTGGTCCAAGGAAACCGACGCGCATCCCCGCACGCGAGCATATCCGGCCGCCGCCAAGGACAGCTATCCTGGCGGGTATCATTTCTTCGCTGCCTTCTTTCATTGTGGTCTCTGTCCTCCTTTCTCAAACTTCTTCTGCGACGTCATGAACACATATGGCTTCCATTTGCTTGACTTCACCCCCAACGCCATTCTCACCATGGCTGTTTTCGCACATATGTGCGAAAACTTCATAGGAGTCCACCCCAATGTAGCCCTCTTTAGACACTTCTTCACTCCTAGAGCCGAGGCCGATGCCCCCCTCTCCGGAGGAATTTCTTGGATCTTTCGTCTGAACAAGAAAGGGGCGTACTTGCCGGGGGAGCTCCGCGGCAAGTGGGAGGAATGGCGAGCGGAGTGGTGCTGGATCGTAGAAGACCAGCCGCAAGCCTTTACCGCGCCGCGCACAACGCCCATCGTGCGCGGCAGGGACTGGAGTGAGCTGGACTCGGACGACGTCAAGCTCAACATCGCCCTCGTCCGGATTCTTCGTCTTCGGTTGGCCAATCTGTCAGTTGCTGAGGTGGGCGCAGATTTCCTCCGCCGGCGCATCGCCCCTCTCCAAGACCGGAAGAGGCCGGCCTGGGAGTACGGCGGCCCGGCAGACATCATGAGGCTGCGCCCCGGGCTCAACTTCAACTTCACCACGCTGGAGCTGCGGGGAATGGTACGGGAACTCTTCAAGCCCGACCCGACACACCCCGAGTGGTTCAGGACTCCCCGGGGAGTGGTGCCGCTCTGCAACAACGCCGTCAGGGATCGGATCCTCGCCATGATGCCTATGTGTGACTCGCACGGCGTGGACCGCACGTGGATCGCCCCGAAGCCCATCGACGTCCTCAACTTCTATGACAACCTCGAAGAGGTGGCGAGGAACAAGGAGGACCTCAAGCTGCACACACGGGACACCACTGAGCAGGAGATCGCCTACATAGCTTCCCGGGCTGAAGAGGCCGCCGCAGCCGCGGCGGCAGGAATTTTCGGGTACTCGCCGGAACAGGCGGAAGCTGCGGACGCGTCCACCCAAGCGGAGGAGGCGGAGATCCGCAGGTTGCTGAATCTTCCTCCCGACGCGCTTGCCGGGGTTCCCTCGTTGAGGCACTCCGGGATCAGCGGGATCGCAACCGAGGCCGCGGCAATGGAGGGCACCGCCGGAGGGAGCAGAGGCGCCGCGAGAGGCGGAGGCGCCAAGGGAAAGAGGGCCGCAGCGCTGGACGCTGGGCCCAGCGAGCCGGCCGGGGCAGAGGAGGAGGAGGAGGAGGAGGCCGAGGACTCCGGCGGATCCACGGAATTGTACGCCGACGACCTCTCCTCGTCGGAGAGCTCCCCGCCCCCGGCAAGCCCGAGGCAGTCCCCGGCGAAGCGCCTCCGCAAGGCGGCGACGGGGGAAAGAGCGCAGGCGCCCCGGCAACAGCCACCTCGCCGGGCAGCTCCCCGGGGGAGCCAAGCCGCGCCAAGGTCGTCCGGCGCACCGGCCGCAGCGGAGGCGGCCCGTGCGCGGACCACAACTGAGGCGCCTCGCAGGCCGGCAGCGAGCCGACAGGGGTCTTCTCGGAGCGGAGCAGCGGCTCCGCCCGCTCCTCGGGCGCCGGCGACCACAGGGGCTGGGTCTTCGCAGCCCCCAGCCCCGGTGAACACCAAGCGTGCAAGGGAGCCTTCGTCTTCCGCTCCTCGCGCCGACGCGCCCACGGTGGAGTATGACTTCTCCGCCCTGAGCGAGGACGACAAGGAGGACCAAGAGTAAGGATTCGGGACCTCATATCTTCTTGATTTCTGTCTTGATTTTTCTGTTGATGCTGACTCTGTCTACTGTTCTGATTTCAGGACCCTGGCCCATCGCGCAGCGAAGAAGGCCAAGGCGCCCGAGGCCGAGGTCGCGGAAGGCTCAGCAGCGGCGGCAACAGGGGGTGTGCCGGAGCCGAGCCTGCCGGACTCGAGCGCTGCTCCGATGAGCAGCCCCCAGCGCAGCCCGCAGCGCAGCCCCCAGCGTAAGTCTGGGGTTCTCTCTTTTCGCTTGTCGGGGAACGCCTGAGGATTTGATTTTGTCTTCACGTCTTGACATCTCTTGTCTTGTTCTGTGCAGAGGTGGAGCCCCAGCGGGAAGAGCGCCCGGAGACCACTGCTGAGGAGCCGCAGGCCCCGCCATCCCCGCCAAGGCAGAACTCTCCGGCAAGGGAGAGTGCTCCGCCCAGGGTGGGTACTCCGCCGAGGCAGAGTACCCCGCCTGGGGCGAGCAGCCCGGGGAGGGCGGCCACCCCGCCAAGGCCAAGCTCCCCGGCGAGGGCGACTACTCCGGCAAGGCCGAGCTCCCCGGCGAGGGAGCCCGCCGCTGAGGACGTCCGCCAAGGTAAGCTTTGTGACTTGTCTTCTTGGCTTGTCTCTTTTTTGGATATTTGCTTGAGCCTTGAACTTCTTTTCCTTCTTCTTCTTTTTAGATCTTCCTCCTCCCGCGCCCATGGAGACGGAGGTTATCGACCTTGAGGAGGAGGGCGCGCAGGGCGGTGGCGGCGACGCTCCTGTCGTCGAGGAGATAGCCGAGGCCGCCGAGCCGGCCGCGCAAGAGACTGCTCCGGCTGCAGACGCAGCGGCCGGGGAGGGGGACGGTGGTCGCACCGCCGACCCGGAGGCGGCGGGAGCATCGGATGCTGCACCGGCCACCGGCCCCTCCGCCGGCGAGGAGCAGAGGTACTATCTCGAGGCCCCCAACGGCGTCTTCATCCAGATGCCGTGGGGGTCTTCATCGCGAGTTCCTGCGGAGGGCGAGGCGTTCGACGGAGAAGTCCTCGCCTCCGCAGGCTTGAAGATCGTCCAGGCGCCCGGCGGGAGTGAGGGGCCCGAGGAGGAGAGGTTGCTGCACCAGCTCCTGGCCCTTTACCGGGCCAGGCAGGCGAAGCTGGCCTCCCGGGAAGCCCTTGCCGCCAAGGCCGCGGCGGAAATGGAGAAGCGCGCGGCGGAGCTCAGCGCCGCCAATCAGGCAGCCCTCCGCGAGGTGGCGGAGGAGCGGGAGCGTCTCGCCGGCGAGTACCAGGAATGGGTGCTCGAGAAAGCTGAAGCGGAAGAACAGCAGCGTCTCGCCGGGGTGGAGATGTCCCGGCGAGAAGGAGAGCTCGCGCAGCGGAAGGTCGAGCTGGACTCCCATGAGGAGGACCTTACCGCTCGCGAGGCTGCCCTTGGCGGGGAGCTGAAGGAGGCGAAAGCCGCCGCGGTTGCCGCGGAAGATGCCAAGAAAGAGCTCGCCGCCAAGGTTGAACAGTTGGAGAAGGCGATGAAGGTGAGCGCCGAGAAGGTTGCCGCGCTCATCTTGGAGCGCGAGAAGGATGCTCACACAAACTCCGAGCTTCAGGTGAGTCTCTCCAAGAGGGGCGACGAGCTGAAGGCCGCCAAGGACTCCATTGAGGACTTGGAGCTGAAGGTCACCACTCTGAAGGAATCGCTCGATGCTGCCCGGGCTCAGGAGACCAAGTTGAAGGATGAGCTCCGCAAGGAGCGGACCTTGGTGGAGAATGTCAACAAGGCGTCCGAGCTCTTCCGGCAGACCATTGAAGTGTGGACCGAAGAGCTGGTTTCTTCTGCGTCCAATATTGACCAGGAGTTGCTGGCGTTGAAGGTCGAACATCTCATCTACTCGCCGGATCCGGATCTCCCGCACAGCGCCAGGCTCAGTCTCTTCTTCAGAGGGGTCGCGCCGGCCCTTGCAAGTCTCCGGAACCGCATCCCCGCGCAGCTGGCCGAGGAGTCGCGCCTGCTCTGCGCGGGAACTCTGGAGCGGGTGCTGACGAAGATCGTGTACCGCAACCCGGGAATCAACCTTACGAACGTTCTTCGTAGCTTGCCGGCTGATGCAGATACGGAGGCCCTGAAGGAGCAGGTCTCCCACATCATCGCCAAGGTGGCAAAGCTTGGCAGGAAGGAAGGCGACCGCGTAGACTAGGGCTCCATTTATCTTTATCTTTTTGTTGCTGCACATTATGTCATGAACTCATTAGTCCATTGCGACAAGTTATCCTTGTAAGATATTTACTTTATTTTGATCAATCAGTGCGATGTTATCTTCCTTGTTTCAATCTTTGACTTTGTATGTTTTTCACCCTACGCTCCCGGGGAGCTTGCCGGCAAGGGGCCCTTGCCGCGAGCGCTGAGTGCTGGACTCTGAGCAGCCTGCTGGCCAAGGTTCTCGCCGGCAAGCAACCTTGCCGCAGCTAGTCGCAAACGCACTTAGCTTGCTGAGCGTACTCGGAAACGAAGCAAGGGCGCGACACTTGTCGCAGCTCACTTAAATCGTTGAGTGAACTCGAAAACAAGATAAGGGTGCGGCAAGCTACGGGTAGGTTCCTCCGCGCACAGGTTTTCCATACAAAATGTGATCGTTCAAGGAAGACAACTAAATTTTAAAATTTGAACTGGTCAAATTCTAACAACTTATCTCTCAGATGTTGCTTGCTTTCCGGTAAGACTTCTCTTTCTTGAACAGCACTTAGATCCTCCTCCACCTCCTTCCCCCCCGGCAAACTTGTGCGCGAGGAACGTTCCTTCTGTTTAAGAGGAAAGAAAAGGGAGAGGGAAACAAGCATATTGCCTTTCGGCGTGCTAATGCTTACTGTATACTTGAGTGTTGCATCGAACGCCAAACAGAACATGCAAACAGCAAAGAGAAGCATGCAAAAGGCAATCGATGCGAAAAACACGAAAGCTTTACTGATGCACGGGGTCTGCGCCCGGCTTTGTACAAAGGGTTACATGCAACAACGGCAAAGCTTGTACAAAAGGTGGTTGCCGGAGCGGATCACGGCAACCGCGCCTTAGGGGTGAAACTTGCGAAGATGCTCTATGTTCCAGGAGTTGCTCACCGGTAAGCCTTCTTCGGTCTCGAGGCGGACAGCGCCGGGCCTCGTAACTTGTCTCACCCGATAAGGGCCTTCCCACTTCGGCGTCAACTTGTTGGAATTCTTGGCGGACTGAACACGCCGAAGAACAAGGTCGCCTTCCTCGAGACTCCTGGCCTTGACTTTGCGGCTATGGTAGCGGCGCAAAGCTTGCTGGTATCGAGCAGCTCGTACAGCAGCCTGGAGACGTCCCTCCTCAAGGAGCAATGCGTCATCTTGCCGCAGTTGCTCTTGCTCGAGCTCATCATAAGCGAGCACTCGAGGAGATCCGTATACGAGTTCCGTGGGGAGAACTGCTTCTGCCCCATAGACTAGAGCAAAGGGTGTCTGTCCGGTGGCTCGACTTGGTGTCGTTCTGATTGACCAAAGAGCCGCCGGGAGCTCCTCTATCCAATTTCTTCCGCACTTGCGCAGCCTGTCAAAGGTCCTTGTCTTGAGTCCGCGCAGCACTTCAGCATTTGCCCTCTCCGCTTGACCGTTGCTCCTCGGGTGAGCAACAGAAGCGAAACAGACCTTGGCGCCAAGGTCTTGGACGTATTGCATGAAGGAGCGACTAGTGAATTGCGTACCGTTGTCGGTGATGATCCTGTTAGGGATCCCGAAACGGCAAACAATTGACCTGAAGAACCTGACTGCTGACTGTGCTGTCACCTTCCTCACTGGCTCCACTTCTGGCCACTTTGTGAACTTGTCGATTGCGACGTACAAGTACTCAAAGCCCCCGACAGCACGAGGGAAAGGACCGAGGATGTCGAGCCCCCAGACCGAGAAGGGCCATGACAAAGGGATTGTTTGGAGAGCTTGAGCTGGCTGATGGATTTGCTTTGCATGGAACTGGCACGCTTCACACTTGGTTACTAGTGCAGTTGCATCTTGGAGGGCTTCTTGCCAAAAGAACCCTTGCCGGAAAGCTTTGCCGGCAAGCGCCCTTGCGCCAATGTGGTGGCCGCATATGCCTCCGTGTATTTCCGCCAACAGCTTCTGTCCATCTTCCCTGGAGATGCATTTCAACCTGACACCGTTGAGTCTTCTTCTGTACAGCTCGTTATCCACGAACTGATACATACTTGACTGCCTGGTTATCTTCTCTATCTCTTGAGGGTCGTCAGGAAGTTCTCCAGTTTGCAGAAAACGGACGATCTGCTGCGCCCATGCCGGAGCCCGAGGTTCGACGGCAAGGACTAAAGGTTCGAGGGCCGCTGCAGGAACCTCAGCTTCTACGGCAAGGACCTCTGGTTCTGCCGGAGCTGACGGTCCCCCGGCAAGCTCGCCGGGGCGAGGCTTGCCGGGAACGCTTGCTTCAACTGTACAAGCCCGAGGACTTGCAGGAGCAAACTGTTCCTCAGCGTTCTGGTTGTTGATCTTGGGGACCTTGGCGGCGGTTTCAGGAAGATCCGCCGGCAAGTAGTCGCCGGAGACCAACTTTCTCTTCTTGGACTGCCCAATTGATGGTGTAACGGATGGCTGAGTCAGCTTGAGTAAGAAGGTCCCTGGTTCCACAGGTAACTTCATTGAGGCGCACTTTGAAAGGCCGTCTGCAATTTCATTTTGAGCTCTCGGGACGTGCTCCATCTGCAAACCTTCAAAGTGCTCTTCAAGCTTTCTCACTTCATCGACATAAGCTTCCATCAAAGGGCTCTGATAGCTCTTGTTAACTTGCCGGACCACCAACTGCGAATCGCCCCGCACAATCAGCTTTCTGATCCCAAGTTCGGCCGCAACCCTGAGGCCGGCGAGCAAGCCTTCATATTCTGCAGTGTTGTTTGTCGCTTGTTCCCTGGGAAAGTGCATCTGGATAACATATTTGAGGTGTTCTCCTGTGGGCGCGATGAGTACCACGCCAGCACCGGCGCCTTGCAGCGAGAAGGCGCCGTCAAAATACATTACCCATTCACTTGTCGCTTCCTGTACGGGTGCACTTGTTTCTTGAACTTCTTCTTCTGGTGTCGGGGTCCACTCAGCTATGAATTCTGCCAAAGCTCGGCTCTGTATGGTTGAAGTACTTTCAAACTTGAGTCCAAAGCTCGACAGCTCCAGTGCCCACTCGACGATCCTGCCTGTTGCTTCTGGATTGTGCAATATCCTCTTCAACGGAAAGCGAGTGACCACTGTTATCTCATGGGCTTGGAAGTAATGGCGCAGCTTTCTCGAGGCCATGAGGAGGCCGAAAAGCAATTTTTGCACACCAGAGTATCTTGATCTAGCCCCCTGGAGAAGGGAACTTACAAAATACACTGGGCGCTGCACCATCTTCTTCCGCACCTCTCCTTGTTCCTGCGCAGAGTCTTCCTTGTCGGGACCAGAGCTTGTCGGGACAGCCCCCTGCTTGTCGCTGGATTCGCTTGCCGGTGATGCTGACTCCTCGTCGGACTCCCTCTCCGCTACTAACGCAGCACTAACCACTTGGTTGGTTGCCGCTAAGTATAGCAACAACTTTTCCTGTGGTCTAGGTGCGACAAGTATAGGAGTGGAGGACAGGTACCGTTTCAAATCCTGCAACGCCGCCTCCGCTTCCGGAGTCCATCTCATGGGACCTGCCTTCTTCAAGATTTTGAAGAAAGGTAGGGCGCGTTCTGCAGACTTTGAAATGAACCTACTGAGGGCAGCAACACAACCTGCAAGCCTTCTGACATCCTTGACGCGCTTCGGGGCTTCTATCTGCTCAATGGCTTTGATCTTGTCGGGGTTGGCTTCAATCCCCCTCTGTGATACAAAGAACCCGAGAAGCTTGCCGGAGGGGACTCCAAAGACGCACTTGTCGGGGTTCAACTTGAGCTGTATCCTGCGCAGGTTCTGAAACGTCTCTTCCAAGTCTTGAATCAGGGTTTCCTTGCTCTTGCTCTTCACCACGATGTCATCCATGTAAGCTTCTACATTTCTGTGGATTTGTGGCTCAAAAGCAGTGTACACTACCCTTGCAAAAGTTGAGCCTGCATTCTTCAGTCCAAATGGCATGCGGATAAAGCAATAAGTGCCACATGGGGTGATAAATGCAGTCTTCTCTTCATCTTCCTTGGCCATGAAAATCTGATGATAGCCTGAGTATGCATCAAGAAAGCAGAGTAGCTCACATCCGGTAGTGGAGTCAACGATCTGGTCAATGCGCGGCAAAGGGAACGGATCCTTGGGACATGCTTTATTGACATCGGTGAAGTCTATACAGAGTCTCCACTTCCCGTTGGCCTTGCGCACGACGACTGGGTTTGCCAACCACGTCGGATGGATCACACCTCTAACTAGGCCTGCTGCCTCTAGCTTCTTGATTTCCTCGTTGATGAACTCTTGGCGCTCCACGGCTTGCTTCCTCACTTTCTGCTTGATGGGCCGCGCATGAGGACAGACAGCAAGCTTGTGCTCAATCACCTTCCTGGGAACACCGGGGATGTCAGATGGTTGCCAGGCAAACACATCGACATTCGCCCGCAGGAAGGCAACGAGCGCGCTTTCCTATTTGCTGTCAAGGGTGGCACTGATGGTGAAGGTACCACCAGTGCCGTCCTCCTTTGCGGACACCTTCTTTGTTGCCGGAGGAGCAGCCATTCCTTTCTTACTCTTGCCGGTGGAGCTCGATGGAACGTCCTCGACGGCAGCGCAGCACTCCGAGGAGGTGCGGTTGCCGGAGTGGGTCCCAGAGCACTTGCCGGACTTGGTCTTCGTCTTCTTCCCCCCGGGAGCTTCAGCGGCAAGAGTATCCTTCTCGGCCGCAGCTGCCGCATCCCGGTAAATCTTGTCGGCGCAAATAAGCGCATCCTTCTTGTCGCTGTGGACAGTGATGACGCTTATCGGCCCCGGCATCTTCAGCACGTTGTAGGCATAGTGGGAAGCCGCCATGAACTTGGCGAGGGCAGGACGGCCAAGTATTCCATTGTAGGGCAATGGAATATCGGCAACGTCAAAAGTGATGCGCTCAGTCCTGAAGTTGAGCTCCCCGCCAAAGGTCACCGGCAGAGTGATCTTTCCCTTGGGCTTGCTCCTTCCCGGGTTGATTCCTTGGAATGAACCGGTCTCTTCGAGCTCGCCATCTTGAATCTGGAGTTTCTTGATCACAGCGGAGGAGATCAAGTTCAGCCCGGCCCCACCGTCAACCAACATTTTGGTGACCTTGAGGTTGCGGATGGTGGGAGAAACCAGCATCGGCAAGCACCCGACCGCGGTGGTGCGGTCAGGGTGATCCTCAAGGTCAAAAATGATGGGCGTGCTGGACCATTTGAGGAGCCTGCGCGACTCCACGGGCGGCTCCGCTGCGTTTACCTCACGCACCCACTGCTTGAGTTGGCGGTGAGAGGTATGCAGGGAGGCGCCACCGTCGACGCACAGGACCTCCGTGGCCTTCTGGAACTCCTGCTCGCTGTTCTCGTCGTCCTCCATGTCTTCATCGTCGTCTTCGTCGTTGTCGCGGCCCCGGGGAGGTCGATCCCCTTGCCGCTGCTTAGCCTTGCCGCGGCGTCCTCCCCGGCCGTTGAACGGCCGCTTCTTGCTGGGCTCTTCCCCGCCACCTTGGGCCTTCTCCTTGTCGCGCCTCTCGTACTCAGCTTTTTGCTGCTCGACGAGGTACTCGACGCGCTTGCAGTTGGAGAGATCGTGACCCTTGGTGCGGTGAATCTTACAGTATTGCTTGTCGGAGCTACCCGGCTGGTCGGCCGCCGCCGCAGGGGCAGGCTCCTTGCTGGAGCCGCCAGCCTGTGCTTGCTTGGCGGGGGCCTCCTTGCCGGACTTCTCGACGGCAAGCACTTCCTTCTTGCCCTTCTTTCTGTTGTTCCGCCGCCGGCTCTTCTTTGCCGGGGCGGCGTCGTCGCTGTCGCTTCCTCCTGCGCCAGCATCCTCCCCGGGGAGTTTCCTTCCCTCTTCTGCGCGTGCGCACTTGTCAGCAAGAGCGTAGAGCTCGCTGACGTCCCTAATCTTGGTCATCGCCATTTCCTCACGCATGCGGCGGTTACGCATGTTCTGATGGAACGCGCTGATCACCGCGGCAGGGTGAACGTCAGGGATGTTGTGCTGCACCCGGCTGAAGCGTTGGATATACTTGCGCAGGGGCTCGCCTTCCTTCTGGGCCAAGATATGGAGATCGCTCTCCTGGCCATGGGGTTTGTGGCCGCCGGTGAAGGCGCCAACAAACTGGTGGCAAAGGTCGGCCCAAGAAGAGATGGAGCCTTCCGGCAAGTGCATGAGCCACGAACGGACGTTCGGCTTTAGCACGAGCGGGAAGTAATTCGCCAAGATCTTCTCGTCGCGCCCCCCGGCAGCTTGTACTGCGATGGTGTAGACGCTGAGAAACTCCGAGGGGTGCGTCTTGCCGTCGTACTTCTCGGGTACGTCGGGCTTGAAATTCTTCATGCTGGGCCACTGGACGCGCCGCAGCTCGCGGGTGAACGCAGGGCAGCCTGCCGCGTACGGCAAGTCGCCCGGTTCACCGGGCGCGTGTGCGTCGACAGTGTTCCCAGCTCTCTTGTCTGATTGTCGCCGAGCTTCTCGGCGGCGCTCGATTGTGGTCCGAGCGTCTTCATCTCGCCGGTCGTCGAGGACCTGGCGCTGGTCCCGACGGGCCCGCGGGTCCGACGAGGCTGTGGAGCCGTCGTCGGGGTTGTTCCGGCGGGGCGGCGTCTTCTGCTTCTGCGGCGGGGAGTGCACGCTTGTCGCACCCCCGGCGGTCTTGTCGCCGATAGCTTTCGTCTTCTCAGCTTGCCGCGGTCGTGAGGTCGACGGCTGCTGTGGAGAGTCGTTGTTGGCGAAGTCTATCAGGCTCCGGATGGTGGCCCTCCATTCTTCGGCCTTGTCGGCCGCCGGAGGAAAGTCGAGGAGCAGCTGCGCCCTTGCGAGCGCTTCTGCTGGAGTAGAGGGGAACGCGGGTGAGCGGTGCGAGGAGCGGGATACGCTCGGACTTCTAACAACGTTAGAAGGAGCGGGGTCCCGCGCCGGCGCCTTCGCTTTGCTTGTGCCCGGACGGGGGTCCGGGGCGTCCCGCGAGCCTCCGGTTTGGCCTTGCCCCAGCAAGCGGATACCACCTCCCGTGGTATGGCGCTGCTGGGTCGTCGTGTGCTGTGATGGACGCGGCGCATCCACGGAGACCGAGGTCCGGTCGTCCGTCCTGTTCTTGGATCTGGTGGCACCGTGAGTGTCCTCACCGGCAACCACCCTTCCGACGGCGTCTCCCCCGCCCACCGTTGGCTCTGGTGGCGGCGGGTGAGACGCAGACGGGCCTCCGACCTCCGAAGGCTTCTTCTTCGGGGCCATGGAGTTGTCGCTGATGAAGTTGCTGATGAAGCTGCTGATGAAGCTGGAGAGGTTGATGAAGAATGCGCCCGCGCGAACGCCGGATCAGGTTCGCCCAACCTCGACGCCCCCTACCTGGCGCGCCAAAGATGTCGGGGGAAACTGTCCGCCACGAACACCTATGGGACCGGAGCCCCTTGTCTGTGCGGTACGAGGGCGGAGGGAGCACAAAGAGCGGATCGTGGCGAGCACGCGGGCAGTTTTACCCAGGTTCGGGCCGCACGGATGCGTAAAACCCTACTCCTGCTTGGTTGTGTATTGAGTTGAGTGCTCGGGAGCTTGAAGAAGCAGCTACACCGAGCGTGAGAGTGATCTAGGTTCCGAACCTCCTCCACGTTGTGCATGGGCCTCCTTTTATAGTGTAAGGGGTCACCGACAGGTGTCAACGTAGGAGAAAGGGGTAAAAAAGTAAAAGAGGCGGTAGTTGTAATAGTGCGGGAACAGTGGAGCTACAGTACAGAACAGTGGTCTATACCTACTTTAACAGTGGGGGACAAGGGCATTTAATGCCCGTCGCCGTCGACCCCAAAAGCTCCCGCCTTAGCGTCTCCGTCCGCCACGGCGATGGATCCATCACCGTGGAGTGCCACCGTGTACCCCAGGCTGCACAGCCATCCGCCACGCGTCCCCGGATAGGCCCCAGGGCGACGCGTGGGCCGATGAGCTGGAGCGCGGGCACACAGCGCAGCCTCCCCGGCAAGCACCTTGCCGGGGGCCTCGATCTTGCCGGGCCCGGGAGCTTGCCGCTCCCCGGGCCCCTTGCCGGGGCGCGTATAGCGCCGAGGCGTAGTCTTCTAGTCTTCCTGGCAAGCTCCTCTTGCCAGGGTCTTGTGATAGCGGGATGGTCTTGAGCCTGGTACGGCCTTCCCGGCAAGCTCCTCTTGCCGGGGTCTTGGTCTTATGTATTGTATACTTTGTTTTTGAATGGTTCAATATAGAGCAGGAAGGTCTCCGGCGAGCGCGCGGTAAACCCTACCGCGGGAAGCTGCAACTGCCCGTGCACAAGTTGGGGTACTGAGGTACCCCCTACCTTAGTACACCGACAATCTATTTCTTCAAACTAAAACCACCGTCGTGCTCTAAAAGATATAAGTGAAGCACTAGAGAAATAACAAACTACTCCAAATAATATAAGTGAAGATCAATGAGTAGCTGAATAATTATGTAACTATGTGAAGACTCTCTAACATTTAATAATTTCAGATCTTGGGATATTATTTAAACAGCAAGAAAAACAAACTAAAATAAATTGACGCTCCAAGCAAATCACATATCATGTGGTGACTAAAAATATAGCTCCGAGTATAGTTACCGATAGATGAAGACGAAAGAGGGGATTCCTTCCTGGGGCATCCCCAAGCTTAGGCTTTTCGTTGTCCTTGAATTTTACCTTGGGGTGCCTTGGGCATCCCCAACCTTAGGTTCTTGCCACTCTTTGTTCCATAGTCCATAAAAGCCATACTCAAAACTTGAAAACTTCACAACACAAAACATAGACAAAAATCTCGTGAGCTCCGTTAGTATAAGAAAACAAACCACCACTCAAAGGTACTGTAATGAAATCATTCTTTGTTTATATTGGTGTTAAACCTACTGTATTCCAACTTCTCTATGATTCATATCCTCCAATACTACTCATAGATGCATTGAAATAAGCAAACAACACACAAAAAACAGAATCTGTCAAAAACAGAACAGTCTGTAGTAATCTGTAACTTTCGCATACTTCTGTAACTCCAAAAAAATTGAAATAAATTGGTAAACGTGAGGAATTTGTCTATTAATCATCTGAAAAAAGAATCAACTAAATAGCACACTCCAGTACAATCTAGTGACTATTCTAGCGAGCGTTAACGATTCTGTTTTTCACAGCAAGATCATATAAACTTCACACAAGTCTTCCCGAAGGTTCTAATTGGCACAAACACTAATTAAAACATAAAAACACATCTAAACAGAAGCTAGATGCAATATTTATTCCTAAACAGAAGCAAAAGCAAAGAAAACAAAATAAAGTTGGGTTGCCTCCCAACAAGCGCTCTCGTTTAACGCCCCTAGCTAGGCATGATGATTTCAATGATGCTCGCATAAAAGATAAGAATTGAAACATAAGGAGAGCATCATGAAGAATATGACTAGCACATTTAAGCCTAACCCACTTCCTATGCATAGGGATTTTGTGATCAAATAACTTATGGGAACGATAATCAACTAGCATAGGAAGGGAAAACGAGCATAACTTCAAGATTTTAAGCACATAGAGAGGAAACTTGATATTATTGCAATATGTAGAAGCATATGATCCTCTCTCATAATAATTTTCAGTAGCATCATGAATGAATTCAACCATATAACGAGCACATAAAGCATTCTTTTCATGATCTACTTGCATAGAAATTTTACTACTCTCCACATAAGCAAAATTCTTCTCATTCATAGTAGTGGGAGGAGCAAATTCAACAAAATAACTATCATGTGAAGCATAATCCAATTGAAAACTAAAATCATGATGACAAGTTTCATCGTTATCATTATTCTTAATAGCATACAAGTCATTACAATAATCATCATAGATAGCAACTTTGTTCTCATAATCAATTGGAACCTCTTCCGAAATAGTGGATTCATCACTAAATAAAGTCATGACCTCACCAAATCCACTTTCATCAATATAATCATCATAAATAGGAGGCATGCTTTCATCATAATAAATTTTCTCATCAAAACTCGGGGGACTAAACATATCATCATCAAACATAGCATCCCCAAGCTTGTGGCTTTGCATATCATTAGCATTATGGGTACTCAAAGAATTCATACTAACAACATAGCAATCATGCTCATCATTCACATATTTTATGCCAAGCATTCTATGTAATTCTTCTTCTAGTACTTGACCACAATTTTCCTTCCCATCGTTTTCCTGAAAGATATTAAAAAGATGAAGGATATGAGATAACCTTAATTCCATTTTTTGTAGTTTTATTTTATAAACTAACTAGTGATTAAACAAGAAACTAAAAGATTCGATTGCAAGATCTAAAGATATACCTTCAAGCACTAACCTCCCCGGCAACTGCGCCAGAAAAGAGCTTGATGTCTACTACGCAACCTTCTCCTTGTAGACGTTGTTGGGCAAGTGCAGAGGTTTGTAGGACAGTAGCAAATTTCCCTCAAGTGGATGACCTAAGGTTTATCAATCCGTGGGAGGCGTAGGATGAAGATGGTCTCTCTCAAACAACCCTGCAAACAAATAACAAATATTCTCTTGTGTCCCCAACACACCCAATACAATGGTAAATTGTATAGGTGCACTAGTTCGGCGCAGAGATGCTGATACAAGTGCAATATGGATGGTAGATATAGGTTTTTCTAATCTTACAATATAAAAACAGCAAGGTAACTAAAGATAAAAGTGAGCATAAACGGTGTTGCAATGATAGGAAACAAGGCCTAGGCTTCATACTTTCACTAGTGCAAGTTCTCTCAACAAGGATAACATAATTGGATCATATTACTAGCCCTCAACATGCAACAAAGAGTCACTCCAAAGTCACTAATGGCGGAGAACAAACGAAGAGATTATGGTAGGGTACGAAACCACCTCAAAGTTATTCTTTCTGATCGAACTATTCAAGAGTCTGTAGTAACGTTCAATCTATTATAGAATTTATACTAGAATAACACCTTAAGATACAAATCAACCAAAACCTTAATGTCACCTAGATACTCCATTGTCACCTCAAGTATCCGTGGGCATGATTATACGTATGCATCACACAATCTCAGATTCATCTATTCAACCAACACAAAGTACTTCAAAGAGTGCCCCAATGTTTCTACCCGAGAGTCAAGATGAAAACGTGTGCCAACCCCTATGCATAGATTCCCAAGGTCACGGAACCCGCAAGTTGATCACCAAAACAGATATCAAGTGAATCACGTGATATCCCATTGTCACCACAAATAAACACATGCAAGTCATACATCCAGTGTTCTCAAATCCTTAAACACTCAATCCGATAAGATAACTTCAAAGGGAAAACTCAATCCATTACACGAGAGTAGAGGGGGATAAGCATCATAAGATCCAACTATAATAGCAAAGCTCACGACACATAAAGATCATGCCATCTCAAGAACACGAGAGAGAGAGAGAGAGAGAGAGAGAGAGAGAGAGAGAGAGAGAGATCAAACACATAGCTACTTATACATACCCTCAGCCCCGAGGGTGGACTACTCCCTCCTCGTCATGGAGAGCCCCGGGATGATGAAGATGGCCACCGGTGAGGGTTCCCCCCTCCGGCAGGGTGCCGGAACGGGGTCTAGATTGGTTTTCGGTGGCTACAGAGGCTTTCGGCGGCGGAACCCCCGATCTAGGTTATTTTCCGGAGGTTTCTATATTTATAGGATTTTTTGGCGTAGGTCTCACGTCTGGGGGGGGGGTCTCCGGGATGTCCACGAGATAGGGGGGGGCGCTCCCACTTGGGGTGGGCAAGCCCCCCACCCTCGTGGGCAGCCCGTGACTCTCCTGGCCCAACTCTTTTACTTCGGGGGTTTCTTTTGGTCCAGAAAAAATCATCAAAAATTGGCTCGACAATTGGACTCCGTTTGTTATTCCTTTTCTGTAAAACTCAAAAATAAGGAAAAACAGAAATTGGCACTTGGCTCTAGTTTAATAGGTTAGTCCCAAAAATAATATAAAAGTGTATGACAAAGCCCATTAACATCCAAAACATCATAAATAATAGCATGGAACAATAAAAAATTATAGATACGTTGGAGACGTATCAGCTTCTTCTCTCTCTTTGATTCTCAATACAAAGTTCTCCTCGATGTTCTTGGAGATCTATTCGATGTAAAATTCTTTTGTGGTGTGTTTGCCGAGATCCGATGCATTGTGGATTTATGATCAAGTTTATCTATGAATAATATTTGGATCTTTTCCGATTTCTTATATGCATGATTTGATATCTTTGCAAGTCTCTTCAAGTTATTGGTTGAGTTTGGCCTGCTAGATTGATCTTTCTTGCAATGGGAGAAGTGCTTATCTTTGGGTTCAATCTTGCCTGTCCTTTCCCAGTGACAATAGGGGCAGCAAGGCACATATTGTATTGTTGCCACCAAGGATAAAAATATGGGGTTTATATCATATTGCTTGAGTTTATGCCTCTACATCATGTCATCTTGCTTAATGTGTTACTCTGTTCTTTTGAACTTAATACTCTAGATGCATGTTGGATATCGGTCGATGTGTGGTAGATGCATAATCGTGTCGGCCTACTTGACACGGACATGATGCCTATATTCATGATCATTGCCTTGATACTCTCATAACTATGCGCATTTCTATCAATTGCTCGGCAGTAATTTTTTCACCCACCGTAATTTATGCTATCTTGAGAGAAGCCACTAGTGAAACCTATGCCCCCCGGGTCTATTTTCTATCCTATAAGTTTCCGATCTACAAGTCTAGTTTTCTATTTATTTTATTTTGCAATCTTTACTTTCCAATCTATACAACAAAAATACCAAAAATATTTATCTTATTATCTTTATCAGATCTCACTTTTGCGTGTGGCCGTGAAGGGATTGACAACCCCTTTATCACGTTGGTTGCAAGGTTCTTGATTGTTTGTGCAGGTACTAGGTGACTTGAGCGTTGTCTCCTACTGGATTGATACCTTGGTTCTCAAAACTGAGAGAAATACTTACGCTATTTTGCTGCATCACCCTTTCCTCTTCGAGGGAAAACCAACGCATGCTCAAGAGGTAGCAGCCACGTCATCACTGTTACTGTTGTTAACCTCGCTTTTTTTTAAATCGATTCAAATTCAAC
Organism: Secale cereale; assembly: GCA_902687465.1. Taxonomy (NCBI): domain Eukaryota; kingdom Viridiplantae; phylum Streptophyta; class Magnoliopsida; order Poales; family Poaceae; genus Secale; species Secale cereale. The sequence continues at coordinate 809,876,090 of LR738710.1, read as the reverse complement.
CCGAGTTTATAGTCAAAATTCAAATGTTGTCAAACGTGCAAACTAAAATGTTCAACTTGTTGCAAACAATCATTTGGTGAAGCAATCATCTTTTTATAATGGGTTTAAGTACACAAAATAATTTAAAAACGGAAAATAAATAGGAACAACAACAAAAAGGAAACAGAACCGTCCTCCCCCCAGCGGGCCTTTCAGCCGGCTAGGCCGGCCCACTCCCCCGCACCTCCCCAGGCCTATATGGCACCTGAAACAATAATCGCTAGCACCACCACTCCCCTCGTTCCCCACTCCCCCCACGCTCTGCTCCCTCCACTCACGACCCGATCTGGATTGGGGGCGCTCGCCCCACCCCCCACGACCGCGACGACGGCGTCACCCGCCATCGCTCGACCCCACCGCCGCTCGGAGCCCCCCTCGCCGGACCATCGCCGGATCACCTCATCATCCCCTCCTCGCCGGACTCCATCGAGCCTCACCGCCCCGATCCCCTACAACACCGGTGAGGCCCACACAATCTCTCTCTCCCTCTCTCCCCCATCCGCGGCATGTGTGCTAACCGCCTCACTGCGTCGTCCTCGCCCTCCCCTGGACGCGCTCGTGCTCGTCACTAGCTCCGCCTCGCCCGCCGTGCGTTGCCGCCGCCCGGTGCGCCCTCGCACGCCTGTTGCCACTTCCGACGCCCGCCGGAGCCCGCGCCTCCGTCTGCCGTTGCCTGCACCTGCCCCCGCTACCTCTCGCCACGCCGGTCCACCCTCACGCCGGGACCGCGTCGGCATCGCGCCTGGCCGCGTTGGCCCGCCTCATCGCCCGCTCGCATGGCCCGCCTCCGTCGGCCTTGGCCGTCGCAAGGCCCCGCCTCTGCCTCTAGCCCCGCGTCGTCCTGCTCGGCTGCCACCGCCCGTCTTTGCCACAGCAGCCCGCCGCCTTGACGCCGCCTGGCCTGGCCTCACCAAAGGCCGCGGTCGGTGACCTCGTCCCTCGCCCGTGGCTAACTATGCCGCCTGCGGCCCTGGCCCCGCTCCGCTTGGACCGCAACCCGCATGCGCCGCCCCTTATCCCTTCCCCGCGTCAATCGCCAGCGGAATCGCCGCGGCCGCGACTCCCGCTCGCTTGCTGGCCGCGTCTGGCACCCAGTTCCCCACGGTCAAGCGCCCGAACACCGCGCGTCCATTATGCCCGCCCCGCTAAGGCCTTCGGCCTATGGCGAATGGGGCCCACCCCGCCCCTATTAAAAAAAAGAATAAAAATATTAATAAAATTAATTAATTAATTAATTAATTAATAGGTAATTAATTATTTTACTTAATTAACTCGATTTTATTACCCTAATTAACTAGGTTAACTAATTAGATCTGTTCATTTAAGTTGTGACAATGATTGCGGGACCCACCTGTAAGTTTGACCCAGTCAACAACCTGGTTGACTACTGACATCATGCTGATGGCATGATGATGTCATAACCCTGTTTTCCTTTTAATTAAATCTGTTAATCCCTAAATAGATTTAAAAACTTTAGAAATTTATATAAAATAATCCATAACTCAGATGAAAAAGTTTTATACATTAAAGTTGGTGAGAACGACGAGATGAATCCGAAAACGCAGTCCGTTCGTCTGCCACACGTCCCTATCATAGCGAATATGCAACATCCCCCCTCCGATTCATCTGTCCGAAAAGGCCTAACTCCGAGAAAACATTCCGGGATGTTATCCTACTTCGCCGATATCGTGTAGCACCGCGTTAGATCACACCGAGCGCTGTTTTTTTGCTTATCATGCAACTGTTTTCTCTATATTTACTATTTCTTCCCCCTCTTCTCTCTGGTAGTGTCACACCCTGATTTTCATGCCACATTGCTTAAGCTGATAATCATGCTAAAATGTGGTTTAACAAAAACTTTTGAAATTTTTTTGATCTTGCTTGATTGGTTTTATGTTTGCTGTTTGCTAGTGCTCTAAAAATCAAATAAATCCTCCAACTCTTCTACTTCATCTCCTTGATCCAAAACCTTTTCCCAATGATCATGCCATGTGTATAGACCAGTATAGTATTTTCTTATAAAAATATTTTGGCCAAATAGTATTTTCTAAAATTAGTTTTCCAAAAACCCTGAATTGAGGTTTGCACTACAAGTACCTTATTTAGAGTGTGAAAAATCTTTCAAAAAGTATATTTGAATCCTATTAGGTATAGGACTCCCATAAACCACAAAATTATAATTTTAAAAGTTATTTTTATATTTTATTTAAAAGCTTTTTCTTAAGGACGGAAATGGTCTTTAATAGGGAAAAATTATTTAATTATTTAAAAAATATTTGCCAAAATTCAGGGAAACTCATAGGACATATATTGTCCATATATAGGAGTTTCAACACATGGTCATGTTCAAAATATTGGACAAGTCCTTCCAAAACCCTTTCTGGATATTTCAAGCTTTTGAAATATTTACAAACGAAATGTTCTCCAAAAATTCCATGGAAATTCCATCATGTAAAATATGAAATATGTCATGACCTTACAAGGCCTCATGCCTTGAAGATCAAGGAAACATCATCTAATCCCCTCAAAACCATTTCTGTCCATTTTGAAGTTTGACCAACTTTACATTGCCAAACTTGTCCAAATGCTCTCAAACTTGGTGCACATGCTAAAATGATGTAATTATGCATCTATGCCAAATGGCACAAGTTTTGAAGAAGGAAAACTTGATCTAAGTGCCCCAAAACCCTTTCTAACCAGATCGAAATTTGCACAACTCTACATTGCCAACTTTTTACTTGGGGCCTCAAATGTTGTGGACATGTTCACAACCCCAAATGATGACACTACACCAAGTCGTGTATCAAGGAGAGATGATTTGCTTAACCTAATCTTGAGAAATCCATTTCTGTTGATTTCTAGGATTCACCAAAGTTACATTGGAAACTTTGCCCAAATGAGCTCAAATTTGGTGGAAGGGCCTTAATGTATGTGCCATTTGATCCTGTTAAGTCTCATGTCAATAGGAGTTATTTTGCTTGCCCAAACCTGCATCAAACACCTTCTGCCATTTTACCAAAACCACTGTTCTGCCCCATTTTACTATTCTACTTGAGCTCAACTTTTTACCACAGCTTCCCCTAGTCATCATCTACCTCCAGTAACTTCCCCATGGCCAGAGCTCAATGATTGAGGGGTGAAAACCCCATTTTTACTCTTCTGGACAGCAAAATTCTCCTCCTTTCTCACCTCCCTCCTCACTCCAGTGGCCCTCCAGGGCATTCCAGGTCGTCTGTGCATTGTTTACTACCCCCTAGCACTGTTGGACATAAGGGGACACGCCTATGACACTTTGTTTATGCCATGGCATGCAGAGCTCGCGCTCTGGAGCACGCTACAGTGCTCCCCCGCACTATAGCTCACCCATTCCAAGCGAGTGCGACGACCTTGGGCGCCGGGATCGTGTCTCCCGAGGTGTCCTCGACGTCCGTGACATGCAGACCTATCGGCCCTATCCTCCCTTGCCCTCCTTCTCCCTCCGCGAGCACACCCGAGCGTGTCCGTGGACGATGCCCACGCTGCACCGCTGCCACTATTTAGAGGCCCTCCCGAGCTCTCCTGTGGCCTCTTTCCACCTCCCCTCTCTCACGCGAACCCCCTGGACAAGCTCCCTCTCCCCTGGTGCTCTCCTTCCCTCTCCAAGGCCACCATGGCCGCCGTCGGTCTCTGCCCGACTCTGGGGAACCAGAGCCTCCCCTCTTCTCCGTTAGCCACCAGGAGGAGGTCCGCAGGATCCCCTGCACCCCCTCTTTCTTCTACTCCATGACCTACGGTGTCGCGCTCATCTCGACCCAAAGCCGCCCGCCGGCACCGAGGCTGCTGCCGCCCCCGTTCCCCTCGGACCGTGTGAGGCCCATGGATGGGCTCGGCTTGATCTCCCGGAGCCCGTCAGTGTGCTGGACGCCGCCGGGGATGACCGGAGTCGCCGGGAAGGGCGCCGGCACCTGCTCGGCCGGCCTCCCCTGCCCCTCCTCTGATTTAAGCGGGAGGTAGGAGGAGGGCTTGCCAGCAGGGCCCACCGGTAAGTGGCTAAGGCCCCGGGCCTCGAGTTAAGTGAAGACGGCCTTCGGGGAAGGCGCCTATCCTGACCGAAGGCGTACTCACAGGAGTACGCCAACGACGTCACCTGTGCACCCCGGGCGGCTGATGCCACTGGGCCGGTCCACGTTCGCATCCCGCCTGTGCACAGGATAAGGGTAAAAATCATTTCCCTTTCCTTTTCTTTTTCTGTAAACTTCTAAAAACCATAAATAAATCAAATAAACTCCAAATTGGATGATTCAAATTTCTAGGAGTTTCTAAAATCCTGATCTACCTGTTGGTGCAACGTGCACATTTTTCCAGAAAAGTTTCCTTCACAAATATTATCAAAATGTCATTATTCATTTTCTGTGATGAACTTTAGAAAATCACAGAGAGCTCAAATTTGATCCAAATGCAATGGTTCAAATTTCTAGATGCTTGTAATATCCAAACTTAGTTCTGGAACATTTTATTAATACTTTCTGTACCCCACCAAATAATGAGCCATTTCTTCATATTTATCAACTTTGCAAAATCCTAGGAAATTCATTTGAACTCCAAATCCAGTGAAACCAACTCCTAGATGCTTCTAAAATCGTGAGTTGTTAAATGGGTACGTTTGCTCATTTTTCAAAAATATATTTCTGTAGACTTCTTTCAAATCCATAAACCCCTTGTTTCCATCATATTGAAATGTGCCAAACCATCCATTGATCATACTCCAATGAAACCACCTTGGTTATTTTTCATATGACAAGAGGTATCCTAGAAAAGTCCAACTCCTATTTTTAGAGCACTTTTATTTTTGCTTTGTTGCGTTGCTTATTATGATTGTTTCCATCGTTAGTTGACGAAATAAACGGAGTACTCGAAGATGGACCAGAAGGTTTGAAGACTCGGAAGGATAAGGCAAGCAGCCCTTTGACCATGTTTGAGAAACCTTTTTATGCATGTCATATAGTACCATAATGTTGTTGCTACGGAATCATGACGAGGTGGAACCACTTTGATGGTTTGCCACTGCACTTCCTCGTTGATACTTGCATTGTGCATGACCCTACCTTCTTATGAGGGTTATGCCGGTAGGAGTAGATAGATGTGTGCTATAGTAGTTGGCTACGCAAATGGGTCAGGGATATGCATTGAGAGAAACAAGTGCGGTTTGACATACTTGCAAATGACCAAGTGGGTGCCACTAATGCCCCTGGGAGACGATGAGGAACTAGGGCACTACTTGGTGAAGAAGTAGTGTACCGAGGCTTGATGAAAGTGTTGTTTACAGAGATGGATTAGATTTATGTGTGACTACCGTCCCAACCAAACATGTGCAACCACTCTACCCCTTATGGGACGGGGCATTATTGGTTACCTGGGCTGATACTAGCATGGTGCCCACATCACTAGTGACGGGGGAGACTTGAGGTTACTCCCGGGATGGGGTCGTGCTTGGATAGGCGACCATGACTGTTTTTACAGGGCACCGGACACACCGTTGGTCCCTTCGTGTACGCGTGACATTGAAATAAAGGGCAAGTCCCATGACCTATTGATTGTACTCGAGGGCCGTGCACCAATGAGTGGACCCTATGTTAGTGTCATCTAGGGAAAGGTAATGACCGGGTGCTTCCCCCGAGTGCTTGAGGTACTGCGGAATCGTGGGTGACACGAAAGCTTCCCGGATCTTGTGGGTAAAGTACGCAACCTCTGCAGAGTGTCAAACTATTCGAATAGCCGAGTCCACGGTCAAGGACAGTTGGGTGGTGCTACTTAGACTATGTCCATAAGTTTCTGGAAAACAACACGGTTTGGTGAATCTGTTGATGTGATTGTGAGAAAGTCACGATGAGCGTGAGCAAGAGTTGTTCATGACTCTTTCTCGATATTGATGTCTAAAACCTCCTGATACTTCTTGCAGACACATGCATGTCCATGTTATATGTTGATCATACGTGCATATGAAAAACTAGCTTTCCACAAAACTGCCATTTTAGCAGTAGAGCCTTGCATATTATTCTGTCATCACACTTGGGTTGCTTGCGAGTACATTCAAAGTACTCATTGGCTTGCCACTGGTTATTTTATTGGCCAGGCAGGCGAGAACAGGATATGATGAAGATTTCTTGGTGACGAGCATGCGAGCTAGGATGCTTCCCAGTCAGAATGCCTGTAGGGTTAAGGCAGATGGCATGGGTCCAAGTTGTTATTGAAGATTTCCGCTGCAATGATATACTCAAGACTTGACCTTAATGGTCCTATTTGTGTAATATGGTATGTATGGATGTAAGACTCTTGTTATTCAACTTCTGTGTGTTCAGTGAGCATTGATCTCTGGGATCACTGTACACGTGCATTCGGTGATCTCGACTCTTAAGTCGGGGTCCCCACAGAGCTGGTATCAGAGCCATCCTGACTGTAGGAAGCCTTAGTTAGCATGGTCGTTAGTTAGGGTAAAACTATTAAAAACTGTTACTAGTTTTCAAAACTACCTATACTTCTCTTCCCTTCTCAGATTTTCGGAAACCAGGCTATACTTGATCTCTCCCCCTTCAAAACTTTTGGTCGTTAGAACCCCTATGCCCCTGACCACTGGATTTTCTGTAATCCTTGCGGAGTACACCTTGTCAAACACTCACCCACCTCTTCTGAACACAAGAATGGCGACACCACGACAAGACAATACCAACAGAAAATCCATCCTCGAGTAATGAGGACATGAAGACCCAGAAGATGGTGACACCCTTGGCAGTGCCCCAAGATGATGCGACATTGGCCTATGATGACCAGGATATAGGTTATGCAAAATCATGATATACATCGCTAATAGAGTAATCATGTCACTACCGTTGTTGTATCGGCAACCACCGGTGGATGAGAACCTCGCCATTTGGTCCGCCTCACTATAGTGAGTAGGAAAACGGTTCTCTTCGTTCCCCGCTCTTGGTGTCGATGTTGTCATCAATGTAACCGACATGTTGAACCTCTACTATGCCTTGATTAATAACATTGCATAAAGGATTGCCTACCTGGTACCCTCGACGTCCCAGAAGGCACAAGGGATCGTCATGATTAAAGAGACAAGAGAAGACCAAGTCAACGCCAGCTACAAGGAGACACCGTCACCACACCATCTCATCAAGCGAGAAGTTGTTGCAGATTCTTTAGCCTCAACCCGGATTGTTCATCAAACAACTACAAAGGACATAGCAGCACCTGTGGAAAACTCAGAAGACTGCACGAGGCACAAGTCATGACTGCTGAGTCCGATAACCCCTAGGGTAGGATGAGTCGTGTACCCCCTATGCGCAGTCGAGTCCGTATGATGGTTCGAATAGAACCATGATTGTGTGTTGCTTGCTTTTATTTGTTTGTGTTTTGATATAGTTGCACTTTTGCCCTAGGTAACAAGTGCATGGCTATATCATTTTCCTTGCCTTGTTTCTTTTGTTACGGTATTTTTGCACCTATTTGTTTGCACTTACACTATAGAACCCCCCCTTTAGGCATTCCCCTCCTCTATGCTACTTTTCCCCTCCCTTCCCTCTCCTCAACTGAAGACCCGCAAGACAAGAAGTGCCAAGGATTCCAACTCGGCGACCAACTAACAATGAAGACTCCTGCTACAACCTCCACGATCAAGTGCAACCCCGAGAAGTTATGTTTAACCCTCCAGGCTAGAGACCCATTCCTAGACCCTTTGAGACTTCACGAGACACCCCAACATGAATCCTTAACGATGTGCCAAACCCATAGTGTTACAAGAAAACCAGTTAAGCCTCTATAACCTTGCACAACCCTGGGTTCATAGTCGAACTAGTGGACGCAGTGAGTGAGCACATTTTCATCCTAATATAGCACAAGAACTGACGATGCCATAGATAGACCGATTTGAGGACATAAGACAGATGATTAGTGACTCTATACCCGTGACTTCGAGGAATTGTCTGAGACCTTGATGGGTTGTGAGGTTTTCATGCTGGTGAGATCTTGATTAATAGAGTAGCGTAACTTTCATCACCCTGGAGTAACTTGGATTTGCAGGGCTATTGTGATCGCAAATTGAAATTCTTGGAGGTATAAGGATTTGACTTGAGCAGATGATATTGATGGGGGATAGTTGACATTACGATAATGACTTTGGGGAAAATGTAGGAGTTCTCGTTGGACCTGAGATTTGGATTTAAGTAGGTGATTCTGGTTGGGTATAGATACTAGATATGTCTGCATGGTTCGGAGTAAATTGGATTTAGACCGTTGATCTGGATACCATGTTTCCCGGTGGGCAATAAACTAGGAGATTGGATTATTTGGCGGAGTTGATTTAGGGATCTATATAATCATGACCGTGGAGTTTACTTGACCCAGATGTTGCGAATTTGGTGGACTTACTATCGTAATGCATAGTCCTTCCAAATATTTGGGTATTATAGGGACTTGAGATCTCGTGGAACACCGTAGACATCGTATTTGTGGAATTATTGGATTATGTGGTGATCGATGGAAATTACCAGGCTATTGGAGTTGATCTATAGGAAGGAAACAAGACCTTGGAGTGGCATATGACGTGTTTCCATAGAATAGAGATGCATTATCGTAAGCCTTGCAAGAATAGATTGAGTGCTAGGATTGTAGAGTTTAATTTAAGTTTAGCAGCATGTATGATCTACCCATGGATTTTAGGGGTAGGGACACATATGGATTTGGGGATCGTAGACAAGTACAATTTTGTTAGACCGCCTCTTGGGAGTCATGAGGATATATATGGCATGAGTTGTGATTGAAATTGGTCTATACGAGAGGATGCATTTAGTGGTATAAGGTTATTCGTTTGAAATACTAGATAGAGCTATTGACATCTCAGAAACCGTGCTTAAGGATAAGATAATAAATGTTCACTCACTCACTAGAATCCTTGAAACCCTTAAGCCCCACCGAGCCACAACACGGTCTGATCCCGACCACGGGCCTTGGCTCTAAGTCAGGAAGGCCTTTGCAAATACTCAACGGAGACCACCACCAATACCCCAGCCTACCTTGCGTACCCCGTAGACTTAATGGAGTACTTGGACGAGTTGGGTAACATCATTATTTGATGACCTACTTGTCTGCCCGAAGACAAGAAGAGACGGTCAGCTGGATGGAAGGCATTTGAAGACTGACATGTCAAGAAGGAAGAACTACGCTGACCACCATCCTCGAGATGTAAACTTCCGCGTCGAAGACTGGGCGTATCTACAAACCACTCCTCTCGAAGGAACCAAGCATTTCCATGTCGAAGCGACGCTCACACCGAGATTTATCGACTTTCTTCAAGACCACTGCAAGACAAATAGTAGACGGCTACCAGCTAGATTTACCACCTGAGATACCCCCC
>LR738710.1:809840415-809866572 GCA_902687465.1 Secale cereale | reverse complement strand
CCCCCCGCACACCAAATATTCCATGGGTCACCACTCTGGAAGTACTTCTTACATCCTAACTAGCCCGGTCCCCGCAAGGACATCGATCACCGAGCCTTTGACAACTAACTCAACCTAACCCATACAAGAGACCCCTCAGCAACCTGCATCAAAGAGGGCAACAAGCAAGAAGCCACACCACCAAGTACTTCAAGATTCCATGGAGCACCACTCGGAAGCAGAACCAACAAGAAGAAGTGAAGACTACCCCGTATCCAAGACTCCGTATTCCCTTCCACGCCTAGTCTGGCAATCTCGAGGACGAGATTCTTGTAAGGGGGGTAGGTCTGTCACACCCTGATTTTCATGCCACATTGCTTAAGCTGATAATCATGCTAAAATGTGGTTTAAGAAAAACTTTTGAATGTTTTTGATCTTGCTTGATTGGTTTTATGTTTGTTGTTTGCTAGTGCTCTAAAAATCAAATAAATCCTCCAACTCTTCTACCTCATCTCCTTGATCCAAAACCTTTTCCCAATGATCATGCCATGTGTATAGACTAGTATAGTATTTTCTTATAAAAATACTTTGGCCAAATAGTATTTCTAAAATTAGTTTTCCAAAAACCCCTGAATTGAGGTTTGCACTACAAGTACCTTATTTAGGGTGTGAAAAATCTTTCAAAAAGTATATTCAAATCCTATTAGGTATAGGACTCCCATAAACCACAAAATTATAATTTTAAAAGTTATTTTTATATTTTATTTAAAAGCTTTTTCTTAAGGCCAGAAATGGTCTTTAATAGGGAAAAATTATTTAATTATTTCAAAAATATTTGCCAAAATTCAAGGAAACTCATAGGACATATATTGTCCATATATAAGAGTTTCAACACATGGTCATGTTCAAAATATTGGACAAATCCTTCCAAAACCCTTTCTGGATATTTCAAGCTTTTGAAATATTTACAAATGAAATGTTCTCCAAAAATTCCACGGAAATTCCATCATGTCAAATATGACATATGTCATGATCTTACAAGGCCTCATGCATTGAAGATCAAGGAAACATCATCTAATCCCCTCAAAACCATTTCTGTCCATTTTGAAGTTTGAGCAACTTTACATTGCCAAACTTGTTCAAATGCTCTCAAACTTGGTGCACATGCTAAAATGATGTAATTATGCATCTATGCCAAATGGCACAAGTTTTGAAGAAGGAAAACTTGATCTAAGTGCCCCAAAACCCTTTCTGACCAGATCGAAATTTGAACAACTCTACATTGCCAACTTTTTACTTGGGGCCTCAAATTTTGTGGACATGTTCACAACCCGAAATGATGACACTACACCAAGTGGTGCATCAAGAAGAGATGATTTGCTTAACCTAATATTGAGAAATCCATTTTTGTTGATTTCTAGGGTTCACCAAAGTTACATTGGAAACTTTGCCCAAATGAGCTCAAATTTGGTGGAAGGGCCTTAATGTATGTGCCATTTGATCCTGTTAAGTCTCATGTCAAGAGGAGTTATTTTGCTTGCCCAAACCTGCATCAAACACCTTCTGCCATTTTACCAACACCACTGTTCTGCCCCCTTTTACTATTCTACTTGAGGTCAACTTTTTACCACAGCTTCCCCTAGTCATCTTCTACCTTCAGTAACTTCCCCATGGCTAGAGCTCAATGATTGAGGGGTGAAAACCCCATTTTACTCTTCTGGACAGCAGCATTCTCCTCCTTTCTCACGTCCCTCCTCACTCCAATGGCCCTCCAGGGCATCCCAGGCCGTCTGTGCATTGTTTACTACCCCCTAGCACTGTTGGACATAAGGGGACATGCCTATGAAACTTTGTTTATGCCATGGCATGCAGAGCTCGCGCTCTGGAGCATGCTACAGTGCTCCCCCGCACTGTAGCTCACCCATTCCAAGCGAGTGCGATGACCTTGGGCGCCGGGATCGTGTCTCCCGAGGTGTCCTCGACGTCCGTGACATGCAGACCTGTCGGCCCTATCCTCCCTTGCCCTCCTTCTCCCTCCGTGAGCTCACCCGAGCGCGTCCGTGGACGCTGCCCACGGTGCACCGCTGCCACTCTATTTAGAGGCCCTCCCGAGCTCTCCTGTGGCCTCTTTCCACTTCCCCTCTCTCACGCGAACCCCCTGGACAAGCTCCCTCTCCCCTGGTGCTCTCCTTCCCTCTCCAAGGCCACCATGGCCGCCGTCGGCCTCTGCCCGGCTCTGGGGAACCAGAGCCTCCCCTCTTCTCCGTTAGCCACCAGGAGGAGGACCGCAGGATCCCCCGCACCCCCCTCTTTCTTTTACTCCATGACCTATGACGTCGCGCTCATCTCGACCCCAAGCCGCCCGCCGGCGCCGAGGCTGCCGCCGCCCCCATTCCCCTCGGACCGCGTGAGGCCCATGGATGGGCTCGGCTTGATCCCCCGGAGCCCGTCAGTGTGCTGGACGCCGCCGGGGATAACCGGAGTCGCCGGGAAGGGTGCCGGCAGCTGCTCGGCCGGCCTCCCCTGCCCCGACTCTGATTTAAGCGGGAGGTAGGAGGAGGGCCTGCCAGTAGGGCCCACCGGTAAGTGGCTAAGGCCTCGGGCCCCGAGTTAAGTGAAGACGGCCTTCGGGGAAGGCGCCTATCCTGACCGAAGGCGTACTCACGGGAGTACGCCAACGATGTCACCTGTGCACCCCGGGCGGCTGATGCCACTGGGCCGGCCCATGTCCGCATCCCGCATGTGCGCAGGATAAGGGTAAAAATCATTTCCCTTTCCTTTTCTTTTTCTGTAAACTTCTAAATACCATAAATAAATCAAATAAACTCCAAATTGGATGATTCAAATTTCTAGGAGTTTCTAAAATCCTGATCTACCTATTGGTGCAACATGCACATTTTTCCAGAAACTTTTCCTTCACAAATATTATCAAAATGTCATTATTCATTTTCTGCGATGAACTTTAGAAAATCACAGAGAGCTCAAATTTGATCCAAATGCAATGGTTCAAATTTCTAGATGCTTGTAATATCCAAACTTAGTTCTGGAACATTTTTATTAATACTTTCTGTACCCCACCAAATAATGAGCCATTTCTTCATATTTATCAACTTTGCAAAATCCTAGGAAATTCATTTGAACTCCAAATCTAGTGAAACCAACTCCTAGATGCTTCTAAAATCATGAGTTGTTAAATGGGTACCTTTGCTCATTTTTCAAAAATATATTTCTGTAGACTTCTTTCAAATGCATAAACCCCTTGTTTCCATTATATTGAAATGTGCCAAACCATCCATTGATCATACTCCAATGAAACCACCTTGGTTATTTTTCATATGACCAGAGGTATCCTAGAAAAGTCCAACTCCTATTTTTAGAGCACTTTTATTTTTGCTTTGTTGCGTTGCTTATTATGATTGTTTCCATCGTTAGTTGACGAAATAAACGGAGTACTCGGAGATGGACCAGAAGGTTTGAAGACTCAGAAGGATAAGGCAAGCAATCCTTTGACCATGTTTGAGAAACCTTTTTATGCATGTCATATAGTACCATAATGTTGTTGCTACGGAATCATGACGAGGTGGAACCACTTTGATGGTTTGCCACTGCACTTCCTCATTGATACTTGCATTGTGCATGACCCTACCTTCTTATGAGGGTTATGCCGGTGGGAGTAGATAGATGTGTGCTATAGTAGTTGGCTACGCAAATGGGTCAGGGTTATGCATTGAGAGAAACAAGTGCGGTTTGACATACTTGCAAATGACCTAGTGATGTCTACACACGCTTCTATTCTTGTAGACTATGTTGGGCCTCCAAGCGCAGAGGTTTGTAGGACAGCAGCAATTTCCCTCAAGTGGATGACCTAAGGTTTATCGAACTCAGGGAAGTAGAGGTTGAAGATGGTCTCTCTCAAGCAACCCTGCAACTAAGATACAAAAGTCTCTTGTGTCCCCAACACACCTAATACAACTAGGAGTTGTATAGGTGCACTAGTTCGACGAAGAGATGGTAAAATATGGATGATAGGAGTGCAAAGTAATATATATCAGTAATAAAAAGTGCAGCAAGCAAACAAGTGGTAAACGTGAGCACAAATGGTATTGCAATGGTGGAAACAAGGCCTAGGCTTCATACTTTCACTAGTGGCAACTCCCAACAACATTACATAGACTAATCACATGATAAAACGTGCAATGGAGACGCACTCGGAGGTCATTCCTTTGTGGTCAGGAGAGGACGAGAATTATGTAGGGCTACAAAAGCACACCTCAAAGTTCGTAGTTCTCAATCTATGGATTTCCCAATGTCACCGCGGCCATCCAAAGAGAGTACCACAATCACCACAACATATCTCAAGGATAGTCAAAGACAAGCACCAAGAGACTCTCAATCTTCAATCAACACACAAAAGAGGAAATCACCCATGAAAATATTCTTCTAATCCATGTCCAATAGACCGCTGTCACCTTGGTCTCGGGGATTATACTAGATAAAGACAAGTGAGTACATCAATCCAATACATAGAGGAAGGGGAAATATCATGGGATGACCCTAGATTAACATAGCCTATGATCACAACGAAGATCACATCATGGGAGAGAGAATTGACCACATAGCTACTGGTAGAAACCTCAGCCCCGAGGAGGAACTACTCCCGCATCATGGAGGGAGGAAGCAACGTCGATGGAGATGAATCCGGGGGCACTTCCCCGTCCCGGCAGGATGCCGGCACAGGAATTCTGGTCCCCCGAAACTTGGTGGCGATGGCGGCGGAGATCGGAATTGCTTCTGGAGAAAAGGGGTCCGTCCTCGAGGGTTTCGGGACGCGAGGAGTATATATGCCAAAGGGGGTCACCAGAAGCGAAGAGGGGGGGCCCAGGCGCCCCCCTAGGGCGGCCAGGGGCGGGGCCGCCTGGGCTGCCCCTGGCTCCCCTCTGTCCCCACTTTGGTTTTTCTTGAAGCTCTCGGTACGCTGATTTTTCCTGTATTTTTCCCGGAGTTTTTAGGACACTTTTAATATGGGGGAAACCTGAAATAGAAAAACAGCAGAAAACAGGAACTGACACTGTGGTGCACTGAGTTAATAGGTTAGTCCAAATATGATCAAAAGTGTATGGAAGTGCATAAATATCATAGCAATATCACACAAAAGAGGCATTGAGCAAGCAGAAATTATAGATACGTTTTGGACGTATCAACATCCCCAAGCTTAATTCCTGCTCGTCCTCGAGTAGGTAAATGATAACAAGCATAATTTCTGTGGTGACATGCTATCAACCATATAAGAACTTTTAAGTAAAGCAATCAAGGCATGTAATTCAATTCAAGTCATAACAAGCAAGAGTCTATATTAGCATTGTAACAAGTAACATAAGTACATAAAGGTGCAAGAGCTCTCGCTGTCCGTGACTCGAATGTCTCCAAATGGTGTTTGCGTGCAAGAAAGGGGATAGGGATATATGAGAGAGTAAAACATAGTTTTTGTATTGTTGAGAACTTAATCTACTAAAGTTTCGCACTTGGTCTTCTTTGGAATCTTATCTTGACTCATCCCCAGACCGTCAGCCAGGTACAAGTCAAAATGATCCACTCCCTTTCGATATTTTGAGCACTCATGCAATGGATGAGCGTAAGCAAGAAAGTCGACACTTAGGATGGCAAAGAGAGAAAAATGATAGAGGGGGAAGACAAAAAAGGTGTGAAAGGCTCATACAAATGAGGACAATCATAGGCGAGAGAAAGCCAAATGATAGATATGATGCGAGGAGTAGGGATTGCCATGCAATGGATGCACATATGAGCTAAGGTAAGCTCTCCAATGGAACTAGTGGGGGTGCATCCAACTTGCTTGATCAAGAAGACCTAGAGCTCTTTTGAGGAGGCTCATCATTGGAATATACAAGCCAAGTTCTATAGTGTGAAGGTCCCCACATAGCTATATGCATGAATGATAATCTCTATGGAGCACAAGGTATAAGATGGAGTACGAGTGTGGATCTCTCAAAAGGAAATAGTAGTGTGCCCCCTTCTCTCTTTTTATTTCTTTTTCTTTTTTTTCTATTTATTTTTATTTTTTTGTGGCCTCAATGGCTCTTTCTATTTAACTCTCATTTGTCCTCTTTGGGATCTTTTGATTTTGTCCTCTTTGGGATCTTTTCCTTACTTTAGGGGCAACACTCTATATATTACAAGAAGTATAGAAGATCTTTCACACTTTACAAAAGTACTCAACATAAAGAAAATGAAACTATCATGATGTATGCAAATGTATGCCTCTGCCGGTGTAGCTGGATATGCAATGATACTAGCGCATCATGTAGCAATGATTAGGGCAAGGCCCAACTAGCATGCGGCTCCTCGATCAAGCAAAAAGCATGTATGACATGAAGATCAAGTCATGAGAAGATGGATGTTGCATGGCAATGTATCTCGGAAAGGCTATGGAAATGCCTTGATAGGTAGGTATGGTGGCTGTTTTGAGGAAGGATATAATGAGGCTTATGATGACAGAGCGTATCGTGCCAAGGATTTGGATGCACCGGCGAAGTATTCGCCAACTCTCGAGGTGAGAAAGGGCAATGCACGGTACCGAAGAGGCTAGAAAAATATGGCTAGGTGGAAGTGCCAACTTTCGAATACTCACATTAGTCCGAAGAACTCATGCACTTATTATTGGTAACTCTCAATCTAATTAGGAGGTTCTCAAAGAGACAAGTACCCCGAGGAGGAGTGTATGGGGGTTTGGTTATCCTTGCGCATCCTCGACTCATGGTACGTGAGTGTACTCTAATATTCGATCCCTCCAAAGATTAGTGATCCATTTAGTAGCTAAAGTTCTCAACTATTTTGTAGGTTTTCGAAAATAAACACGGATTGCCCAAAATACGACATCTATCACTAATAGGCTAAAGCTCTTGACACCAAAAGTTCAGACATTACTCATGGCAATAACTCAAAACTATTGTAAGTTACTACTAAAATTAAATAGCAACCTCAATTACCTACTTTAAGTTAAGACACACAACTCAGTGCAACAGGCAAAACTCTCTTAACAAGATAAACATGAAAACTCAAGAGAGTTCAGCAACCAACTAAACAAAAGCTCTTTAAAAAGAAAAGCATGAAAACTAAGAGCTAAACATGACATCAGCTATGGAAAGACAAAGAACATACACATCAAAGATAAGCATGAAAATCCTATGTTGTGTTCTAGGTTGAAGTGGAGCGTGTTTCTCTCCCACACAAAGAAAGCTGGGTTCTAACTTGTTATGAACAGCAAGCAAAGCTAAATAAAACTGAAAAGGAAACTAAGAGCGAGATGCTCCAAGCATAGCACATAACGCATGAAGTGATTAAAATATAGTGGAACGAAAGACGAACTGATAATTGTTGATGGAGAAGGGGATGCACGGGGGCATCCCCAAGCTTAGACTCTTGAGTCTTCTTGAATATTTTTTGGGGTGCACGGGGGCATCCCCAAGCTTGAGCATTAGACCCTCCTGAATCTTCTTTTATCATCTTCCCTCGCACACTTGAAAACTCCCTTCATACATAACTCATCATAATCTGATTAGCGAGGTTAGTACCCACAATAAAATAACTTTTCCCTGCTGGAAATAAAGATAATCTTGAAGAGCTACTGTTTCTCAAGATTGCCAAAAGGTTTTTGCAAAGAAAAAGCAAGCTCAAGGTTTGCAAAACGAAGAAAAGGCAAAACAGGACAGAATCTGTGAAAAACAGACCAGCAGGTAGTAAATAATTTTTTCGGGGCACTTCTGCAACTCAAATCAAAAAACTCAGAACATACGCCCGAAAGCCAATTGTATAGAGCACGCTGTCAAAACAATTCAGATCAAAAAGATGATCTGGTGATTTTATATGAATTTTTCTGTCGAAGGACAGAATCTGTTTTCTGGACTGCACGTCACAACTTTTGAACTTCCTTGCAATCAGAGGCTAAACTTGGCACAAAGCTGAAAAATAAAGATACAATGATGTTGCTACAGTAGTAACAAACATCAAGACCACTAAAAACTGAAAGAATAAGCTGAAAGCAAAGATAACAAGGGTTGTCTCCCTAGAGCTCTTTCTTTATAGCCATAAAGATAGGCTTAAGACTTTAATGATGCTCTCGTAGGAATAAGAGTTGAAGAACAAAAGAGAGCATCAAGAAGCAAATACCAAACACATTTAAGCCTAACATGCTTCCTATGCATAGGAATATTGCAATAGAATAATCCATTGAAGCACAAAGCAATAAGCATAGGAAGACAAAACAAGTGCAGCTTCAAAACCTTCAACATAAAGAGAGGGAACTTGATATTATTGAAATATCTATAAGCATATGTTCCCTTCTCATAATAATTTTCAGTGGGATCACGAATAAACTCAACAATATAAGCATCACATAAAGCATTGTTACCATGATCCACATGCAAAAAGGTACTCTTACTCTCCACATAAGCATAATCTTTCTCATTGGTAATAGTGGGAGTAGGACTATCATAAACAACTTGAACACTATAGATTAATTATGTATTAGGAAGATGGTGTTCAACAAGGGAGTAATTCCCTCCATGATTATGACAAGTTTCATAAGGATAATTTCTCCTTATGTCATAGGTACCTTTATAATCACCATAGATTGGAGCTATAACATCATCATAGTAGAGAAGAGCATTATCATTGCTAGCAACTATATTTGTAAACATGTTGTCTTTATTCTTACTAGCAAAAGAATTATCAATTATCACATCACTAGTGGGTAAAGGATTTGCAATCCTATCATCCCCAAGCTTAGAGCTTTCCATATCATCACTTTCAGAGTTGGTACCAAAAAGATTTTCAAGATCATAAGTAGCATTATCATCATTTTCCCAATCACAATAAGTAACATTCATATCATAATCAAAATCATCTTCAATAGTACCCACGGACGTATCATCAAGATGATAATTAAGGCAATAAACTTCACCTTCTTCTTTAAACTTACAACCGTTAGGATAAAAGTTGATGGGAGGAATATGCTCAGGCCATGTTGATACCCATTCTTCTTCCTTCTTGCTCCTCTTCCTCCTCCTCTTCTTTTTCTTCTTCTTCACCTTAGGAGGGAGTGGTTGGAGATGAAGCTTCTCCACATATCCTGGTTTATCATTAGAAACAATAGGGGAAACTTCGGAGAAACTCTCCTTTTTATTAGCAGAAATATAAGAGACATTTTTATACTTTGGTAAAGTTCCCTCCTTTCTAATCTTACTTATGTAATCATTTTTATGGCAATTAACAACACAATAGAGATGGCAATTTTGCAAAGTGTTTTTTTATTCCTATGGCATTAACATCTAGCCAAGAAGTCTTTTCTGATAACTCTTCACACATCAAAAATAACATAAGCTCATCATAAAGATAAGGGGTGATCATGTTATCACACAACTGGTTAACAGTTATGTTTTGAAAGTGCATGCATTGAAAATTAAAGTGACCCTCTATACAGCAAAGTTCACAAGTAAAAGGATAAAGGTCACACAATTCTCTAGCAATTTCATTTAAATCTTTGACCCAAGTGATTGTTCTTTCATGCTTATGTTGCTTACAATACTTCTCTTCTTCAATCATAGGCCTTTCACAAGGTCTATCCACTCCACAAAAATTAATATGCTTATACAAAACTTCATTTTTAGGAATTGGATCATGCATGTTGCAATCATCATGAACAATTTCATTTTCTTTGCAAATCTCTTTAAAAGGTTCATGATGCTTGATCCAATCCTCCTTAGGCATATTAAGATGTGAAGCAAAAGATTTGAGGAAATCAGCAAGGAGTTGAGAATCAAGCCCAAACTTAGCGCTAAACTTATTAAAACTTGTAGTTTCAACAAAGGACTTAATGCAATCATACTCATAAATTATACCTGACTCTTTACCTTTGTCGATCTCCCAATTTTCAGTGTTGCGTTGAATTCTTTCAAGGAGTTCCCATTTAGCATCAATCTTTTCGTTTGTGAAAGAACCCATAGAGGAAGCATCGAGAAAATCTTTATCCTGTCGAGAGAGCCTCGCATAGAAATTAGTAATAATCATATCTTTGGGAAGCCCATGGTTAGGACATTTTAGCATTAACGTTTTCAGTTTCCCCCAAGCTTGAGCTATGCTCTCTCCGTCATGAGGATAGAAATTATAAACATAATTCCTATTCTCATGGGCTTCATGAAGAGGATAAAACTTGGAGTAAAAGAGAGACTGGATCTCTTCCCAATCCAGCAGGTGAGAGTCATCTAGTAGCCTATACCATTCCAATGCTTTTCCTTTCAGTGACAAGGCAAATAATTTCCTCATGACTCCATCTCTTGTCAAACCTGAAATCTTAAAAAACTCACAAAGTTCTGTAAGTTTCAACAAATGAATACTAGGATTGACTGTCCCATCATAACAATCATTCCTAATCATTTCAATTATCCCAAGTGGTATTTGGAACGGGCTACATTTAGTAGGTGGAGGAGACTTCTCTACCACGGGTGTGGTAAAGCGGCCTTCCCCAAGCAGCGAACTAAGAGTGCGGTTTTCCATAAACATAACTAGTGAAACTAAAAACAAGAAACAGAAAGATTTAATTGCAAGATCTAAAGATATACCTTCAAACACTTACTTCCCCGGCAAAGGCGCCAGAAATAGCTTGATGTCTACACACGCTTCTATTCTTGTAGACTATGTTGGGCCTCCAAGCGCAGAGGTTTGTAGGACAGCAGCAATTTCCCTCAAGTGGATGACCTAAGGTTTATCGAACTCAGGGAAATAGAGGTTGAAGATGGTCTCTCTCAAGCAACCCTGCAACTAAGATACAAAAAGTCTCTTGTGTCCCCAACACACCTAATACAACTAGGAGTTGTATAGGTGCACTAGTTCGGCGAAGAGATGGTAAAATATGGATGATAGGAGTGGCAAAGCAAAGTAATATAAATCTGTAATAAAAAGTGCAGCAAGCAAACAAGTGGTAAACGTGAGCACAAATGGTATTGCAATGGTGGAAACAAGGCCTAGGCTTCATACTTTCACTAGTGGCAACTCCCAACAACATTACATAGACTAATCACATGATAAAAACGTGCAATGGAGACGCACTCGGAGGTCATTCCTTTGTGGTCAGGAGAGGACGAGAATTATGTAGGGCTACAAAAGCACACCTCAAAGTTCGTAGTTCTCAATCTATGGATTTCCCAATGTCACCGCGGCCATCCAAAGAGAGTACCACAATCACCACAACATATCTCAAGGATAGTCAAAGGCAAGCACCAAGAGACTCTCAATCTTCAATCAACACACAAAAGAGGAAATCACCCATGAAAATATTCTTCTAATCCATGTCCAATAGACCGCTGTCACCTTGGTCTCGGGGATTATACTAGATAAAGACAAGTGAGTACATCAATCCAATACATAGAGGAAGGGGAAATATCATGGGATCACCCTAGATTAACATAGCCTATGATCAGAACGAAGATCACATCATGGGAGAGAGAATTGACCACATAGCTACTGGTAGAAACCTCAGCCCCCAGGAGGAACTACTCCCGCATCATGGAGGGAGGAAGCAACGTCGATGGAGATGAATCCGGGGGCACTTCCCCGTCCCGGCAGGATGCCGGCACAGGAATTCTGTTCCCCCGAAACTTGGTGGCGATGGCGGCGGAGATCGGAATTGCTTCTGGAGAAAAGGGGTCCGTCCTCGAGGGTTTCGGGACGCGAGGAATATATATGCCAAAGGGGGTCACCAGAAGCGGAGAGGGGGGCCCAGGCGCCCCCTAGGGCGGCCAGGGGTGGGGCCGCCTGGGCTGGCCGCTTGGGCTGCCCCTGGCTCCCCTCTGGCCCCACTTTAGTTTTTCTTGAAGCTCCCGGTACGCTGATTTTTCCTGTATTTTTCCCGGAATTTTTAGGGCACTTTTAATATGGGGGAAACCTGAAATAGAAAAACAGCAGAAAACAGGAACTGGCACTGTGGTGCACTGAGTTAATAGGTTAGTCCAAATATGATCAAAAGTGTATGGAAGTGCATAAATATCATAGCAATATCACACAAAAGAGGCATGGAGCAAGCAGAAATTATAGATACGTTTTGGACGTATCACCCAGTGGGTGCCACTAATGCCCCTGGGAGACGATGAGGAACTAGGGCACTACTTGGTGAAGAAGTAGTGTACCGAGGCTTGATGAAAGTGTTGTTTGCAGAGATGGATTAGATTTATGTGTGACTACCGTCCCAACCAAACATGTGCAACCACTCTACCCCTTATGCTACGGGGCATTATTGATTACCTAGGCTGATACTAGCATGGTGCCCACATCACTAGTGACGGGGGAGACTTGAGGTCACTCCCGGGACGGGGTTGTGCTTGGATAGGCGACCATGACTGTTTTTACAGGGCACCGGACACACCGTTGGTCCCTTCGTGTACGCGTGACATTGAAGTAAAGGGCAAGTCCCATGACCTATTGATTGTACTCGAGGGCCGTGCACCAACGAGTGGACTCTATGTTAGTGTCGTCTAGGGAAAGGTAATGACCGGGTGCTTCCCCCGAGTGCTTGAGGTACTGCGGGATCGTGGGTGACACGAAAGCTTCCCGGATCTTGTGGACAAAGTGCGCAACCTCTGCAGAGTGTCAAACTATTCGAATAGCCGAGTCCACTGTCAAGGACTGTTGGGTGGTGCTACTTAGAGTATGTCCATAAGTTTCTGGAAAACAACACGGTTTGGTGAATCTGTTGATGTGATTGTGAGAAAGTCACGATGAGCGTGAGCAAGAGTTGTTCATGACTCTTTCTCGATATTGATGTCTGAAACCTCCTGATACTTGTTGCAGACACATGCATGTCCATGTTATATGTTGGTCATACGTGCATATGAAAAACTAGCTTTCCTCAAAACTGCCATTTTAGCAGCAGAGCCTTGCATATTATTCTGTCATCACACTTGGGTTGCTTGCGAGTACATTCAAAGTGCTCATTGGCTTTCCACTGGTTATTTTATTGGCCAGGCAGGCGAGAACAGGATATGATGAAGATTTCTTGGTGACGAGATTGCGAGCTAGGACGCTTCCCAGTCAGAATGCCTGTAGGGTTAAGGCAGATGGCATGGGTCCAAGTTGTTATTGAAGATTTCCGCTGCAATGATATACTCAAGACTTGACCTTAATGGTCCTATTTGTGTAATACGGTATTTATGGATGTAAGACTCTTGTTATTCAGCTTCTGTGTGTTCAGTGATCATTGATCTCTGGGATCACTGTACACGTGCATTTGGTGATCTTGACTCTTAAGTCGGGGTCCCCACAGAGCTGGTATCAGAGCCATCCTGACTGTAGGAAGCCTCATTTAGCATGGTCGTTAGTTAGGGTAAAACTATTACCAAAACTGTTACTAGTTTTCAAAACTACCTATACTTCTCTCCCCTTCTCAGATTTTCGGAAACCAGGCTATACTTGATCTCTTCCCCTTCAAAACTTTTGGTCGTTAGAACCCCTATGCCCCTGACCACTGTATTTTCTGTAATCCTTGCGGAGTACACCTTGCCAAACACTCACCCACCTCTTCTGAACACAAGAATGGTGACACCACGACAAGACGATACCAACAAAAAATCCATCCTCGAGTAATGAGGACATGAAGACCCAGAAGATGGTGACACCCTTGGCAGTGCCCCAAGATGATGCGACATTGGCCTATGATGACCAGGATATAGGTTATGCAAAATCATGATATACATCGCTAATAGAGTAATCCTGTCACTACCGTTGTTGTATCGGCAACCACCGGTGGATGAGAACCTCGCCATTTGGTCCGCCTCACTATAGTGAGCAGGAAAACGGTTCTCTTCGTTCCCCGCTCTTGGTGTCGATGTTGTCATCAACGTAACCGACATGTTGAACCTCTACTATGCCTTGATTAATAACATTGCATAAAGGATTGCCTACCTGGTACCCTCGACGTCCCAGAAGGCACAAGGGCTGCGACGTGTTGAACTTTCGAGGCCGGGCATTGACCCAGAAAGGTGTGTACGGACAGAGATGATCGAGCGTGAGGGTAACGTGGTGCACCCCTGCAGAGAAGTTATCTATTCGAATATCCGTGTCCATGGTAACGGACGTTCAGTCTTATACCCTAGTCTATTACAACTAGAAATGGATACTTGAGATATGTGATGGATACTGTTACAACTCTTGTTAATTAAAATGTTACTATGTACTCCCTTCTACTGCTGCAAGATGATGGTTTCCAGAAGATGCTTGAAGATGCTAGTCTTCAATAGGCTAGGCCTTCCCTCTATTCTGGCGTTCTGCAGTTCAGTCCACAGATACAACTCATTCCTTTGATACTGATGCATACTTAGTCTTGATCTGATGCTTGCGAGTACTTTGGATGAGTACTCACGGTTGCTTTGCTCCCCCTTTCCCCCCTTCTTCTTCTTTCTGGGTGTTGCAACCAGATAGCAGATTCCAAGAGCCAAATGCCACTACCAACGTCTACTACTATCCCGACGGAGCCAACTACTACGTGGAGACCACCAACGACCAGGAGTAGTTAGGAGGTCCCAGGCAGGAGGCCTTGCACTACAAAAAAATACACTTCCGTGATGATACATGTTGGTCACAATAGGTCACGTTTTCTTTCATGCGTGTACATCCATGATGATTTTATGACAGCATCAAGATAGTCATACCTGTGCTGTCGTAGAAGTGTTCCATGACATTACCAAAGTTATCATCACGAAAGTGTCCACTTCCATGACGATAAATCGCGCGTCATAGAAGTGCTTTCGTCAAGGGTGATCGACACGTGGCATCCACCGTAACGGAACGCCGTTAAGCTATCGGGTCCGGTTTTGGATCCAATAACCCGTTAACATCCCCGACCAATGGGAATTTTCCACGTGTAAAATCAGCACTGGCTGGGGGAAACACGTGTCGGCTCACCGTTGGGACAGATGTCATCCACTCATTGGACACAAAGCGCATATGATACATCGACACGTGGCACGGCCCAACAGAGGCCCATTCCTGTGAAAAGGCCGGCCCGTTTGACTTGGTCAAAAGGTAGCAGGCCGGCCCACGGCAAGCCTGTTAACGGCATGTTCGCATATAGCCCATTTACAACCCGCTAACCAAGGGCCCGTTTACGGCCTATCCGAATTAGGCCGTCTAGCGTCATCTGGGCCGTCCAGTATAATTCCAGCCCATTTTAACTTCCGGCCCATGTATGGCCCATGACGTATTTGGGCCTATGATACGTCGACACCTTGCACGGCCCAACAGAGGCCCGTATACGTTAAAAAGGCCGGCCTAGTCAAAGGCCCATAGTAATTACTCAGGTACTAGTGGGCCAACCCAATAACAGGCTCCTTAATAAAGGCCCATTTATGGCCCAAAGCCAGATCTGGCCCGTTAATTGTTCGCCGAATATTTGAGCACATTTACGGCCTGAAGCAAGATATGGCCAATTAATTGTTCGCCGAATATTTGGGCCCAAATACAGCCTAGTGACTTTCAGCCTGTTAAAGGCCTGATATAGACATGGTCCCATTTCATCCCCGGTGTGACTTTCGGCCTGGGAATGGCCCGTGCTGCCCATGGGCCATATATGGTCCGATGGGACATCGGGCCCACTAACGGCCCATGATAAAGGTGGCAACAGTTAAGCTCAACGTGACTTTGGGCCTCTTAAAGGCCCATGATATCAGTGGGCCAACTAGGGCCCAAGATATGTTTCGGCCTGTTAACTGCCCGTGATATAACTGGGCCAAAAAGGCCCCGTCTACATTTCAGCCTGCTGAAGGCCCGTCGATGACTAGTGAAAATTGAGGCCCAATATGCATTTTGGCCTGCTAAAGGCCCATGGTTTCATCTGGGCCGTAACAGGCGAGTACAATAATCATTCTGTTAATGCCCCAACACTACCTGGACCAAACTAAGCGATGGGTCCACAAAAGGCCCAACTAAAATATAGGCCGGTGTAAGTTGTGGGCCTCACGCAAAGTTTGAAGGCCCCAATGATTCGGGCCCAAGAAAGATGCAGGTCGGCGCAATTGTGGCCCGCTAAACACCAGGCCCGTTAGAGGCGAATGTTTTGGCCCGGTCGACTACATCTGATTTTTTTTAGATAGCGAATGATGGCAGTAACCAGTAAGAATTAAGAACAAACCTACACTATACAATAAAGGATTTATGGTATATTACATCCACTGGGCATCGAAGTTCGCCACCAGTGATCATAACGCGCAACGGAGAGGCAGATTACAAAAACTGGGCACCATTGCAGGGTAACAAAATAATTCTAAACCGAGACCACTTCCAAGACAGTTCAAGAAAGGTTAGCCTTGCGTGGAAACTACTGCGCAAGCTGCTGAGCAAGGCTGTGAGACTGGCCTAGCATGTCCGTCATAGCTTCTAGGTGTAGCTATTTAGCGATGAGGTTCTCATTGGTGTTCTCCGCAATCTTTCTTAGAGATAGGACTTCAAGTCGAAGTTGAGTTGCAGAATGCTATTCTGCTAGAACTTAGGACTGAAGAAGTCGAACTGATTCAAACAACGAATGCTGTGAGCTTGTCTGACTGCTAGTCTCAAGTAACTTGAACACTGCATCAAGACAAGACTTTGGGGTTGTCTCGCTATCTTCAAGATGTTTTGGCTTCTTTGCTGCAATATATGTTGGGTTTTTCTCACAGCCTTCAGCAGACTTGTGCATGCCATCAGGCATATCACCCTAAAATAAAGCAAAGAGATGACAGGTTTTGCACGTGTATAAACAAATATGATAAATGTGCTATCAATTCCATCCAATTTCAAATTAGAAAATAAAGAGTAAGTTCAAAATATCAATAACCTAATTTGGCATTGTTCATAATGCGGGGAGCTTCACCACACTACTGGATTACCATGTCAACATAACAAGCATAGATGAAGGGCAAAGAAAATCATTGTATCTATTTTGGTTGATGTGCATGGCATGTTGTTCATGTCATCAGCCACATCAGTAAGATAAAACATAAGATGACAAGGTGCAAACGTGGGCTGCTTCACCACACACTGGATTATAGATCCACAACAACAAGCATACATATAGGGAGTATTGAGTAATGTGCATGGTATGAATAAGGAATTTGGTTTTACAAGTAAAACTTAGAACTTACGATTCTTGTGAACATGCAATTTGGTAGAAACAGCAAACTAAACAACAGTAAACGATAGGGAGTATGAGCAAATTATAAACCAGTTGAGGATAAAGTCTTTAGAAGGACTGACTTACATCAACAGTTAACACCGGCTTTATAATGCCCTTCTCCATGTCAAGGGAAGGATAACTCAAGAATTTCAGCACATAATCTTCTTCATAAGCATTGCATGTACTCTACATTTTGTAGAGAGTAATTATAGATATGATAATACTGGAAGGGATAGAGGATAATGAAGATAAGATGCAGATTGATGCTACATAATCAACTACCAATCCCTGGAAGTACAAGCATTATAGGATAAAATGTACTGACAAGAGCAATGGGCTACACTTCTGCACTGGCATTGTCTGTGTATTCTACTTTTTGGTAAGATTAAATATAGATTCGATCTTTTTTAGTAAATGGTGGGCGAGGGAGATAAGATGCAGAATGCTACCCAATGAACCAACCCCTCTTCCCATAATACAAGAGTGTTTTGAACACTGGTGTACTGTACAAACATTTTCTTATATTATGGGACGGAGGGAGTAGCTGTTAATGTAAGTACAGTGATAGACGACGTTCAGTCCTTAGAAGAGGAGTGCAGAGCTAAACCTCTTCAAAAGCACTGGGTAGATTCTAAATTTATGTAAGAGTCCATATGGATCTTATAATGTCCACCAAATGGACGATAACGAGGCTAACATGTGCAGTGATGCTACATAATCAAACAGCTATGAAAGTAAGTATGGTCATACAGGGCAAGAGGTACTCACAAGAGCAATGCAGTGTGCAGTATAGTTGCGAGATTCTATGGTCCCTTGAGAATGAATGTTCTTCTGCTAACAGTTTTCATACAAGTGAGACATTAAGGCAAATGCAGAAATGTAGTTCAAATTGTGATGTGATATCATAGATAGTACCTTACGCTGCAACCGAGACCAATGTGTAACAAGATTATTCCAGTCACCATCGGATAAATGTAGCACCGGAGACTTTACAGAAATTTCGTTTAGAGGCTTGCCATTGAAGTGCGCTTGCCTCAGGTAGGAACGATACTTCATCAACGAGTGCTTGAAAAGAGCAACCAACCCTTGCTCGTCCTCTCAATCCAGTTTGGTCCTCGCCTATTTAAAATAATGAATTCTTGTGTCTTCTGTCAGCAGAAACATATGCAGCAATGACCATGAATAACATTAGTACATTACATACGCGTAAGTTGCGGAGGGAGACTAGAAATTGTTCTGTGTCTGCGGTATAATCTTTCCATGAAGGAAAAATGCGCACAAAGTTCCTGACAACAATATAAGCTTTGTCTTCTAAACTGGGAAGAAATGGAACATGGGTCCTATTTGCTGCAATTGGGGCTCTCTCTGGTCCGAAAAGGGAGTTGGCAACTGGATTTGGTGTACTCTTTGCTGGAATGGGGGTTTTGCGTCGTAGAGCTGGTGCTATGTCAACTGGCATAATCATAATGTTTGCTGCAGTTGGGGTCGGCTGAGTTGGGGCAACAGAAATGACCAGTGTAGTAGGGCTAGAGTCTGCTAGAGTTGGGGTGTTTTGTGGGTCAGGTGATATTGCAACTACACCTAATGGTCTATTTGATTTATAGGTGCCACTACCTTTTCCAAATAATTTGCTTGTACTCCTCCACGATCAGCAATTGCCCTCTTCCTTTTGAAAGTCTGATGCACAAGAACATCATTTGAATGGATAAATATGGTATGATGACAGATGGAATATGTACTGAAAATGGATAGGCAGGGCATATTCACATACACGATGTGTAAACTAAGCTAATGGCAGTTCAACAAAGTAGAAGCAATGCAAAGCATCAGTTGCAAGATATGTGCGACAAATATAACCTTGGAAAGTTAAAGCAAGCACCTTGATGGGTGAATAAGATAGGCAATCTTCCTCTGACTCCTCCACTAGGGAGCTACATTGACTTAGGTCTCCCTCTAGCTCAGAATCAATGTTAGGATCATATTCTGAGCATGAATCTATAGGTGGAGAGCGTTTGCATTGCATTGCATCTAGACTTGATTTCAGTCCCTTAATGCCAAGTTTGACAGCCATGGCATTGTTCTGATTTATTATTTTCATGCACGCAAGCTCATAATCATTATGATGCTGTTCAGAATATTAGATTCATGAAAACATAAGAAGTAGTCAGATTATCTATGGAATGCATTGCGGATTCAACTCGAAGAGTGTCTCCCTATAAACCCCTGCATATGCAAAGTTCACCCCCAACCGTGCTGACCAGACCACACACAGAAATACAAACCCCTTATGTCTCTATAACAGACAGACACACATTACAAAACTGAAGTAGGAACATTAGAATCATATGAAATTCGTATTTGAACAAATAAACTACGAAATTATGAGTGGCATAATGTTTAGCTTCAAGGGTGGAGTGTTGGTAGTGCGACACAAAGCAAGTAGGCAGATTGTATTCCATGTAAAAGATCGAAGCCTATGTAAAAGCTGGAAATGATACTTTCTTTCTATACAATGCAGTCTTCGTTGCCCACACATGATGGAAGAGATCACATAGAGAAATACTATTCACTCATGTCTACGGTTGCAGTATTTAGAAACAGGGTGGTCCACCCTAAAAGAATATTGGCAACAAATATGACAAGGCAAGCATAGATGTAGTGAATCAATCATTTACTTGTGAGCTTACTAGGACAAGTATGCAGAATTGTAACTGCAGTAAGAGACCGTCCAAAATCTGAATCAAGAAGTTTGTCTAGCACTTATTGTTTGCAACTAATCGACATGAATAATTGGATATTATATCGAATGAGTAAGAAAGAAAAGTAAAATTGTCAACAAACCTGGCTTGTAGTAGTAATCTGGGTCAATGTCACCACGACCAACAACCAAAATTACTAGTGTCTATTCCTAGGGCCGGAATTTTGAAAACCCTGTGAACTTTACAGGTACTAAAGATTACCGAAATACATCTGAACCATTAAGTGTAGGTAGCACTGAGCACACAACAAACCCTAATGACAGTCCTGCCTAATGAGTAATGAATCCATTAGAAAATGTGTGATGAGGAGTGGCTGCTGAGTGTGGAGGACTTATCTCAGGATAAATCGGGTTGGCTTAGTGGGTGCTGCACGCCGAGCCCTGAACCGACTGGGAAGGTAGGCACGGCGGCGTGCCCGGGCAGCGGTGACGCTGTTGGCCGAGCGGCTCCTGACCTCCTGTTAGTCCGGCGTCTCCTCCTAGAGTCTTGTCGTCCGGGGATGGCAAGTCGCCGGCGAGGCAGGCTGTTGTGGGCGAGTAGAGATCGGAAGCACGCAGTAGAACAAAGGGGAATCGGGGCCTGGGACAACCCAAAATCCCAGGGTGGGCCGGCCCACCGTGGGCACCCTGTAGAGATACACACCCGAGCGGCGAACATGCTTTTTCGAAACTAATTTAGGAACATTTAGCTGACCAATTAAATGAATCTGTTTTAATAATATCAGATTTGTATTTGAACAACTAAGCTTGTTTAGCTTGATGGGTCGAGCAGTGCTATTATGACACGAAGCACGTATTCTGATCGTATAGTGATCATAAAAGGGGGAAACCGGAGAAATGGTATTTAGCAGGCATTGTTTGCTTTGAACTAAGAACTAAATTCTAAGAGCTGAAAAGAAAGTAGAGTAACCAAGTTAAGATCTATTTTCTGGATGGGATCAAAAAGTTGAGGAGATATGAAGTACCACCTCTCTTGCGGCGCCGTGTAGGCATCGGGGGTGCAATGGCTATCGGTGGCGTTGAAGCAGATCTGTGACGATAGACGAGTGCATTGGGGGATAAGTCCAATTGTGGTGGAAGAGAAGGTCGTGTGAGCGGCCCCGGCAAAGAGGAGGACGACGCCGATGAAGCGAGAGGACGTGATGCAAGGCTCTTGGTCTGTCGCCCTGGATGAGAAACGTCCATCTCTAGCAGTGGACAAAGCAGTCTTGGTAGGCTCTCCTGCATGGTGGAGGACGGTGGCGATGGATGTGGTGGAGGACGGCGGCGATGGATGTGGTGGAGGACGGCGGCGATGGATGGGGTGGCGGACGAAGTCTGGTGTGGGGATGGCGTTCTAGCGCGGACGGTGTATGAATGGGAAAATGGAGGGAGAGGTATGGGGAACCATGTTTTTGGGATGCGCATGTCTGAAATATGGGAAAGTTACGAATTTAGCCCCCGTTTAAAATTTGGACGTCTCGTCGGTTGGGGATACGACGGTAATCTCGCATCTCGCCAATATTTGCCCATAGCGATTTCGGGCGAGGAGAGGGTGGTTGGCGCCCATGGTTGGCGCCCACGGTGTATGACCGGGGATGACAGGTAGGGCGGTTGTGTCACGTCTGTGTGAAGTTACAAACCTGCCCCTATTGAAAATATTTGCCTACATCGATTTCGGCCGAGTCGAGTTTGTTTTGCCGCCCACCGTGTATGAATGGGGAAATGGAGGGAGAAATAAAGGTCTTTCGGATGAGCTTGAATCAAATGTTTTTTGCCGACCATGTTTGGCACCCACCGTGTCGGAATGGGCTCAGAGGCGGTCGTGTTACGTCAAGTTAAAGTTACTATCCTACCCCTATTTAGAGCAGTGGAAATCGGGCCGATGGATTGTTCGTGTAATGGGTAGACAGTAATTTCCACCTTCCAAACACTTGCCTTCGGGCAGCCAACATGGGAGTGGACATTTTGCTGCTTCTTTCGAATTTCGGGACAATAAGCATCCCCGTTTACCCTAGCAACTAAATTCGAATCCATTTTGTATTCCTATACAAATCTTTATAAATCATTCTATGTGTTTTTATATATCTTCAAAAGGACGACAAAGATGTATTCCACTGTCATATATGAATATGATTTACAAATGTCGATACTCAAATTCGGAAGCTAGAATCCAGTTTAAGGTGAATTCGAATATTTGGAACACTTAATGTCCAACTCAAATGTCACACGCAACATAATGTGTACTCCCATTTAGATATGTACACAAGCGATGTATCAAGATTCAAATACCGAGTCAATCAACCAAGAATGTACTGAACTAACAGACATATAAACACTTATAGAGTATATGGATCAATAATATCAACTAACATACATAAGCCAGGCCGCTGTACTTTTCTTTGCTACAACAGCATCCTTTTTTTAGCCAAGCTACTACAGCATCTTGGCCCTTTCTGATGCGTGCCACTTATGGTCTATCTATACTACTATTATTGTTGAATGCGCATTCATCCTGATTGGCATATTTGTAGGTCTGGCACAACAATCAAAATGAAATGTCTCCGAGTCTTATCAATTAATACAGACTTGTGCTCAAATAAGATTACAAACCAAAAAACAAAAAACAAAAAACAATTATTACACGATCTCTAAAACATATGGTTTGATTGATTACATGAACAAACAACACAACGTTTATTCAACAATGGAAAGAACATTTCACCTATGATTTACCAAGTGGGAATTTAATTTCCTTTTTTCCTTCAGGACCTTAACAATCTGGTCAGTCTCAGCTTGCTTCGTTATGAAATCCACCAAATATTTAATAGTCGTCTTGAGTACTACTACTGATTGTGCTATTTGCTTCCTCAACATGTCAACTTCGTATCTAAGTGCAGAAGCAAAATCTTTTTCTACCACTAGTTTAGCCTCTAGAGCATCAGCTGTTGGCAATTCATAATGCACGATTGGGTCGGTGCCACTGTTGTGGGATGATACAACGTCCATGGGGACCTCGCTCTTTGATCTTGGGCTAACCTGTTTTGCCATCAAAGTTCTGATTGGATTCAGAAAAGTTGAAGTTAGCAAAACATCTCAACTGGGAGTTATAATTGCAAACTAGTTAAACAAACAAGGAATTAAAGAGTTTCAATTCGATGCTGAAAAGTAGTTATTAACATCATTGTAACCCATTGTTGCA
Source organism: Secale cereale (assembly GCA_902687465.1). Classification (NCBI taxonomy): domain Eukaryota; kingdom Viridiplantae; phylum Streptophyta; class Magnoliopsida; order Poales; family Poaceae; genus Secale; species Secale cereale. Next base: position 809,843,442 of record LR738710.1, on the reverse strand, counting down.
GCAGCAAAGCAGTTAAACAAACAAGTAGCTATTTAAGTTTAGGCAAACAGGTAATTCTTAACAGTAAGTATCAAACACATAGATAGGCGCAGTCTATAATAGGATCAACAGGCCGTGGCATTATGTAATCAGTAGCAAACTAAATTAAGCCAAGCAACGGAATTGAACAATTTTGCAATAAGTGGCTAACTAAAATTCCGAGAAGCAGGTAACTGAACTTACGCTAGTTCTTTGTACATGTACACTGCAAATTCTTTTTCGCTTACAAGGTTGTACGAAGGAGTCGATGGCATCAATTGCTTGGATACGCAGTCCCAATACTTCTTTCTTCCCACACTGCATTAGTAAGTCGAATGGTTAATCTGGTAAGATGGTGCGTCCTTGATATGTTATATGAGGACGTGTAGTCAGACTAGTTGTAGCCAGACACTTCACACTGGCTTTTACTCTATATTTCATGCGATTACTTTTGGCATATCGAGATCTAAGCAATCTACAATAGGATAAAAAGACTGGCATCATTCGCATTATTGACGAACTTATTTCATAGAAACAAGCAATTCAACCATTCTGTGGGTAAATCAAAGCGCCACTGTTATATTTTTCACTACCCCTATCATACACGCAAAAAGGGGCAACACCACCATAGGGGCTGGTATGGGCGGCCGCCTTGGGTGGCTCGAAAGTGTGCACCTAGTTTGAGTCGTCCAGGTTGGCCCAAGCTAGTTTTGTCCGTCCCAACGCACGAGCAGGCAATGTAAAAAATGTTTGAATTTCGATAGGCCAATAACATAAGTGCAAGGCAGGCCCTATAGTAGGCTCGCGGCCCAAACGAGCGCCTCCCATATCGATCGACAACAGGAAAAATCCCAATTCATCCGCTCCAGCCTCCAGTCTGGTTCGCTCCTAACCTAGCCGCCGCTGGACAAACCGACACAGCACTTCGTCGCGCCCTCGTTGGAGGGCGGTCACCGGGCTTCAAGCGAACGGAAGGACAAGAAGATGAAGATACAACCCTGGGTGTACCCTGCGTGGGAGGCAGCGGCAGCAGCACGAGCATGGCATCGAGCTTGCGCAAACGGACAGTCGCAGCTTGCAAGAGCAGCATGTGCAACGAGCAGGTACATCACATCCCTGATTATATCTAATTCAACTCTTCAATTTCTGGCCAGTAGTTAAACCTAACGGTGTTGTAAAACTGCTTGTATGTAGGGAATCTATGAGAAAATGAAACCAATTTCTACTTATTTTGTAACTCCCCCAATCAATACTGAACTGACTGAGTCTGATGAATCTAATCAAGTTTCAGGTGCAAACATCGAAGCTCATGGTGTTCTTAGGCCTGAAGTGTCTAATGAACAGACTGGTAATGAAGGATTTGATTCAAACATTTTACATGCTCCTGGTGATGAACATATAGTGTCTAATGAGGCATCTAATGCAATCATTTTGCAAGCTCCCATTGAAGGATTTAGTCTCTAATGATGATCTGCTATGTTGAGAGAGACATGGAGATTTGCAGGCATTGATGACAAGAAAATTATAGTGCATTTTCATGGCTAGAGGAAACGTCGAGGCCATCTACCAGAAAGTCCCCGTATCATGACAACGTAGCATAAATACTGTTCTAATCCGTTCTTTGAAACTATTGGCATACTTGTGCAGGATAGATATATTGATATGCAGTTTGTGCACTGGTTATAGGTGCAATTACACTTCGATATTTTCAGCCAGAGAACGAATAATTCAAGCAGGTACAGACTATGTTTGTAGTCCTTGTACACCATGTTGCATTTTGTGTTTTTTGGTGCTTGCATCATTTAGTGTTTATAATCAGAACTACTTTGGATCATTAGCTGGTTTACAAAGTGCATGTAGTTTCACATTTCTCAAGTTATTTTGATTTCCGGAGTGCAAGTGCCTTCGTATTTTTTCAGTTAAATGTTCGCCCCTGGTAACTTGAATTCATGGATCCGCCACTACACACAAATCATACACGAATGCCAGTACGAATTAAATGAAATACATGGACTTATGCTAGCTCGTTGTACACGCTCATTGCAGCTCTTCTTGCGCTTGGGATGTTCCATGTACAAGTACATGTTACCACTTGCTTGGATGTGCAGGCCTTGTGCTCCTTGCATCCCCCTCTGCATTTTTGACACGGCGAATGGCTGATCAAATAAGAGGAATCGACCTTGCTGTTGTACCGGAGGACAGATACATACAAGGTTATACGGGTGTGCAAGATGTGTACCAGATCCCATAGCGCTGTCATGCTTCTCTAAAAAATGGTTTGCTTGTTTCAGATGATATCTCCAGAAGAAATAAGAGTTAAAGTCAGAGTTGGATAGGTGTGTAAGCTAAGAGAGCAGTGAAAGGATATCCAAACATCCTCAGAACAGTGCACAAGGGAGTGATGTGTGGATACCTAGTTCGGGCCGGCGTTTGGGCATGCTCGCCTAGCTAGAGTGCGGGTCACTTCAGAGCCATTGAGGGTGATGCGCTGGCGTTGGCTGGCCGCGCACGGATGCAAATCTTGAGTGGCAGCGGAGGGATACGATGTGGTGTACGAGACCGTTGGTGAAGCCCCAGCGGCCTCGGGGGGCGGAGGCGCGACGATGTGCTCGGTGAAGTAGCCCCGGTGAGCTAGGAGACAGTGTCGGTGAAGCCCACCTGATGCGGTGGAAGTCGGTGTGTGTGAGGCATGTTGGTTGCGGCGGCCGACGTTGTCGGTGGACCACCCGGTGCGGTGGACGAGGGCGTAGATGAGGTAGCTCCGGTGAAGTGGTGAAGCGCGGCCGTCGTCTTCGTCGCCGTCGTCCGGCACAGAGGTGCGGAAAGAGACGAGACGAGGGGTGATTCGTACTTTGCTTGGGTTGGCGGCGAATTAGGGATTTGAGCAATCTGGGCGCGGAAGGGGACGGTGGAGAAGGGAGATTTTGCAGGGCTAGAATTGGGGCCGCCAGATATTTCAATCCGAAACATGGAAGCGCGAACTTATTTTGTCGCCGTCCTTTTTTTGGG
>LR738710.1:809827205-809839658 GCA_902687465.1 Secale cereale | reverse complement strand
CCCCCCCCCCCCCCCCCGCACACACGCTACATACTTCCTGTATCGGTCAATCTTCCTCTCCTAACCACCTTAGGAAGCTATCGGTTTCCAACACACATCCATTCATTCTCTCCATGTTTCGATCTCTAACTCTCTCAACTACACAACCCCCTTTTTCCAGTCTCTTACGAAATGTATTTACCTCACACACACACGCCATTGCACCCCATGCCGAGCTCTCTCTCTCCCCCTCTCCCTCTCACCCTCTCGCGCTAAATACATCCATTGCCTATCTAGCCCCCTAACCTCTCGTGCGCACGCACGCACGTTGTCTATCTAGGTCACTCCCTCGAGATTATCTCACTCTTTCTTCCGCGCGGCGGGCCACACTCGCTCAACCTCGCTCTCTTTATCTGAGTCTCGTTTAACCTCGGTTTCTTTCACACACGAATGATATATCTCCCTGTTCGGGACTCGATCGAGCTCCATACTCTCTCATGCAGATTGTCTATCTAGGTCAGTCCATTGAAGCCGCCCCCACTCTTTCTACCTCATGGCGGGCCACACACACACACACACACACACTCTCTCTCTCTCTCTCCCTCTCTCCCTCTCTCTCCCTCTTTGGATGTCTCGATTGACCTCGCTCTTTCTCGAACAAAAACGATATATCACCATGTTTGAGCCCAATTCGACTAATTCACATTGTATACTCTCTCACACACATTGTCTATCTAGGTCACTCTCTCCAAACCGTCTCACTCTTTCGATCGCACAACGACCCTATGTGATCGATTGACCTTGCTTCCTCCCAGGCACAAAATATATCTACACGTCCGTGACTAGATCATCCATCAAGCTCTATCTTACAACCCTCACCCTTGCCAAAAGCTCAATCGGACAATATATCTCCAGAGCATATTTTTTTAATGAATGTCGGATCACACTCACTTTGTCTCTCTATCTATATGTCTCTCGATTGACCTCGCTTTCTCACGCCGTATCTTCCACACATTGAAGCTACCTCTCCATCCCTCGCAAAGTCGGAGCTATTTACATTGCGAGGGGCACTCCAACCTTGGATTAATTTGTGTAGGCACTTATTCCGGTCGGTTTAGATTATATTTTTGTAGCATTCGGCCCACAACTACTCGAAACCCCGTTGCAACCCCCGCAACTCCCCTAGTTGATTTCCCTGTGGCTCGGTCATCGCTCTCTCGCACGTCCTTTCTTGCCTTCAACGTCGCACCATGGTATTATTGCAAAAAACTCTGTTGTTCTCTTTAATTATTATAAATAAGCTACGAAACTGCACACCGATAGTCCACTTGGAATGGAACAAATTTCGACCCACAAATTAAAGTGCTACAAACTACACACCAAGGGGCCCACATGTCATGAAACAAATTTGGACCCATATACAAATTAAAAAATAAAGGAGGAGGATCGAACATGCGACCGGGGCCTTCAAGCCGCACGTCAATAGGCAACATGCGTAGAACATCAATGTTTGTTGTACCTTCCTTTGTTCACATAATGTTTTTATATTACCACATCCCATTTAATTGATAACATGTAATATTATTTTTAGTACTATTCACCTTGACTTACTGGTGGGTTCCATGTGTGCTCTATCTCTCCTCCCCTTCTGCGTTTAGACGCACGGGCAAACATGAAGAACTCGCAAGCGATGTTGCCGTTGACCGTATCTGGACGCGTTCACAAGTTACGGCACCAGTTTCACATGCTAACAGCACTAGTCAGTGTGTACGTGCAATGCACGTTTATTTGGAAGTATATTACACTACTAGGAAAAGGCTTATTAGTGGCGCACCTGTTTTGGCATTAATGGCGCACTACAGGTGCGCCACTACTACCACGCCATTAGTAACAATTACTAATGGCGCACCCCTGGTGCGCCATTAGTATACCAGACAATAGTGGCGCACCAGGCAGTGCACCATTACTATGTGCCCAGATGCGCCATTAGTATGCCTCCCAGGGGACCATATTTACCTTGTGCTCTGGGTTACTAATGGCGCACCTCTCAGGGGTGCGCCACTAGTCTGTTTATTGCAGTGGGCCACTAAAGTGCAGAGTGGTGCGCCACTACTATGACTATTAGGATTCTTTTTTTTTTGCTTTTCTGATATTTGCACAGGTTACAAAATACATTACAACACATAATATAAATAGCACAACATATAAACAGCAGATTTACCGAATACAATAGAAGATTAGTCTCCGAATACAATTCATCATATTAGTCTTCGAATTCGAAATACCGAACAAACTTAGAACATTACAAGTCTCGAGACCGCGAGTAGCGAGTTTGTCTTCACATTACAAGTCGATATCTAAACTACCATCATCACATAGAAGAGAGCTGCGGTCACGATGAGCATCATCGCGATGAAACTGCTCTTCATCCGGTTCCTCCTCTGCTCCCTCCTCTCTCCCGCTAGATAGCGCGCGTATCTAGCTTCCGCCTCCATCCTAGTGGTGTACCCTTAGTAACTGTTACCGCTGAAACGGTGAACCTGTCTCCGACACTCCTCCCAGTCATCGTAGACTCCAGGAACCTTACCCTTCTACACGACATGCGAAGGCATCTCAATGCACTAGACAAACAAAATGTTAGTAGCAATTCATTGACAATACATAAGCAATATATAAGTATGCAACAAAAGGATCGGAAGAGAAAAGCAACACATTAATATATATCATGATTCACGGTCCTACTAATAAATAGCATCGATTACCTAAAAGTTGAACGACTGTCCAAACCAAAGAGACATACAAGTTCATTAAAAAGTTTAATTACAACATGAGCTAATCGATATTTCACAACTACATAGCATCACTACTACCTTCGGCTCAACTCAGGGACCGGAGCGTGGATGAAGCCGCCGTCTTTCGTGATGGTCATGAATGTGCGGTCGTTGTTAGCCTGCATTTGTAGCGTTGTTTCTATTTCACTGTTGGACGGTTGATATTTGAGGTAGAACTGCCCTGAGGTACGAAGGACATCTTGATGGATGATTTCCGAAAACTTGGACAGGATGCGAAAGAATTCTTGTCTGAGGTCCGCGTCCTGGATTTCCGACAAGCGTGCGGCCCATGCTTTGAGACTATTTGGTAGCAGAAGGTGATGATGGTTCCGTACGATCGCCCGCATGTGATAGAGGGCATAGTAGGCATCCTTCTGATCGCTAGGCGGCTGCTTGACGCAGGGGAACGTCGTTACGTGGGTGAACACATGCCTGCCGTACCTAAAAAATAGCCTCTCGAAGGTGCCTCCAGATTTGGCATAGCCGGGGAGAACTTCATCAAGAACTTTCTTCACATTTGAGTAGTCTTTCTTTAACTGACGGTCCGAGTCGAAATATGTGGCCATGGAATATTGCGGGCTTAAGAGGATGAGTGTGCAATGTGTGTCACTGCACAAAACACGAAATGTTAGAAAAAAAAGAACGATTGAAATCTAAGAAATCATATGTTACGGGGCGGTGAGGGGATGACTTACTCAGAAAAGTAAGGCACGAGGAGGTTATCCTTATCTGCGTTTGACAGAATGATACCTTCGAGGTATGAACTCGCGACTTGCCGGTCCCCAGCGATCCCCAAGATCTTGGCACGCATGTAGAAGGGGTCGACTATCACGATGTCCGGGGTCTTGTCTCTAATGATCCGCATCTCCATACTCAGTGAAAATAGCCGAACGAAGGTGTAGTGCAGCGGATGAAGGTTAAACATAGCAAAGATGTTATGAAACCGCAGGACGATCATACCCCGGATGGCGCTATCCACAAAGCCCTTGCGCTCTGGCACCTTGGCAAGGAAAACAGGTTATGCCACATCATTCTCGGAGAGACGCCGCTTCTCCAGAGAAAGAACACTGCCATGTTCGTTGAAGTACATATCGACATTGGTAAATGTACCATCGTCGTCGTTCGGATCCTGTGCCATATGCATGTCCGGATCAGCTGACGGCGGTAGCGTTGTGGCGGTCTTGCCATGGCTTGGCGCCGGCACGACTGGCGGTGTTGTCTGTGGGGTGGTGCCCCCCACAACAAATATGGCTCTTCGGCCAAAGCATGGGCCAGCTTATGCAGGCGCTGAGGGTCATCGCATCATCTTTGTCGGCCCCAGGGGGTCGATACGGAGGTAACAAGTCGCCGAAGCCCCGCAGCACCCGAACCAGTTGAACCCTATACATGGTGGGTGACATCGCATTACCGTGGAACACGCGGCTGCCCGGTTGAACGATTTTGGCCCTGGCGACATCGATCAACTTGCCGTCCACGAAGTGCAGGAGAGTGCATGGAACATCGGCAACGCCCTGCGAAAACATGTAGGGCATTAGGGATGCCCAGTCAAAGGAATGGAGATGAATTCATCGGCCGAGAGAGGCTTAATTAGTTACCGTGATGGCGTCGAGCTCGGCTAATGTCGAGGCAGCGCCAACGGCAGGCGTGCAAGTGACGGAGGGGCCGCTTGATGCTGAGGTGCCGACCGGCATATTCTTCTCACACCCGGGTGCATTAAGATCCAATGCCGGCACCGACACCGGAGACACCAATGTCGCCTCCGCCGAAGACACCAATGGCGCCGCCGGCGCATTGTGCGAGTTGCTGCCCATGAAGCTGGGAATCGGGGGCGGCCCCTATTGGCCGCCCGCAATCCACGCCTGCAACCACTCAATCAAGGTAGGCACAATGGCGGTGATCATTAATTGTAGTGACTAAGGGAGTAGGACATGATCTTATTGTCAAAAGTATACATGTAGCAGATCAGCTAGATGCATCTTGAAATAAGCTCCTTCTTGATGTTGGTCTCTGGTTGACTCACAAGATTAAGATGTACATCATTTCTTTCGACACGATTTTACTTGATATTGCTCCATTTCTATTTCACCTTGTGTCGACAGGTTACTCTGCATTTGTGGTTGACACTAGAATTGCTAGAATGTGTAGTAATAGACACTCTAGAAACTGCAATTTTACCTAGAGCCATATACCCTAGGTGAGATGCCAAAAACCTTAGGTAAAGACTTTACCTAGAGCTTGCCATAGGTAAAGAACCTTAGGTAAAGTATAGTCGGTAAAGAGGTCTTTGCCTAGGGTGCACCTGCCAAGCTATAGGGAAACCATTTCTTTACCTAGGGCCCTCTGCACTAGGGAAAGAATTCATCTCAGCTTTGTCCAGCGTGGAAAGGTGATTTACCTACAAGAACGTTTGGCTCTAGGGAAAGATGGTCGGGACATATCATATCCATATCTACCGTATACAAAGAAAGTCCCAAACTGTCAGAAAAGTTTAGAGTTTGCACTAGAAAGACAACTAGTAGTACAATCTGTAAATCATTATCATTGCACTGTAAAAAATGATAGAGAGAAAAGTTAATTAAGATGAGTCACATAAACCTATTTAGATCAGTCCCTCTCAAACATCGTAAATGCTCACTAGATCTTTATAAATATGGGTACTTGTTTGAGGTAAAAATAACAAAAGGGAATTCAGGAAGGAGATCAAGACATATAACATTGGATGATTAGATTCAATTTAACCTTCTGTACCTCATGTACATGTGTGAATCACGGAGTAGCAAGTACAGGAACAACAAAATTCAGAGATGGCAGAAAATCAAGGCACGAATTACACAGAACTATGGAGCTAAAATACGACTATTTAGATCAAGGCACTGTTAAAAATGACAACATAGTTCTGTAAGTCATGAACATAAATACTGCAGAATTTGGAGACCACTTAGATACTTTAAATTTAGTTAGCTACAAGACAGACAGATTGCACTTAGATTTCAAGGAAAACATGACTACTCCACACTGTAAATCATGAGCATGGACACGTTAATAACGGTTTACTCCACACTGTAAATAGATAGAACATTTTTTTGCAACAAATTGAATCTGCTTTGCAACTTATGAGCTTGTAGTTGTTCTGCAGATTATCAAGAGCAGTGAAACAGTTTTGATTTACAAACATAGTTACTCCTACTACTTATCTGAATCATGCTTGCTTATCTGAGACTAATACAAAAAGATAAGAGCCGTTTTAACATGGTCCATCACAGGAGCAAATGCAAGGTTCGGAAAATCCATCACAGCAGCAATAAGAACAACAACAGTTTTATTAGCTTGCATGAACAAGTGGAGCAAATTGCTCAGAGGTACCTGTGCTTGAGTGTTGGATGGTGGCTGATCTTGGTGTCCTTCTTCTCCTCCTCTGGGGTCCGGGCGGGGCGGGGCGGTAGAGCTCATGGCTCCAGCGGTGTCTCCCCGCAGCTGCGACCGATGTGCAGAGGAGGTGGCGAGGCGGGGCGACGGCGACCGACCATGAAGGGAGGGAGTACCTCGGAGCCCAACGGCCGACGACTGCAGGGGGCGGGGCGGAGTCGCAGCAGCAGGGAACGCGGTCTCCCGGCGAGGGAGAGCGGGGGACGGCGACGCGTGTGAGAGCGAGGGAGACAGAGGGAGGGCGAGGTGGGATGTAGCAGCGCGAGGGAGAGGGAGACAAAGGAGGTTGCGGCGGCGCGAGGGCGAGGGCGAGGGCAGGGGCGGCTAGGGTTCGTGGGCAAGGCAGGGGAGCGGGTGCGGGGGTCGTCGGCGCGCGGCGGAGCAGAGGCGGGTTGCAAGGGGTATCTCGCGCAGTGGGTCTGGAGGGAGAGAGGCTAGAGGGAGAGGGGAACAAGTGGATTGGGGGAGGGTTAGCAATGGCGCACCTCCCCCTGGTGCGCCATAAGTACATTGAAAGCAATGGCGCACCTCCTCGCGGTGTGCCATTAGTATTTTTTTTGGATTTTAGTTCGAGCCATCAGGTTATCTTCAATCAAGCCCTATCTGCATCAGAACCACTTAGCTAGCCCGACTGGTCAGCACGCATTACACACACTAGGAGGTCCTGGGTTTCATTCCTAGGCTCCCCAATTTTTTTTTTATCCATTTTTTTCTTTGCTCATATCTTTTTATCCATGCATCCAAATATAACATGTCACATATGCTAGATGCTCAGAATTTCATGTAGAAAAATAATATGCAGTTTGTTGCAATGTTAACAACATTTAAAATGTTGTTTGATATTTATTTGTGTTTAAATATGTTCAAACTTGTTTAAATCCTAACTAAATATCCATAGCTCCAAATTTGACAAACTTTATATGCTTTTGGGAGTAACATATAACCAAGCACAACTAGTTTTTTTTTCGATTTTTAGTTGAATTCGTTTGTGAATTGGTAAAACATTTATGAATTTGAAAAAATATCATCAAATTTGAAAATATATTCATGAATTCAAAAAGTGCCCATGAAATTTAAAAATATTCATGAATTCAAAAAGTGCCCATGAAATTTAAAAATATTCATGAGTTCAAAAAATATTCATGAGTTCAAATAAACATAAATAAATATTCACGAGTTCAAAAAATATTCATGAGTTTGAATAAACATAAATAAATATTCATCAGGACTAGAATAGAAGAAATGTCATTTCCATATGTCGAAATACAATCGAGAAATGAAGGCTACAATTTAAATACAATCGATCTTAGCTAGCTATCTTTTCACAATCTTCTTGCCCTTCTTTTTCGCAAATGGAGTTCTTCTCTTGAACGGACGTCCTTTAGGTAGGGTGGTCCTGCTTCTTCTTGTGGTGTATGGCACTTCATCGTCGTCTTCATGTTCCATCTTCGGGTCGCCGTACTTGACGAAGTCTTGCTCATTGGCGACTCCATCCATTCCGATGATCTTCCTTTTGCCTCTCCTCACGACAACACGACTAGGCTTTGACGGGTTGGGAATGAAGAAGCATTGGTCCACTTGGGAAGCTAGTACCCATGGCTCATTTTTCGCGGTGACGTTTGCGCCTGCGGTCTTGGATTTGGCTTCGGGTATAACCATGGTGGTGAAATATCGGTCTTCTTTTAGGACGCTCTTGGCCCATCTGGCACGGAACATCGGGACCTTCTCTCCAGCGTAGCTCAGCTCCCAGATCTCTTCGATCCTTCCGTAGTATCTGTCCTTGTCGTTACCAATGTAGGATTCGATCGTTACCCCGGAGTTCTGATAACCATCGCTCTTCATGTCCTTGTCCTCAGTGTAGAACGTGTAGCTGTTGATATCGTACGCCTCATACGTCATCAGGTTGTGCTCGGCACCCTGTGACAAGGCGAATATGATATTTTCTTCCGCGGAAGAATCCTCATGTAAAGGGTACGACAAAAGTTTCTCCTTGAACCAACGCGTGAAACATGAGTTGTGCTCTTTGATTATATCTCTGTCCGTCCTCTGTTGGCCTCGGTCATTGTACGTCTTCTCAATAAAGGTTTCATGCTTTACCACCCAAGGATCGACCACGTCTATGTGTTGTAGCGCGACTAGGTTTGCTCTTTCAAAGTCGGCGAGTCGACCCTCGAAGTCGACATGCATTTCGCGGCGACCATCGCGGTGACCCCATCCAGTGAGCCTGCTGAGGTGCCTGTTAACGAGCAGACCAACGGGGTTCTCGATGCCTAGATAATTCGTGCAGTAGGAGATGCACTCTTTGGTCATAAAGCATCTTGCTATGCTTCCCTCTGGACGTGACATGTTGCGAACGTATCCTTTGATGACACCATTCATCCTTTCGAACGTGATATCGTCCACCATATGGACCAGTAGATGCCCCATAACGTCGAAGAATGCGGGCGAAGTACATCTCAAGCTCGCATACTATCACCATGATCTCTTCCTGTAGCCTTCTGAGTTGCCTCACGCCAACCGACTTCCGAGAGATGACGTCAAAAAAGTTGCATAGGCGAAGTAGCATTTCATGGACGTGCGCGTCCATGATCCCACAGATTGCAACTAGAAGTATCTGCATCATCAGCATGTGACAGTCGTGAGACTTCATCCTGCTGAACTTCTGCTTCGCTGAGTCTAGGTATCTGCTTATCTTCCCCGCGTAACCGTAAAGAAGTTTTACTCCTACGAGGCAGGTGAAAAACTGCTCGATCTCCTCCCGACTTAGAGTGAAGCACGCGGGAGGGTAGTCATTTGTGATCTTCTTGGCCTTTTTGCCTTTGCGACGACTTTCTGTGTCCTGCTTCGCCTCATCATCATCATCATCATCATCATTATAGCGTGAAGCTCCTACCTGATGCCCATTGATTTCAAGTCTGCCCTTGCTTTCGGCCCATCTTTGGTCCTCTCTGGCATGTTGAGCAGGGTACCAAGCAGACTCTCGCACACGTTCTTTGTGATATGCATGACATCAAGGCTGTGAGGCACACGGAGGATCTTCGAGTACGACAAGTCCCAGAAAACAGACCTCGTTTTCCATACCTTCAGCAGCGGCTCTGGCACCTTTCGCTTCTTTCCCGGCAGTGGGCACTCTTTCCAATTTTTCAACAGCTCGTCTATTTCCCCGCCGCTCCTCGTACGCGGGCGTCTTCGGGGTTCGGTTTCACCATCAAACAGATCCTTGCATTTTCTCCATGAGTCATCGTGGCGAACCCACCTTCGATGTCCCATGAACACGGTTTTCGAAGACCTGGGTTCTCTATCTAGCTGGCAATACGTTGTGTCGTCCATGCACTTGACGCATCCAGAAAATCCGTGGACCACTTGCCCCGCGACATATTCGTAACCAAGATAGTCGTGCACCGTCGTGAGCAGTACGGCTCTCATAGGGAAATATTATTTCTCTGCGGCGTCCCATGTATTGGCTGGCGTTTTCCACAGCCTGTCTAGCTCCTCTTTCAGCAGCCCCAGATACAGATTGATGTCGTTCCCTGGTTGTTTCGGCCCTTCAATTAGCATACTCATGTGAATGTACTTCCTCTTCATGCACAACCAGGGGGAAGGTTGTACATCCACACAAACACAGGCCAGGTGCTATGTGTGCTTCTCTGGCTGCCATACGGACTGAATCCATCGGTGCTCGCGCCCAGCACAATGTTCCTTGGATCGTCCCGAAATTCTGCGTGTTCGAAGTTCAACGCTTGCCACTAGCTCGCATCCTTAGGGTGACTCAACATCTTGTCTTTTTTATTTATATCTGGATCATTTCCGTCATCTTCTCGCTTCTTCTCCTCCCTATCCGCGTGCCAACGCAGGAGCTTTCCTAGCTTAGGGTCCATGAAATAACGTTGCAGACGAGGAGTGATCGGAAAGTACCACACCACTTTTCGAGGAGCTTTCTTCCTCTTCTTGTATCGAGTGACGCCGGACACCGGACATATGGTAGACTCCGCGTGCTCGTCGCGATAACTGATGCAATTGTTAATGCACACATGGTATTTCATGTGCGGTAAATCCAGAGGACACATGATTTTCTTCGCCTCCTCGAAATTGGTCGGGCACTTGTTCCCCTTGGGAAGATGTTCGTGCCAGAATGACATGTTCTCATCCAAGCATGCGTCGGTCATTTTGTGTTTTACCTTCATCTCTAGAGCCATGAGCATTACTTTTAGGCGGGTATCCTCGGGCCTGCATCCTTCATATAATGGAGTAACCGCGTCTATCTCCAATTGATCCAGCTTGGCTTTCTCTCGGGCGGTAGCTCTTGCATTATCCGTCTGCTTGAGAAGCTGCTCTTGAATAAGAGGGTCCTGCACCCAGCCCATCGATGGTCCATCGTCGTCTGCTCCGGCATCTTCATCTTCATGATCATGCCCTTCGTCTTGATCTTCCTCATCATCATGTCTGGCATCTTCTACGTGATGACTGTGTCCTAGAGATTCTTCATCTTCTCGCCCGCCCTCGCCGCGGTTGTCTTGCTGCCCTTCCTCATTTCTTGCCCGGCCCCCATGGACGACTTCATAGTCATCTTCATCACCTTGCCACCGATAGGCATCCATGAAACCACGCAAGAGCAGGTGGTCCCACACCTGTCCGGAATCCGGGTCCGTAATAAGGCTCTTCAGCTTGCATCTTCGACACGGACATCTTATCTCCTTCTCATTCTTTTGAAGCATCTCGGCCTTCGCGGAGCTCAAAAACCGATTCACGATGCCTTCGGTCATCGTGCGGACCATGGTCGCCTGCGGGGGTAGAGCAAAACGATATTTTAGAACCCCAAAAAAAATTTGGCATGACTTTGCCTAAAAATAGGACCAAAAAGAATGCATAGTGCCAAATTCTCACCCGAACGGAAATGAATCAACATTCCGGCAAAATATTGGCAACTATCGCATTTCAAATACTGGCACCTGCAAAAACAAACATATGCAACACCACAAACATATGCAACACCACAAACATACATAGATCTAGGCCATAAAAAGTGCATGTGCACGTTGTTGGAGGGAGAAAAAAGTAGATCTACAACATAAAGAAAGCTTTCCCCTTACTTACCTATCAAAAAAGTAATTTAACCACTTAATTTGGGTGAATCTATGGTGCAAATGAGGTGAGGAGGAGGAGGCAGCCGAGACAAGCTTGGAGGAGGAGGTGGAGAGAATGAAGTGGGGAAAGTGAGTGTGGTAGGTGGATGTCAAAACGATCTAGCTGCTCTCAGGTTACCAATGGCGCACCACCTTATAATGCGCCATTATTAACCCTGGTTACTAATGGCGCATCTGTTAACTGGTGCACCATTACTAGTTTTGAAAAAAAGTAAAAAAATTGTTAGTAGTGGCGCACAGAGTGTGTGGTGAGCCATTACTAGTTAAAACTAGTAATGGCACACCGTGCCCTGGTGCGCCATTAGTAGTTTTGAAAAAATAAAAAAAACCAAATTTGTTAGTAATGGCGCACCGTGTGTCTGGTGCGCCATTAGTAATGAGGACACTAATGGCGAACCTGTATCTAGTGCGCCACTGCTATATAGCAGTGGCGCACCACATACATGGTGCGCCATTAATGTCCATATTAGCTATAGTCCTTTTCCTAGTAGTGTTAAGTGCTTGCGGATATTAAGTAGGATATTATTTGCGTGTTATTATGTGATTAGCACTATTTTTGGCATGAAATTAACTACACGCTAGACGTGTTGAGCGCTCGACATTGAAGCAGTCTAGGTCGTTGGATGACAAGGAATACATGTGGCTTGATGACGTTTTATATTAAATTTGATACGGCTCTAGCAGAACATTCAATCGATCAAACCATAGATTTCATTTAGTCTGACTCCGACTTTAAATTATACGACGATCGATCGAAAATAAACAGAAATGATAAACATTCGGCTTTTAAGCATGGCAATCCGAACGTTTTTCATGGCAAATTTAGATTACGCGGCGGCAGCGGGGGCGTCTTGCGGTGGGAAGCAGCTCCTCTGCCATGCTTTGTGAGTCGTCGGGCCACTGACCGACGGCGACGGTGGCTCCTTGTGTCGTTGTTGGCATACTCCTGGACGTTGGCCTAGCTTGAAAGAAGGCCAAAATGTTCTGGACTTCGGAGCGAGTCAACTGGCGGGAGGAGGCAACTGGCTTTGGTGCAAGGAAGCGGTCTACGACGACCATCCATGCCGCTGGGG